>CM076997.1:159194708-159799708 GCA_039090855.1 Macrothele yani | reverse complement strand
GAAAAAAGAGTTTATGATGAAAAACCCTTCTGCCTCTGCAAACTCACCTATATTATTTAAGTGAGAAAGTTCGACTGTTTGAGAACACAGCATTTAGGAAAATCAGAAAGGGAGTAAGACAACGTGACACCATATCTCCCAAGCTCTTCAGTGCCCCATTACGAAATGTTTTTTAAATCACTTAACTCGGAAGTCTAGGGGATAAAAATTTAATGGAGATAATTTAACCCACATTCCTTTTGCTGACGACATAGTTAATTTCGCAGGTACTCCATCACAGCCTCGGAGTATGGCCCAAGAATCTGATGACAAAACTAAGAAGTGGGCCTAAAATGAACTTAGAGAAAACAAAATTGATGTACAATGTTTTTTTCATGATCTTAAGATTTAGCGATTGATGGAGCAATTTTAGAAATAACCGATGCCTACATTTACCTCGAGCAACATACTGTATATCAAGCAATCACCACATCGAAGAACAAATGTTTATGCTTATAAAACTTTGTTGGAGAGGATTTGGAAGAAACAGTATAATTTTCAAGAGCAATTTACCATTATGTCTTAAAAGAAAGGTTCTGTATTTAACCAGTGCATCCTTCCAGTTCTTACTTATGTATCAGAGACATGAACCTGCACTAAAAAGAACATACAGAGGCTGCAAACTACTGAAGGTATCATGGAGAGGTGCATGTGGGACATTACCAGGAATGATAGGAAGAGAAACTCATTGATCAGGAAAATGACGGGACTTGATGACATCACGATCAAAGTAAACTCGCTGAAATCGCAATGGGCTGAACATGCTGGAAGAACTGACTACAATGAGATAACTGAAATATTAGGTTGAATCCCAAAGGACAGGAAAAGACCTAGAATACAATGTGGGAGATGAATGGATGAAATTCCGATGAATGTCAGAATGGCATGGATGAGACTGCGAAATTTGGTCAAATCTTCATCCTGCAGTAGATGGATAGTGGTTGACAATAACGATGAGAAGAAGAAGAACATGATGATGATGATTTAAGAATAGAAGAAATTTTGTCTATTTCTTTTAATATCGTAGCTTCTCTGTGAGACGGTGCTTTTTCTTCTTCTTCTTCCAGTTAGCTGGGAGTAGAATTGTTGTAGCCTCGATAAAACTGGGTGCGACAAATATCTTTAGATTAATCTTCCATTTTGAGTTATAACGAAGTAAATTTCTCAGTCATTTTTGGTCTACGCCGGGATTCGAACCCGAGTACGCTTATTCCGGAACAAGTCGCTCTACCAACTGAGCTACGCAGACATGTATTCTGATTCCTATCTGCCTTTATGTCATGTGCGTCCTGCTGGCAGGTACGTCACATCTCCCCCCCTTAAAGAGGGCCGGGGGCATGGCCCACGGATCAGCCGTGACCATGAATCGCTGCAGGCAGACAACCACTGTAGAACGTGCACTTGAGAACTCCCAGTCAATCTGATGTGTGGAATGCAACGTCACACACATTTATTTTTCGAAGCACTGGAGAAGGGATTCTCTGATTTTTCCTATCTCGCGGTGTGGAAATAACATCACACCAATGCAAGATTTTTGAACGGTCGGGTCATCCGGGTAGTTCGGGCGCCATTATAACGAAGTGAATTTCTCCGTCATTTTTATCCGCGCCAGGATTCGAACCCGGGTCCACTCATTCCGGAATAAGTTGCTCTACCAATTGAGCTACGCGGACATTTCATTCTGATTCCTATCTGCCTTTATGTCATGTGCGTCCTGCTGGCAGGTACGTCACAGAGTTTGTGATCTTACTCTAATTATGTTATTTCTCAGTTATAATTCTTTCTGAACGGCACTTCAGCTTCCTCGAATTTCCATTTACTTTTTTGACAACAGCTGACAGTGTGTCAGAGATAAATAAAAAAACAGGCCCAGTGTAAAGAAGTGTGGTGTAGTTGTATGAAAGTAAGCTAATTTACTGCTTAAAACCGGATCGTATGCTATTTTGATATTACGAAAGTCAGCTCCTTTATATACGCCGAATAAAGGGATGTTGCAGGTTGTTGATGTCATCGCAAAGCTGTATTTCAGCCGAAAACGCGAAAATAAAGATTAAACGGATTGTTACATAACTTGATTTCATTCAAACGAACTCTGGCTATATTTTATTTAGGTGCTAATATAAAGTGACTGTGTAACAAACATTCTGCAAAAAACACAAGTTTAAAACGTTAAAATGCTATCGTTTTGTGTTAAACGTGGAGCCACTGCAATGTGAAGAAGCAGGAAGTATTCTATACTATCTTGTTGATGAGC
Source organism: Macrothele yani (assembly GCA_039090855.1). Lineage (NCBI taxonomy): Eukaryota > Metazoa > Arthropoda > Arachnida > Araneae > Macrothelidae > Macrothele > Macrothele yani. The sequence continues at coordinate 159,797,415 of CM076997.1, read as the reverse complement.
TGCTTCATTTTTCCCCCTTGAATTCTCTCGTCCACATGACCGTCTTCAATCTATAAATTACATACCTAAACAATATGGAATAAAATCATTTTGGTTTTAGGAATCTATTTTAATTGAATGACGACCCTCTTAATTGACATCGTACTGATGTACATTATACCATTTTACAGTGATTTCTGCCTGCGAAAGCAGCTTTATCGCACTTTTCATAATGGTTTGATAGCACTAACTGTCTATAGTTTTTTTTTTTTTTTATTGGGTGTTTAACGACCACCGTGTGCAACTCATTGGGCTATAAGCAGTCGCCCGTCCATAATTTAGGGTCACTGGTTCCATTGAAGGGACAGAGCCAGTGCCGTAAGACGAACACAACATCCATGCCTCACCGAAATTCGAACACGGACCCCTTCACTGATATATGGACGTAAGCCATTGCTTCCATAGTTCTATGAATTTTTAAGGCGCCAATAATTTAATATATTGGCACCTTGAGAATTCATATAACTATACCATACACCAGTCACCTACGCTCATCACCATAATAATCAACGATCATTATCAATCTACTGCAGTATGAAGGTCTGTTCAAGTATCTTTCACAACTCTCAGTCCTTAGCCATTCTGCTTCGTGTGACGCATACATGCCTTGAAATTTAACCCCCCCTTGTCTCCCATGCGGTCTTCTCTTGAGTCATCTTCTGTCCCCTGGTGTGCAGACCAGTATTCCAGTTGTCCAGCAGTGATCAGTTCTTCTAACAGTATGATGTCCAGCCCCTTGCCACTTGAGGGTGATGATGATCATCTCTTATCTTATAATTTTTTTTATCTATGAGTTCCTCTTTCTATGTACACGGTATTTCCTAGTTACATCAAGCATGCATCTCCTCATGCTTTTTTGAATTGTTCGCAGCCTCTGTGTACCTACCTGTCTTTTTTCCATAAGTAAGAACTGGAAGGATGCACTGACTAAACACTTTCATTTTAGGACAAAATGGTAAACTGTTCTTGAAAATTGTGCTGCTTTTCTTTTCCATATGCACTCCAGCCAAATCTAGAAATAATCGATACCTATGTTTACTTTGCGCAACAAATATCAAGCGAGGGCCACATCTATGATAATATTATAGGAATATGAAAAGAGCACCTAGTTTCCTAAACTTGAGGAAAGCATCGTAAAATAATTCAACAATAAATTCAACATGAATAATAAATTCGTGATAAACAATAAATTCATGATAAACAATAAATTCAATATGAATAACAAATTCATGATAAACAATAAATTCATACGAATAATAAATTCGACATGAACAATAAATGCAACAGAAACAATAAATTTAACATGAACAATAAATTTAACATGAACAATAAATTTAACATGAATAAAATGATTTGTTCATCACAGATTTGTTACTAAGATAAATTCGCATCATTACAGTGGAAAATTTTTTTATAAAGGCTGGAAAAAGTTTTGACGGTGAACTATTAAATTACTATGTATATTCTTCAATGGAAAATCGTAAATGGGAAACCTTGAACGTACTCCTTAAAATTAAGCAGTATGAAGGAATCTTTTGAGTTTCTCTACCGGAGTGTCTAACATATCCCCGAAAACCAATGCGTTTCACATCCTTTGTCTGTTAGTTTTTCTTAATATTTCTTTAATTTAGAGAAACATGTTGTGCTGGAATTCTTTATTGCTACTCTTCTCAAAACAATTATTAATATCAAATGTGGGGAGTTTTTCTTTAGAGGTGTATTTACGTTGGGACGTTTGAAATATAATAATTTTCTATCGTGGTAAAGTCATAAGTTAACAAAAAATTTGGAATACAAGAAAATAAAATGCCTGCCGTAAAGAATGTTTCTTATCATTCGCACCTGCATGCATGAAATGAAAAAAGTGCAAGATAAAAATTAACTCTAAAACACTACAATATGTAAAATAGAAGATTTCCCTTAATGTATATTTTATTGGAAAAAATTTAATAATTCTAATTTCGAACTAGATGGTGTCATCCTAAGATTTTACCTTGGTGAAAAATTTACTTAAACCCCACGCAACTAGAAAATTTTATGCAGAAAATATTTTAAAATTCATGTATTGAAAAGGATTTTTAAAGATTAATTTTGAAATTAAGACATCTAATTAAAATTTGCCCTCTGGAAGCTCTTTTATCATTTTCTATATCTCACGATTATGATTTTATCTTTTTTATTTTAATCCATGAATATAATTATTTTCACCACATTTCGTTTCCATTTCTTTTCTATTGATGTCATCATAAACCCTAATAATCCCTCTTATTATATTGTTCATCTCACAAAATTTAATTATTTTTAACAAAAAACAAAACAAAAAAAAACAATTAATTTTACTGGTGCAACTTTTGCAGCGTTCTAGATAGTAACAAGAAGTTCATAATCTGATTATCAGGTGAAATAGCCACGTCTTTTTAAGAAGAGAAAAATAAGCTTCAAATTTTGTAACACGCATGTGCTATACGCTTAAAGTACGCGATAAATTACATAAGTCCTGCGAAATTCTTGTACATTTTCTTTTCGATATTTTTTTCATACAGTATATAGTGGAACCACGGTTATACGTTTTTCAGTGACACGCTTTTCACTGAAAAACGTACTTCGGCGCTAGTACCGATATTTTACTATATTGCTATAACTTTTTCAATTCGGTTGTACGTAATTCATTTTTACGCTTTTCGTGATTATACTTTAAATTTTGAATTTCAGATTATAAAAAATACGCGGTTCTTGGATTCTTTTATACGTAGCCTGATATGTTGAAATTTTGACGGAATCGAGACAGTCCTTTTTTGCAGCTATCAAATAAATGATGCACCTAGAAATTTTCAAAATAACGTTCACAGTTCCCTTTTTACTCTCAATTCAAGAAATTTCAAACAAGCAAAGATTAGTGAATCTTTTATTCAACACTAATTAACTCCCGAACAACTAGTGGGCAAACTGTTTGGAAAAGAGCTACGCTTATAGGTAAAGGACGTGTAATACGGGTACGGAATGTAAAACAAAATCGTATTCGGTTTACTACCAGTATTTCAAAGGTAAGGCTTTCTTTTGTTTTGTTTTTTCCATGTATTGAAAACATTAAATAGTACAGAATTTCTTAACCTAATTTTCGTAATGAAATTAGAATAAAAAAATAATACAAAAGTCAAAATAGATACGTATAAGCTTAAAGCAGCAAACAAGGTATTCATGAATGTATATCTTACATCATAAATTAGCGTAATCTAAAATATTTTTGTTGTTTTGTTATTGTTATTGTTTTTTTCTGGCATTCAAAATTTAACACCAGTATTTAACGTTTATAAATTTCTTTCATGCAAATTTTTACATTTATACGTGTTTGAAGTTGTCTCGCTTTCATAACAGTATAATATATATATATAGTATGAAATGCAAATACTGTTCATTCCAATTATCGAAAATACATATTTAAAGCGCATAATAAAACATGAATTTACGTTTCCGAATATGAAAATTAGGCGTCAGAGAGAGACAAAATGAATGAAAAAGAATTATATAGATACAGTACATTATACATGATGGATATTACATGAAAACATTATACAAAATGTGGATATTACATGAAAACGTTGTATAAAAGGTGGATGTTACATGAAAACGTTGTATAAAAGGTGGATGTTACATGAAAACGTTATATAAAAGGTGGATGTTACATGAAAACGTTATATAAAAGATAAATGTAAAAAAAACGCAATTTTTATTGTTATTGTAAAAACAGTTTGCAATTGCTTGCAACTTTTTGCTGAGTTCTCGCGCAAATGCCAAAAAACTTGCCGCAATTCCCTGGCATCTCGGCAAAAGGTAGTTTTGCAGATTTCAATTCTGAAATCATTTCTTGAACTTATTACAAATGTCTGGTCATCATGGAACTAGCAGCCCGTATAGTTCAAACTTAAAAGAACCGAAATGTCTCAAGTTTTCCAAAGAATACCCATGATATTAACGCCTGTTGTATGATTTCAAGAAGTAATTGAGATATTTAGATTACAAATATGTTCGCACGCGTTCAACACTTTTTACTTTTGATTTTTTCCGGTCTGTGATCAGCAGTTTCCAGATATTTCTACGTGACTGTAGAAGTTTAGAGAGAAAAGTTACAGGCAAAGGTTGTATATACAGTGTAATATATACATTATATATTTGATAAAGTTATAATACTTTGGTAGTAGAGATCCTTTGAGCCTCACGTTACGGAGTTTCAGTTTGCTGAGTCAGTTTGAAGTGTAGTGCTGTTGACTGTTTTTGAAGTGTAGTGTTGTTGACTGTTTTTGAAGCGTAGTACTGTTGACTTTTTTTGGAGCATAGTGCTGTTGACTGTTTTTGAAGCGTAGTGCTCTTACTGTTTTTGAAGCGTAGTGTTGTTGACTGTTTTTGAAACGTAGTGCTGTTGACTGTTTTTGAAGCATAGTGCAGTTGACTGTTTTTGAAACGTAGTGCTGTTGACTGTTTTTAAAGCGTAGTGTTGTTGACTGTATTTGTAGCGTAGTGCTGTTGACTGTTTTTGTAGCGTAGTGCTGTTGACTGTTTTTGAAACGTAGTACTGTTGGCGTTTTTGAAGCATAGTGCTGTTGACTGTTTTTGAAGCGTAGTGCTGTTACTGTTTTTGAAGCGTAGTGCTGTTGACTGTTTTTGAAGCATAGTGCTGTTGACTGTTTTTGAAGCGTAGTGCTGTTGACTGTTTAAAGGTAACTCCTTGGTTATCGATTATTAACACTGGTGAACCATTCAAGTGTAACTAATAAAGACTATTTCTGTAAAAGACCACTCTCTTCTGGCAGTTAGAAAGCCTTGTATTGCTCATTATGTAATTAAGGATAATGTGCTAATTATCCGGAGCATAATGTGAAGAAGCTCCAGCGTTATAAGTGTCACAGATTCACGATAAGTAATGTTTTTAAGGGTACAGACTTTCAAGCCCATAGTATGAGTGCAATTATACCATTTATGTATATAAAAATGTTATACATGCCATATCTCCTTAGTCTTAGAATCTTTTCGAAGTTACCATGAGATCTTGCCCTACTGTGAAACATTACAGCTTTGTGCATTTCTTATCAACCCCTGTGGCATCTTTGTTTTGGCCTTTTCCGTCGTACTCTTCCAAATTCAAATAAAACGTTGAAAATGTCATTCACGTGCTAATCATATCGAATTGATTCTGATAATTCGATTTCCTCCTATTGCAGTGAAATATGAATAAGTATTTTTTGAAAGGAAGACCGGACAAGGTATTTTCAAATATTTCCAGTTCATACGCGTAATCTGAAAAATTATGTTTTAGATCAAAATAATTTTTCGAGATAGGCAGCTTTTCTCAGGTTTCTGCATCAAAGCAGTAAACCTTTGAATACGGTTTGCTGTGGTTATTAGTTGATACCAGTCTTATTTTATTTAAGTCTAACTAAGACTAATTAAGAAAATTCTAAGAAAAAATGGCTCTTATAGATATTGTCGTTATTATTTCAATAAAAACCTAGAAACAATGTATCACAGTCGAAAACATTAAACGGATCACTGTTTGAATGATAAACAGAACAATAAATGGATAAAAATTAATAAAGCTTCAACCATTAGATGTGGTTGATGCTTTATTAATTGCGAGTGCGCATGATCGCACATCCTGTGATGGCGCTGTAAGCACGAACCGGCAGCCTTATTAACCGGCGTGTAGCCGATGCCCCATGAAAGCAAAACGTACCGGTCGACGCAAGCAAGAGTACAGAGTCACAAGAATGTCAGTAGACACCAGAGACGTCTATTTACGCAACTAACGGACTTTGAGAGAGGCCTGATCATCGGGCTGAAATCCGCAGGGTGGTCGACGCGCCTTGTAGTCCGCCACGTGGATCGTTTTTACCATACCGTCCGACTGTGTTGGGAGCAGTGGACTCGTGACGGCACTGCGACACAGCGGACCGGTTCTGGATGGACCAGGAGGACCACCGGAAGAGAGGATCGACGGATCATGCGCCAGGCACGAACGGATCCCACCGGGATCCGGTTCACTATACACACAGGCAGATGCAGCGGCTCCTGTGTGCCCACGAACCATTTCCCGACGCATCGCGGAAGCACTTCTGCTATCCCAGCACCGTTTACGTGTGCTGCCTTTAACACCGGAACATCGCCGATTCCGTGTGCGGTGGTGCCGAGCCAGAGCGACGTGGAACGCCACAGACAGTCGACGTGGGGTGTTTAGCGATGAGTGCCGCTTCGTTTTGGGGGCAGATGATCATCGTGTCCGGGTGTGGAAGTCCCCCGGTCAACGGCACAATCCCAACCTCGCTATCGAGCGCCACACTTCCCCCACTGCAGGCATTATGGTCTGGGGAGCCATAGCCTACAACAGCCGATCAGCTCTAGTAGTGGTGCGTGGATCATTGACGGGAGAGCGGTATGTGGATGAGATCCCATCGCCTGCCAGCTCCCCGGACACGCCCCCTATCGAACATGTGTGGGACCAGTTGAAACGCCGGCTGACGCCGTGCCGCACTATCCGGGATTTGGAGCACACCTTCCAACACGTGTGGGCCAGCCTGCCGCAGGACAACATCCGGTGCGCTATTGAAGATGGCCGGTTCTGCGTGCTACAGATCCCTCTGTAATGGTCCTGCAGCTTTGTTTTTGCCATCATGCGTATATCATTCATCTGTATCATTACGTCCATAAAATTTCAGTTCAATCCGATGCTTACTTCTTGTTGCACAAATTTCATTGCTCGTGAGTGTATATAATATTAGGTGCATTGTGTTATAGGTTTCTTCCTGAGCAGATTTTACAGTCCCGTGATATTTTTGCCTTACTAACATTAGTAATGTTTTCCGTGAGCATAATACCAAGCTCTCTTACAGGACGGAAAATCACATAATTATTGCTCCTATTTTTCGCATTCACAGCATGATCAGTACGAACATATTCATTCATGATTTAAAAATAGCCTTACACTGTGGCTTTTATCGAGGACCTCTGGTTCAGGACTCTGGATCTTGCTCTTTGTGGATCCAAAATCTACCAGGCTGAGTTATAAGGGACGCCTGAAGGCTGAATCGTAGCAGTTCTGGAAATAATTAGAGAACGTACATAAGGGGCTTTCAACCGCTACATCTATTTAATTTCTGCAGCCTTTTCGACATGTGTGCTGATTTTGTTGCATTGGTTGTCTGAAAATTATGATCCAGTGGTATCGCAATATTGATAATTACTGTCTCCATTTTTTTTTCATTCCGTATTCTGCCTGTACGATGGGCAAAGATGGTTACTTTTTTGCTTGTTGTTTTCATACAACGACCACAACAATTTGCATTAGCACAATTCGTTACATTGACAGGTTGATATTTATAGTATGGTGCTTTTGACATGGAGAATCCTTTATCCTTTGTCTTTGTACCACGTTATGATATTTTAATTAGAAAAGCCTTTCAGCACGATAAGATATATTTATTAATACAGTCTGTACGAAAAAATAGACATTTTTAAGGCACAACAACTTACAAGATCTTTCAAGGCACCAAGTGCTCCATCGTCAGGTATTTCAATATACATAAACAAAACAACGGATAAAAGCAAGAAGCATTTTCAAATTACGCGAGCACGTGATAACAATAACGAGGTTTACATTAAATATAGTAGAAGTTTTGTCATGCGTTAAAGGGTTTCAACAAATGATACTATGAATTGCTATTACATATGCGAAGAAAATATATACACAGAGGATAATTAATAAGTTGACATTAATCGTCAAACTGTAAGTGAATTATTAGGAGTTAAGTGTTGCTGGATAGGAGTATGCTGTTCTGGCCACATTAGCATGGCCCAAGGCACTGGAACAAAACGTGGAGTTTCTTCATTACAGCAGTCAGAGAGGTGCGATAATATACATAAACTTTCAGCGAATCGAAGAGATCGCTTTGTACGATTTGAGCTCAGCACACCGTCATTGGTCCAATCTGGTCGGTAGATACCTCTATTAACTAATCGTGCAAGAGAGGTAGCATCAGAGTTATTAGTAATTGAGTACTTGTGCTCATATATTCTTGTTCGCAATGGGCGTGCAGTGGATCCTATATATGCATTTGCTGGATCTTCTGGGTCAACAGGAATTAAAGGTATTTTGTAAACTCCATGTCTGTTCAGTGTGGAAACTTGGTCCCGGTCTTTTTGCACAATGGCTCGAATACTTTTCGTACTTTCACCAAACGCAATGAGGTGTTTTTTGCATATGTTCTTTAGTATTGTAGTGACTTCAGGTATATAGTCCACAGTGCCAACATATTTTGTAGTTCTGGTTTCCCTTTGTAAGGTACTTTTGTCTAGACATTTCACTGATCGAGCAATTTTTTCAACGACCGTTTTATGGTAGCCATGCGCCATCGTAATCATCTGGATATGATTTAACTCATTTCTTCTAGCCTGGATATTGGAGGAGTGGGTGAAGGCTCTTCGGACCATGTACTCCACGTTATGATATAAGATTGCACAACACTACTGTGGTGCAAGGTTTTACCATGTTGTTGGGGCTTGTTTGCACCACACAATGGTCTATCGTTTCGCAGAAAGTGGTGCAGCTGGTGTAGCACCACTTTTTGGTGCAACCTATCATATAATTTTTAACAGTGTTCGACCTACCAGGAAAAAAGATAAGAGGAAGTGGAGAGGTAGTGTAAATAACGATACCTATGGTATAATTGGGCGTCAAAGAGAGAAATGTGTAATAGTTATAGCTTTCCGTTGAGAAGAAGGATTTTTCCTTTTTTCAAAAGAAAGTTACGAAGATATCATGTCCATAGGAAGAAGGAAGTATGCTGTTAGCTAAGAATGAAATGAAGTGCAAAGACTTACCAAATGAAATTTCGATTTTATATAGATTCAAAACCTGTTTAGAGTAAACGTGTTTTTCAAAAGAAATGACAATCTTGGCTTCTTTGTTGCAGAGAAGCCTTTGAAGGGTTCTTGTCGCGCCATGACAGGTTATGTTGAAATGATGAACAATCAACAAATTACGAAGGTTCAAAACTAATTTTTAAATATGATACCATGGGGAAAAGTTATTTTATTCTTGTTCCTTCCCGTTTTTTCTAAATTTGCCACGAAGAGTTAGATTCCTTAAGAATTTTACTCCGTAAAACCTTTTAATATCCTCAAATGGTGCAATATTTACGATTTTATAGCAAACGACCGAATATTTGGAATTGGTTAAAATCCTCATGAATTTGAAACAAAATACAGTATTTCATAATACTTTCATATGAAACATGTGATTAGAATATACGCTGTCGTTATTTTTATCTCTCTTTTTTCAGCTGACACATAAATGTTTTATGAATTTAATATTCTCTGACATAAATTTAAGATGATCCATTTTAGAGAACTTCATTAATTGCAAGTCAATTCTAGTTTATTAATAATGGACTACATAAAAGCTTAGAAGTACTCCTGATGCTACTGAAAGGAAGAAGAGCATAGACTCTTGTTAGCAACCAGATTTGATTAATTTATTCATACGTATATGTAGAGCTGAAGGCGTGAAGTTAATTGACTTTATTCAAGAAACAGTTTTGTAATGAAGAATGATGAGAAAAGTTTAATCAGACTGTCCTTTTAGGAGTAAGAGGAAGGTTAATTAGTCAAAATCTTTGCGGAACAGGTTCATTTCGTTTAATGGTAGATCGTTTAACGTTTCCTGAAAGATTTTCTTGCTTTTATTCCGGCAAATAACTCTGAAATATTTAGCTATTATATAAATCAGATGTTTTAAAAAATGATAAAAGCATCATTGAGGACACGTAAAGCTTTATAGAGCTGCACGTGAAAAGCAGAATAAATAAATAAATAAAAAAAATTGGGGCTTTAAGAAAGATATGGAATGCCTCCCTAAATTGAAAGTGACTTAATCAGATTTAAACACAATGCCGTTTCACCCGAATGATTAATTAAAAGCATTTACTTTTCGAAGACATGGTGCAGAAAAAAAATCGTGTTTTTTACCGTTTCTTTTTTTGCTGTAACAGGACTTTTTTTTTTTAATTGAGATCAATATTACAGTTGGCAAGCGCAATTACGTAACTTTGGGAAAGCTTATATGTGATAACCTGAAACGCTTTGCGTTGCGGAAACAAAGAAAATCTCCCAGTCGTAGTTCCATTCTTCACAGGTCAGAGTCGTAAATTATAAAACGTTTTTCCGATGCAGACAGAAAATCCCTAAGAAGTTTTTGAAAATTCAGAAACTTTTCAGTATATAAAAATGTGAAAAATAATGCTTTGATGTGTAAGAGAATAATAAAGAAATTCCGTATTCACATTTTTTTCTTTTTTTGGTGGCTGCCTGCCTGCTTTTGGACAAGATACAACCACTGCCAAAAATGGAATAGAATATAAAAATATTCTTTGCATCAGTTTTGTCTGTAAATGACTAAAATTTTTGAAATAATTTCTTACTGTTCTTGCTCCTTGTTCGCTCGTATGGTTGCTCAAACGCAGTTTTTTCATTTGGAAAGGTTAATAACAGAATATTTCTAGAAGGGGAATTAAACTCCTCCCCCCCTTCTTTTCTTTATTCTTTAATGTTTTTCTCTCTCTATTTCTTTTATTTTCATCTATTATGTACATGTTCTGATCAAAGATAAATAAATAAAAAAAAATAATAATAACAATGAACATCGCATGTTATACCATGACACACGCATATAAGGCGGATGGCATGTTGCTGACATGTTGACTCAAGCCTTTTACTAGAAACAGCGGTCATAGATCATCATGAATTTCATAGCACGCTGGACTTTTGTGGAATGTTTGAATTTTTGTGTGAGATTTCAGGCTGCAGAAACAAAACTGGAGGATACACTCTGCCCCTCCTCTAAAATAGTCTAAATTCGTTCACAAGCTATCTTCAATCTTCCTTTTGGCATGAATTTTTAATGTGAAATTTTGAAAGAAATTCGTGCTATTGTTTATTCGTCCGTGAATCTGTGGGCTCCATTTCTCGTGCATCCACTTGCCTGTTTCCAAAAATTTATTTTTTCGCGTTGGATAGGCTGAACTCTGAGCACCATGACAGGTACCCTTCGGTCTTTCTTTTACACATAATATTGCCTCTATGGAACGCAAATAGTCATCACTATTTATACTTCGGTGATTAATATTTTTCACATCACTGCTTCTAAACATCCAATTGCTATCACTTGGGGTCTTCACTTTAATCACGATATCATCAACACTACTCACTTTAATCACGATATCATGAACACTACTCATTTTTGCCCAGCCCACTACCACTTGGGGTCTTCACTTTTATCACGATATCATCAATACTACTCATTTTTGCCCAGCCCACTACCACTTGGGGTCTTCACTTTAATCACGATATCATCAACACTACTCATTTTCCTGACTCATGAGTTCCTTTTGCTATCTTTTCTGATTATTCCAAGTATGCTTCTCTCCAAGATCTTTGGCGTTTTTCGCAGCCTCTATATGTCTTTTTTTACGCTTTCCAACCATATGTTGAAGAAGCGTGTGTTCTCCAGCTTTGTCCGTCTGTCAGTCTGTCTGTCCGACAGACAGACGAAGCTGGGGCATATAGGTTTCTTCAACCTACGGTTGGAACTCTATTGAATATGGGCGAAATGGGGTCAAAGGTCAGGGAACAAGAGCGATATTTATTCCACAGCCATTATCCTCATAACTTGACTAAAAATGCTTCTATTGCGACAAAGTATGTTGTTCCGGAGGTATACTGAACCAATTCTGTTTAATATAATCGAAATGGGGTCAAAGGTCAGGACACATGAGCTAGATTTATTTCAGAGCCATTATGCTCATAACTTGAGTAAAAATACTTCTATTGCGACAAAACTTTAATATGTTGTTCCGGAGATATACTGAACCAATTTTGTTTAATATCGTCGAAATGGGGTCAAAGGTTAGGGAACAGGAGCGAGATTTATTCCACAGCAATTATCCTCAATACTTGAGTAAAAATACTTCTATTGCGACAAAACTTTAATATGTTGTTCCGGAGATATACTGAACCAATTTTGTTTAATATCGTCGAAATGGGGTCAAAGGTTAGGGAACAAGAGCGAGATTTATTCCACAGCCATTATCCTCATAACCTGACTAAAAATGCTTCTATTGCGACAAAGTATGTTGTTCCGGAGGTATACTGAACCAATTCTGTTTAATATAATCGAAATGGGGTCAAAGGTCAGGACACATGAGCTAGATTTATTTCAGAGCCATTATCCTCATAACTTGAGTAAAAATCCTTCTTTTGCGACAAAACTTTAATATGTTGTTCCGGAGATATACTGAACCAATTCTGTTTAATATCATCAAAATGGGGTCAAAGGTGGAGATTTATTCACAGGACGAAATTTATTCCACAGCCATTATATCCTCATAACTTGAGTAATGATTTCTGGTATGCTGGAAAGCGTATCATAATCAATGCATTGCATGATTTTACTAACGTGTTTAATTAAGGTGTATGTCATCTGTAAATGGAAACTGAAAGGAGGCATTTATAATATAGTTCTCTTTTAAGACGTAGTAGTACATTTCCCTGGAAAATTGTGCTGTTTCTTCCAAAGAAACTGCAACCAAATTTTATGTCTATTAATTTGTTTTTTATTGTGGCCCTCTTATGATATCTGTGTAGGTACTTTATATATATATATATATATATATATATATATATATGGGATGTAAGGTCAGGTGATGCGTAACATCACAGCCTCTCCTTGACAAATGTCAACCCCGCCTTCTCGTCGTGCATCCTGTTCCCACTAAAGGGGCTCTGACGACCGCCCATAGCGGTATAACTATACCATCGACAGGATTGGAGAAATTCTATCCCACACTCACCAACCCGCTTGGCCAGCGTGGTGAGTTATGGCCAAACCCCTCCAAAATGATTCCACAACTTAAATCTTGGCCCTCAGTCTCCGGCAAAGCTGGAATGTACCTGGCCAAGGCGGCGGCGGCCAGTGCGACATGAAGGCAGAGGGTGCTAAGAATCCACGGAGGACCGGACTAGGCTGCCATCTGATGCTGACCTTGGCTACTTACAATGGACGCTCCCTATCTTCTGAATCAAGGCTTCTTGAATTGGAAGAGGAACTACAAAGGATCAAGTGGGACATCGTGGGGCCAAGTGAGGTAAGGAGAAAAGGAGAAGATCTCATCGAACTGAAAAGTGGACATCTCTTCTACTATCGTGGGACAGATACTGGCAGAACTAGTGGTGTTGGATTTATAATAAACAAGAAACTGAAGGATAAAGTTGTAGAAGCTGAAAGTTCCTCTGACAGAGCTGCACGACTTGTTATCCAACTCTCGAAAAGATACCAGGCTCAGATTATTCAAACTTATGCACCCACCACAAGTCATCCTGAAGAAGAAATTGAAGAATTTTATGAGGAAATTTGTCATCTAAATAATAAAGGTAAGCAGCACTTGAAAATAATTATGGGAGATTTCAATGCAAAAATAGGGCAACGGCAACAGAATGAAACTTCAGTAGGTAAATTCGGTCATGGCAACAGAAACCAGCGTGGAAATACTCTCGTTGAGTTTGCAGAGGCAGAAGGGTTTTTCATCTTGAACTCCTTCTTCAAGAAAAAGCCACACAGGAAATGGACATGGAGACATCCAAATGGGACGACAAGTGAAATTGATTCTATTATGTGTAACAAAAAATTCGTCATAGAAGACTGCAGTGTGCTAAACAAGTTCAACACAGGTAGTGACCATAGATTGGTGAGATGTAAGATGCACCTCAACACTAAACTTGAACGTGGCAAGCTCATAAGACAAACAAAATCTATTGACATAACCAACCTTAAAAAACACCATACAATACCTTCAAGTTGGAACTGAAGAACAGGTTCTCTGCTTTAGAAGGCCTAACATCGGAAGAAGTGGACATCTCTGAAGTTAACAGAAAAGTAACGAAAGCTCTTATGGAAACAGCAACAAAATTAGCTGGGTCTAAGAACAAGTTGCATGTGAACAAATTATCAGGAAAAACCAAAATGTTGATGCAAAAAGAAGAGAGATGAGGACAACTAAAGAAGATGTGACTTCCAAAGTGGAATATATAGAGCTATGCAAGACAGTAAGAAAAAGTATCACTGAAGACGTAAGGAAATTCAACTGTGAACTAGTGAGGAAAGCAATTGAAAACAACCAAAGCCTAAAGATAGCAAAGGGACATCTCAGTAAGGGAAGAAAACAGATTATGGCACTGAGAAAAGAAGATGGTTCTGTAACAAGAAATAGAGGCGAAATTTTGACAAGAGTGAAAGATTTCTACTCCAAATTATATGAAAGGGATGATATATGCACTCCAGACATCATGAAAGATACCTGTACCAGAGTTCTCTCCAGTCCTTCCAGCAGAAGTTGCACATGCAATCAAGAACATGAAGCGAGGAAAAGCTCCAGGAGAAGATGGAATTACTGTAGACATCATACAAGAAGCAAGTGGAGAAATCGAAACAGTACTCGCCCAAATTTTCAGTCGATGCCTTAATGAAGGAAAGATTCCTGAGGATTGGAACACCGCTACAATGATCCTGCTACATAAGAAAGGTGACATTGAGGATCTCTGGAAACTACAGACCTATCAGCCTCCTATCAGTAGTTTATAAAATCTTCACTAAAGTTCTTTCACACCGCTTGAAGGTAACACTGGACATGGCTCAACCGAGAGAACAAGCTGGATTCAGGAGTGGCTACAGCACAATAGATCATATCCACGTGCTGAGAGAACTAATTGAAAGAGCGAGGGAATATGAACTTCCATTGTGCATGGCTTTTATCGATTATGAAAAAGCCTTTGATTCGGTGAAACCATCAGCAGTTACAATGGCTCTGAAAACCTGCAGGTATTGAAGATGCATACATTAATATTATTAATAACATCTATGAAAATGCAAGTGCAAAGATTAGGCTGTTTGAAAATACAACACACGTAAAAATTGGAAAGGGAGGAGACAAGGTGACACCATATCTCCGAAGCTCTTTAATGCCACATTGGAGGGTGTTTTTCAGTCGCTGAGCTGGGAAAACAAGGGGATAAAGATTAATGGAGATTATCTAACCCACCTTCGTTTTGCTGATGACGTAGTCATTTTTGCAACTACCCCATCAGAGCTGCAGAGTATGATCCAGGAACTTGCTGACAAGAGTAAAGAAGTGGGATTAAAAATGAACTTTCAGAAGACAAAAGTGATGTTCAATGCTTTTACAAGAAATGAAGATTTATCGATTGATGGAGAAAAGCTGGAGATAACAGACACGTACGTTTGTCTTGGACAGCAGATATCAAGTGAGGGTCACATTGATGAAGAAATTAATCGGCGTACAAAACTTGCCTGGAGAGCTTTTTGGAAGAAACAACATAATTTTCAAGAGCAATATGCCATTATGTCTTAAAAGAAAAGTGTTCGATCAATGCATCCTTCCAGTGCTTACGTATGGTGCAGAGACGTGGACCTTAACTAAAAGAGACATACAAAGGCTGCAGACAACTCAAAGAGGCATGGAGAGGTGCATGCTTGGTGTAACCAGGAGAGATAAGAAGAGGAACTCGTGATCCGAAAAATGACAAGAGTGGAAGACATCATGATCAGAGTTAAATCCCTGAAATGGCAATGGGCTGGACATACTGCCAGAAGGACAGACCATAGATGGACAGCCGAAATTTTAGATTGGATTCCAAGGGGTAGGAAAAGACCCAGAAGAAGACCACATGGGAGATGGGTGGATGAAATTCGAAAGTATGCAGGGGTGACATGGAGGAGACTGGCACAAGACAGACCGTTGTGGAGGAAACTTGGGGAGACCTTCGTCCAGCAGTGGATTGATAATGGTTGACAATGATGATGATGATGATGATGATATATATATATAAATCCTCTTCGTCTTAGGATTAATGGTCACAGGTCTCTAGTTAACAAGTTCTCTAATTCAGGAGTGAACCCCTCCACAAACGCCAACCAGTACTCTACCTTTGAATTAGAGCATTTCCATACTCATGGTTTTGACAAAGTGAAAATAGAGGTACTACATATTATCCCTGACCTCTATGCTCGGCTAGAAA
The DNA here is from genome assembly GCA_039090855.1 of Macrothele yani. Lineage (NCBI taxonomy): Eukaryota > Metazoa > Arthropoda > Arachnida > Araneae > Macrothelidae > Macrothele > Macrothele yani. The sequence continues at coordinate 159,781,242 of CM076997.1, read as the reverse complement.
CTGAATCCCTTGAAATTTTGCAGCATCAGTCTCTTTATCCCTATGGCCTTAATTCCACTCTATCTGACAATAAGCATAATCAGCATAAATTTTCAATTCGTGAACTCTTCTTTCTTGTTAATAATAAGAGCTGCTCTAGAGGTAATAGAGGACAGAGGTTATTTCGCACATCAAGCAAAGTTGATTTTGCTAACTTGCTAAAAACTCTGGAAAGCTTTAAAACTGGCACTAATTTTGTTAAAACAAAATACTTACAAAATTCTCAAGTCCTTCAAGCACTCTGTCCTTAAAAGTTTTTTCAAATTCTGGAATGAAACTGCTGACCATGTTGATAAGCATGTTTTTGCTTTGGTTCTGGACATTCTTAAACATATTCTTAAAGATAAAATTTCTCTTAAAGAATTTTCCAGTAATTTTGTTACCATCAGGTTTCTAAATAAAGCCTACGATAATCTCAATGTAAGGAAGCTGTTCTACAATAATGCAATTTTTTTCCCATCCACAGGCACCAGTCTATTGTAAGTTTTAAATATGTTAAGACCTTAGGGTCAATAGTTAAAAACTACAAACTTAACTCTTCGAGCTACATTCCTGTAATTACTACATGTTCTTGTGATGAACATAAAGAAACAGTTCACTATGATAAGAATTACAACCATATTATCACCGGAAACTTGAGTTTTGTTGAAAATGAAAAGCTTAGAATTTATTAGAGTATGGCTCTAAATTCAGACCTTCCTTCACAATTTCCAAAGAAAGGATTCTTGAGAGCTTCACTCAAGATGTTAATAGGTACATAGTAAAAACCAGTTTAACGTACAATCAGCCTATTGAGGCCTTCGCAGAATGGAAATATAATATAATCAATAGCTTCACCGGTGAGTTGGCAGGTCTGGACTTTTGTTTCGACAGAAATCTCTTTTTCTCTGGAGAAGCTAAAAAGGTCACTCTCCAAACTACAAGACCAATTTATTTTTACCACTACGGATAAAGCTAGCAATAATTTTGCAATTATCTGTAAGAAGTTCTATTTTGAATTGTTAACTATGGAACTCAATAATAGAGTAACATACGAGCCCGTAAGTTATTCTACCAAGCAGTTAGAAAATCGGTTTAAGGCTTTCTTCAAGAAACTTAAAATTCCACAAACTAGAAGATATGAGCCTGAATTTCCATTTCTTTTTGCAACGGTTAAGTTTCATAAGGATCCTGTGAAGTTCAGGTTCATAGCTAGTGGAGTAAGGAGTCATAAAAAGAAAATAGATCTTGCTTTTGAAGATGTCTTAAAGAAGGTTTTGAAACACATTAGAAACTGTTCTAACTTGATGTACAGAGATTTTTGGATAATTAATAATAATGCAGAAGTAATTTCTACTATACTCAAAGTTTGTCCCCTAGATATTAATAGTTATGATTTTGAAAACCTATATACTAATCTGCCTCTATCAGATATAATCACTACCTTTAAAGAGCTGTATGCAGAATTTAAACTTCACCAATTTGTTAATGTAGGAACTTGGAACTCTTATCTCAATTGCTGCATAGAAAATAACCATATCTTATATAATAATACTCTCTATAAGCAAGTGAACGGTATTCCCATGGGAACATCAACGTCCACGAATATCGCTAATCTATTCCTGTTCTTTAAGGAATATAAATTCATTAAAAATCACCCCACCTGCTCAGATAACTACCTTTACACTTTTAGATATATTGATGATCTGCTGTGTATCAATAATTCAGAAGTTATAGAGAGTGATTTTGATAATATCTATCCTAGCTCTCTTAACTTATGTAAAACCAACCACAGTAATCAGGAACTTGAGTTCCTAGACTTAAGCATTAAGCTCAACAGAGGTAACCCATCTATTAGCCTCTTTGATAAAAGAGTTAATTTTCCTTTCAAAGTAATTAAATATCTACACTGGAATAATAACATTTCAACCAAAGTAATTGAGAATGTACTAATTTCTCAGGTCCTAAGAATTTCAAGAATTTGCAGCAACAATTTGGACTTCAATTACCACATTAATATACTATTAGAAAGTTTTCTAGAGAACGAAATTCCTTCTTCTTCATCAAAAGAACTTTAAGAAAAATTATTCTGAATAATAGAGTAAGGTTGGCAGATCTGCTTTAATTTTCTACACAGTTAATAATATGATTCTGACCAATCAAAGCTGCAAGGAAGTTGGCTAGAGGATGCCTATTAACTACCTAAAGGAACCTTAGTGCTATGGATATGACGGTCCTATTAAAACAAAAAATTAAATAATATAAACAAAATCACAAAAAAAGCTTAAAAATCTGTTTATAAAAGAAAATAAAAACAAATAAAAAAGAAAACTAGTTATTCATCACTAGGATAGCTATACTAAAATAGTAAAACCAACATTAAAATTAATAAGATTCTGATTAATCTATAGAAGCTCACTAAGGTGATTTAATACATGCAAAGATTATTAAATACACTGCTCGTGTATTTTATAATATTTCTCATGTATTCTGGAGAGTTAATTCTGCTCTTTCTGATCATACAGATCCACAGTCTTAAGTTTATATATATTTTTTCTCTGGTTAAAATATCCGCGCGTTGGTTTCTTGCTGTATGAGGAGGCCATCAGCCCCACCCTCACACTGCCCCCCAGGCAACTAGGGAGTGGCGGAAGAGGTCAGCCATGTTCTTCTCTTGTGAGGAGAAAAGTTTTTGTCACACAAGAGGTAAGCTCTCTTCCTTGTTTTTGGGTTCTAGGTTTTATAAGTTCAATGTTTGTACTTCATGTACTTTTTCTCTGTTGTTTTTTAGCTTTTCAGCTTTTAGGCATTGGTTTGTCTGTTAACATTTTTGCGGGTTTTAACTCTTTCTTTTCTTTGTAACTTTGAGCGTCTTTTGAATACCTAGGAACAGAAGATGGCTAAGCTTGTTCCTTTTCTATGCGCTGTTTTTTCAAAGTAGTTAAGTTCTTAATAACTAATTAATTATGCACTTAAAGCACTGCTGAAATACTTTGTACATATTGCAACTAACTGTTTAAGGTATATAACTTTCACAAAGTTTTCTTTAGTTAATTATTATCTTTAACTTATTCTCGTTTTCGTGCTGTCATAAGTTGTAGAGTAGGGGGTTTTAGACTCAAGTTTTCTTTCAAAAATCTGTTCGTTAAAAATTAATATTTCCTTTTTAATTGCAATGTAAAAATTTGGATTTCTTTTGCATTGATTTTCAGGTTTAAATTCTCTCTCAAACGAACTTGGCATTTCGTTATGGCTGAAAATCATTTCTAATTATTATGTCACTCTCACAGCTTGAGTTCTCTTTAATCTTCTTCTCTCTGTTTAATAGTAACAGATGAAGAGCATGGGTCGGGCCAGGAAGGTTAATGGATGCAAGCGAAATTGTTAACTAGTGCTAGGGTCATGCAACTCTACGGAGGACATGACATATATATATATTTTAAACTATTTTAGGTGGGAATGTTACTTGCATCTATGGCCTTGCAGAAACCCATTTCCAACTAGGTCTTTGTGGAAGTGAGAAAATGCAGAGTTTTTGCTGGTCCTTGATAAAGCCAAGGCTCAGTATTCTCGACACCTTCTACATTCAGTAGTTTTATTTTATTTTTTTATCTTTTCTCCTTTTACTCACACAGGTAGATACATAACCTTTTCTATGTTGTACTGGGTGTGAGTCGGAATTGTATATGTATTTTTTTGCTTGGGTATCTTCTTTATAGAATGTAATTCTGAATTTTCAAAACTGCTGCGTTGCGCGTTTTGATCTTCAGGTTATTTTGCAACCTTCGTTTTAAATTCTAAAGTTTTTCCTTAGTCTTCAGTTTTGCTCTTAAGTCATCATCATCATCATCATTGTCAACCATTATCAATCCACTGCTGGACAAAGGTCTCCCCAAGTTTCCTCCACAACGGTCTGTCTTGTGCCAGTCTCCTCCATGTCACCCCTGCATACTTTCGAATTTCATCCACCCATCTCCCATGTGGTCTTCTTCTGGGTCTTTTCCTGTCCCTTGGAATCCAATCTAAAATTTCGGCTGTCCATCGATGATCTGTCCTTCTGGCAGTATGTCCAGCCCATTGCCATTTCAGGGATTTAACTCTGATCATGATGTCTTCCACTCTTGTCATTTTTCGGATCCACGAGTTCCTCTTCTTATCTCTCCTGGTTACACCAAGCATGCACCTCTCCATGCCTCTTTGAGTTGTCTGCAGCCTTTGTATGTCTCTTTTAGTTAGGTCCACGTCTCTGCACCATACGTAAGCACTGGAAGGATGCATTGATCAAACATTTTTCTTTTAAGACATAATGGCATATTACTCTTGAAAATTATGCTGTTTCTTCCAAAAGCTCTCCAGGCAAGTTTTGTACGCCGATTAATTTCTTCATCAATGTGACCCTCACTTGATATCTGCTGTCCAAGATAAACGTACGTGTCTGTTATCTCCAGCTTTTCTCCGTCAATCGATAAATCTTCATTTCTTGTAAAAGCATTGAACATCACTTTTGTCTTCTGAAAGTTTATTTTTAATCCCACTTCTTTACTCTTGTCCGCAAGTTCCTGGATCATACTCTGCAGCTCTGATGGGGTAGTTGCAAAAATGACTACGTCATCAGCAAAACGAAGGTGGGTTAGATAATCTCCATTAATCTTTATCCCTTTGTTTTCCCAGCTCAGCGACTGAAAAACACCCTCCAATGTGGCATTGAAGAGCTTCTGGAGATATGGTGTCACCTTGTCTCACTCCTTTCCAATTTTTACGTGTGTTGTATTTTCAAACAGCCTAATCTTTGCACTTGCATTTTATATATATCATCATCATCATCATCATTGTCAACCATTATCAATCCACTGCTGGACGAAGGTCTCCCCAAGTTTCCTCCACAACGGTCTGTCTTGTGCCAGTCTCCTCCATGTCACCCCTGCATACTTTCGAATTTCATCCACCCATCTCCCATGTGGTCTTCTTCTGGGTCTTTTCCTGTCCCTTGGAATCCAATCTAAAATTTCGGCTGTCCATCGATGATCTGTCCTTCTGGCAGTATGTCCAGCCCATTGCCATTTCAGGGATTTAACTCTGATCATGATGTCTTCCACTCTTGTCATTTTTCGGATCCACGTGTTCCTCTTCTTATCTCTCCTGGTTATACCAAGCATGCACCTCTCCATGCTTCTTTGAGTTGTCTGCAGCCTTTGTATGTCTCTTTTAGTTAAGGTCCACGTCTCTGCACCATACGTAAGCACTGGAAGGATGCATTGATCAAACACTTTTCTTTTAAGACATAATGGCATATTGCTCTTGAAAATTATGCTGTTTCTTCCAAAAGCTCTCCAGGCAAGTTTTGTACGCCGATTAATTTCTTCATCAATGTGACCCTCACTTGATATCTGCTGTCCAAGATAAACGTACGTGTCTGTTATCTCCAGCTTTTCTCCATCAATCGATAAATCTTCATTTTGTGTAAAAGCATTGAACATCACTTTTGTCTTCTGAAAGTTCATTTTTAATCCCACTTCTTTACTCTTGTCAGCAAGTTCCTGGATCATACTCTGCAGCTCTGATGGGGTAGTTGCAAAAATGACTACGTCATCAGCAAAACGAAGGTGGGTTAGATAATCTCCATTAATCTTTATCCCCTTGTTTTCCCAGCTCAGCGACTGAAAAACACCCTCCAATGTGGCATTAAAGAGCTTCGGAGATATGTTGTCACCTTGTCTCACTCCCTTTCCAATTTTTACGTGTGTTGTATTTTCAAACAGCCTAATCTTTGCACTTGCATTTTCATAGATGTTATTAATAATATTAATGTATGCATCTTCAATACCGGCAGGTTTTCAGAGCCATTGTTACTGCTGATGGTTTCACCGAATCAAAGGCTTTTTTCATAATCGATAAAAGCCATGCACAATGGAAGTTCATATTCCCTCGCTCTTTCAATTAGTACTCTCAGCACGTGGATATGATCTATTGTGTGCTGTAGCCACTCCTGAATCCAGCTTGTTCTCTCGGTTGAGCCATGTCCAGTGTTACCTTCAAGCGGTGTGAAAGAACTTTAGTGAAGATTTTATAAACTACTGATAGGAGGCTGATAGGTCTGTAGTTTCCGAGATCCTCAATGTCACCTTTCTTATGTAGCAGGATCATTGTAGCGGTGTTCCAATCTTCAGGAATCTTTCCTTCATTAAGGCATCGAGTGAAAATTTGGGCGAGTACTGTTTCGATTTCTCCACTTGCTTCTTGTATGATGTCTACAGTAATTCCATCTTCTCCTGGAGCTTTTCCTCGCTTCATGTTCTTGATTGCATGTGCAACTTCTGCTGGAAGGACTGGAGGAACTCTGGTACTGGTATCTTTCATGATGTCTGGAGTGCATATATCATCCCTTTCATATAATTTGGAGTAGAAATCTTTCACTCTTGTCAAAATTTCGCCTCTATTTCTTGTTACAGAACCATCTTCTTTTCTCAGTGCCATAATCTGTTTTTCTTCCTTACTGAGATGTCCCTTTGCTATCTTTAGGCTTTGGTTGTTTTCAATTGCTTTCTCACTAGTTCACAGTTGAATTTCCTTACGTCTTCAGTATGATACTTTTTCTTACTGTCTTGCATAGTTCTATATATTCCACTTTGGAAGTCACATCTTCTTTAGTTGTCCTCATCTCTCTTCTTTTTTTGCATCAACATTTTGGTTTTTCCTGATAATTTGTTCACATGCAACTTGTTCTTAGACCCAGCTAATTTTGTTGCTGTTTCCATAAGAGCTTTGGTTACTTTTCTGTTAACTTCAGAGATGTCCACTTCTTCCGATGTTAGGCCTTCTAAAGCAGAGAACCTGTTCTTCAGTTCTAACTTGAAGGTATTATGGTGTTTTTTGAGGTTGGTTATGTCAATAGACTTTGTTTGTCTTATGAGCTTGCCACGTTCAAGTTTAGCGTTGAGGTGCATCTTACATCTCACCAATCTATGGTCACTACCTGTGTTGAACTTGTTTAGCACACTGCAGTCTTCTATGACGAATTTTTTGTTACACATAATAAAATCAATTTCATTTGTCGTCCCATTTGGATGTCTCCATGTTCCATTTCCTGTGTGGCTTTTTCTTGAAGAAGGAGTTCAAGATGAAAAACCCTTCTGCCTCTGCAAACTCAACGAGAGTATTTCCACGCTGGTTTCTGTTGCCGTGACCGAATTTACCTACTGAAGTTTCATTCTGTTGCCGTTGCCCTATTTTTGCATTGAAATCTCCCATAATTATTTTCAAGTGCTGCTTTACCTTTATTATTTAGATGACAAATTTCCTCATAAAATTCTTCAATTTCTTCTTCAGGATGACTTGTGGTGGGTGCATAAGTTTGAATAATCTGAGCCTGGTATCTTTTCGAGAGTTGGATAACAAGTCGTGCAGCTCTGTCAGAGGAACTTTCAACTTCTACAACTTTATCCTTCAGTTTCTTGTTTATTATAAATCCAACACCACTAGTTCTGCCAGTATCTGTCCCACGATAGTAGAAGAGATGTCCACTTTTCAGTTCCATGAGATCTTCTCCTTTTCTCCTTACCTCACTTAGCCCCACGATGTCCCACTTGATCCTTTGTAATTCCTCTTCCAATTCAAGAAGCCTTGAATCAGAAGATAGGGAGCGTCCATTGTACGTTGCCAAGGTCAGCATCAGATGGCAGCCTAGTCCGGTCCTCCGGGGATTCTTAGCACCCTCTGCCTTCATGTCGCACTGGCCGCTGCCTTGGCCAGGTACATTCCAGCTGCCGGAGACTGAGGGCCAAGATTTAAGTTGTGGAATCATTTTGGAGGGGTTTGGCCATAACTCACCACGCTGGCCAAGCGGGTTGGTGAGTGTGGGATAGAATTTCCTCTAATCCCGATGGTATAGTTATACCGCTATGGGCGGTCGTCAGAGCCCCTTTAGTGGGAACAGGATGCACCACGAGAAGGCGGGGTTGACATTTGTCAAGGAGAGGCTGTGATGTTACGCATCACTTGACCTTACATCCCTTTATATATATATATATATATATATATATAGTTTTATGCACTAAAAGTAGGTGACCAAATTATTTTCTTTTTGGAATCGTTATTCGATTTCTTATGAAATGCCGCGGAACCGTCTAAAAACAATACTGATCAGCTAATTTGGCCCTTACTTCGCTACAGCGACCTAATAGAAAAATATCACCACAAAGTGAGTGCCCAAGTTTGTGAAGAATTGATTTTATTTGCTTTTAACAGCTTCAGAGCAAGCATTAAATTTTAGAGTGGTGAGTCATTGATCGCTATGGAACTTTCTTGTTTACAAATGGCTGCAGTAGATCACGCTACAAGAGACTGAACGCTTGTATACATATCCCATTTTTTATGAGGTTTATCGAATTTCTCATTGTGCTTTTACAACCTCACAGATGTAGCTTAACAGTGGAAATTTACAATACGGGGATTACTAGGATGGCATAAATATTACTTATTGTCAAATATTCGGGTTGCACATCAACCCGTCGTGAGGACTGACAATGCCAGACAAGACATTTCATTACATATTGTAGGTCTCCATTGGTAAGACACATCCTTCAGACAGAATTCCAAATATTCACTTTCGTCACCCACTAGCACCACTGTCGTCGGAAATTTAAATTACTGCACTTGTGTTGAAAAAGTTCGCATCCAGCGCCTCATTGCACATTTTTAAGGCATGTACGCAACTAAGCGTCCCAGTGATGCAAAAATATAAGCGCTGGATCTTGATCGCTCGTCCAAGTTGGCCCGGTTTCGAGTCCCGGAATAAGCATGAGTAGTCTTTGTCTTATAGAATTGGCTCTCTACCTTCCCTGAAACCAGTGGCCCTAACTTAGGGACTAGTAACTGCTCATAGTCCTTTGAATTGTTCATGGTGGTCGTTAACCCCGAAACAAACAAACAATATATATAATTAATTAGCCGAGAGGCGAGGCTAAAGTGGGAGGTAAATTAAAATTTGTGTAGATAAATCACTTACATAATTTGGGTATTGTATTACAAATTGTCGCGAATAATTACTGAGAAATTTTGGATGTAATGAATTTGAAACAGTTAAAAGCGTTAGGAAAATGTGAAGAGAGAGATAAGGGTTTTAGTGGGGAAATAGAAGTAAATCTTACAGCTTAAAAACTCTTTCAAGACCACACGCACTCAGGTATAAAAGGAGAGACCGGCCTGATTGCACGATAGGGATTCTCTCAAATCGTGGCAAACAAGCCTACAATTTGTCGCGTGGCGAGACATAAACGTCAAGACTAGTGACTTGGAGAAAAGATAGTTACGATTATGAGGGTCAAAAGACACGTCCAGGAAACTATTTTAGCATAAGACAGGTAACAGCACGCTGATTGCACGAGTATGAAGCCTCTTGACGTTGACAGAGCTCTGAGAAGACTCGAAATGAGGGCAAAAGCGACAAAGACGGGAGTCTTATTGGTATTCTCGATAGGATTTTCTGGCGATGGAAACTGCGAGATCTCAATAGCTGTTTTTTGACAACGGAGATGGTTCACGCATATCAAAATACGTGAGTTTTCTTACAAATTCTGAAAAGCAGCGGTATTATTTTTGGTGTTGAACAGACGTAACTTCAATTATCATGAATAACTCTACTAAGTGTCGTAGTTGCGGGAAGAGGAAGAAAGGCGCTGGACCTTGAAAAGGTCAACAACCTTGCTGACAGCACAACGGTCACTATCGCCCATTCACGATCACCCAACAGCCGATAGAGAAGTGAGAAGGGGAACCCCGTCAACACGGGGAATAACCGAGCATCCGCCAAGAAAGGCGGTATACGGCAGTGACCGCTAATGTGGGTGTGAAGCACGATCGGAAGATCTGCGGACTTCGCGTCCAACATCACCTGTGTGTGTGTGTGTGTGTGTGTGTGTGTGTGTGTTAGCGTATGTATAATACCTGCATTATTTAACACGGTCCCACAGTGCGTGTTCTCGTGGAGTGTACCTACAAAAAGCAGGAATACTTCTCAAGAATGCTGTCTTAAATGTATGTGCTCACGCGTATGCTTGTGTGCGTATGTTTGTGTGTGCATATGCTGAACCCATGGCCACATTAAGGTCTTTGTGAGCCGCCCTAGGCTAAGGCATTTGAGTGGGCCCCATAGGCTAAGACATCTGAATGGAACCCCAAAGAATTTATGACGGGGAATCATTATGAAGTCCGTCAAAACACGAATATGTAGCTATATGCTTGTGAAAATTAATACGTAGGCGTTCTTCAAAATAATATATTATCTGCAGAGTTTTCATAATAAGTAACTGTATTTTCCGTTATTTTCATGAGAACATGAGTTAAAAGCTTAGGATTCCTAGATTTTGCTTTGGGTTTTCTAGTGTGGTATACTTTTCTTATTGCATCTTTTTTGTTATCCAATGTGAAGCCACGGCCCACAGGGGACTTCGACCGTTAACAGTTCCAAGTGCAAATTGGGAGATGTTAGTCGATGGTAGTGAAAAAGTTGAAATTGTCTCGCTGATTTCACTGTACAAAGCGACACCTTCACCCTTGGTGAGTCACTGCCTTGAAATCTGTTCGTCTTGTTGCCTCTGTTTCTGATCAAGTGGAAACCATATGAGACAAAAGTAAAACTATGTTAAAACCTCCCACTGTCTTTTATTTGCTCAGGCATGTCTCCTGGGCTCATGATAATGGTGGACCCCAACTCTACAGCCCCTATAGACTCCCCCTTAATCCGGTCCTGGCTGAACCACGTTCTTCTATGAACTACTCGGTTTCTTAGATTAAGCAAAAAGAGCGTTTCATAAAGTTTATAAAATTAACTTATTCTTTCCAGAGGTACCATTCCATACGAAGGTTCCTATCCACTACACGGATTTTCTAGATTTTTTAAGAATTCGACAAATTCATTGAAAATTATATGTGTTTTTAAGGGTTTTTTCCCCCCTAAAATTAGTTATTCCTTCATGAAACGTTTTACTTTCATCATGTCATAATCATAACAATATTTTGCTATAGATTACTTCCCCTTCTGTATCTATGTAGAATTTTTTAAGTTGATGAATTGTTCGTGCATTTTCGACTTACATATGCCATATAGTTATCAAAACTTTTTCTGTGAATTTTATCCTTTTAGCTGATGACGCTAACAATTTTTTAGGAACGTATCTTATCTTTTTCAAGCGGAACAATGATATAAATATAAAAAAAAAACAGAACCTGTAAGCAGATCTTCTGTAGGTTCGCCATCCAGCTCTCCTTCATCCTTTATTTTACTGTTACAGGGAGGCAAAAAAGTCGATACCGAACATATGACTAAGAGCTCATTAACCGACATCCAAATTATGCAACTAACAATATTTTATAATCCATTAGGATACCAATCGTCCTTAACTCAAACTCCCGCCGGGACACATAGCAGCGCCACGTTTCGTTACTATGCAGTTCACTCCTCGACTGGCGCTTTTCGACTCCTTTTCTGCCCACAAATCTTATTCTTTCCTGTCCGAGATCTCTTCCCCAGGTTGTGCAGCCTTGCAATTTAACTAGGCCTAAAACTGATCAACCATCTTGTAGGAACATAAGACAGTGACCCAGTGTTGGTCCTAAGTTAAATTTCAAGGCTGTGATACCTGGGTTGCGTTCCCTTAGGAGAAACCACCTTGTCAGGCAAAGTTTTGCTGACCCCGCCTCTGGCTTTCTGTGCAGATGTCCGTTTCCAAAAAGGCGAACATCAGCTTAAGTACTTTGTGTTGGAGTTTTACATTGAGTCACGTAAATAAAAAAACGTGTTGCCACAATAAAGTCCCTACAATCAATATTATGTACTTGAATGCAAAACGATCATTTTTTAGTATAAAAGGTGAAATGTTTGTCATTTTTCAAACACACTTAAATTAACCTTCCATTTCTCCACTTTCTTTTTCTATTTAGGTTTTAGCTCTGAGGATGGCCTGGGCCTTGTTTCTACTGGTAACCATTTCCGATGCTGGTGTTGTAGACAGGAGCAAGCCAGTCAGTTACGGCCGTGTGGTTCCTATTCCCGCTGGCACCAAAGCCCATTACAACATCCAAAACCATGCTGGTCCAGGTACATACAAGTTTGGGTACGATACTGGATCCGGACCCAACCAGTCCTTCCGTCAAGAAGAAAGAGGCACTGACGGCATCGTAAAAGGTCGCTATGGCTACGTCGAAACTTCTGGAGCTCTTCGTGTTGTCGAATACATGGCAGATTCATCAGGATTCCACATCTTAAGGAGTAGGACTCTGGTACCGGACATGAAGCCGAAGCCTGCCGTTAAAGTTGAAACGCCTTTCGTGGGACCACTGCCACCTTTCATACCAGCTAGTTACGTTGTGAACTACGCCGGGTGATAAATTCTAAATGTTTGGTTGGGAAATACGCCTCTTTGGTGAGAAGATGCTCTGCTTTGGAAGAAGTTAGCGAACAACTAGAATGCAGTGTTCGTTGTCCCAAATTGGGAAAATCAACCTGCATATGGAGCAAAATGGGAGCAGGCAATTGTTCCTAAGGTAAATTTGGAGAACCTTCGTGTTTCCTTTTTACTCAGAATGTAAACACTTTGAAATAGAATATCAGTGAAAAATATTGTTGCCAAAAGAAATGGAGGAGCTGGGGAAATTCACAGGATGAACGCGAGTGATAAATTAAACAACATTGGCTAGAGTCTAATGAGATCACATTAATAAAAGACCCGTAATGCGAACTCGCTTGATGGCAATTAAAAAATAATGATGTTATTAACCGAAGAACTTTATGTTATCAATCGTCTACATCAAGGAATTTTGGAAAAGTGAGAGGCTGGGGGGCTGTCCTTCCTCCAGGGTCTTCAAAGGTATAGACGTTCATTTATGTTCCATAAACATGGACGTTCTCATTATAGATACATATTTTTTAAGAAAACGAGATTAGAAAATGAGTGTTTTCTTATTAAATGCTATTGTGATATCACTTTTTTATGTTCTACTTTATTGTAAATTATTCGTAACTCAGACATAAATTCTTGCCCAGTGCTCGAACTGCCTTGACACCATTTCCACGTGAGTTTCGCTGTGCTACTCTGGAAGACTCTGAACGACTTCAGAAGTGACGCGTTTGTAAGTGTTTCCAAGCTCACGAAAGATACAGAAAAGAGAACGGTTCCTCTGTTATACGTAGGTAGTTTTGAGAAATACGACCTTCCAGGGTGTTAAGTTTTTAGTATCTAAGTTAACTTCATCTGTAAGGTTTGCTTCTCAAGGGGAAATGCTAAAGGAAGGAAGAATGAAAGAAAGTTTCGGTCATCAACTGTAGTGAGATACAAAGGATTGCTCAACTCACTCCTCTCATACTGTTTAGTGTTCCTTGAAGCAAGATGTAAAGTCTTCTTGGTCTGTATTGGGTATGGAGGATCATATCAATAATGTGTTTGATAAATCAGCACTGTATGGATGTGTTCTGTGCATGATACTTCTCAAAAACACCATTCATTTTCATTTTTATTCATTGTTTTTTTCAAATGAAAGAATCCCTTTAAAATCAAGTCCTGGTTTGGGTTATTTTATAATTAATGATTCCAATATTAAGACGTTTCTGAGAAATTCTTCAGCAAAGCGCAGAAAAGCTTAGTTAGTCAGATCGAAGCGGATATCGTATCTGATTCAGTTAGTTTTGTAAAAAATTCGGCGCATTCTTAAACTCATTTGGACGCCCCAGTTGCGCAGCGGTCAAAGAGCTGGCTTTTAACCACTCGTACGAGGTAGGTCCGAGTTCGAATCTCGATGAAGTATAATTTTTTTATTTTTCTTACTGCACTTATTTTTGAAACCAGTGGCACGGTTTCAGGAACTAGTTCACGGTGGTAGTTAAACCCAAAAGCAATAGTTGTCGGGAATAAATTGCAATAGTTATCATAATTTAAACTTCTGTGCACTATTTTATTAAACCTTTGTTATTTACCAATCATTATTAAAGCTCTGTGTTTTTCTTTATAACACCCATTAATCTTTTTGTTGAGATAATTTTTCTCGTGAGGTAAAAAAAATAATAAAACAAGGAAAAGGTGATAGAAAGAAGGGAAATAATGAAACGTGGTTTCGTAAAATATGAACAGTATTGAGTTATTTACAGAATTTTTTTTTGTTGCTGTTGTTTAGTTGCAATGCCCAGTTCTTCTGTTGCAAAAGGGCTTCGTACAAAATTCTTCAGTGATCAACGCCTTTGTAAAAGCTCATAAAAATCTGCAATGTTCCAACTCTTAACAAAACTGAAATTGAATGTCAGCAGATATAATGTTAAACACCCAAATTTAAAGCAGAAACGTTTCTTATGTTTTTGAATTAGTAGAGTTTAAGTGGTTTAATCACTTCTCAAATATTCAGTCACGTAGCTTAAAATATGGTGGATTTTTTTTTGTTCTTTATTCGTTCTCAGAAAAATTCCTTTTCATTACAATGAAGAATGTTCTTAAGAATCAAAGTATTAAATCGAATATTTATCTATGTTTGTCTCGTTTTCTACCGAGAGAGAGACAAACATATGATTTTTTTATATATTTTTGTCTCTCTTTTTCGTATGTCATCATCATCATCATTGTCAACCATTATCAATCCACTGCTGGACGAAGGTCTCCCCAAGTTTCCTCCACAACAGTCTGTCTTGTGTGCCAGTCTCCTCCATGTCACTCCCGCATATTTACGAATTTCATCCACCCATCTCCCGTGTGGTCTTTTTCTGGGTCTTTTCCTGTCCCTTGGAATCCAATCTAAAATTTCGGCTGTCCATCTATGGTCTGTCCTTCTGGCAGTATGTCCAGCCCATTGCCATTTCAGGAATTTAACTCTGATCATGATGTCTTCCACTCTCGTCATTTTCGGATCCACGAGTTCCTCTTCTTATCTCTCCTGGTTATACCAAGCATGCACCTCTCCATGCTGCTTTGAGTTGTCTGCAGCCTTTGTATGTCTCTTTTAGTTAAGGTCCACGTCTCTGCACCATACGTAAGCACTGGAAGGATGCATTGATCAAACACTTTTCTTTTAAGACATAATGGCATATTGCTCTTGAAAATTATGCTGTTTCTTCCAAAAGCTCTCCAGGCAAGTTTTGTACGCCGATTAATTTCTTCATCAATGTGACCCTCACTTGATATCTGCTGTCCAAGATAAACATACGTATCTGTTATCTCCAGTTTTTCTCCATCAATCGATAAATCTTCATTTCTTGTAAAAGCATTGAACATCACTTTTGTCTTCTGAAAGTTCATTTTTAATCCCACTTCTTTACTCTTGTCAGCAAGTTCCTGGATCATACTCTGCAGCTCTGATGGGGTAGTTGCAAAAATGACTACGTCATCAGCAAAACGAAGGTGGGTTAGATAATCTCCATTAATCTTTATCCCTTTGTTTTCCCAGTTCAGTGATTGAAAAACATTTTCCAATGTGGCATTAAAGAGCTTCGGAGATATGGTGTCACCTTGTCTCACTCCCTTTCCAATTTTTATGTGTGTTGTATTTTCAAACAGCCTAATCTTTGCACTTGCATTTTCATAGATGTTATTAATAATATTAATGTATGCATCTTCAATACCGCAGGATTTCAGAGCCGTGGTAACTGCTGATGGTTTCACCGAATCAAAGGCTTTTTCATAATCGATAAAAGCCATGCACAATGGAAGTTCATATTCCCTCGCTCTTTCAATTAGTTCTCTCAGCACATGGATATGATCTATTGTGCTGTAGCCACTCCTGAATCCAGCTTGTTCTCTCGGTTGAGCCATGTCCAGTGTTACCTTCAAGCGGTGTGAAAGAACTTTAGTGAAGATTTTATAAACCACTGATAGGAGGCTGATAGGTCTGTAGTTCCTGAGATCCTCAATGTCACCTTTTTTATGTAGCAGGATCATTGTAGCATTGTTCCAATCCTCAGGAATCTTCCCTTCATTAAGGCATCGAGTGAAAATTTGGGCGAGTACTGTTTCAATTTCTCCACTTGCTTCTTGTATGATGTCTATAGTAATTCCATCTTCTCCTGGAGCTTTCCCCCGCTTCATGTTCTTGATTGCATGTGCAACTTCTGCTGGGAGGACTGGAAGAACTCTGGTACCTTTCATGATGTCTGGAGTACATGTATCATCCCTTTCATATAATTTGGGTAGAAATCTTTCACTCTTGTCAAAATTTCGCCTCTATTTCTTGTTATAGAACCATCTTCTTTTCTCAGAGCCATAATCTGTTTTCTTCCCTTACTGAGATGTCCCTTTGCTATCTTTAGGCTTTGGTTGTTTTCAATTGCTTTCCTCACTAGTTCACAGTTGAATTTTCTTACGTCTTCAGTGATACTTTTTCGTACTGTCTTGCATAGCTCTATATATTCCACTTTGGAAGTCACATCTTCTTTAGTTGTCCTCATCTCTCTTCTTTTTTGCATCAACATTTTGGTTTTCTGATAATTTGTTTACATGCAACTTGTTCTTAGACCCAGCTAATTTTGTTGCTGTTTCCATAAGAGCTTTGGTTACTTTTCTGTTAACTTCCGAAATATCCACTTCTTCCGATGTTAGGCCTTCTAAAGCAGAGAATCTGTTCTTCAGTTCCAACTTGAAAGTATTATGGTGTTTTTTAAGGTTGGTTATGTCAATACATTTTGTTTGTCTTATGAGCTTGCCACGTTCCAGTTTAGTGTTGAGGTGCATCTTACATCTCACCAATCTATGGTCACTACCTGTGTTGAACTTGTTTAGCACACTGCAGTCTTCGATGACGAATTTTTTGTTACACATAATAAAATCAATTTCACTTGTCGTCCCAATTGGATGTCTCCATGTCCATTTCCTGTGTGGCTTTTTCTTGAAAAAGGAATTCAAGATGAAAAATCCTTCTGCCTCTGCAAACTCAACGAGAGTATTTCCACGCTGGTTTCTGTTGCCGTGACCGAATTTACCTACTGAAGTTTCATTCTGTTGCCGGTGCCCTATTTTTGCATTGAAATCTCCCATAATTATCTTCAAGTGCTGCTTACCTTTATTATTTAGATGACGAATTTCCTCATAAAATTCTTCAATTTCTTCTTCAGGATGACTTGTGGTGGGTGCATACGTTTGAATAATCTGAGCCTGGTATCTTCTCGATAGTTGGATAACGAGTCGTGCAGCTCTGTCAGAGGAACTTTCAACTTCTACCACTTTATCCTTCAGTTTCTTGTTTATTATAAATCCAACACCACTAGTTCTGCCAGTATCTGTCCCACGATAATAGAAGAGATGTCCACTTTTCAGTTCAATGAGATCTTCTCCTTTTCTCCTTACCTCACTTAGCCCCACGATGTCCCACTTGATCCTTTGTAGTTCCTCTTCCAATTCAAGAAGCCTTGAATCAGAGGATAGGAGCGTCCGTTGTAGGTAGCCAAGGTCAGCATCAAATGGCAGCCTAGTCCGGTCCTCCGGGGATTCTTAGCACCCTCTGCCTTCATGTCGCACTGGCCGCTGCCTTGGCCAGGTACATTCCAGCTGCCGGAGACTGAGGGCCAAGATTTAAGTTGTAGAGTCATTTTGGAGGTGTTTGGCCATAACTCACCACGCTGGCCAAGCGGGTTGGTGAGTGTGGGATAGCATTTCCTCTGATCCCGATGGTATAGTTATACCGCTATTTGCGGTCGTCAGAGCCCCTTTAGTGGGAACAGGATGCACCACGAAGGCGGGGTTGACATTTGTCAAGGAGAGGCTGTGATGTTACGCATCACCTGACCTTACATCGTATGTAAAATGCATTAAGTCGAGAAATGAATTCAGCAAAACCGTTTTGTACTTTTTGTACTCCTTAATCTTAAATGCTTGTCTTCTTTTTATTCTTCTTCTTCTTCTAACGCTTTTTAAAGCCAGTTGAGGCTACAGGTTTCCCTCATCTCTTTCCAAATGCTCCTGTCCTGGGCTTGTCTATTAAACAGCTTTCCTACAGTTTTTTTTTCATATCATCAATCCATCTTCCTCTCTGGTCTTCACACACTTTTTTTATTTCTTTGTATGGTCTTCATTCTGTTACTATTTTTGTCCATTTATTATTTTCCATTCTTACTATATGGCCAACCCATTTACATTTTCAATTGAGTAGTTTTCACCTATGTCTAAAATTTTTGTTCTGGATCTTACATCTGTATTTCTTATTTTATCTCGAAATCTTATATTTAGTGGAGAACTTTTCATTTTACATAAATGCTTGTAAAATATATAATTATAGGAAATATATATATTTATACCTACTTTGAGAATAAATTCCCGTTTCATTACTTCACTACGCTGATACTCTAGGCATTCCAGAACCATTAAACATATCTCCTAACTAATTTACTTTGTATTTATAGAAGTACTGTACTTTCACAAATATATTAGGTTGTAATGCTGTCTAAAACACGATGAAACTTCATTAAAACCACAGCACACTAGTTGCAAGATGAAATGAAAATTGTCTACAATTAAAACCAGTATGATACAGTTAAAATGATAAAATTACATGAGGCGAGAACTTTCGGGTCACCTCTTGGTGCCCATTGTCAAGCCAACTGTGAATACATGTGGTGCGGTGACAATTTATATGCCTTATAATAGTCACGTGATGTCGCCATGGTAACAGTAATGTGCATGTGAATAAACAGAGATTTTAAAGTTAATATTAAAGTCATATTAACAGTGTAGGTTCCAATGACCGTATAAGACGTTGCCAGGTTAAAGAGAGGGCATAAGGTTCATCGTTACAGCATAATTTGTTAAACCATACTATAAAAAGTGCTTCCGTAAACAAGGTGTCTTTCTCGTATTTGGTGTAAGCGAGATGAGAGACTCCGTTCCAACACGGAGTAAAATGATTGAGGGTTACTGTGCGAGCTAAAGACGTGGTTGTAGCTTCCCTGGAAATGTCATATTGGTGTTCACGGCATCGAACCGAAATTGTTCGTAAAGTGGAGCCAATGTAACTTGAATTTGGTTGATTAGGGGTCTAAGGGCGTAGAGGAATACAGTATACACCATGTTTTTTATCTGTTGATATAACATCTCGGTCAGAACGTAAATTCTTAAAAATGTTAGAGGTTCTGATCCCGAAATGTAATTTATGTTTATTACAAAATTTGTTAAACATATTAACAATAGGGAGGTTAAAGGTTACAAAGCCAACAAATTTCACAGTCGGTTTGTCTACTTGTAGTTTTGTGGAGACAGTCCTTTGGTAACGAGAGATAAGCTTCGGTACTACATAAGGTAGGTAACCAAAGGTCTTAGCTAAGTTTGAAATAAATGTAAGTTCAGTTCGACGATGAGGAATTGAAGAAGAGTGAGTAAAAGCTCTTGTTATATATGAACGTAATCCTGCAAGTTTATGTTGAATAGGATGGTATGACGAGAAAGGGAGAAGTGATGGTTAAAAAGTTGGTTTACGAAAAACAAAATAAGATAGCCGATTGGTACTGTGTTGACGATGAAGACAAAATTCTAGAAAAGGAAGGGAAAAGTTTTCTTCGTTACCTATGGTAAATTTAATGGTGGTAATGAATGAGGAGAGTGTTTGAACAAATTGTTGAAACAGTTGCAGTGAATGAGGCCAAAAAATCAGAACATCGTCCACATAACGTAAATAAAGTAAAGGGGGGAATGGGGTTTGTGAAATGATAGATCCTCTACGCCCCCAGACCCCTAGTCAACCAAATTCGTGTTACATTGGCTCCACTTTACGAACAATTTCGGTTCGATCCCGTGAACACCAATATGACATTTCCAGATAAGCTACAACCACGTCTTTAGCTCGCACAGTAACCCTCAATCATTTTACTCCGTGTTGGAGCGAAGTCTCTCATTTCGCTTACACCAAATACAAGAAAAACACCTTGTTTACGGAAGCACTTTTTATAGTATGGTTTAACAAATTATGCTGTAACGATGACCTACCTTATGCCCTGCCTTTAACCTGGCAACGTCTTATACGGTCATCGGAACCTACATCGTTAATATGACGTTAATGTTAACCTTAAAATCTCTGTTTATTCACATGCACATTACTGTTACCATGGCGACATCACGTGACTATTATAAGGCATATAAATTGTCACCGCACCACATGTATTCACAGTTGGCTTGACAATGGGCACCAAGGGGTGACCCGAAAGTTCTCGCCTCATGTAATTTTATCATTTTAACTGTATCATACTGGTTTTAATTGTAGACAATTTTCATTTCATCTTGCAACTAGTGTGCTGTGGTTTTAATGAAGTTTTATCGTGTTTTAGACAGCATTACAACCTAATATATTTGTGAATGGTAACACGAATTTTCACACACAACTTTGGATATGTACTGTGCTTTAAAGATAAAAAAAATTTCCTTTAATGTCGCTGATTTCCTCAGTTGCGTGCAACCAAGCTTTTTTTTTATCATGTGGCAAGTTTCGGTAGATTAACCAGTCTCATATAAATCGAAAAATGCTTTTTTCTCTACCTGTAGTGTAACTTTTGTTCGTAAATCACTAAATACCTAGAAAAAGCGATAATTGGGCTTCTAAATTTTGCTTATGTAGTTCTGTTATCGTCAATTATACACAAAAATTTGACTCTAGCACGGTAAGATGGGCACCATGAAGTTAGACTGTGCGCTTCATCTTAATATGATTCCAAATAATGCTTGGCATTACAAGTAAAAAACTCATCAGACATTAGCTGAAGAAAACTGTCATTTTGAAAATGTCATCGCAGATCGATATTTACGTGGCTGTTTGTCCGAACAGTGGCTGCCGAACAAATGAATTCTAGCCTTCCCAAAAGCATCTATTCAATGGTTTCTTTACATAGCGTCGGAGTACAAATATCAAACAATAACGCGAAAAATCATTAAGGGCACCATACAATTTTATAAAAGTCTAATATCTGCATTCCGTGGTAACCACAAATGTTATTTTCAATCAATTCAGCAATCATTGACTTGTTTAGAAAAGCTCTTGTCGCTTCGGTGGCGCACTGATCTAAGCACTGGCTTCTGCCCATTGGTCGGAGATGTATCCGGGTTCACAAATCCCGGGTGAAATATGGATGGTGTGTTTTTTTCCGAAGCTGGTCCTCTCCCTTCCCTGGAACTAGTGGCCCTAAATTAGAAATAGGCGACTGCATATAACCCATCGAGTTGCTCATTGTAGTCGTTAAACCCCCAAACAAAAAAAGCAAAAAAAAGATTTCTTAAGTATAACATTTTCGTGAAAAATATAATGCCCTTGTGCGCGCTTACACACAGAGAAAACAATGGTCCAAAATCTCGTAGGTTTGGGACAATGAGCAACATTTATTACATATTTTCCCTCTGACATAAATTACTATCACATTTGAAGTTTTCTTTCAAATATTCTGAAAGAAAACTTTGGCGTAGTTCTTTCACCATTGTCTGCCTGGAATAAATGTTCTGCTTCTGCGAAAGAGCTCGCCAAGTGCCGCACTACAATTGCTGTCGTATTTAACATCATTAAAGCAGCCCGGTAACTCAGTAGTCTAAGCGCTGGTTTCTGACCATTCGTATGAGATGGGTCCGGGATCGAATCCCTGTGAGGCATGGATGTTGTATTTGTCCTATGTCACTGGCTCTCTCCCTGTCCCGCAACGAGTGGTCTTCAATTAGGGGCGGCTGACTGCTTATAGCCCATTGGATTGCTAACGGTGGCCGTTAAACTTCTCAAATAAAACAAGAAATAATATCATTAGCACGATAAATAAATAAATACATCGCTCTTTCCACGTTCCAGAAACACATAGCACCCGAAAAATTGTTTTTCAGCCGCCGCCGTGGAATTGAACCACGGAACTCTCGAAAACTAACCGATCGAGTTAACTTTACAGCACGGCGGGCAACAATCCACGGTGCTATGTGTATTTTTAAGTCAGCTTCTGCCATCATAAATCCGTACGATGGGCTCAGCTACTGAGACGTCTCCATCTGGTGGGAATTAACGGCACTGGCTATATATATTATAGCAGTTAAATCCAAAGGACGAGATCCAAAGTGAAAATCCTCCAAATACGTGGCGTCAGTAAATAAATAAATACATCGCTCTTTCCACGTTCCAGAAACATATAGCACCCGAAAAATTATTTTTCAGCCGCCGCCGTGGAATTGAACCAAGGAACTCTTGTTAACTAGCCGAGCGCTTTAAGATTTAACACCTTGGATCTCGTCCTTTGGATTTAACTGCTATAATATCATCATCATCATCATCATTGTCAACCATTATCAATCCACTGCTGGACGAAGGTCTCCCCAAGTTTTCTCCACAACGGTCTGTCTTGTGCCAGTCTCCTCCATGTCACTCCCGCATACTTTCGAATTTCATTAACCCATCTTCCATGTGGTCTTCTTCTGGGTCTTTTCCTGTCCCTTGGAATATAATCTAAAATTTCGGCTGTCCATCGATGGTCTGTTCTTCTTTCAGTATGTCCAGCCCATTGCCATTTCAGGGATTTAACTCTGATCATGATGTCTTCCACTCTTGTCATTTTTCGGATCCACGTGTTCCTCTTCTTATCTCTCCTGGTTACACCAAGCATGCACCTATCCATGCTACTTTGAGTTGTCTGCAGCCTTTGTATGTCTCTTTTAGCTAAGGTCCACGTCTCTGCACCATACGTAAGCACTGGAAGGATGCATTGATCAAACACTTTTCTTTTAAGACATAATGGCATATTGCTCTTGAAAATTATGCTGTTTCTTCCAAAAGCTCTCCAGGCAAGTTTTGTACGCCAATTAATTTCTTCATCAATGTGACCCTCACTTGATATCTGCTGTCCAAGATAAACGTACGTGTCTGTTATCTCCAGCTTTTCTCCATCAATCGATAAATCTTCATTTCTTGTAAAAGCATTGAACATCACTTTTGTCTTCTGAAAGTTCATTTTTAATCCCACTTCTTTACTCTTGTCAGCAAGTTCCTGGATCATACTCTGTAGCTCTGATGGGGTAGTTGCAAAAATGACTATGTCATCAGCAAAACGAAGGTAGGTTAGATAATCTCCATTAATCTTTATCAATTTGTTTTCCCAGTTCAGTGATTGAAAGACATTTTCCAATGTGGCATTAAAGAGCTTCGGAGATATGGTGTCACCTTGTCTCACTCCTTTTCCAATTTTTATGTGTGTTGTATTTTCAAACAGCCGAATCTTTGCACTTGCATTTTCATAGATGTTATTAATAATATTAATGTATGCATCTTCAATACCGCAGGATTTCAGAGCCGTTGCAACTGCTGATGGTTTCACCGAATCAAAGGCTTTTTCATAATCGATAAAAGCCATGCACAATGGAAGTTCATATTCCCTCGCTCTTTCAATTAGTTCTCTCAGTACGTGGATATGATCTATTGTGCTGTAGCCACTCCTGAATCCAGCTTGTTCTCTCGGTTGAGCCATGTCCAGTGTCACCTTCAAGCGGTGTGAAAGAACTTTAGTGAAGATTTTATAAACCACTGATAGGAGGCTGATAGGTCTGTAGTTCCTGAGATCCTCAATGTCACCTTTTTTATGTAGCAAGATCATTGTAGCGTTGTTCCAATCCTCAGGAATTTTCCCTTCATTAAGGCATCGAGTGAAAATTTGGGCGAGTACTGTTTCGATTTCTCCACTTGCTTCTTGTATGATGTCTACAGTAATTCCATCTTCTCCTGGAGCTTTCCCCGCTTCATGTTCTTGATTGCATGTGCAACTTCTGCTGGAAGGACTGGAAGAACTCTGGTTCTGGTACCTTTCATGATGTCTGGAGTACATGTATCATCCCTTTCATATAATTTGGAGTAGAAATCTTTCACTCTTGTCAAAATTTCGCCTCTATTTCTTGTTACAGAACCATCTTCTTTTCTCAGTGCCATAATCTGTTTTTTCCCCTTACTGAGATGTCCCTTTGCTATCTTTAGGCTTTGGTTGTTTTCAATTGCTTTCCTTACTAGTTCACAGTTGAATTTCCTTACGTCTTCAGTGATACTTTTTCGTACTGTTTTGCATAGCTCTATATATTCCACTTTGGAAGTCACATCTTCTTTAGTTGTCCTCATCACTCTTCTTTTTTGCATCAACATTTTGGTTTTTCCTGATAATTTGTTCACATGCAATTTGTTCTTAGACCCAGCTAATTTTGTTGCTGTTTCCATAAGAGCTTTGGTTACTTTTCTGTTAACTTCAGAAATATCCACTTCTTCCGATGTTAGGCCTTCTAAAGCAGAGAATTTGTTCTTCAGTTCCAATTTGAAGGTATTATGGTGTTTTTTAAGGTTGGTTATGTCAATACATTTTGTTTGTCTTATGAGCTTGCTACGTTCGAGTTTAGTGTTGAGGTGCATCTTACATCTCACCAATCTATGGTCACTACCTGTGTTGAACTTGTTTAGCACACTGCAGTCTTCTATGACGAATTTTTTGTTACACATAATAAAATCAATTTCACTTGTCGTCCCATTTGTATGTCTCCATGTCCATTTCCTGTGTGGCTTTTTCTTGAAAAAGGAGTTCAAGATGAAAAAGCCTTCTGCCTCTGCAAACTCTACGAGAGTATTTCCACGCTGGTTTCTGTTGCCGTGACCGAATTTACCTACTGAAGTTTCATTCTGTTGCCGTTGCCCTATTTTTGCATTGAAATCTCCCATAATTATCTTCAAGTGTTGTTTACCTTTATTATTTAGATGACGAATTTCCTCATAAAATTCTTCGATTTCTTCTTCAGCATGACTTGTGGTGTGTGCATAAGTTTGAATAATCTGAGCCTGGTATCTTCTCGAGAGTTGGATAACGAGTCGTGCAGCTCTGTCAGAGGAACTTTCAACTTCTACAACTTTATCCTTCAGTTTCTTGTTTATTATAAATCCAACACCACTAGTTCTGCCAGTATCTGTCCCACGATAGTAGAAGAGATGTCCACTTTTCAGTTCAATGAGATCTTCTCCTTTTCTCCTTACCTCACTTAGCCCGACGATGTCCCACTTGATCCTTTGTAGTTCCTCTTCCAATTCAAGAAACCTTGAATCAGAAGATAGGGAGCGTCCGTTGTACGTAGCCAAGGTCAGCATCAGATGGCAGCCTAGTCCGGTCCTCCGGGGATTTTTAGCACCCTCTGCCTTCATGTCGCACCAGCTGCCGGAGACTGAGGGCCAAGATTTAAGTTGTGAAGTCATTTTGGGGGGGGGTTGGCCATAACTCACCACGCTGGCCAAGCGGGTTGGTGAGTGTGGGATATCATTTCCTCTAATCCCGATGGTATAGTTATACCGCTATTGGCGGTCGTCAGAGCCCCTTTAGTGGGAACAGGATGTACCACGAGAAGGCGGGGTTGACATTTGTCAAGGAGACGCTGTGATGTTACGCATCACCTGACCTTACATCCCTGACCTTACATAATATATATATATATATATATATATATATATATATATATATATATTATGTAAGGTCTAAATAATAAAGGTAAGCAGCACTTGAAAATAATTATGGGAGATTTCAATGCAAAAATAGGGCAACGGCAACAGAATGAAACTTCAGTAGGTAAATTCGGTCACGGCAACAGAAACCAGCGTGGAAATACTCTCGTTGAGTTTGCAGAGGCAGAAGGGTTTTTCATCTTGAACTCCTTCTTCAAGAAAAAGCCACACAGGAAATGGACATGGAGACATCCAAATGGGTCGACAAGTGAAATTGATTTTATTATGTGTAACAAAAAATTCGTCATAGAAGACTGCAGTGTGCTAAACAAGTTCAACACAGGTAGTGACCATAGATTGGTGAGATGTAAGATGCACCTCAACACTAAACTTGAACGTGGCAAGCTCATAAGACAAACAAAATCTATTGACATAACCAACCTTAAAAAACACCATAATACCTTCAAGTTGGAACTGAAAAACAGGTTCTCTGCTTTAGAAGGCCTAACATCGGAAGAATTGGACATCTCTGAAGTTAACAGAAAATTAACCAAAGCTCTTATGGAAACAGCAACAAAATTAGCTGGGTCTAAGAACAAGTTGCATGTAAATAAATTATCAGGAAAAACGAAAATGTTGATGCAAAAAAGAAGAGAGATGAGGACAACTAAAGAAGATGTGACTTCCAAAGTGGAATATATAGAGCTATGCAAGACAGTACGAAAAAGTATCACTGAAGACGTAAGAAAATTCAACTGTGAACTAGTGAGGAAAGCAATTGAATACAACCAAAGCCTAAAGATAGCAAAGGGACATCTTAGTAAGGGAAGAAAACAGATTATGGCACTGAGAAAAGAAGATGGTTCTGTAACAAGAAATAGAGGCGAAATTTTGACAAGAGTGAAAGATTTCTACTCCAAATTATATGAAAGTGATGATACATGCACTCCAGACATCATGAAAGATACCAGTACCAGAGTTCCTCCAGTCCTTCCAGCAGAAGTTGCACATGCAATCAAGAACATGAAGCGGGGAAAAGCTCCAGGAGAAGATGGAATTACTGTAGACATCATACAAGAAGCAAGTGGAGAAATCGAAACAGTACTCGCCCAAATTTTCACTCGATGCCTTAATGAAGGAAAGATTCCTGAGGATTGAACACCGCTACAATGATCCTGCTACATAAGAAAGGTGACATTGAGGATCTCGGAAACTACAGACCTATAAGCCCTCCTATCAGTAGTTTATAAAATCTTCACTAAAGTTCTTTCACACCGCTTGAAGGTAACACTGGACATGGCTGAACCGAGAGAACAAGCTGGATTCAGGAGTGGCTACAGCACAATAGATCATATCCATGTGCTGAGAGAACTAATTGAAAGAGCGAGGGAATATGAACTTCCATTGTGCATGGCTTTTATCGATTATGAAAAAGCCTTTGATTCGGTGAAACCATCAGCAGTTACAATGGCTCTGAAAACCTGCGGTATTGAAGATGCATACATTAATATTATTAATAACATCTATGAAAATGCAAGTGCAAAGATTCGGCTGTTTGAAAATACAACACACATAAAAATTGGAAAGGGAGTGAGACAAGGTGACACCATATCTCCGAAGCTCTTTAATGCCACATTGGAGGGTGTTTTTCAGTCACTGAGCTGGGAAAACAAGGGGATAAAGATTAATGGAGATTATCTAACCCACCTTCGTTTTGCTGATGACGTAGTCATTTTTGCAACTAGCCCATCAGAGCTGCAGAGTATGATCCAGGAACTTGCTGACAAGAGTAAAGAAGTGGGATTAAAAATGAACTTTCAGAAGACAAAAGTGATGTTCAATGCTTTTACAAGAAACGAAGATTTATCGATTGATGGAGAAAAGCTGGAGATAACAGACACATACGTTTATCTTGGACAGCAGATATCAAGTGAGGGTCACATTGATGAAGAAATCAATCGGCGTACAAAACTTGCCTGGAGAGCTTTTGGAAGAAACAGCATAATTTTCAAGAGCAATATGCCATTATGTCTTAAAAGAAAAGTGTTTGATCAATGCATCCTTCCAGTGCTTACGTATTGTGCAGAGACGTGGACCTTAACTAAAAGAGACATACAAAAGCTGCAGACAACTCAAAGTAGCATGGAGAGGTGCATACTTGGTGTAACCAGGAGTGATAAGAAGAGGAACTCGTGGATCCGAAAAATGACAAGAGTGGAAGACATCATGATCAGAGTTAAATCCCTGAAATGGCAATGGGCTGGACATACTGCCAGAAGGACAGATCATCGATGGACAGCCGAAATTTTAGATTGGATTCCAAGGGACAGGAAAAGACCCAGAAGAAGACCACATGGGAGATGGGTGGATGAAATTCGAAAGTATGCAGGGGTGACATGGAGGAGACTGGCACAAGACAGACCGTTGTGGAGGAAACTTGGGGAGACCTTCGTCCAGCAGTGGATTGATAATGGTTGACAATGATGATGATGATGATATATAGCCAGTGCCGTTAATGCCCACCAGATGGAGACGTCTTAGTAGCTGAGCCCATCTTGTGGATTTATGATGTCAGAAGCTGTCTTAAAAATACACATAGCACCGTGGATTGTTGGCCACCGTGGTGTAAAGTTAACGCGCTCGGCTAGTATCGAGAGTTCTGTGTTTCAATTCCACGGCGGCGGCTGAAAAACAACTTTTCGGGTGCTATGTGTTTCTGGAACGTGTAAAGAGCGATGCATTTATTTATTTACTGACGCCACGTATTTGGAGGATTTTCAAACTAACACGATAATAACACTTCGTGTACTTCTGATGATCAACTCTCTGAATGTTTTGTAGAGGCAACTCTTTATGAAACAGTTCGCTTCGAGGTAATTCAGTTGTGCTTTCCAACTTCACCTTCAACTCAACTTTGAGCCCAGGTTTTTGGTATTTTGCCATCAATAGTGTATTGTTGTTATTTTTAATTATTATTTGAACATGACATCAAACGCGACATGCCGCGATCAGCGGTGTCACATGCTGTTCTTCGTTTGCAGCATGTCAGGCCAGCATATTAAGTAGATTTTGTCCTGAAACATTTACTGTGTCAATAAACATTAGATTTATACACGTGTCTATTATTTTCTTGCGTCTTTAGCGCCATTTTTCCCCTTGCGGAGCAATCTTGAACCTTTTTTTTTTTTTTTTTTTTGCTAAATTGTTTTCCCATGCGCACAATAAGCATTTTTGTCACGATATACACTGAAGTGCCAGAAAAAATGGTACACCAGTCAAGTACTTGGTAGGTCCTCCACGGCAGCGCAGGACTGCAGAAATACGACGGGGCATGGACTCCTCTAGCTTCTGGAAATATGCTGTAGGCAATGCACACCATACTTCCTGCAGAGCGTTCCCCAATTCGGGTGTATGCCGAGGTCTCGGATTCCTATGTTCGATAGCGCGTTACATGGCATCCCAAATGTGTTCTGTCACGTACATATCTGGGGACTTGGGTGTGATGGCAACACCCCAAACTCAGATGAATGCTCCTTTAACCACAATGTTGCGTCCCGACACTTGTGTGGATGTACATTGTCCTGTTGGAACAGGCCCAACCCATAAGCATGAATGCAGGGTATGAACGGGTGTACCTCGTTAAAAAGGATGCGCATATAGCGTTGGCTGGTCACAGACGTTTGTAGACATACCAGGGGTCCCAGTGAAGTCCAGCTAAACACACCCGATACCATTACGGACCACCCCCACCCCCACCCCCCTCCCCAGCCGGTACAGTTCCCTGTTGACAGGCAGGATCCATGGCTTCATGGGGTTTACGCCACACATGAATCTTTCCATCTTCCCGATACAGTTAGAAACGCGACTCGTGAGACCAGGCTACTTGTTTCCAGTCATCAAGTGTCTAGTGGCGGTGTTGCCGTGCCCAAGCGAGGCGCATAGCTCTCTGTCGTGCACCCATCAAGGAGACTCGAGTTGGGCGTCGGCTCCCACAGCTCATAGGGTACGTTGTACAGTCCGGACGCTGATGCTTATTGAGGCTCCAGCATTGAATTCCGATGATACGTGCGCGAGTGTTGCGCGCCTATCGCCTGAAAGGATTCTTGACAGCCGACGATGGTCACGTTCACCCAATGTCTTTTTACCGCCACGCTGGTATCGTAGGTTGGAAGTTTTGCCGGAATTCTTGTATTCACGGTACACCCTTGCAATGGTCATTCGTGAAAATCCGAGCTTCCTTTCAACCTCCGAAATACTATGTCCCATCTCACGAGCGACGACTGTGACACCGCGTTGAAAATCGCTTAAATCGTTATTACTTGTCATTCTCATGCCGAAAACAGCTCTGACAGCTGGCAAGGATGTCTATCGCTTTATATGCGCACTGGCGGACGCAACCGAGTACGCGCATAGGTGACGTTGCTATATAATTTGTATAAGCTCGTCTGTACCAGTTTTTCTGGCACTTCAGTATATATGCATTTCTCGCTTTTCTAGACACCCGCGAATAGGAATACTTATTTCATAACCACCCGGTATTTCTGGCTCAACTTACTTTCTGTAGCATAAAATACAACACAAATGTTTCAGCGTGCTCACAATCATTTGTTGAAGTTCCCTCAATGTTCCATCACTTTATCATAAATTTCGCGAGATTTTTTTAATTTCAAAAATACTTCTTTTTTCATATTTCTTTTTTTTTAATAAATACTGTACGATGTGTCATTCATAACTACTATTCGGGCTCGAATTCATACCGCTGGTTTGGTATTTAGATCAAAATCGGAATCCTTATCCTAGTATTGCGAATAATTAACGGATTTAGAACAAAACTGGGTTTTTTTTCCATGAAATCATGATGTACTTTTTTTTATTATGTTTGTTTGTTGAACGTGACCGCTGTTCATGCGATGTATGTAATACAGACTCTGTCGCAATATCTTTTGTAAAGTTATGAGCTTTGTATGTAGTAGTTGTAAATCCAGATACAGTATATTACGCATATTTCCTTTGTAAATTTTCCATAGTGCTGTATAATTGTACATAATTGTAATTATGTACATATGAGAGGTGGAGAAAAAAAGATGTTCTATGTACAGATTTATTTGTAAATATATGAGTATAAAATAAACATGCAGTTTTGTTTCGTATTTCCTTTTTACTGGTCACTTTTCTTTTTATGCCAAAGTAAGTATCTACGCGAGAAGTCCTGTTTTTTTTTTTTTTGTGTGTGTTTTTAACCTATTCTTTAAATATATAATTTTATTCTTCCGAACAGACTTCTAAAAGAAAATGTTAAATGATCATGCATCGATAAAACCCTCCATTTTTTTGCCAGTACGTGACCATCGATACAAAGAAATTGCATTTTTTAAACTTGGCAGTGTTATGTCACCTTACTTGAAACCAACAAGAACTCAGCCTTGCCTATGAGATCAGCTTCTTGATCGACAGTGAGACCAAACAGCAGTGATGATTTTAGCAATCAGATATGCCTGAACCGCCAGTTTTACTGTTCAATGCATACCACCATCACATCGCAAAACTTGATTATTACAGCGCACTGGAATGGAACCTGCATCTCCCGATTTCCGTTCGAGCCTGCTATCCGTTACACCACATATGACAATGGAGTCCGAACATGTGACGGATAGCACGCTCGAACAGAAATCGGTAGAAGCGGGTTCGATTCCCGTCCAGGGCGATATTATTTTCAAATTTTTTTATGTGATGGTAATAGGTATTGAACAGTAAACCTGGCGATTCAGGTATATCCAATTGCTAAACTCATGGCCTTGTTCTATGTAATAAGTGTAGAATATTTCCTACACGGAATACGGTTTTTCATATTCCGTAGAAGAAATGTTCTTCACTAATTAAGTAGAACAGGGCCATTATTATTTACTTAAGCAGCTTTCCCCTTGCTGCGGGTCTGCTATTAAAAAAGAGTGCATTGTTCGATATTAAAATGCTCCCGGCCCCTAAGTTATTGGCATATCAGAATGCAAATTGTCAGGCATGTGCAGTCACGTGGGGTATGTAAATCATTCGAGTTTGCAACAAATTGCTCGCTGTGTGCGAACGATAGAAAGGTAAACTGGTAGCCCAAAACATGGCGTGTTCCATGCACCAGATAGTACGGAAGAAATCAACGAAGTGTCGCAAACTAAAGATGTCTCGTAGACCTTGTCGCCTACCTATCACCAGCTGAACGCATTTGAGAGAGGAAAAAATCGATGAGTTCCATGATGTTGGTTGGTCGATTTACCATATCGCGGTCTATGTGCATCAAGATGCCCGAACATTTGGATATTGTAGGCAACAATGGTTGCAAGAAAGTACCGACAGTCGCCGTAGCTGGACTGGTGTGGTCTGGCAGACGTCAGTACCAGAGTTGGAAACGGGTCAAAAATTTCTGACCCGGACGTCCCATAACTGGACCAGACTCGGACCTGTAACTTACCCGGACAAATCTGCTTTGAGCTATAAATTCCAAACTCAATTTATATATATATATTCATACCAATAACTGCTTGATATTTAATAACTGAAATCCTTTTTTAATAATAAAAGTTTGTTACTTGCTAAATTTTAGTGCCATTTTTAGTGCCACTATTTTGCGTAATCCAGAAGTAATGGCTGACTATAACCGTGGCCATGGAGCATATTACAAATGCGAATCATTATTTACGATTACACAAATGTATTTTTTTAAATGTGTTAAATTGTTCACTCTTTCCACGCTTTGACGGAGGTGCGCATACTTTCATATGGTCCGTTAGATTTTTGGTTCCATAATCTTTTATTACACCGTAGCCATCTTTCTTTGTAATTATACACTTTTCACATTTTCAACAACAAGCAAGACCAAACAACACAGAATTTTTTTACCGGTTTCTTTATGAGACGAACCAATTTCCAGCATTCACTCTTCCCCTTGTGGTTTTCAACAAGCACGTATTTGTTGACCTCGACGCCCTTCTCAACCTCCTTAATAATAAATCCATCCATATTAACAAATAAGGAGTTAATTTTGACATGGCAGGCCGTGGGAACCAGATGTTAGCACATCAATTGAAAACCTCTGAATGCTCAATGTAAAAGATGCGATGTGAAAAGTAGCTCTAAGTCATACAGTGAACTTCGCACAGAGAGAGTGAATCAGCTGAGAAGCAGGCGAATGGCGTTTGCCTGTACCTTGTCCTGGACAATCGCACTGTAAAAGAACGCAAAGGAAGTATCTTTTTTGCTATATGGTGTCAGTGTGTCTGACGTCGGTCGGTGGACATCTTCGTTGCTTTAAGAAAGAGACGACAATATTTTTGCATGGCAAATCGTTATTCACTCCGTGGGAACCAGTATCAACTACAAAATTCCACAACGCGCATTTTTCATTGCAATATATATTTTCTCTTTTCAAAAAAAAAACGGGAATAAAACCAGGTCGAAATCGGGTCAGGAACACTTTGATCCGACCAGTTGGACCCGCAAGAAATTGTTGACCCGTTGACCTGTGACCCGTTTCTATCACTAGGCATTTGTGGAGCAACAAGCTACTTCAGAAAGCATCGACGCGCTGCAGCGGCAACTATGACCATCCCCGGCACGACTCGGACGGTAAACTGAAGTTTGGGGAGATTGGTCTGCGCTCCCGGTAATCATTGCGTCTGCTCGGTGTCGTAGCAGAATTGTGCTGTGAGAGAAATGATGCTATGTCGTGTTCAGCCATTTGTCGTGGTTCTACCTCGGTGCCATCTAGCCGGCGATGGTCGGCGAGCAGCTCACTACTCGTTGCCGCCTCGGTGGAGCAGTGGTCTAAGCGTTGGTTTCTGACCATTCGCCTGAGATGGATCCGGGTTAGATTCCCGGTGAGGTATATAAGTTGTGTTTCTCTTATCGCACTGACTCGCTCCCTTCCCTCTAACCAGTGGCCCTAAACTAGGGACGAACGGCTGCTTACAGCACATCGAGTTGCTCACGGTGGCCATTAAACCTACAAAGAGATAAAACAAACCCAAAGTTTTTCGGAATTAAAACTAAAATTTTTCTTTCACTTTACACAATCGACGAGATCTTGACCTGACTTAAAAGGAGGCTATGTTTTTAGATTCATAAATTCTGAAAAAGCCTATATATTGCTCGTAATTTTTAGTGCTACAGGACGTAGCTTCTTCTTAAGATAATCATCGTGACTAGTATTTCTGATAACACTTAAGTAATTCATTAAAATGTCCAACACAAACCTGCGCTGTTAACTTCGTGACCTTATCGCTGGATTATGACCATTACTACGAGATATGTCTGGGTGAGATACGAATGTTGTACTTGTCTTACAGCACTGGCTCTCGCACCCTCCCAAGAAACCGGTGACATTAAATTAGGGACGGGCCACTTCTTACATGGCCCATCGAGTAGCTCCTGGTGGTTGTTAAACCCCCAAACAAAGCCTTGCTGTAACATTCGTCTATTGATAACAGACAAAAAATATTAGGTGTGCAACTTAATTCTTGGCCACAGGCACGACACGTTGACAGCAAATTATAGCAAATCGAATACGTACCTAATCAGGGAAATAATCCCCGCAGTGTTGGATACATTTGAGCCATCGGTCAGGGAGCTGCCGAATGACACCGAGGGGAAAAGAGGGCTGTTTCGAGTTGATAAAATCAGCAATACTTGTGTGGACCTCCTCGATAGAAGTAAAGTGCGTATGACTCAGATGAAGTTGCATGGAGCGAAAGAGGTGATAATCCGACGGGGTAAAGTCTGGAGAATACGCCGGGTGGGACAAAATCTCCCATCCCAGGTCGGTGATCGTGTTTAAAGTCGTTTTTGCAATGTGAGGACGCACGTTATCCTGAAGCAACAGGACCGACCTTCTGCCCTTGCCTGTGCATGGCCTTTTCGCCTCCATTGCGTCACTCATACGAATGAGTTGCGGAAAATAACGCTCAGCATTGACCGTTTCCCCAAGTTTGAGCAACTCACAGTGTACGACATCGCGCTGATCCCACCATATGCACAGCAACAACTTCCTGGCATGGATATTCGGTTTGGCGGTATTGGTGGTATGCTGATTTGGATAAAACCACGATTTACGCCGCTTAGGTTTATCGTAGAGGATTCACTTCTCATCACCGGTCAAAATCTTGTGGAGAAAATCCTTCTTCTTTAATCTGGAGAGCAAGGACACAGCAACATCGTAGCGCCTAGACTTGTTCGCAGCTGTGAGTTGGTGGGGCACCCAACGGCCCTCCTTGTGAATCCGTCCAAGCTTGTGCAGGCGCTTTGCAATGGCTTGCCGTGTTACTCTGAGTTCCTGGGCGAGTTCTGACTTTGTGCAACAGGGATCCGCGTCCAACAGTTGTTCAATTTCCTCATCGTCAACTTTCTGAGGTTTTCACAGACGTTCTGCATCACGGAGATCGAAACTTCCCTGCTTAAACCGCTGGAACACTTCTTACACGTACTGTAGGACATAGCCGTCTCACCCAAAACAGCACAGATTATTCGCTGGGATTCCGCGGCACTTTTTTCAGCTGAAGCGCGAAAAGGAGACAGCGCCTCAAATGCTGCTTCTCGAACGACATTGCTTTCACCGTCAACTTTCGTTCCTTCTGTCACTACATCTGTGAGCGGTTACGGTTGCCAGGAAAGCTGTTGGATGGCGCTGTAATCAGCCATTATCGAACGCAGCTGTTTGCATTTGCCGACGTTCTATGATCGCTTGCGGTTAGGGGCCGAGAATTAAGTTGCACACCGGATATAATCCACTCCGTTTTAAAAGACATTCTATGCAACCCATTCTTTTTTTTTATTTTTCTCTCTCTCTCTTTTCTTTTATGACCATTTAGTTTTGAAAGTAAATTTTTTCAGGAAAAATTCGGCCATGAATTTGCATAAATAAAATTTAAAATATAAATAAAATGTTCTTTGAGATCATGGGTTTTTAAAACAAAGCATAAAATCTACAGGGCGCGCCATATAAGAGAGGCTCCGTGGCCAGACGTTGTTAGGGGTGTTAAAGTTGTTTGGCGGGTTTCCAGTTAAAACCGCTTTGTTCCACTTCTAACCGGTTTCTGCGTGTACAGCTGCAAAGGAATTCTCCGGAGTGGTTAGTCACAGCCAATGCAGTGTAGGTACGCGGTCATAAGTAAAAGTGAAGAGAAAACAGAGGCAACGAAAATGGTTTTAAATACGGAACAGCAGATTTTTATTGTGGAACAGTATTTCAAAAATAACTCATACAAGGTTTTAAATGAGTTCTTTACAGAAAAATTTCCACATTGTGCATCACCGTCGAAATCAGTGGTACAGAAGTTAGTGCGGAAATTTCGTAAAATCGGCACGGTGTGCAACAGGAAAAGAAACAAACCCACGACAATTCGTACTGAA
Organism: Macrothele yani; assembly: GCA_039090855.1. Lineage (NCBI taxonomy): Eukaryota > Metazoa > Arthropoda > Arachnida > Araneae > Macrothelidae > Macrothele > Macrothele yani. The sequence continues at coordinate 159,745,404 of CM076997.1, read as the reverse complement.
GACAGTATCAAGGATGTGTGAACAATGATGTTACAAAGCCCTTGGAAGTCGATTCGCCGATTATCGTCTGCAACAGGGATATCTACCACGTCACGCCGACGCATACCTAAGGTGGATTTGCAATTTCGGCCGTACAAAGTTATGGCGCTCCAAGAACTTAAAACTCCTGATTATGCAAAACGGATGCAATAGTGTAAGTGGTTTCAGGAGACCATTGTGAGCGGTGAAATGGACCCAACACTTCATTACCTGACAGATGAAGCATGGTTTCATCTGTCCGGGTAAAAATTTAAAAGTGAACATTACAGATGCCCAGATTACTGCCGGTGAGTTGTGGCGCGTTACGAACAACATGCTCCGTCGTGTGCAGCTGTGTCTTGATGTCGGAGGACAGCACTTTCAGCAATTGTTGTAAACGCAGGCAAATTACTCCTGTTTTCTGTCATTTCAACTATTGTTTGCCATGTATAGCAACATTGCCTGACTGTTGTCGTTCATTATACTCGGGCCTCTTTTATATGGCACACCCTGTATCTGTACCAGAGTATTTTTATTAGATTTGAAACTTGCGCAGTTATCTCTTGTTAGCTCAAATACAGTATATTTGCTGCGCATTGCTTCTGACATGAAAATCCATCACATCTTCATTTCAGTTAGTCAGATTAAGACCTTGTGTTTCTTTAAACGACCTCAGTTTGAACTCCTTCATCATTCATTACACACGATGTCTCGAAATAGCCATGCAACTAAACGTTATCCTTTGGGCTTTGTACTGACCCGAGTGACCTTGGGAACACGAATGTTTTACAGCGTAAAACGCATCGTTCTGAGGTTCGGTTTCTGGAAATCGTCCTCTCCTACTTTTTCCGAGAACGAATTCTCATGATGGATATCTAGGCTTTCCAAAGTTTATTTTTATGCTTAGCAATTATTTAGAAATATCCCATCGTAGAATTTTTCTTTATAACAACTTTGATCAAACCCGCTCTTTCGAGAATCTCATAAATGGAAGTTACGCGACACACAAGAACAAAAATTAAAAAGAAAAAGAAAAAACCACAAAAATATTACGAGTAAGTGTACGCGACTGCAGAAAATACCGACAAAGAAATTAAGAGTCATTGAGGAGGTCAACAATTACCGGTCTGACCATCACTCAGTGGGGCAGCTGCACAAGAAGACAGTTGCTTCAAAAAGAGGGCTCCGAGTATCTTTTATTTAAAGGTTTTATTTAATACGAGAACAAAAGAAATGACTTTCAATATCCCTCCAGTAGATCTTCGTATGTTTTACATACTCAAACTTTGAAAAAGCAAAAACTTTCAGAAAACATTATTCAGTCTAAAACTTATGGTATTTCAGGTGAGCGGGGTTTCCTCTTCTGCCTTGGGATCGATTTATTTCCAACACTTCACATTTTTTTTTTCGTGACCAGAGAAACAGGTGAAGTGTTACAAAATGGGAATCCATGTAAAAAATGCATTTGTTTCTTATAAAGAAGGTCAATACTTCTATCTTTCAAAGAAGCACAGCGGTCAATGATGTCATCGTAAAACACCTGTTTAACAGCAAGTTCGAAGAGAAGTTCTTTTGTACCGCGATATTAGATAACGATGATAGTCTTTGCTGCGAAATAGTGTTCCGTAAGTAATTTTTTATTCGTTTCAAAGTGGAAAAGATCCTTCCTACTGGCGCAGTGGTTGAGCTTAAAGAAAGAACTAGAGAAAACAATTTATAAACTTCTTGAAATATATTTTTACGCATATTTTATGTCTGCAACAACATGCACACTTTCCGCGTTTATTTGTTCAACAAAATCATGTATCCAGAACACGCGGAGAATAATAAAGAAGTAGCACTGAAACTGAAATTCCAACTCGCGGTTACTGAATAAACGCAGCGGACCAACCAGGAGAACCGTCTAAATTCAAAATCACACTGTGGGTAAGTGGCATCTACTGTCTTACCTCGATTTTTGACGTCATTGGTTACCATAGCAACTCCCTTATTGAGTGAAATCCAGGTTCCTACGTCAGTGCTCTTCACGGTCTGGGAGTGAAGTGATTTAGAGCTGCGGATCATATCTCTTCACATGGCCTACGCGCAGTTACAAGGTCGTCAGTTCCTCAATTTGTAGTGTCATGTGAAACGCTATGCTCACACTTCTATCTTGAATTTAGAAAGGGGAGAGCTTTCGTCTCAAAGCCACAGCATTTCCAAGAAATCATTCTTGTAAACAAGAAGGTGACTAATTTTAAGAATCAGCTAAATCATTCGAAGAATTTTTATTTTTATATGAATTTTAGTTTAAGTGGTACTTCACTCATTTCACCCGCGAAGCCGCCACTGAATCGTAACTTTAATTGAAAAAGAATATCTTACGAAAAGACAATGAAGACACATAAAAAACATTTTTATTGTGTGTTTTTTTTTTTTTTTTTTGCAGTTAAGAATTATTTTTATACTGTTACGGGGCTTTTCACTGGATTTCTTTCAGTGTTCCGTCACGTGGGTTTATCAGGCCTTCGCTTCACTGAAAAAGCTTTTTTGTTGCATCAGCAAGAAATGTATTAACTTTTGCACATTGAGCAATACTCTGAGCTGCCATAAAAAGCAGGCATGTCCTTTGTTTTTTAAAAAAAGCAAAGCACATTCAAGTGCACGAACAATTATTTTGATCTATTCAGAATTTTGCTGTTGCAACCAAAAATTTGTAAGCAAGCACATTTTGCTATATATACAGCGGTGGATTTACCACTAGGCCAACTAGGCCGCGGCCTAGGGGCCGCAATTGTAGAATCTAGAAAAACGGAGAGAATAGAACAGAAAAACTTAGAAAAGGGATTTACTTGAATAAAATAAAGTAGTGGTAATTTTTTGTACTAACTCACTCATAACTACTTTTGTCTGTTAGGTTTAGTTGTATTTGTAAATGTTAGAAGTAAGAGTTTCATTTTATAAAGTATAGCAGGAGCTGAGTACTCATACTTGCATTAGATTATTTATTTAAGCTTATGCTTCCATTTTTCTTATGTACAAATAAATCAAACTTGTAAAAAGATGTGTCAGTTTATATCATTTCCCAAAACACCTTACAATTAATTTTTATATACTCTATTAATTTCTGTTGTTGTAATGCAATTTTAAACAATCAAAACAAGAAATACTATTGGTTACTTTCGTGTTATAAGAATGCATCGTGTCGGTTTCAAATGTAGGTGTAAGGTTTCAAAACGTAAAGTGTTGTTCCTGGATAAGCACTTTTTAAAGATAGACCTCTTTGTCTATCTTTAAAAATATTTTTTTATAACCTTTAATTGAATAACAAGTTAAATCAAAATAATTTTTATTTAAATAATACTTATTTAACAATAAAATTATACTACCAATTATTGTGTTCTAAACTTAAAGATAAGTTTATTAGAAAATCTTATGAGCGCAAATTCAAATATGGGGGGTGGGGTGGGGAATGGGGGGGCGTAGAAAATTTCGCCTAGGGCCTCAAAAGCCTTAAATCCGGCACTGTATATATACTACCCATGATCGTATGCCTTTGCCTTTACTGCATGTTTTGCCGTCTCCTTTCCCACGTGCAACACCAGGTCATCTTGGCGTCTATCTGCGAGTCGTAGGTTCCATTAAGGATTGTTTATTCTGTATGTGTTCGTATCATTATGTAACTTAGGGAGTTTTCAAATACAACAGCTATGTCAATTTTAACAGCACAGAGATCTCTGCCAATCCAAATGAGATTATTTAGTGGCTTGAAATTAGATAAATCCAAATGCATTTTCTGGTGAATTTTGGAAGCAAAATCGAATATTTGTCGCAAAATTGCGTTCGACGTTGCGGGAAATTATTAAACCTACTGTAATATATACTGATTTCATTGTCCCTTTCCGCCAATCTTTCTTGGCTCCACGGGGACTTATTGAGCACCTTGGATGTTATTTTGACATGTTGCGACAATTATCCTGCCTTGAGACGCCGGTTCGGACCCTGGCCACCCCAATGGCCTAGAGACCAGCCCGTGGTGACGTGCTGGCAGGCGACCTAGTATACCTTGTCTGGGTTCCCGCTCTGTCTGGCGGGATAGGTCGTTTCTTACTTTATCGTTGACTGGAAGATTCCTTGCCCTCGAACTTTTTTTGGGGAATAATTTCCCTTTATTTTCTTTTTCAAAACATCTACACACATGTATGCACTGTCCTCATGCTTAGGACTTACAACATCAAGAGATAGCAAAAAAATTTATTTACAGAATATTTACATTGGTGGTCTCTTCGTCTGCTTTCCCACAGACTTCTACCCTCATTCATCTTCCGAATCGCTTTCGGTGTGCACGTTCAACTCCTGCGTTTCGGTCCCCGTTTGATTGGGGAAGATGGTATGTTGCTGGAGGGTTAGCCTTTCAACCAAGGCTATTATCCCCCTCCTTTTAACGGAAGATTGGATGAGCAGATCCAATCTTCGCGTTCTTTGCACACCTGGGATCAGTGTGTTTCTCCATTCGGCGAAGCCACTGCATTCAAGTACGCAGCGTTCTATGCTTGCCGTTCTCTTTCCACAGGGACAAGTGCAGTTCCTGATGGCAAATCTGCCTAGGTATTCAGGGCTGATGCCATGGCCACTGAGTACTTGATTCAGGAACTTATTTGTCTGTGCTCGTTTGGTCGAGACCTTCGGAAACACTCTGTGTGTCTTCCGCCCTGTCTCTCCCGTGTCCCATCTGACCTGCCATTCGGTCATGGTCTGTCGTGCCAATGCTGCGCGAATACTCCTTCGCGGCGTTCTGCATTGCACGTCGACCGTCTCTTTCATCGTGGCTGCCTTCGCCAGCTGATCTGCCCTTTCGTTTCCTAGGGTTCCGACATGGCTTCGTACCCAGTGGAAACTAACTGCCCCATCTCTCTCTGCCCTCAAGAGTGTTTTGATCCTCTGGACGATGGGGTTTCTTCCCCTGAATCTACTCAGAGCCTGCAGTGCTGCCTCACTGTCCGAGTAGAGTTTTATTCTTTCTTCACTACGCCTGGGGAGTGCCCAGGTGAGTGCCGTCTCTATCGCCAGAAGTTCTGCCTGGAAGACAGAAGCGTTCTGCGATAATTTCACGCTTCCTGCAGTGGCTTCGTGCCCGTCCGAGAACGCACAGAAGCCTGCCCCCACTTGTCCCTTCAACTTTGAGCCGTCCGTGAACAGCTCATGCCCAACTCCCGTGGGTTTCTCCTTGTCCCACGGTGGGCAAATTTCCTTGGCGGGGTGGATCTGCCAGTCCACGCTTTCCATCTCCATGTCGGAGGCTCGATGCGGCGCACCGAGAAGGTAGGCGTCCTCGCCTGACCTTAGGCAGTGCATTGCTGCCTCCCTTTCCACTACTAGGTCTGCCGGCTCGCACCCCGCCAGCACTTGGAGTGCTAGGGTCGACGTTGTGCGAAAACAACCGGTTATCCCTAGTAGGGCCAACCTTTGGATTTGGTTTATCCCCTTCTTCATTCTGACTGTGGGAGTCCACCATGCTCCACTTGCATACGTCAGAATTCTTTCAATTCCTCTCTGATAGATGGCCTTCTTGGTTTTGCCCGTTAACCTCATGCCATTCAATCTATTGAGAATCACCGTGCACCTTGTTCTAAGGTGCCTCAGGTGTGGCAGCCCTGATAGACTCTGATCCAGGACCACACCCAAGTATTTCATTTCACGCACCGCCTTGATAGTGCACCCTTGGAATCTGCACTGGGGTGGTGTTTTCATTACTCCTCTCTTAGCTATTGCTAGCAGAGTGGTCTTCTCAGGAGCGAAGCACAGTTTGCTTTCTCTGCTCCAATTTTCTAGCACATCCAAGGCCCTATGTGCTTCTCTTTCGATCACGTGTCTCCCTGAGGCGGAGACCACGAGAACGAAATCGTCCGCATAGGCTTGAATCTCCACTGCGGGCCCCAGGTCTAGGTTCATTGCTGAATCAGCAACTATATTCCACCAGAGCGGCCCGGAGTTGGATCCTTGCGGACACCCTCTTTGGTACGAACGCGAGGATTGCCCATTCCCCGCTTCGAACTCGACTCTTCTATCAGACAAGTAGCTGCTGATCAGTTTGAACAGGTTCCTTGGACAGCCAAGTTCTTTAAGTCTGGTTAATACCATTGGCCACCAGACACTGTTGAATGCCCCCTCACGTCTAGTGAGATGAAGTAGGTATGGAGCCCCTCCGCTTTGTTCCTCTCTGCCCTCTCTCGGAGGCTGCGAATTGCCTGCGTTGCGCAACGCCCCGGAAGGAAACCGAATTGGTTCCTGTTTAGCTTTCCCTGCTCCATGAGAAAGCCAAGCGCTCTGTTCGTTATGAGCTTGTCCAGCACCTTGCTCCACGCCGAGAGGAGGCAGATGGGCCTATAGGCTGCGGGATCATTTTTGTTCTTTTCGGTCTTGTTGAAAAGAACTAGCACCGCTGTTTTCCACAAGTCTGGGAAGATTCCCCTCCCGAGGCATTCGTTTAGGAGCGCCACAAAATACCCGGGATTTGCATAGTAGATTTCTCTGACTATGCTGAGGTCGAACCCATCCTTGCCTGGTGCTTTGCCCGTATTTAGACTGGAGAGGGCATTCTCCACTTCGTCTCTCGTGAAGGGGGGGGTCCTCACCAGTGTCCGGCGGGATCCGACATTCTTCCCTTATTTCTTTTTGTTGAGGGGAGTCCCCTTCTCCCTCGTCTCCTTGGAAGTGGTAATCCAAGAGACTTTCTACGGTACTATCAAGAGTCTTTGATAGGCTACCGTCTGCCCTTTCTACCGCTGCCAGTTTTAGCGGTTCGGTTATGGATCCCCTCGAGATCTTATAGGGGATCCCGAAAGGGTCAGCCGGAGTTTGAAACTCACACAGTTTTCTCCAGTAGGAGATTTTCGAGAGATTCAGTTCTCTCCTGTATGCTGAACGAGCCTTTTTATGCACTTCTGTGCACTCCCTGTCTTGCGGAGTAGCTTTTGCTCTTTGCAGAGCTTTCCTACTCCGCCTAGCTCTCGCCCTTAGAGCTTTTAGTTTCTCCGACCACCAGGGGTGGGGGTCCTTGGCTCCCCTTTTATTTCCCCTACTACTCTCGCATAGCGTTGTTATTTGACTGGTAAGTTCTTCAAAGAGGGAGTTGAGGTCCGACACTTCTGCGGCCTCTTCTTCCCTCCTACCCCCCAACAAGGTAGTTAACTTGGCTTTAAATGCCCACCAGTCTAGATTCTACTAAATATGTACAGACATACCTACTGTATGTCTGTACATATTTCACTTTTCAGAGAAATGAATTTTTCCAGTACATTTTATTATTTGTTGCAATATCTTATTGCTGAAAATGATCAAGCCCATTGTAGGGGTGGAAGCTCATTATGTTAATTAATGGCTCCTCGGCCAAACACCCACTGGCTTCCAGCGCTGATCAAAATTTCCCCACAGCAGGAAGGAAAACCATTTGTAAGGTTCGTTGTCTAGAGACTGTCTATCAACGGTAGTTGAAGACAGCCCGGCGTTCTTTCTCTCCCAGCTTTACTATAAATCTGCTATTCAGGAGAGGGAAAGTAAAAATAATGGCAAAACAATTCCAAGCATGAATTCCCTCTCAGGCTTGTTGCAAACTTAACAAAACATTTAATCAACAGTAAATTGTTCCGGCAGCTATTGTTCCCTGACCTCGAGTTCCTGTAACTGCAGTTCCACATGAAAATGATCCGGGTATCTAATTATTCCAGAATACCCTTTCCTGCCAATACTCTTTGCCCGTTCTTTTTCTATCACCGACGTGAAAAGTTTCAATCGTCGTAACCTTCCGTTCGTCTCTTTTCCTTCGTTCCGGAAGCTATGCTTCGTGTTCCGTCCCGAACACGTGTTCACTCCAAATGCTTTCTCCGTACGTCGTTCCAGACACACGTGTCTGATTCCAACTACGCTGGCTTTCCCCGTGCTCTAACTGGCACGTTCTATCACGAACTTTTCTTTACCCAGTGCTAACTCCCAGCACTATACATCCGTCCACAGCACACGCTGTCGTCAACCGTCCTCTACGCTCGCTCCCCGGAGACTGTCTCTCACGCTCGCTTCCCGTCGACTCTCTCTCACGCTCGCTTCCCGTCGACTCTCTCTCACGCTCGCTTCCCGTCCTACCCTGAAGTTTTACCCCCTAACTTCACTAGCCTTCAGATTGGCTCCTACCTCACTCGCCTGAGGCTCCCTCTCTCTCCCTAGTCGGAGCCCTCCAAGATCAGGCTCCCTCCTCGCTCTTCTCGGTGCCCCCTATACAACCTTTCTCTCCTGACATGTGCCTTCTGCCGGTGACCTTCACCTAATCCCTTCGTTGACCTCCACCTCACGGTGCCCTGCAGCTTAAATTTCCCTCTGGCCAGGAACAATAGCTGTGCCTTCTGTGGATACAATAGACCTGTCAAACAGGCACATCGAAATGTCACCTAGTCTGGTGCATTACCACGTGTTACACTCGTTTCCAAATAATACTCATGGAAATATTTATTCAGAAATGTTAGTATCCGGAATGATCGATGGGATTTAAAAGTTCATCACACAATTTATATAGGGGCGTAATTTCTCGCCCCTACACCCATGTCTGTGCATATATTTCTTGTTTCGCTGAAATGAGGTACTTCACGTAATTTTGATAACCTTCAGCTGAAAACTAATAGCATTAATAATAATCAGCGAAACAGGATACAACCTACGTCTGGAAAGATCCACGACTGACGCAGTAAAGAATATAAAAAAGTACTATGCCCACAATTAGTGCTGGTCACCTTCAAAATACCCTTTTGATCAACACACAGTTTCCAGCGTTTCTGAAGATCCTTAAAACATTTCTGGAAGGTTCTTTCCGGGATGTCTCAAGTTGTTTTGTCACGGCTTCTTGGATAGATGTAATGTATGCATGGTACTGTCCTTCTAGTGCCCGTTTTATCCTGGGAAACAATCCCCAGTTATGTGGATTATACTGCAAGAACCATATTTCATCCCCTGCAGTGATTCTAGAGCAAAAATCAGTATTTCCTCAGCTGCAGTGTCCAACAGATCGGAACAGATCGATTAACGAGCTTGCTTTTGATCATAATTCAGAGTTCCAATCTAACATTAAGTTATCGTTTTCCCAGATACTCGCGTAGAATCTCATGACAGACAGACTTACTGATGCCCACCGACTCAACCAAAAGTGTCACTGTACTTCGGCGATCTTTCTTTAACTGATTCCCCACCTCTTCGATTTTTTCCGCTCTCCACATACTGAAAGGTCGCTCATATGTCGGATCATCATCAAAGGATTCACGCCCGTCACGAAACCGTGCATACCATTTGAAAACTCTGCTGCGGAATAATGCTGTCTCTCCATACGTTTCTTTTAGCATTCTGTAAGTTTCAGTAGCTGATTTACAAAGTTTCCAAAAGAAAAAAAAAACGTATGTTTACTTTTTCATGACTAAATGAAATGGGACGAGAATGCTTGCTACCAACTCTCGGTACCAGTCTAAGCCATTTCCCAGGTGTGCTAATTAGCCAAAGACTGCATGCACGTGATATTTTTATCCGACTACTGTTACGTTAGTTATGCGGTCAGTTCTGGAACTTATTGAAGGTAATTTGTATTTAACCTTGGTACAAGATATTGGGATTGACCTAAATGAATACGTTATTTATTTATTTACTTACTTATTTATCCATTACCAATGTATTTGAAAACAGCAAAAGTTCTTTACTGAAGTAGCAACGTTTATCTGCTGGAAAATTGTCTGAAGCTGAAAATTCGCTGAACTAGACCCAGCAACATTTTTGATAAAGCAGCGTGAAGTGCTTGAAACACAAACCAGAAATCTTGCTGTTGTTTCAAAATGCATTCAGCAAATCCAGTTAGTACCACATAGCATGCCAGGCTTATTTTCACTAGCGAAATTTGCTAAAACTGCAATTTTTTTTCCTGTTATGGCAAAGCAATTTTTCAGTGTTGTAAGGAAATTAAACAATTTCGGGGTTTTATTTATATTTCTCAGAAAGAACAAATCATTATCTAAGCGAGAAAGCGCTCTTTTGCAGTCGTTTTTTTTTATTCAGTGCAGCACATGGGGAAGGTCACAGACCTGCCACTCCTGATTTCTTACTCCTGTATTACCTACAAATTTATCTGTTCTTGCTTATTATTCAGGCGCTTCTCTAGGTTACCCCGTTTATAATTTCTGGTTCCTAATTTAGTTTATGCCTTGATCTCCAATTCAATCATCGGACATTCTACCTCTGTTATCTCTTGTCTTCCCTTCTTTGTTCGGGGAGAGGGAAACTCTCTCTCTGTCGCACTGAGAATCACCAAAAGAATCAACCCTCTTTCGAGCGCTAGAGCAAGATTTCCTGGAAGTTTTTCGCCTTCTCTAAAAAAAACGCGGGCTGCTTTCAGCTGCCTCATTTCCTCTCCCAACTCATCTGGACATTTGCTGAATTCTCAGCTTACCATTTTATTAGCAACGTTGCACATGTGCATAACCATCATAACTCCTTCCCCTTACTGTGCTAGTAGCGTACAGCTACTGGCTCACAGTTGGGGAAAGGAGCTACGATGGTATACTTACTGTGAGCGAGTAGTCATTAGACAAAAGACACTGTGCGCTCGTATCACACTAACACCAGAAGATAATAAAATGGAAGTGTTAAGCAAAGGAACTTGAAAAGGATTAAACTCCTCCACTCCTGCCGGGGGGCATGAACCACCCGATTCTCCTGTAGGCAGCAATCTAGAATGAAAACAGGCTCAAAAAAAAAAAAAAAAAAAATAACAATAATAACTCCGACACAATAAACAACAAAATTCCCATAACCAATCTCCGTATCACCACATCTATGTGATATCCTTGAAATGTTCTTTCTCATACAACATCCCACTCTGTTGGCTCGCAGTAGCCTAGCTACTGGCTCACAGTTGGGGGAAGGAGCTAGGATGACATACTCACTGTGAGCCAGTAGCTACTCTGCTAGCTCACAGTTATCATGCACTGGGCCTCGTTGTTTCTTTTTTTTTTTTTTTTTTTTTATTGGAGGTTTAACGACCACCATGAGCAACTCAATGGGCTATAAGCAGTCGCCCGTCCCTAATTTAGAGTCACTGGTTCCAGGGAAGGGAGAGAACCAGTGCCGTAAGACAAACACAACATCCATGCCTCACCGGGATTCGAACCCGGACCCCTTTTGGACGAATGATCAGAGGCCATCGCTTAGACCACTGCGCCACCGGGGCGGCCTTAATCGTTGTTTCAAACCAATACCATATAGTTATGTCTGATATGCTTAGACGTACTGCTGTGAATTCCATTTTGCAAATCGCACTTTTTTGCATACTGTACCGGTAGCACATCATACAACCGGAAGTACTGAATGCAAAACATAAGGTTGTCTGCTCACCAATATTCGGATCAATATTAAAGGAAGAATCTCCTCTTTGTTTTCTTTTGTGCAAAGACGTCGGTCATCTGAGAAATGTCCAATTTTCGTGCACGTTCATTCTAATTTGGCAATAAAGAAAGGCCACTAAACAGTTCTTCCCCCATTGTAAAGTTTCTTCCACCAATACATTTTGATGAGTTTTAGTTTTGAGAAAGAATGTTCAGCTGTGGCCACAGACACAGGAGTCTTCAAAAACAAAAGGTTTGAGAAGCATACTTTGCATAAACAGCATGAAAGTGTATGATTTTCAATTAACAAGAGCTCTGCAATTTCTTTTGTTGATAGAGTGAAGCAACTCAACCCTGAACGATACACAGTTACATTGTTATTTCTTATCAATACGGCAATTGGTAGCCTATTGACTATATAGCCGTCTGCAGCGTATGTGAATAATCGACAGGACAGAGCGTGAGAACGACGCATTGTCTCTGCCAGTCGGCAAGATTAAAAGTGCAACATCGCGCACAAGCAGCCTTATCGTAGAATACTGTTCAAAAAAATGTGAAGGGAATTCAAGAAAAGCCATACATTATCGGAGTTATTTTCGTATTAATAAAAAATAACTGACTCAACTTGATGAACGGCGAGTATTAAATAAGCGTGATAATGCACGATAATTATTTTACCACTGACTTCCATTGGCTTATTGAAAATGTCATACAAAAGCCTTTCTGCAACCAGTCATAAACTGTAAGGTTATTTATAATCTCGCATTATCATCGAAATTTCATTGCTACCTTTAGCCCATTTAGTTGCTTATTGGCCGGTAAGGAACCCTTCAAGCGGCTAGGCCCTAGTGCAACTGTACAACCTCACCCTACGGTAGCTACGTCATTGTTGTAAGCCATTGTTCGTTGCAGATCATTCTTAATAAAAGAGACGACATCGTCGAACTCTAAAGAATGCTGCAAGACGATTTCCGGAGAAATAAAATAATTTCAAACTGAACTTCGTGGGCATCCGGTGCATGGAAACAGTCAGGAATAGTGTCTTCTCGGAACATCGGAAGCTTTGCAAGGAGTGGTTATTTGCCCCTCTCTTATTAACAGCTGACTGAAATTTAGTAAAGGGACCGTCTAAAAGCTTCCTCAAGAACACTTACGAAAGGAAAATGATTGTAACATATGAGGTGATATTAAAGAAAGTTTTAATAATAACTTTCGTTGCGATTAATGACTCCAGAGTAACAATGCTGGCGACAGTTTGTCCTGGAGGTTTCTTAGTTATTTAATTGCACTTTTATTTATCTCACCATCTGTTCGCTACTTATCATCCTTCGTATTTCTCTGTTTCACGTGCTGATCATCTTCGCATGCGTTCGACTCTCTCGAAACTCAAAAACTCCTAACCTCTTCTTTCAAATTCTAATTCCATCTTCCCGATTTCCACTCCCGTCCTATAAAAGCTGCATCATTTCCTAATCGATTCTTTCCGTTGAAAACACTTCTTCAATTGTTTCCTAGCTCTGTTGTCGTCGTAAATGTTGTACAATAATTACCAGTAATTATCTCGTTCACTTGTACTGTGCTTGCATTGATAGCCTGAGGATCAGTATATATATAGAAGATTACTGGCGGAAAAAAAGTCTTAATTGTAATAACTTCTCGAACGGACAATGCACGAATTTCTGAGAATCGCTGCTGAACTGTTCCTAAATATTATTATATGTAGCTACAGCTGAGTCCTTAATGGTTGTTGTAAACTTTCCTTTTAGGTGACTGAGAGATGGGGTGGAAAACATTGTTTTTTATGATATCTCATATCAATGAAAAATCCCTATTTACACAGAACTAGTAAATGTACGATTACGTGGATTGTCTAAAAAGTTCGAATTAAAGCACGTACTTGAAAATTGCGCCGCTCTGTTTTTTCTTCCATTCCCCGGCATTTGTAACGCACTTCTCTTTATACTGATACTTTACACTGTAAAAAGTAAGCGGTGTGAATTCACGGAAAATTTCTGAAAATAACGTGCAGCAAATTTGCTGGAAGGTGTCCGCCTTAGTTAGAAATTTCCGTTGTTTTTTTTTTATTTTCCTTGGTATTTTTTAATTTCCCTTCGTATTTTCACGGATTTTCCGTAGTCAGAAATTCCGTTTATTTCAGAAAAAATCCATTTCATGTTTTTTCATATTTAAAATGAAATTCTGCAAAATGGACGACTTTGAATTTTTCCAGCTCTTACCCCGGGTAATCCTTCCCCTGCAGTGAGAATTGAACCTCCGTCGTTTTGGTAGATTAAATGGGTAACTCACGCCTTTAACCACTGAGCTACAAATGCTCAATTATCGGGATCATGTACATCGTAAAACAAACTGCGCGACGATGATTTTTTTTTTTTTTTTTTTTGACGTTAATGCTAGTGATTTGGTCATTTTATTTTCTGTTGGAGCTCATTATTTTTCTAAATAGGTTAGTAATATTTTTTTTTTTCTGTAGGAGGACTTTTCTCAAATTAAGCATTTTTCATCATGATTTTTCGAAGCAACAAAATGCTTTGCAACTTGATTTTTTTAAACTGACAATGACTTTCAGTTATCTTTTAAAAAGGTGAAATGTACTTTTTTATAGTATTATTTCACAAAAAAATAAATATAAAATATTTATTTTTTTGCTATAATAGCTTAAGTTGTCCAAACACTGCTACATAGACATCGTATAATCATCTGTACAATAAGTTAAGTACTCGGTTTTTTACAGTAGCACAATATTTGGTATATTAAATAGCTGGTGCACAAAATAAGGGAGAGGAGAAAAAATATCCTGTGCCACAACAAACAAAATTCAGGCCATATGCTATCCACAATATCCGATCTCGCTACGTAACTTCAAAATTCGACAGACGATTGAAATTTAAAAGTTAATCACACCTCAAGTATTCTCACCAATCGCCCCTATTACCGGTAAGTTCTCTTCATACGGATACGGAAAAAGTGAGAACGGAGTTTTTCCGTTAGCATATGAAAGGAATTGTGGAAAAGTTTCTGAAAATTCATAATTTTCCGTTGTCACATCTTGAAAACGGTAATTTACCGTCAATACAAAAAAAGAAACGGCGGAAAGGTTTCTGAAATTTTAGAATTTTCGCGTGGTACGAAATATCCGTGAAATCCAGATTTCTTTCTGTCATTTTACGGAAAAGGTTATATCAGAAATGTGCTTCGTTAATTCATGAAAGAAATGACGAAAAGTGGTTCGCGAATTTCATAAACTTTTTACAGTGTGTGCCTTCAACACGGTGAGAGAATAATATATGTTTTCGTCTTGGTCTTCCAACCACGCACCAACAGCTAATGCCACCTCATAGTTGGAGATACATTACTAATGAAGGACGTTTTCTGTCAACTTAGGAAATAAATAAAGTCACTAGGATGCGAGGTCGGAAAAATAAGGTTGGTACTGAAGCAATTGAAATCCTGCCATCCGTATAGCGGTTTTCGCAGTCTGAGAGTTGTAACTGGGTGCATTGTCTTGAAGAGGAACACACCTATCTGTAATTTTACACTCTTGGTAGCAGCACAAATTTGGCTTGTGGGGACTGGCGTAATATGCAGTAGTTAGAGTAGTTCTCTTTTCCAATTAGTCAAACATGATTATGTCTTCTGCATTGCAAATGAAACTTACGCCATAACCTTGCAGGCTGACGGAGAAACACGGAACAACTTGGAAGGAGCAAAAGACGCATGCTTCAACATTAGACTTTCTTTTTTAGTCTCTGGATCAAAGTCATCAAGCCGTTATCATATTTTAACTATATTCTTAACATGTTCAGGGTTTTTGAAGTAGAGAAAAGAGAATCTCACTGAAATAATCACTTATATTTACATGACCACAAATATCTCTATTGGGCACTTGTAGCAGGAACGCCAGTTGAGATAAACTCACGAAGCATGAGGGTGGAACTTTACAAAACAAACGTGAATCTTTAGGAAACAGATTAGTTGAACGACAGGAACAGTTGAATGTTGGTTTTTACAAATAAGAAAAACTCGTATTGACACAATAACGTTAGTTGACAAGGAATTCACTGCGGTAGTAAAATAGGCTATATCTTTAAAGTAGAGTCGAAGACTGTTAACTTAACACGCAAAATCGCTTCTCACCCGAAACATCATGCACGCCGCTTTTATTATGGTTTCTGGATCTGACTGACTGCCGGTGTTGCCACACGTAAAAAAATACTTTTGGGACTTCAGATATGACGTTAAGGACGGAAAGCATAACGAAATAGAAACGAAATGTATATAACGTTTTGTGAACAGTAATGGATCCTCTGTAGTTACATACATATGTAGGTAATATAGTGCATCACATCATGTTTTACCATTGTAAAAATTCGAAACCAGAAATTTATTGGATCTTTTTTTTTTTTTTGTTTGGAGGTTTAACGACCACTGTGAGCAACTCAATGGGCTATAAGCAGTCGCCCGTCCCTAATTTAGGGTCACTGGTTCCAGGGAAGGGAGAGAGCCAGTGCCGTAAGACAAACACAACATCCATGCCTGACCGGGATTCGAACCCGGACCCTTACGGACGAATGATCAGAGGCCAGCGCCTTAGACCACTGCGCCCCCGGGGCGGCTTATGGGATCTGCACAAAGCATGTTCAAGTTCGTGAGGCATCTGTTGTTTGCTAATCTGTCAATATTCATTGGCCCCATTACGCACTGACATTTTACATCTGCAAATAATTCGTCAGGATCGAATCAGAACAGCCTGTTAAAATGCCTACAGACTTAATGAACAGAAGAAGTGCAAGAGGACACCCTCACCGTATGTTGGCTGACGATATTAAAGACTGGTGCGATGGAACTGTTGAAGAACTGAGGCACTGCAAATGATAGAGCCACACTTCAATTGGACAATATAGTTAAAATGGTAACATACACCTACGGGAATTGTACCAATGGCTCGTGATGATGAATTCATTGAGATATATATATATAAGCAATCGTCCGTCTCTAATTTGAAGCCACTGTCACCAGAGAATGGAGAGACCCAGTGCAGTAAGGCAAACACAACATCCATGCCTCTACCAGGATTCAGGCCTTGACACATCTCGGGCGAAAGATTGGTTGCTAGCGCCTCGTACCTCTCGGCTATCTGGACGACTTCTTGTTTTCTTTCATATTTTTCTTAATAACTGTTTCATTTCCCAGTTGATATGAATATGCTTGTTGTATTGAATTCAGCATAAAATTATGATTGATATGTTACAGGATTTCTTTATCAGCACCACACTGTCAACAATTTTCAGTCCATTGCTGTATGAAGGTCTCCCCAAGTCTCTTCCACAACAGTCTGTCTTGAGATAGTCTCCTCCATGTCACTCCTGCATGCTTTAGAATTTCATCTATCCATCTCCTAAGTGGTCTTCTTCTGGGCCATTTCCTGTCCCTTGGTATCCAGTCTAAAATTTCGGGTGTCCGTCAATGGACAGTTCTTCTAGGAATATGTCCAGCCATTTTGCCATTTAGGAATGTTACTCTGATCATGATATCTTTAAATATTGTCATTTTCCTGTTCAACGAGTTTCTCTTTTTATCTTTCTTAGTTACACCAAGCATGCATCACGCAATGCTGCTTTCAGTTGTCAGCACTCTTTTTATGCTTTTTTAGTTCAAGTCCATGTCCCTGCTTCGTACGTATGAACTGGAAGGATCAAATCCTTTGGAGTTGTGACGGGATAGAGTCAAGTTTTCTTTCCATCCCTTATTTAAAGTTAAGGATTGAATACATTTCTTTTAAGACATATTGGTATATTGCTCTTGAAAATTGTTTTATTTTTCCGAAAGCTCTTTAACGAGTTTTATACTCCGATGAATTTCTTCATAATGTGATCCTCGCTTGATATCTGTTGCCCGAGGTAAATTTAAATATCAGTTACCTCCATATTTTCCCCATCAATCCATAAATCTTCATTTTTTCATTTCCGTGGAGGCATGATCAGTATGTTTATGATGATATGATAGTACGTTTGACATAATCAGTATGTTTCGCAGGCATGATCAGTATGTTATGTGCAGACGACAGTTAGCGCCTGTGGTCTGGACCATATCATCTAAGCATACTAGTTGTAACGCCTTTCAAGGAAAGGCTTTTCTATCGCCGCTCGGAGCTTTCCTTTTTTTTTTTTTTTTTTTTTTTTTTTTTTTTTGCAAATTCTCTACGGTTTAGTTTACGAAATTGTCTGTATAAAAGAAGAACGAATATATATCTACAAAACTGATTATTGGTGCACTGTCATACAAGAATACGCTGAAGAGCAATTGAATTAGAGATACCTGTCTAGTAACGTGTAGCACCACCTTTCGCCCTGATGACGGCGGCGATTCGTCTCGGCATGGACTCGACAAGACACCGAAAGCGTTGGGAAGCCATACGGATCCACGACCCCTAAACAAGCTCCCACAGTTCACGAAGATTTGATGGAGAGGGGGTCAGAACCTCGAACATCTCTCTCGATGACATCACAGATGTGATCGATGGTATTGAGATCAGGTGACCTAGCTGGCCAAGGAAGCCAGGTCACGTCGGTGGAGTATTCATCCAAAAATTCGGATACAATTCGGGTGCGATGGCACGATGCATTGTCTTGTTGCAGGATGAGGTCCCCAGTGCGATGTTGGATACTCACAAACGGGAGCAAATGGTCGTCCAGGATATCCCGGTAACGTTGACCTGTGAGGGACGATGTCACACGTACCAGGGCTCGCATTTCAGTCCACGTAATCAGTCTCCAGACGAGAATGCCACCCCCACCAGCTTGAAGAGTACTCTGCTGGCAAGAAGGATCCATCGCTTCATGTGGTTTGCGTCGTACTCGTATCCTGCCATCCGCATGTACCAACGTGAATCTCGACGTATCAGTATAGGCAACATTTTCCCACATGTCTAGAGTCCAGTGGCGATGTTACCGCGTCCATGCTAATCTTTGCAAACCGTGATGTGCGGTCAGCAGCGGTACCCTCGTGGGACGATGGCTTCTGTACCCCATAGCGAGGAGATGGTTCTGGATGGTGTGGCTGCTTACACGTTTTTGTGCATCAGCGTTAAATTGCCGAGTGATTTCTTGCACTGTGGTCCGTCTATCCGCTGTTACAATGCGAGCTAGCCGACGATGACCCCGCTCATCCACACGCTGTTGTCCACGGCAGTTGGCCCTTGCAGGGATGGTTTTACCGGATTCGATGTACTCACGGTGCACCAGTGACACAGTGGCTCGTGAAAATCCCAGTGCCTGCACGACTTCCGAGATGGAGTGACCCATTCGTTGGGCCCCGATAATTTGCCCACGATCAAATGCGCTTAGATCCTTCGTCTTACGCATACTGCGTCCGACTTATACTGATTCCTGTCGCATCACTCCTTATATTGTCGCATCGCTGCATACGTCATGTCGTTTCCGTTTACAGGGCCGCCCACAGCGCCATATTTGCATAACGCCAGCTGTCTCTAATTCAATTGCTCTTTAGTGTATTGCGCAGTACGCGAATTGGACTGCATGCTGTTTACGAATATGCTAACACGATTGGTGTGCGGCACGTATTTTTAACACTATAATGATTTCAATCGGGGCCTAATTTTGTAACCAGCGGTCAGGTAGGTCGTGAGCCGTCCCATACTATCCGCGGAGTTAGATGTAGCCTCACGTCAAAAAAAAAAAAAAAAAGAAAGAAAGAAAGCTTCGATAATGCTACCGCTTCAGTAGGCACAATTCAGCATGAAGTGGTCTGCTCCTATTTTCTACTATTTCGTGTTTTACATTTTACCGAATTGTACGTTTTAAATCCCAAACGTCAGACATAAAGAGCCACTGTAATATATTTCCGTTATCTGCCTTTCTTTTGGGGAAATTTTCTACGCTCATGTGGTTTTCGTTTTCTTGGACAAGCAAAATTTTGAAAATATTCAATTTAGGCTTAAAGGCAAAAACATCCTTTCAGACATTCCCAGACCGTTGAATATTTATTTTTCTTTTTTCTTTTTATGTGAAAAGGATGGAGTGAAAAAAATGAATGTCATCCGCTGGGTTAATAATGTGTGCAAAATTTTTATTTCAATGTGCATTTTTTTTTCTACTTTCACAAGTGGTGAAAAATGTCCCTGAAAGCAACTGAAGGTCAAGTGTAAGTTGGTCCTTTACACCTCAGTGACTAATGACCGGAGATAAGGGCATCCAGATATCCTTGACGATTTAAATCAACTTGAATGGAGCAGGGGGAAAACGTTTGCCTCTTGCCTTGCAGCTTTTTTGAAAGAATTTGCATCATCAGACAGACAGAAATATTTGGAACTTAAGCGCTTACTGTTGCTTAAGTGCTGTACCTGGGTTTATACAGTATGAAGTTATTCGATTGAAATTTTGCTCAAGTTATATGTTGAAAACATTGCAAAACTTAAAAGAACAAAAACCTTCATGGTAGAAAAAAGGGAACCCATCGTAGCTGAAATTCATTCATTTACCACTGAACTTAAGCTCGCAATAAAACTTCACCTCTCACCGTTTCCTCGACAAACAGCTTTTCAAAGGCAAAGATTCTATGGAACAGATCTCTTTAAAAGCGAGAACCTTATAAATTTGTGAACGTTGGATATGTAAATGTTACCCCGTTTTCGTAGTCATCAAAATAAACATTTTAAGGGTAAATTAAAAAAATATATTCGTTTTCTTCTGGTTCACTTTACAATAAATATTGCGTTGTGAAGTATACTTCGATGTGATGCATACTACAGGTCTGCGCGTGCTTCATTTGGTGAGCCTGTCCCGGTCCGTTTAAAATATTAGACACTGGGCCCGGCACAAGCCCGTCAATTGCTACTATTATTTAGGCCCGGCACAAGCCCGTCAATTGCTGCTATTATTTAGGCCCAGCACTGCCTGGACCGTGATATGCCACTTTATATTATTTTGCCTTTCAATTGTATTTTATGAAATTGTGAAAATTGCAAAATGAAATGAGATGTTATTGAAAATATTTACAGAGGGTGAGTCGAAAGTTTTGAAATATTTGCATAAACGCATGTGCTGTGGCAGGTATGTCACGTGTTGAAACTAGTTCAAGCAGCGCACTGCAGTCAGTCGAAAGGGATATAAAGTGATAGTCGTTGCTGTGAACATCATTGCATGTTGTCGTTCTGTCCGTGGTTGGGACGCCTAAAAGATGAAGAGCCACAACCGGCTAATTAGGGAACTTTTGCTTTACGAGTTTGAACTTGGAAATAACGCTGCTCAAGCAACACGAAACATTTGTCATGTGAAAGGGGAAGGTTCCGTGGACTGCAGCACCGCAACCACATGGTTCAAGAAATTTCGCTCAGGTGACAGAAACCTCGACGATCAGCCGAGATCAGGTAGGCCGCGAAGCGTGGATTTGGAGAACGTGAGCCAGGCCGCGGAAGCAAATCAAACATCCAGCACTCGGAGATTATTAGCCGAGCTGGCTATATCACAGACGACCGTAGTTCGTCAACTTTAGGACCTCGGAAAGGTCTACAGGAGCTGCCGCATCGTCCCTCGTGAACTGATGCCAGCTGAAGCAAACCGCCTAGTGGAAATGCGCACAAAATTCCTAGAAAACCCGTGCGATGTACGTTTCATCAAGCGAATTGTTACGTGCGATGAAAAGTGGGTCTATTTCAGTTTTCCTAACACACAACGGCAGTGATTGAGCCCGGGCCAGCTTCCAGAACCTGCTGCCAAACGTGGGCGCTTCGAGCACAAGGTAATGCTCTGCGTCTAGTGGAATAAATCCAGACGATCGAACCATCAACGCCTACCTTTACTCTGAACAGCGTGAGCCGATTCATGACATTTGGTGGAGAAGTACCGGGCACTGTAAACAGAAAGCGCTCTCTCGAACAGAAGGATAACGCTCGGCCACATACCACGCGAACGACCAGGGAAAAACCCAGGAACTTGAAGGCATCGAACTGATGCCGCACTCAGCACATAATCCATACATTGCCCCGTTGGATGATTACTTGTTCCGGTTCATGATCCACTTCCTTCGCAGGCGGCACTTCAACAACCAGGAGAAGGTGTCAGCTGGGGGAAGGAGTTCTTCGCCTCGAAGGACAAGAACTGGTGCCGCTGCGGAATCGAAGAACTGGCAGACAGATGGCTAAATACGGTGCAACAGGATGGCCTATACTTTGAATGCTAGTCACCTTTTGTCTAAAAGTATGTATGAAGACATAAAGTGATCCAAATATTGCAAAACTTTTGACTCACCCTCTGTAGTTGAATATAAGCCTGAAAATACACTGCTGGGCACCCAAAATGCAACACCAAGAAGGAAGCATCCGATTACCCTGAAATTTGCAGCATGCGTCGCCCGCGAGAGGACGTGCAAACGATTAGCATTGCAGGGCATATGCAAATCATGTGCGCCCGGCACGGCATTAAAAAGCACTATAACAAGGGTGCACAGAAGGCGGGGTGTAAGTAGTGGAAGTGTGTTGTGCTGCCGGACCTGTGCGTGGGAAGCTTCCTGATGTCTCGTCGCAGGACACGGCGGTCATTCCAGCATGTTTCTGAGTTCGACAGAGGACGAATAGTGGTTTATCGTGACAGCGGTTTATCGTACCGACACATCGGCGTCCGTGTGGAACGACATCTAAACACAATGAGGCGAGTATGGATTCGGTGGGTGCAGGAGAGATGGACGGACCCACGTGAGCAATTGCCGCAGCCGCGGCACACCACCAAACAAGAGGACCGGCATGTTGGGCGGCGGGCATTGACGGCTCGCACCGCCACATCACGAACGTTACAGCAGGAATTAGGGTGTGTTGCGCAACAGCCTGTGTCAGCACGTATCGTTTGACGTCGTATGCGGCAGCGGGGACTTGTCGCACGGCACCCATTGCTCCGATTACCATTGTAGTTATACCACCGGCGAGTGCAGCGGCATTGGGCCATTGAACGCCGCACCTGGACTACGGAATGGCACGACATTTTCTTCTCCGACGAATCCCGCTTCTGCCTGCAACACCACGATGGTCGGATCCGCGAATGGCAGCATCGCGACGAGAGGCTGTATAACGCCTGCATTATGCATCGCCATTCCGGTCCGTCGCGTGGCGTTATGGTTTGGGCGCAATTGGGTATGACACCCGCACCCCACTGGTACGCATCGCCGGTACACTCAATAGCCACCACTACATCTCCGACGTTTTGGAGCCTGTAGTCCTCCCTTACCTGCAGGACCTGCCAACGGCCACGTTTCAACAGGACAATGCCCTCCCGCACGTGGCACGCATCGTGCAACAATTCTTCACGGCCCACCAGATGTCACTGCTGACGTGGCCCGCCTGTTCTCCCGATATGTTATCCATCGAAAACGTCTGGTCGCTGATCGGCAACCAAGTGGCCCGGCAAGCATGATCCGCGGCTACGCCTGATGAACTGTGGCAACGTGTGGAAGCAGCCTGGACCGACATACACCAAGCCCACATCCAAAGCCTCTTTCGTTCGATGCCGCGGCGTGTAGCAGCCGTTATTGCCAGCCATGGGGGTCACACGAACTATTGATGTCTGCGGGTTTCGCAAGTCACGCGGGCCTGTAAGCTCAATCGTTTCATCTTTGTATCTGTTGTTATGTGCCCAGTAAATCTGGCTTTGCTATCTCGTGTGCTTCTTGGTGTTGCATTTTTGGGTGGCCAGTAGCGTATATTAATCAAGTTTTGGAAATCGAAGAACATAACCTTTAAAGATAAAGAAAAATGAAGGTGAAAAAAAGTAAATATATGTCTAAAATAAACTGAATAAGTAGATATTAACATAAAACGTAATCACAGGAATACAATTTTCAAGAATATGTAAGGTTCCGGGAGTACCTTTTAGCTCTTTCTTTACTTACACTATTGAAAGATCTAACTGAATAATGGTTTTGGTAAACCATTAAAAATTTGAAACTTAAAGATACTTTTATAACATTACGGTTTAATTATAGATATTAAAGTGCATGTTAAATAAAAGTCAAAATCAAAAAAGAATGCTAAACAGTAAAATATTAATGAAAATAATATTAAATTAAATATGATGTTACGCAGTAAAATATGAGAAAAAATAAATATATATTTAAAATAAATTAAAATGAATTGAAACATGCAAATGTAAATATTCAAATAAAAAGGATACATGGGAATGTATTATACAAGATTTCTAATGGATAAAAAAATTGTCTTTCAATGTGTTTATTATCTCTTTCTGCACTACCTTGTAATTAACCCTAACTATCTTCTTAAAAATATATTTTTTATTTATTTCATTTTCTCTATATTTTTATGAAATATTCTACATGAACCTCTCCTTAGAGTCTTCTAAAAGAGTGTCTCTAGAAAAAATTTATACAACTTGATTCAGGTGGTCGAGTCTCCTCCAGCAAAGATTAAGTGAGGTTTCCCTTTGAAAGAATGGAAAGAATGCTTTTAATAAATTTCGAAAAATGTCGGTTTTTTGAGATCCTTAAAAATGTTATTTCTAATAGGCTTAAAATTATAAAATAGTTAACCTAACTGAATTACAAATAAGTTTTGTAGAATGAAAGTCAATGAATGAATTGAATGAAATGATAAGAAATAAATAAATAATCCGTAACAATTCTTTATTAAATCCTCATATTCGGCTTTTTGTAAAGTCCGATATGAGAAATAAAATAAAGAAACAGAAGAGTAAGCGCGTTCAAAATATCGCTTTCTCTTAGCTTGAAAGCGGTAACACTACAAAAGTGAATCTCTATACAGATTAGGCATAGTAGAAATAATCGATGTCCTCTCTCTCTCTCTCTCTCTTTCTCTTTCTCTCTCTCTCTCTCTCTCTCTCTGACACACACACACACACCATTGAAGACAACTCCGTCTCCGACACTACATTACACACACACACCAATTGCAGACAACTCCGTCTCCGACACCACATTACACACACACACTCGTTCTCGGTCGAATCTTTTTGTTGTCAACAAGCGCCAAATTAGTTTTACCCCCTAAATCCCTACAGATGGTAAAAAACACTGTGGATGCATCTCCTCGCCTCTGTTATTATACCCTGGGCTATGTCACAGAACTAAGTGAAGCCAACAAAACAGTTCAACTCACCATGAAATCGGGAAATACGACTATTTCCTTTCTTTTCCATTGCGATAAAAAGAATGGGTCGACTTGGCCCTGCCCTGTCTTTATGTGTCTGAGAAAAAGCCCGTCCCGGTCCGTTGCTTTGTTCGCTAAATTAAAAAAAAGCCCAACCTGGCCCGCGCAGACCTCAAATATATACGTTTAATTTAAATATTCAACGTGACGTATACATCTAATTTAAAAATTCTACGTGACGCATACCTCTAATTTTCTTCTGGTTTACATTACGATAAGTATTGTGCTGTGAGGTAGACCTTTAATTTAAATATTCAATGTAACGCATACCTCTAATTTTCTTCTTCTTGTTTACTTTATAATAAATATTGAGCTGTAATGTATACTTTTAATTTAAATATTCTATGTGTCGTATACCTCCAATTTTCTTCTGATTTATCTTACAGTAAGTATTGTTTTGTGACGTATACCTCTAATTTATTCTATTTTTTTCAGTTTCTGTATTCATATGTAAATTTAGTTAATTCTCGTTAAATATGTTTCTGACTTAACGCCACAGATTCTCTCTTGACGAATTTGAAGATGGCAACTCCTGACAGTCAAAATGCTACTACGTGCTATAGACACGGGAGATAGGACCTCACCTGTGCAATGTTCAATGTGCTACGTTGTTTAGGTGATAATGAGGAGCGACTTATGTCCTGAGACATATAAAATCTTGCACGAATAGTTTTCGTACGAAATTCTGTTACAAAGTAATCAATGAAATTACAAAAAAAAAATCTAAATATATTTTAATATACCTGTGATATGACGTAAGCAGTACACTTGTGAATACATACATGGCACCAATCACTTTTCAAATGGCATCCCGATACTGCCGTGCAAAAGTAAGCCTTTTCTGCCGATGCACCTTCGTTAGCATAGGTGCAGTGACCATCCGTCTGCATCGGAGCCTCCCACACGCAGCAGAGTTCGCTGAACTGTAGTTTTAGACGCACTTCCAGTAGCCCCCTGGTTCATTCGGTCAGTGCGTTGCTCCACTGTAGCGTGTCGATCGGCCCTCACGCACCTTCGAAGCCGACGTTCACCTCTCACATCAATGGCACGTGGTGCTCCGCAGTTTCCACTCGCTTATTCGCATTAGCGCCATTTCTCCAATCGCGGAACACTTTAACTACATCAGCACGCGAACAGTTCACAAACTGCGCTGTTTCAGAAATACTGCCACCCTTGGCGAGAAAGCTGATAATCATCCCTTTTTGCAAATCTGATAAATCGCTTCTTTTATCCATGATAGCAACTCGTGATATGTTTTCAGAGTGCCTTCACCACACCTTGTGTACCCTCCAAGCCAGCTCACGACTCTTGCCTTTTTTCATTGGCTACGTGCTGCTGACGTCAAAACCAGGAGGTGGTCACAATAATGGGATTCGACTGTGTATATTATCCATCTGATGTTATTGCCCTGGTTCCTCATGTATAGCTATGCACACTTGCGCTCATTGCTTAGTTTTCAGGAGGGAGCAAACACAAATATAAACTACGAATGACATATACAAACACCATATGCAAATTTCCCTTGTTCTTTCTTGTTTCCTAGTCTTACCATAAGTACTGTTACAAAGTATTCAATGCAATAACAAAAAAAATCTAAATATGTTTTAATATACCTGTGATATGACGTAAGCAGTACACTTGTAAATATATGGCACCAATCACTTTTCAAAATGGCATCCTTTTGACTTCATACAGTCCTTTAGTCTCTGTGGCCACTCATCAATAGCTTTACACAGGGTCTCCACAGGGAAAGCTGTTACTGCCCGCACCAAAGAGCGTTTGAGACTGTCAATGCTGGGGTGTCTCTCTCTGTAGGTCATGTCCTCCAGTGTGACCCACAATTTGTCGTTCAATGGGTTGAGATCCGGGCTGCTTGAAGGCCAATCAGCTGGGAAAATGAAGTCTGGCAAATTCGCCTGAAGCCACTCCTGTGTTAACTTGGCCTTGTAGGAAAGTGCGGAATCCTGCTGGAAGCTTCACTGTCGGATTTGGAAGAGAGTGTGATTCACATTTTTGACCACTGGCTCGAAAACCCTGTCCTGGTAGGCATTGTCAGATGTTTTCCCTCCTTTCTCACAGAAATGGAGCTCCGTGGTACTCTCGTACGAGGCTCCCCACCAAATCATGACAGAAGCAGGATGATGGCCCCTCCTCGTCCTTGGAGCTTTCTCCTGAGTTTCTTGTGGGGTTGACGCACACATCCTGTCATTTTGGCGGTTGAAAGCCTCTCCAATAGTAAAAACATTTTTATCAGTGAAGAGGATCTGTCAGTTGCGATTGTCTGCGTAACGCTGCAGCAAACGTTTCGTTTTTAGCACCCTCTGCTGCTTCAGTTGTGTGGTGAGGAAGTGCCCTGTACGCCGCCGGTAAGCTCTTACCCTTAGGTCAGCCCGCAGTACGCGTGACATCGACATTCTTGAAATGTTCGGCTCACGAGCCATCACTGATTGTTTTCTGACAGGATTTCGTCGAATACTGGCTGCCACTGCTTTCACCAGGCAAGCAGTCCTCACGGTACGCGTCCGACCCTTTCTTGGGCGGTCAGCGACGGTCCTAGTCTCAAGGATCGTTTTCATGGTCCGGTAGACAAAGATTCGGCTGATTTTCAGCTTCTTCAGCATGTTGAAAATCTCTGAAGCTGATTTTCCAACTTTGTGCAGCGCTATTACAGAAATACGATTCTTATAATCACCCCACTGCATGGCAAGTACTTCACGAAACACGTTATATCTCCTCTGTAACTGAACGCACAATGATTCACTATCTGCTCCATGACTCCTGGCTGGTTGGTGACGTTGCACATCGGTTGAGTGCCATCTGTCTAACGTTTGTAACAGTATTTGTGCTAAGACTGGGTATCTAACTCATTTTACCACACTCTCAACACATAAATTTAATTGGAAACCAGATGTCCCAAAAACTACATAAAAAATACAGAAGGATAAATGAAATTAGACAGAATATTAGGACAAAACGAAAATTTCTTTGTCGTTCTTTTGATTCTTTTGCCCACTTTCGTTACAAGCGCCACAAACCCCCACAGATCACCCATGTGGTCAGAAGTGAATAGCTGCTGCAGAGAGTAACATATTTTTTATTTCTTCGCCTTTCATGCTTTTCTATTCTTCACGCATGTACGCTGTTCTCAAAATTGCGATGGGAAATTTCGTAATTTCCTTCTACTGTATATATATATACGCTTTTTCTACTGGAAATACCGAACTTTTTTCATAATTTTTGTACGTGCACACGCATCCAAATTTTTTACAAAAAAAATTAGCAATCAGTATTAGTGTAATCGCAAATATCTCTGTAGTACCTTGAAAGAACAGAAAGGGTATGACCCGATTTCCAGGAAAGGTGAAATGCCCCTCCTTGCCCCCTGAATGGGTGCCAATAGTTATGAACTGGGCTCAACATCAAATAAAACGATGGCCCTGTGCTCGTTCTTGTGGTATTGTGTCTCTTCCTTTCCTTGAATCAGTTGCTTTAAATCAAGCATGGACTACCTCTAAACTGAGATCGCCATGATGGCCGTTCAACTGGAAGAGGAAAAAAAGTGTCTGCTCAACTTGCGCTGACATTTGTCATTCTGGAATAATCCGCTGGATTCCTGGGTTGCTCATACGTTAATATGATTTATTTTTATTTTACTTTTTGCGTTGTAATTATTTGTCAGACTTCTTTATCATGTTTCTTGATTTGTATTACTTTGCGGAAGATCCCAAGTTAAGATAGGAATTAATCATCGAATTTATTCAAGTCACTGCTCGCTTCCAATCACTGAACTCTGTTTACGTCCAGTGATCGAAACTCACCTGCAATTATTCGGGCACGGAGAACTGACCACATCGCAATTTCAGTGGCATAAAATTTTTCTGAATAAACAATTACCGTGTGGCCATATTTTCCACTAATTGAGCAACTATTGTTTACAAAACATTTTTTTATATTTCATTTTCAATAAGAAATTTAGGCATTTCCATGATGATCGGGCAAAATACAAAGTAGAGAACTGGCCACGGTAGAAGTGGCCCTCGGAGAACTGGCCACCTAAAAAGTGGCCACTCGGAGAATTGACCACAAAAAATTTAAGGGGCCGTATACAAATTGCGTTTTGACCGTTTCCTGGCTGCGTCTCCAGAGGTTGGTTATCTGAGTCACATAAAGATTCTGTAATTTCGTATTTTCTTAATATTGCGATATTTAATGTAATTCTTTATAAAAGATGTTTATAATCCACAACTCAACAAAAGAATTTCAGGGTATATAAACTACAACTCCACAAATTCTCTGCGGACATGTGCTAACGAAGAAAATCTGTTGGGGTGGGGGAAGAATTTCTGCTCCGATCCGGAGGTTTTCAGCGTTTACTAACTACAGCTCGACACTTTCTATTGGGGTCTACAAACGTCGGGGCCAATTAGGCTACAAATTTTTTGTATTTTACATTTTCATTCTCCGTCAAATCTGATCCAGTCAAAGGAATATTTGCTGAACGCCTGGTATGCTGTAAACGTACATGCAGTCCAGCTTCTAGTGGAATTTATGCTAAATCGCATACGTGTTGTAATTCGGACTAAAAGAAGTTCTAACTGGTATTAAATAAAAGTTTTTAATTCAGTGGCCGCCATGTGTATAACTGAGAGTAATCGCATGTGTCTTCTGTCTTCCTATTAAGCGATGAAGAATCGCACGCAATCGAATACTTGATATAACGATTTGTCTTTTGTTTGCAGGGTGGACGGTACGAATGAGAAACTGTTTTCTGTAGCAGATGAATAACAGTTTTTGAGGGTTTTTTTGTTTTCGGCACGATTCAAAATAAGGTAACATGGTTAACTGTTCGTTACGCGTTAACACCGAATAGAAACGATTATTCTTCTTGGTCTGTCTGACTACTAGTCGTGTTCATTTATGATAATATTCTTGCGCTGAATTTTTGAATTAACATGACAGTGGCACCAATCTTCAAAAGGAAACAATGCTTTGAAAAGTAAGAATGTTCAAGTATTTTGATTGACATTGAACGATAACGGTCTCAGACTCTGAAAGCGTAGTCTTCCTATGACGCCAAGCCTTATGTCTTACCGATAAACTCGCCCAATTACAGTTTATTTAATATGTCTAAAGTTTAAAAATTCTATTTCGTCGTTTTACGGAGCCGGAAAGACGTCACTCCTGAAGACTCTTTCATTCTGAGATGTTGCCGCTAATTTCACGCACCAGGTCGCCTGCACTCTATAATTCTAGTAGTGTAGCAAATTATTATGCTTTTTTAATTTTTTTTTCATCGCCAATCTCTGCAGAGCACGCATCGAATGGCTGTGAATTTTAATCTTCGCTAACCACCCTCTTAAAGACCATGCATTTTTAAACAGCTGAAAAAGGCCAAAACATGCAGCTAGTGAAAGCCACTCGAATGATTTGGCGTTTGCCGTGAAATAAAGGTTCGTAATTACATCTGATACTTTTACAAAAATTGAGACCGCGTTCATCATTTTCTAACAACAAATTTTTTTCGGTTCTTTTTTAGATCAGGCTTTAATGGCATTTATCTCACACTCGAAAAGAAAATCGATTTTATTAACTGCCTTTTATATCAATCCCTCAATCATCTTCCGAAAGAAAGCAAAAGAAACCAAGCCGTAGTTAACCTAATGTAATAAACAGCTGAAGTCTTTAGCTTTCCAGAAAACTTCACTTGCATCTCTTTTTCGGACCACTTGGCTTAAAATTTATATGAATACAAAGGATATTACTGTTAATACTTTACGTCTTGCCTATGGAAACAACACCGCACTTTAAGAGTCATATTTAAGCTCTTTCCCATCATCTCATGGCTTTCTCTTTGTTTGTTTATTTAGAACTGAACTACCACCGTGACCATCGCCTGTCTCCAGTAACAGTAATAGGATTTATCGTGCAATCTATTTCTTTAAAAGAGATGGTGTTTCCTTCTCAGTTTTAAAAAAAATTGCGAAAAAGATAGAAAACACCAGCCCCTGCATGTCATATATGCATATACACGGTCGACTCACATTATTGTGACCACCAGCTAATATCCAGAGTAACCGCTGTGTGCAACGCGGACAGCAGCTCGACGGGCTGGGAGTGACTCAATAAGGTGCTGCAAGGTGTTCACAGGTATGTGGAGCCATGCTGACCGCAATGCATCTGACAGCTGCTGGAGGGTACGTGGAGGATGACCCATAGAGCGAACAACACGATCGTGGTGGTCCCACAGATGCTTAATTGGGTTTAAGTCTGGGGAATTAGGGGGCCAGAGAAGCGCTTTGAAGTCTTCATCGTGCTCTTCCTACCACTCTCGGACATTTCTGGCTGTGTGACACGTCGCATTGTCGTTCTGAGAGATCCCATCCGCCCCAGGGAAGACAATCAGCATGTATGGGTGTACGTGGTCTGCAAAGGATGGATTCATAACGAATTCGGTCCATAGTGCCTTCCATAGGTATGATTGGACCCAGGGATTCTTCTGAAAGGGCCTCGGAAAAACATTTGCGGGGGTGAAGGGGGAGTGTTTCTGGTACGCCACAACCAATGAGCAATATCTCTACCATGGACATCGTTCGACTTCGAAATCAGGTTTGGCGACGGATGGGCGAGCATTAGTCATGGTGGGGCAAGCAGCTTGACAGCATTTTTTTTTTTTTAAGAAACTCTGAAAGAACGAATCTTTAATGGGTTTTTTTTTCTTCTTTTGAATGAAGGTTTAGCAGCCACGGTGAGCAACTTAATGGGCTACAATCAGTCTCGCGTAATCAATTTAAAGCCACTGGTTCCAGGGAGAGAGAGAGCCCGTGCCGTAAGACAGACACAACATCCATGACACACCGGGATTCGAGCCCGGACTCCTCTAGGACGAATGATAACACCTGGATACACATGCAAACACAGATCTGACTAGTTACGCCATTGGTGTAAGATACAAGAGTTGGTAGAATATCGCCTTCAACTTTTTACTTGCTCTGCATACGTTGTCCTTAATTGCTTTTCAAAATTTTCTATGTTTCTTTGCGAAAATGGTACTGTACTTGAACTATGTATTTAAAAGGAAATGGCATGCTTGTTTATGTAACGGAAATTTTAACGTCGTGCCACGCAGACAAAATACCTCCTCCTTCCTTAACTTCCTTCCTTCCAGCCAGCGACTTGGCCTTGCACTCTTCTCTTACAAAACACTCGTCAGCCACTTTCTGCACTTTCACTGTCCCGAGGCACCAGTGTAGCTTTAGACTCCACTTTCCGCGTTGAAATCAACTATTTTGTAAAGAAAATAAGCAGAGCTATTAGTAGTGACACCCCAGTGAATTCCTATCCACCATATTCATTAGTACTCTGGCTATACAAATATGAAAAACAGGCTTAAATTAAGGAACTGGAAGAGTGCAGAACAACTGAATTTTCATGGCCCTTCGGATTCTGTTTCGATAACCTTTTTTTCTGGAGAAGTATACAACACACTTCCTAGGCGAAAATACTTACGGATACATGAAACAAAACGCCAGACTTACTATTTGACAAAGTCCAGATTATATTTTAAAGTTAGATATATTGAAAAATTAGACATTTTGAATTGGGTGGGCGGCAGGGTTGACAAGACAAATTTCAGGGTGGGCTCAAGCACACCCTCGCACCCCCTTGACCATGTCCCTGATCTCTACCGAATATTCTAGAAACGTTAATTATCGAATTTGGCCGCATTGTTAACGGCATCGAATTGAGTAAATGACTTGGGTATTATTTTCTAAATGATTCCTATAATCGATTACGTGATTAGATATTTACAGCGACAAACTATATTCATTTAAGCAGCCGACGTTTTCTGTAAGCTTTTATGTGTGATAGCCAGCTGACAGCAGTGTTTTTAGTTTCGATCGCAGAATTCACGGTAAAAATAGCCGGCAATTGCTTCATTTTATTTCTTTATCATTTAGTAATTTACAAGCACTGAGCAGCTGCCCAATTTTCTACTTAATGTTAGATTTTCCTCAGAAATCCACCCCACACCGCTTTCGAACAACGCTTTTCCTAGTCACAGAGGATTTTGTAAAAGAATTTCAATTAAAATGCCAGGGCTACAGTAATGGCATGTTAGAAATAATCTTTACCATTCTTGGCTTCCCTAATCTTCCGTCAGCATCATAATAAGAATTTGCTTTCGGCGGCCACTATTCCCAATCATTACGCAAACCTCAATTGCCGCCTGAATCGTCCCAAGACGTGGCTGAACTTTGACCCCAAACATTGCTCCGGCGTAGGTGTCTAGGGATGGTGATAATAGTAGAGTAGGTCAACTGATAGACCTATGTTTCTTTTCTCATTCTCTCTCTCCTTATTTATTTTTTAGTGCTTTACTTATGAAGTCGGCAGACATTCTCCACATCAACCGCAACCAAGTGCACTGATTGGGGGAAAGAAGAGAGAAACACACAGAGAGAGAATGCTTTAAAACCCCACCCCCGTCCCCTTCTAACCCCGTGGGGTGAACATGGGAGTCATCTTCCCTTTCTCTTTCCCCATTAAGTGACACCCCTCCCTCACTCTTTTTCTTTCGCAGGAGTCATAAACCGTGGGAAAGTTCTAGACCAGCCAACGCTTAAACGTCCTTACTTATGGCTTGTCTGGCATAACTGTAATATGCTCCGCAGATAAAATCCCTTCATTCTGAAAGCACCTTACAACACAAAGGAGGTATACACATTTGCCCCCAGGGGAAAACAATAGTATTTCGATGTCAAAGGTTAGAATGCCTGTTTTTCCCCAACATTTTTTTTTTTTTTTGCTTCGCTCTTTTTTTATTTCCTGTTTATTTTTTTTTTATTTTTTTTTTCATTTTTAGTGTTTTTCGTTCAAAGCAAAGCACCCATTTAAGTAAACAGCGGTAAGAGTAAATGCTCAGGGAATTTGTAATAATGGCACATGCTCCCGACGTCACAAGAAAACACAGGTTTCTTTTCAGGAGAACTTTTATTCTCAGTAGGCAAATTGTTCGTTGTCTAAGGTTTCACCACTCTCAATAATGGTTGAGTGTGTGTTGGTGCAAATCTTTTTCGTGTTCGTATTTTTCTCCTGTTACTCTATAATCAGGAAAAGGATGAGACAAAGGGCACTTTTTTTTTTTTTTCAAAAGCGCAATTTTCTCTATTCTTCCGTGTTCCTCTTTATCAAGGATCGTTTTACTGAAATAGAAAAACCCATGCATTCTGTAGAACTCCCTATTTTTTCCTTTCATTTGGCTTGATCCGGCAAGGGGGTTAGGGCTTACTTTTTTCATCAGTCAAGAACAGAGACGTAGCCATCGGGGGGGCTGCTCCCCCAGAATAGTCATACGAGGAGCGTAAATTTGTGCTCTAAGGGACACAAAAATATATATGTCCAACGCATGAATAAATTTACTGAAAATTTTAACTAAAAAAATACAGGTAGGATTAGTTCTGATTGAGCCGTCAGTTTGGAACGTAGGACTACGACTTGCAGATCGGAGAGTTGAAATGAGCTAGTCCAGTATGGTTTCAAAGCGTTTATTTAATTTGTTATAGCCTACACAAGTCTATGATATGAGAACTAGCTTACATAATTTTTACAAGTAACGCTGGATACATTGCGAACACAAAGCAGATCGATACACGAATTATCCAACTTGGTGCTCTGTCTTCTTGGGCTTCTCACATTCCTCATCACTTGCTCTTGCCTCTCGTTTTGATTTTCTCCATAACTGCTTGCAGCATTGTCAAAAATGGTCACCCGTTCACGCGAAAACAATTTTTATTTTTTTTAGTTTAAACCACTGCGATATGTTCTTTATATATTTGAATAGATCTCGTCGAAAGCTTTAAAACGATACCACGCACAGTCGTTTTGCATTCACAGTTGTCCAGATAAACCCGCGACATTGTCAAAAGTGTTCAATGGTTCACAAGGAAACAATTTTTTTAAATGTTTAGTTCAAACCATTGCAAAATGTTCTGCGTATATTTGAACGAATCTAGTCGAAAGCTTTAAAAAGATTCCACGCACATTCACGTTGCACTCGCGGTTGCCGAGATAGACTGAGTCAAACACGGCGGCACATCCCGAAATATTGCATCTTCTCCCCTGCACATAGCGAGCTTTGGGAGCGTCGTGCGCACGATATGTAATGCGCAGTTCGTGAATTGGACTCCATGCTGTTTACGAATATACGCTAACACGATTAGTGTGCGGCACGTATTTTTAACGCTATAATGATTTCAGTTGGGACCTGTTCTTGTCATAGGAAGTCGGCCGTAAGTCTCCTCATACTATCTGCGGATTTAGTTTTATTCCTACGCCAAAAATAAAGTTACACACTTTACTATTTCCTTTTTTTCTTTTAAGACTTTAGTTAACTGAATAGAGTATTCTGCACAGCTGATCAGGGTCAGGAGTAACCTACTCTGTTAGGCGTGGACCTCACATATACACGAAAGGAATTGTACAAAACAGCTGGCGAGATATATTGTATAAAACGATATGCTGATATGACTAACCTATATATCCTTTCCGAATGGGCTGAAATGACGTAGAGTTAAATAGTCATCTGTGCTGTACTGTTGAAAGAACCTCTGAGCGCTTAACCTTCAACGGAACTTTTCCAAACCCTACCCCGAAATCATCTTCTTATTGCCACGAGTTCACTGTCTGATATCATTTTCTTATTGATACGCGTTCGCTGTCCACCCGTTCTGTGCTAGTTCATTTCTCATTCTACGTTTCTGCGTAGTGTTGTCTGTCAGCATTCACATAACTTTTACGTTCTACTTATCTCTTGGGTAATTACCTAGTTTTCACATTCTTAATAAAATTATGTCCAAAACCGGAAGCGAGATTTTTAAAGGATCATAATACTTTTCCATAATCAGAGGCGTAACTAGGGCGGGGCCGACGGCGCAGTTGCCCCGCCGGGCGCAGGTCAAGAGAGGGCGCAAAAAAATCACTGCTTGCAGTCAGATTAAAACTGAAATTGAAACTTTTGCACCAGTTGATTTAAATTCGAATTTATTCCTCAAAATGTTCAGATGTTAGTTGCTGACATTCAGAAATGAAAGTAGGGTTTTGTAATCAATTCAACTAAAGAGGAACCGTGGCCTTAGTCGACAACAATGGGGCTGCCGATTTTTCTTTAATTGGATGGATAACGATGCCATTTTCCTTAAGTTGGATGGATAAGATGAGAATGTCGTAACATTGTTGAAGGTTCTCTGGGGGCTTTCCAATCATGACTGTGATTGCATGCCACAACTGCCAGCTGCGTTAGTTCCGTACTCCGAAGCAGCTGCGAAAAGCTGTACAGTCACAATTTGATTGTGCCTCTGGCATAGAGATGGCATTTGGTTATGTCGAGCAGTGTATGCTTATATACGAGTATATACGCTGTCGAGTCACATTATTTTGACCACCTCCTACTTTTGACGTCAACAGCGCGTAGCCAATGAAAGAAGACACGTGTCTTGAGCTGGCTTGGAAGGTATACAAGGTGTGCTGTAGGCATTTTGAAAACATATCGCTTGTTGCTGTCATGGATAAAAAGAACGATTTATCAGATTTGCAAATAGGGATGATTATCAGATCTCGGACCAAGCGTGGCAGTATTTCTAAAACAGCGCAGTTTGTGAACTGTTCACGTGCTGCTGTTGTTAAAGAGTATCGTGTTTGGAGAAATGGCACCATTGTGAATAAGCGACGTGGAAATTGTGGAGCACCACGTGTCATTGATGTGAGAGGTAAATGTCAGCCTAGAAGGTGCGTGAGGGCCGAACGACACGCTAAAGTGGATCAACTCACTAGCCGAAAGAACCAGGGGGCTACCGGAAGTGTGTCTAAAACGCCAGTTCAGCGAACCCTGCTGCGTATGGGGCTGTGATGCAGACGGATGGTCACTGCATCTATGCCAAAGAAGGTGCATCGGCAGAAAAGGCTTACATTTGCACGACAGTATCGGAATTGGACCCCGCTGATTGGCAAAGTATTGCCTTCTCCGATGAGTGGCGTTTTCTGCTTCATCGAAAGGATGGCCGTTGGCGTATAAGGCGAGAAACATCAGAGAACACACACTCTCTAACCATTTCTGGAAGAACACAAGCTGGTGTGGGCGGTGTTATGGTCTGGGGAATGTTTTCGTGGCATTCCCTGCGTCCACTCACATACCTGTGGATGGCACTCTGGACAGAATTCGGTATGAATCCATCCTTGCAGACCATGTACACCCATACATGCTGACTGTCTTTTCTGGGGTGGATGAGATCTTTCAGCACGACAATGCGACGTGTCGCACAGCTAGAAATGTCTAAGAGTGGTTGGAAGAGCACGATGAAGATTTCAAAGTACTTCCCTGGCCCCCTAATTCCCCAGACTTAAACCCAACTCAATATCAGTGCGACCATCTCGATCGTGTTGTTCGCTCTATGCATCCTTGACCCACCACCTTCCAGCAGCTGTCAGATGCATTGCAGTCATCATGGCTCCACATACCTGTAAACACCTTCCAGCACCTTATTGAGTCACTTCCAGTCCGTCTAGCTGCTGTCCGCGCTGCGCACAGCGGTTTCTCTGGATATTAGCTGGTGGTCACAATAATGCGACTCGACCGTGTGTGTGTGTGTGTGTGTGTGTGTATGTGTGATATAGAAAGACAGTTTTGGGCGCAATATGTTGGGGTTTGCCTCGGGCGCAGAAATGCCGAGTTACGCCTCTGCCTATAATAGACGTATGAGAAAGTAAAAACTAGAGAAAGGTATGAGAAAGTAAAACTACCAAAAAGGTATGAAAAAGTAAAACTGAGTGGAAGAAGGGGGACTTTTGTTTAGACTACAGGGGCGTAATTTCAAGTCTTGCTCTCCCAAATGAATAAAGCTTGCTCCGGCCTTGGTCGAGAAACAAAATGGAAAATGTAGTGGTTTGGCCGTGGTTAGAAGATTTAGCATATTGTTGCTGGATTAAATAAGAAAGAACATACACACACTTCGGCAAACAGAAGCGAAGTGACTGATTTTCGCTGAAAAAAAAATTATATACTCTCGAAAGGCGATTTCCTCCATTCTGATGTACACTCTTAAGTGAAAAATCAACATACGACAAAGCAAGTATACACAATGCATTCTTGGGATAAAAACACACTAGAATTACAATTACAATTATTTTGTTGCACACATTTAAACCTTACAGTCATGTGAAAATACAATACACCAGGAGGAATCTGAACATATTGGTTGTAAGGCGATTCCCCCTGTCAGATGTAAGAAAAGGAATAAAATATATAAAGGCAAGTAAGATGGTTATAACAGAAGCACCACTGTTAGCAGCCTAACTTGGAACTACAATTTAATGATAGGATTCAGATTCATTATGGAGACCAGGATGATTTACAATGAAATTTCGCAAAGACAAGGAAAGCTTTTTGATATCTTCCAGAGATCTGATGCTTCCCTGGAAGATTATTCCATAGGATAATGGCTTTATTCAATATGCTATTTGAACCATAATTAAGTCTAACAGACGGTAAACATAATTTTTTGGAACTGCAATTTAATGATAGGATTCAGATTCATTATGGACACAAGGATGATTTACAATGTAAATTCGCAGAGACAAGGAAATTTTTTTGATATTTTCCAGAGTTCTGATACTCTTTGGGAGATTATTCCATAGGATAATGGCTCTATACAATATGCTATTTAAACCATAATTAATTCTAACAGACGGTATACATAATTTTTTGTTAGCAACAGATCTGGTAAAGACAGTATAATCCAGATATTTGATGTCAGATTGAAAAATAGGCAGTTTAAGATGCATTATTTTAAAAAAACATGATACCTAGTTTCAAGGCAAAAATGTCATGAATGTTTAGAATATTTAGTTTTATAAATCATGGTTTTGAATGTGACATGTAATCTGTGCTCAGCATATAGCGAACAGATTCCTTCTGTAATTTGAGCAAGCATAACTTATTGTTTGCACTTATATTTGAATACTAGGATTCCAGACAATATTATAGAAATGGGTATAAAAAAGGCATAGTAAAATGTTTTTAGGACATTGATAGGGAAGAGATGCTTAATTTTACTAAGCCGGCCAACCTCTAAGGAAACTTTTTTAAAACAAACTGAACATTGCGTATTAAAGTTAAAGAATTCATCAAACCAAACGCCAAGATACTGAACTTTGTGAACAATTTTAAGAGGGAGATCATTAATCCTGACTGGAAAGTTATTTATCAAGAATTTTGCCTGTGAAC
Organism: Macrothele yani; assembly: GCA_039090855.1. NCBI lineage: Eukaryota > Metazoa > Arthropoda > Arachnida > Araneae > Macrothelidae > Macrothele > Macrothele yani. The sequence continues at coordinate 159,706,514 of CM076997.1, read as the reverse complement.
GAATCTAAGAGTGTCAGAGATCACGTGACCAGAGACGCATCACCAAAAAATGTCCCAAAACAATATCTATTTGTGAAAAACAAAAATACATATATTTTATCAAGAAATTTAACTGTACACGAATCTAGGAGTGCCGGACGTCACGTAACCAGACATGTTTCACCAAAGAATGATTTAAAAACAATACATATTTTGAGGGAAAACACAATACATATTGTCATCAAGGTTCTTGCCTATTAAGGAGTATGAGTGTTGGACCTTGTGACGTACTGCATAGGTGATGCACGTGACAAGACGACAAATCTTCAGCGATACATTCCGTCGGTATAGCTTAGTCAGTTAGAACAACTCACTCCGGAGCGTGGATTTTCGTCACCGACAACTTCCTGTTTTCACAGCGTCACATTGCCAGAGACGCATCAACAAAGAATGGCATATAAACAATACATATTTGTGAAAAAAACACAATACGTATCCTTTGTCGAGGATTTTATCTATGTACGAATCTACCCACACAGCACACAATATTTCGTATATGTTACAAGCACGTAGCACTGACGCATTGAGACATTTCAGATACGTTGCGTAATGTAACAGTAATGTTTCAGAAACCGCACAATTACGACAAAATGTCCTCAAACGTTACATAACTTTGAAACACAACCCATACGTTACAGTGAAAGGTAGTTGCAACTAGGAACTAACGAGTAGGAACTAACGAGAAGGAAAGTGCTTTGCGAATACGTTATTTAATACTGAAGAGCAATTGAATTAGAGACAGCTGGCGTTATGAAAATGTGGCGCTTTGAGCGCCACTGTAAACGGAAACGACATGACGCATGCAACGATCCGACAGTATAAGGAGTGATGCGACGAGAATCAGTAAAAGTCGGACGCAGTATGGGTAAGACGAAGGATCTCAGCGCATTTGATTGTAGGAAAATTGTCTGGGCCTGACGAATGGGTCATTCCATCTCGGAAGTCATGCAGCCACTGGGATTTTCACGAACCACGGTGTCACGTGTGCACCGTGAGTACATCGAATCCGGTAAAACCAGCGGGTGGATGAGCTGCAAGGGCCAACTGCCGTGCACAACAGCGGGTGGATGAGCGGGGTCATCGTTGACTAGCTCGCATTGTAACAGCGGATAGAAGGGCCACAGTACGAGAAATCACTCGACAATTCTGCTCGCAAGAATGTGACGTCATAAAACTTTTATAGGATCCACACACAACGCGTGACGTAATGAGACATGGCGTGACCGCGCGCCAACATTCTCAAACGCGAGATTGTGATGCCATAAGATTTCTAAGCATGGATAACATTAATAGGACGACGCCATGACATTAAAAACGTTATAATTCGGGTGGTTATTTAACCCACTAAACGAATTTTTCCCAAAGTCGAGATCAAGCTCGATTTCTAGTACCATAAAACGGTAGGTTAACGACTTTCAGCAAAATCCTTAGAGCCGTTTTCAAAATAAAATTTACATACATACAAGAAGTGCTCCTTTAATAGTATGGGATAAGGGAGATGGAATGGATCCCGATCCTATGTACTGACCTTTGACCCCATTTCGTCCATTTTTAATAGGGTTCGTCCCCAGGTGGTCCCCTACGACATACTACAGATTCATCGAAATCCGACCATATTTACGCAAGTTATGGCGCATAAGAGCAATGGAATGCATCCCGCTCCTATGTCCTGACCTTTAACCCCACTTCACCCATGTTGAACAGGGTTAATTCCCAGGTGGTCCCCTACCACATATAAAAATTTCATCGACATCGAACCATATTTACGCAAGTTATGACGCATAAGATCTATGGAATGGATCCCGCTCCTATGTCGTGACCTTTGACCCCATTTCGTCCATATTCAATATGGTTCGTCCCCAGGTGATCCCCTACCACATATTAAAATTACATCGAAATCGAACAATTTTTACGCGGGTTATCGTGCCGACAGGCAGACGGACGGACAAAGCTGGAGCATATACGCTTCTTCAACCTACGGTCGGAAAGCGTAAAATATGAAAAAATTAAATTTGCAGGAGTGTTTAATTCTATAGAAAGGGAACCACCAGGCCATTGTCATGTTGCTGTTCACCACCGGCAAAGTGGTCCGAAGTCTGCTGATCGTCATGATATTGTTTCTCGGGTATTTCGCTGTAAACTCGGCGAGTTTTGAAAAATGACATTAAAAAATAACCCCTTAGGAATTAATTGTTGTCGCCCTTGTATATGTTATAAAATTCCAAAAACGTGGATTGCCGCACTGCCACATGTTTCTGATATTTGATGACAACTCGAAATTTTAAGAGCCATCTGACACTCACCTATGTGTGTACGTAGAAGTACTAGACCCGGCCCGTTTTCCAAGGCTTAATAACTTAACAATGTTGTTTCGGGTATGATTCATGGACCATGTGGTGTTCGTGGTCCTAAGACGTATTGCGTGAATAATGGAAAATGCACATAAAAATTCCTGAAAGATTTTTCAGAGGAAACTGTTGAAAATCATAATAGTTTTCCTAAGTATTGCAGGTGTGATAACGAAATGACTGCATAATAAGGAGTCTACCAAAATAGACAATCGAGAAGTTATCCCCTGCAATCCGTTCCTAATACTGAAGTACAATGCTAACAAAAATGTCGAAATTTGTTCCAGTGTGCGCTCGGTGAAATCCCTCTTTAAGCATTCCTACACTATCTACCAAAAAGTAATTGGACACCTGTGATAGCAATGGAAAACGAAGTTTATTCACCTTCAATAGTTGGTGGAGCCTCCACGAGCGGCGATTACAGCTGCGACCCTCCGGAGCATACTCTCAACCAGGCGTTGTACGACGGCTAGCGGTATTTTCTTCCACTCGGCTTGGAGAAGACAGGTCAGTTCCTTCACCGATTTCGGACGGTGGGGGCACCCCTTAAGTCGACGCTCCAACTAGTCCCAGAGGTGCTCGATAGGATTAATTTCCGGGCTCTGCGCAGGCCAGTCCATTCGATTAACCCCATTGTCACCATACCAAGCCATGGTGGACCACGCAACATGACAGGTGGCATTGTCATCCTGAAAGTAACATGGGTTCACCCCGTAAAACTACCACAACGTAGGAAGCGCATGGTCATCCAAAATGGTGCAGTAGGTCTCGGCGTTGAGTCTACCAGGAATTGCGACAAAGGGTCCCGTGCCATACCAGGAGAAACACCCCCACAGAATAATTCCACCGCCGCCGAACTTTACAGTTGGCACAATACATTCCGGCAGGAGGCGTTCTCCAGGCACACGCAAACCTGAACCTTGATTCGTCGCTCCAGAGAACTTATTTCCACTGTTCAGCGGTCCACTGTCGACGTTTTTTGCACCACGTTAACCGAGCAGCGCTATTGGACTTGTTGATCAAATGCTTGTGGGCGGCAGCACGTCCATGATAACCGAGCAGATGGGCTTCCTTACGGATGGTATTCATCGAAAAAACACTCCCGGGTGCCTGTTGAATCTCCTCGCGGATATGGCCTATCGATTTGGTGCGGTTCTTCCGAATTTCTCTGGCCAGCACCCGTCAGTCTCTAACTCCCAGTTTTGTGGGTCTGCCGGGTCGGAGCACATTCCGACAGTCACCTCGCATCTTCCACTTGCCAATCAAGTAGGCCACTGTCGATTTTGGGTACTTCAACTCGCTGGATATGTCACGTATAGATCGGCCATTTCTGTTATACCCGACGATTACACCTTTCTCGAAATCAGAACTCTCCGAACTGCGTGACATCTTGCATGCGACTGGTTGCGTTGTTGTTTCCTACACGATATTTAACGGCGGCGGCCGTGACGTGTATCAGGAATGCAGATATCGTCGATTGCAGGGGTGTCCAATTACTTGCTGGTAGATAGTGTATAAAGGATAAAGGATATGACTCGGCATTTATGGAATTCGTGAGAAGCGTCAATGAGGATAATAACACTGAACAACAATGGCTTTGTTACAAAGAAAACTTGAACTGCTTTGTATGTATTTATGAGTGCTGAAACCAAATATGAAGTCACAACTGCTCCATTGGGCTCCAATTTCTTGTAATGGAACTCTCTAGTGAGGTGAATGTTGTGTTACTTAAAAGAACTTTCCTATGTTTCCCAACGGAGACATCTGTCTGCAGTCAGGATAGCTGTATCTCTGAGAGTAGACATACTGGCGCCATTACTTCCTGTTGTGCAATTCCCTCTGGAAAGGGAGAACAAAACAGAATTTTTGCTATTCGAATACATTTGATTGGCACTGAAGGACGTCCATTTTCTCGTGGTTTTAAAAAGTTGTGTGGATTGTGCAAAGTGTACGTTAAAGAATGCCTTGTACTTTAACGATCGAAACAGTGAACGATCGAAACAGTTACTGCTACATTTGTGGACAATTTACTTTGAAGTCTCAAAGGTGACATTTCACACCGTTGATTAGAAAATGGTAAGAACTTTATTTCCAGTTGAAAATGGGTGATAAAGATAAATCTTGGGCGCCTCACATTTGTTGTAATTCATGTGTAACTTTGTTGACCGGCTGGTTGAAGGGATCACATCAAATGCCAATTACGGTACCAATGGTTTGGGGAGAACCAAAAGACCACTCAACAGACTGTTACTTCTGCATCACTAAGATATCTGGAATTACAGGTAAGACCAAAGACATGATTCAGTATCGCAGAATTAATTCGGCCAAAAGACCTGTTCTCCATGATCCAAATCTTCCTGTTCCTGTACCTCCACAGTCATGGAGTTTAGATGATAGTGATACTGATGAAATAAATCCTCACAGGGAAGAAGACATTGAAGTACAACAAGATCAGGATTTCTTGGAAGATTCTGTGCCTCACCTTATAAGTCAGGAAGAATTAAATCATCTGGTTCATTACCTTCATTTAGCAAAACGTCAGCCCGAAGCAGCTGTGACGTTTTGCTGAAAGTAATTTATGAAGGTCATTTAGCTAAAATGAAGGGCTTTAGATTGAAGGGATGGAATCTTTTACAACCAAGTACAAAAGTATGTAGTTTTCGTTGACAACAGCAAGAGTTTGAGCACTTATTTTCGAAGAGTGAGGATCTTGGTATTGCAATGATATAGACTTATTGTTTCAAACCTTAGGACAGCTACACAATCCTGAAGAATGAAGACTTTTTATAGATTCCTCAAAAATAAGCAAGCTTAAAAGCTGTCCTTCTTCATAACGGAAACATGTATCCGTTAGTACCTGTTGCATACGCTGCATACATGAAGGAAACATATGCAAATATGAAACTGTTCTTCAAAGTATAGTATGCAAAAAACAAAACTTATGAAATATTTGTGGCGATCTTAAAGTGATAGCTTTACTCATTGGTCTCCAACTTCGATACAAAAAACACAGCTGCTTCCTCTGTGAATGGAATAGTAGAGACAAAAATTATCATTACATTAAAAAGACCTGACCTAAAAGAGAGTCCTTAATTCCATGTAATAAAAATGTTGTTGCTGAGCTTTTAGTAAGTCCTCAGAACGTGCCGCTTTACATCAAACTGGGTTTGATAAAATTTTTGGAAAGGCATTGAATAAAGATGGAGAAGTCTTTCGTTTTCTAAAGAACAAGTTTCCCAAAATATCTGAAGCCAAAATTAAACAATGCATTTTTATTGGTCTACAAATAAGGGAACTTGTGGGTGATTTTGCATTTGAAGGCACTTTGAATGAGACTGAAGCTGCTGCATGGAAGTCCTTTAAAGATGCGGTACTGCACTGTTTAGGTACCCGGAAGGCAGAAAATTATAAAGAACTTGTTACTGACCTCCTAGAAAACTATAAGGCCATGAGATGCAATATGTCCCTTAAAATACATTTCCTTCACTTTCATCTGAACTTTTCCCCCACAGAACTTAGGAGCTGAAAGCGATCAGCACGGAGAACGTTTTCATCACGACATACACCGAAGAGCAATTGAATTAGAGATACCTGTCTAGTAACGTGTAGCACCACCTTTCGCCCTGATGACGGCGGCGATTCGTCTCTGCATATACTCGACAATACACCGGAAGCGTTGGTAAGCCATACGGATCCACGACCCCTGAACAAGCTCCCACAGTTCACGAAGATTTGATGGAGGGGGTTAGAGACTCGAACATCTCTCTCGATGGCATCCCAGATGTGCTCGATGGGATTGAGGTCAGGTGAGCTAGCTGGCTTAGGAAACGAGGTCACGTCGGTGGAGTGTTCATCCAACCATTCAGATACAATTCGGGAGCGATGGCACGGTGCATTTTCTTGTTGCCGGATGAGGTCCCCAGTGGGATGTTGAAGACGCACAAACGGGAGCAAATGGTCGTCCAGGATATCCCGGTAACGTTGACCTGTGAGGGAAGATGTCACGCGTACCAGGGGTCCCATTTCAGTCCACGTAAACAGTCCCCGTACGAGAATGCCACCCCCACCAGCTAAAAAAGGATCCATCGCTTCATGTGGTTTGAGCCGTACTCGTATCCTGTCATCCGCATATACCAGCGTGAATCTCGACTTATCAGTCCAGGCAACATTTTCCCACATGTCTAGGGTCCAGTGGCGATGTTCCCGCGTCCTTGCTAATCGTTGCACCTTGTGAAGTGTGTTCAGGAGCGGTACCCTCGTGGAACGATGGCTTCGGTACCCCATAGCGAGGAGATGGTTCTGGATGGTGTGGCTGCTTACACTTTTTTGTGCACCAGGGATGGTTTTGCCGGATTCGATATACTCACCTCACGGCTCACCCGTGACACAGTGGCTTGTGAAAATCCCAGTGCCTGCACGACTTCCGAGATGGAGTGACTCATTCGTCGGGCCCCGACAATTTTTCCACGATAAAATGCGCTTAGATCCTTCGTCTTGCCCATACTGCGTCCGACTCTTACCGATTCCCGTCGCATCACTCCTTATATTGTTAGATCGCTGCATACGCCATGTCGTTTCTGTTTAAAGGGCCGCCCACAGCGCCATATTTGCATAACGCCAGCTGTCTCTAATTCAATTGCTCTTCAGTGTATGTACCATAGAAAACCGCTATAAAAGAAAATGGAGCCCTAAAATGTTAGCTGTTTCCTGTTGGACTCTAAAAAGGGGATGTAGTACAACCAAAGTACAGAAGAAAATCTAAAATAACTACTTTTTAATGTTAGTGTAATTAATTGCTTGTAGCGAAATATACATACCAAAATGTAGGCTTATTGTACACTGAAACAACAGGTTACTCGAGAGCTATGCCCGGTAGCACAATTTGGCAAGCAGAGTTGTAATCAGCATGACAAATAGTGTATGATAGGGCATATGCAGTCTTCGTAACAAACAGTTTATTTTTGTAGTTCAGTGTAATCAACAAGGATATGACCAAACTGTAATCTATGCTAAGATGCGATACGTTAGTTCTGATGAGCGCATTTGGCGTCTTCATTCAAACGAAATGCATGATCAGTCACATACAACTGTTCGTTTTGCAGTCCATGAAGATGGATATCATAATGTGTACTTTCGAGCAGGGGTGAAGAGAATGCACTTGAACCATTGGAATCAAAATGTACAACACTAACAGCATGGTTTGATTTAAACCAACGTGATCCCAATGATCACCAATACCTGTATACTGACATTCCAGAACATTACATATTTAAAAACAATAAATGGGTTTTACGGCAAAGAGGGGGTAACAAAGTGATTGGATGATTACACCCTGTCGTTCTGAACGATCATAACAGATTTTACATACGCATATTACTGTTTTATGTTAAAGGAGCTACATCATTTGCTGATTTGCGCTGCATTCAAAGAAGCAACACTTCCACGTGACCTAGTTGAAGACGATACTGAGTGGTGCAATTGTTAGGAGGAAATGCAGAGCTTACAAATGTGCAGCGTAAGCTGTGAGAATTGTTTGCGTACGTTTGCTACTTCTTTGAGACAATATCACCCTAGAATTATGGAGAACTCTCAGAATGGAACTTATGGACGTGCTTGAGGAATGTGCAGCTCTACAGCAAATTAGATTATAAGAGCTAATGGATTAGACTGCGGGAACATGGGTCTGCCAATACCAAGCAGTTCAGTTCTTAATCATCCTGAATATGATGAGAATGAAGAGGCTGTTCTGTTGTACGTTTTTCGTAATTCTCAACAATCTTTTTACACACAATTTTGATTAACAGATGGCGCCAGATGCGCACCGCACTGCAGAGTCTCTGTGTATAACGTGACAGCGTCTCTCCTAAATAGCCTCCGTATAGAGAGAGGTTGTGGTGAATTGTGAAGCGAAGAGCTCATGCCTTTTTATGTATTAATTTGCTGTGTTTTCTAATGTAATTGTAATAAGTACTTCAAGGTGGAGTAGTGGTTTGGTTATATCACAGCAAATAAAAAATAATACGATTTAATCAACCGAACCATCCCTCCAACATACCACTGCGCAACCAAACAACCAACACGTTCGTGGTGTTGATATATTACTACGTTCAAAAAGTTCCGCAACTTTTTAAATATTTGCCAAATGTCAATGAATTACGTCATTCCCCGCTGAGCAAGCAAGCAGCATAATGTGATCGACGAGCCAGAACCGGTTTGATCCAGATCCAATACGTACAGCGTATATGCGTAGTTCGTGATTACCGGCATTCGAGGCTCTCCGTCGCGAGGACAACGATGTCGAATTTTGAACAGCCTTCAAGTGTAAATTTTTGTGTTCTGCTCGGAAAATCTTTCGCTGAGACTTTTCGAATTATTAAGTCAGCGTACGGTGAGAGTGCAATGAGTCGAACTAGAGTTTATGAGTGGCGTCGACGATTCAAAAACGGGCGACAAAGTATCGAGGATGATGAGAGGTCAGGATGACCTTCAACATCTACAACGGATGAACAAATCGCCATTGTCAAAAAAATTGTGAAAAATGACCGTCAAAAAACTATTGCAGCGATTGCAGAAGTTGCCGGCATCTCAGTTGGAAGTTGCCATTCATTTTAACAAAGAAACTGGGCATGCATCATGTGTCCCAACAAATTGTTCCCAAAAACCTGACACACGAAAAAATGGATGAGCGCATGCAAGGTGGCGGGCATAACATGGATGCAGTGGATTCAGATCTTAATCTCATGAATCGATTTATCACTGGCGATGAGACTTGGCGCTTTCTGTAGGACCCCTAATCCAACCGACAGTAAAAAGTGTGGAAATCGCCGTCGTCACCACGACCAAAAAAATTCAACGCTGACCGCTCCAAAGGAAAGGTCTTGTTAACAGTTTTCTTCGATTGCAAAGGTGTTGTACACAAGGAATGCCTTCAACATGGTCGTACAGTCACTAAAGAAGAGTGCGTCAACGTCCTGAAACGTCTCCGAGAATGAGTGAGACGTAAGCGACCTGATCTTTGGAAGAGCAACTCGTGGGCGCTCCATCACGATAATGAGCCGGCTCACAGATCCCTCCTGGTGTCCGATTAACTCTCTAAACATCACATTCCCATTCTTCCACAACCAGCTTATCCCCCTGATCTCGCCCCGTGTGACTTTTTCTTTTTCCTGTGATGAAGAATTTGCTTAAAGGGCGACGCTTCTCAAGTTCCGAAGAAGTGCAACGAGCTGCGACGGAGGCACTGAAGGCTTGCAATCTGGCTTTAAATCTTTGCATGAGCGCTGGCGAAAATGCATAGTTGCAGAGGGTAACTACTTCGGAGGAAACACCGCATGAGCAGGTATTATCTGTATTCATTCTTTTTTAATACAAAAAGTTCCGGAACTTTTTCAGCGTGGTAATATATGGTTATTTAACACGAAGAACAATTTTTAGGTATTAGTAATAATAATACTGGACGAGATATCGTGCGATACAGAAGAGAAGTTATTCTTCTTGGAAGCCCCAGGAGGGTATTTTAAGACTTTCGTCCAATCATGCATTTTAAGTATTGTTAGCAGCCGAGATCATTTCGCATTAGCAGTAGCATGGACTGCGATACCTAAGCTACTGTTAGATGGAGAAATTACACTCCATCGGTTTTTCTGTCTTCCTGTTCCTATAATGTCTTCGTCAGTTTCCTCCATCAAGGCTAACTCAGCAAGAGCTATAGTATTACGTGAAGCGTCTGTTATTCTGATTGACGAGGTATCAATGGTCTCAGCAATAGCAGTATACTGTACGGACAGTTTACTTCGAGACATTATGAAATGTAAAGATACGTTGTTGGAAAATGTTGCAATGGGTGGAAAAGTAATGCTTTTCGGTGGGGATTTTTTGGCAGGTGTTACCACTGGTGCCGATGACGGGTAAAGTGGAAATCCTGCATTCAAACAAGTAGAATTTGGATCTTTCTCGCAATCATTTATTCGGCCCAAAATGTGCGTGCCATTGAACGAGGATTCTCTGAATGGTTACATTTCTTCAATTGGGAAGTGGAACAATCAAATGTAACCATGGTGAAAACCTTATTAGGATTCCAACAGCTTCATGTGCAGGAAGAAATCAATTGTTAATCAAATTTTTGGTAATTCATTGGATGCAGGCAAGGTAGATGAATATTCAACTCTTGTAATTGTGTCCCCGTTGAACAACAATTACTACCAAATAAACAGAGAAGTGTTACGGTTAATTGCAAGGGATCCTAAAGAGAATTACAGTGTCGTTTCAGTCATCACAAATGATCCGACTGAGAAGTTAAACATACCGTTTACATGACCCGACTGAGAAGTTAAACATACCGTTTACATGATCCGACTGAGAAGTTAAACATACCGTTTACATGATCCGACTGAGAAGTTAGACATACCGTTTACATGATCCGACTGAGAAGTTAAACACACCGAGTACATGAATTCCATTGCAACCTGCGGAATGCCACCCCACAAACTCACCATGAAAGTTGGTGCGATTGTTATGCTTATCAGGAATTTGAACTTGGGCTCAGGCTTAGTCAATGGTGTTCTCATGGTGGTACATGGTTTAATGGAAAAATCTGTTGAAGCAGAAGTTATTACAGGTTAACAGTTTTTGAAACAGGTAATATTGTTTTTATGCCCAGAATAAAGCTGACATCCCCTGACCCGAACATTCCTTTCTCCATGGCGAGATTATAAGTCTAGCATTTTCTATAAATAAAAATAAAGCGCTACGGTAGACTTTTAAGAAATATGTGGCCTAAGCACCGAAGCCAGTATTTACTCACGGACTATATATGCCGTTCAGTCAAGTGAAGGCTCCCAGAAATATACACTGCTGGCCACCCAAAATGCGACACCAAGAAGGACACGAGATAGCACAGCCAGATTTACTGGACACATAACAACACATACAAAGATGAAAAAATTGAGCTTACAGGACTGTGCAACTTGCGGAACACGCAAATATCAATAATTCGTGTGGCCCCCATGGCTGGTAATGACGGCCGCTACAAGCCGCGGCACCGAACGAAAGCGGCTTTGGATGTGGGCTTGGGGTATGTCGGTCCAGGCTGCTTCCACACGTTGCCACAGTTCATCAGGCGTAGCCGCGGGTGGTGCTTTCCGGGCCATCACCGACCAGACGGGTTCGATGGGCGCCATATCGGGAGAACAGGCGGGCCACGGCAGCTGTGACACCTGATGGGCCGTGAAGAATTGTTGCACGATGCGTGCCACGTGCGGGTGCGCATTGTCCTTTTGAAACGTGGCCGCTGGCAGGTCCTGCAGGATAAGGAGGACTACAGGCTCCAAAACGTCGGAGATGTAGCGGTGATTGTTGAGTGTACCGGCGGTGCGTGCCAGAGGGGTTTGGGGTCATATCCAATTGCGCTCCAAACCATAACCCCAGGCGAAGGACCGGTATGGCGATGCATAATGCAAGCGTCATACAGTCTCTCGCTGCGGTGCTGCCACACGCGGAACCGACCATCGTGGTGTTGCAGGCAGAAGCGGGATTCGTCGGAGAAGACAATTTCGGGCCATTCCGTTGTCCAGGTGCGGCGTTCAACGGCCCACTGCCGCCGCACTCGCCGTTGGTGTAACGTCAATGGTAATCGGAGCAATGGACGCCGGGCGACAAGTCTCCACTCCCGCAGACGACGTCGAACGGTACGTGCAGACACAAGTTGTTGCGCAACGCACCCTAATTCCTGCGCGAAAGTTCGTGATATGGCGGTGCGAACCGTCAATGCCCGTCGCACAACATGCCGGTCCTCTCGTTCGGTGGTGGGCAGCGGCTGCGGCAATCGCTCACGTCAGTCCGTCCGTCTCTCCTGCACCCACCGGATCCACATTCGCGTCACTGTGGCTGGATGTCGTCCCATACGGGCGCCGATGTCTCGGTACGATAAACCGCTGTCGCGATAAGCCACTATTCGTCCTCTGTCAAACTCCGAATCGTGCTGGAATGACTGCCGTATTCTGCGACGAGGCATCAGGAAGCTTCCCACGCACAGGTCCGGCAGCACAACACACTTCCACTACTTACACCACGCTTTCTGTGCACCCTACTTATAGTGCTTCTCGGTGGCTTGCCGGGCGCACATGATTTGCATTTGCCCTGCAATGCTAAACGTTTGCATGTCCTCTCGCGGGCGACGCATACTGCGAATTTCGGGTCAATCGGATGCTTCCTTCTTGGTGTTGAATTTTGGGTGGCCAGCAGTGTACAAGGCGTTATAAACCAAACGAGTGAGCAAGGCCAAGATGGTGACAGGGTATGTACGAAGAATATTGCTTATACAGAAATGCTATTGTAAGATTACACATTATATCCCCTCTACAGAATGCGTGAAACATGAAAAAATGGTGCAATTTTATTGCTACTTCCTTCTTACAAGATTGGAGCTTTTGCCCCATTAAGCACCTAGTCTTCAATATAACTTCGTAAGGGTTGCACAAAATTGCGAGATATACGATACGAGTGCCGGACGTCACGTGACCAGAAATGTTTCACCAAAGAATGTCTTTTAAACAATACATATTTTTGAGGAAAACGCAATAAATATTTTTTATCCAGGTTTTTCCCTATGCACGAATCTAGGAGTGTCGGACATCACTTAACCAGAGATGTTTCAGCAGAGAATGATTTAAAAAGAATACATATTTGTGAGAAAAACATAATGCATATATTTTCCAAGGGATTTACCTATGCACGAATCTAGGAGTGTCAGACGTCATGTAACCACAGATACGTCACCAAAAAATGTCATAAAACAATATCTATGGGTGAAAAAAAAAGTGCAATACTTATATTTTATCAAGAAATTTACCAATGCACGAATCTTGGAGTGCCGGACGTCACTTAAACAGAGATGCTTCACCAAGGAATGACTTATAAACAATACATATTGTAAGGGTGAAAATAATAATGAGATGAATATCAATTAAGATATGATCAAGTGTGAATCTATGTATAGAAAACAAGAAGAAAAAGGGGCTATGTCACGTGCAGGGGGACGACAAAATGTCGCCCGAGATAAATGTTTCTTTTACTCAGGAAATAACTTTATTTCATTAACTGTGTGTATGTACAATACAAAATGCCTGGTGTTGACGACGTCAGGAGGTAGGTAACTAATCCAAAGCTGCGGAAAGAAATTGTTTCGTAGTACATTGCCGGACACAGAAAATCTGGTCCCAGAGAATACCTGCACAAACACATACAATGCCCAATGGTAGAAGGGCTCCAGTTTGTCTGGGAGATCTGAATACGTCCTTTATGTGAAAGAATGTCAGTATTGTTGTATATTTTGTTCTGTCTGTATAGAGTCTGGTTTCCACGCACAGAAGTCTATTAGAAGGAATGTCAAACATGCGGTCGTCTGACACGGAGACAATAAGTCAGGCAGTTCGAAGCTGGGTTCCAAGAAGCAGGAACTGCAGTGTGACTGATACGAAGAAAGTTGGCCTGCGGACAAAGGTCAGGTTCGCTCCAGAATCTGGCAAGTTCAAAGGTCAGCGCCTCTTGGTAGGGAGGCAGAGAAAAGGAGGGGTCTTCCGGAGCGAGGAGGATAAGAGATAGCTTCTGAGAGAGGAACAGGGATGGCGAAGTGAGCTTGGAAGGCGGGTAGACGTGGTGGAGTTTAGGCTCCGAGGAACGCAGTTCCTGGTTTTTAGCGTGACGCCGAGTGCTTCGAGAGATAGCGTGGAGTCGAAACGACTCTGATATTAGAGTGGCCATAAGGCAACTGATTTTTGATTGAACACTTCGTGACGGACGACGCATGCGAAACAAATTCGTCGACGTGGACATTGGCACCGGAACCAGACTCTCACCCATACTTTTGCTTCATTAAATTTATGGTCTTTCTTATTCACGAAGTATTTATTGAAGTTGATGAAGTGCCTTACAGTAGCCATTCTCTCCCTTCCTTGATTCGCGGATAATTAAAAAAAAAGGCGGAGGAAGAGGGGCCTGGATAATAAATTTATAGTTAATAAATTACGAGAGTGAGAACCTCAGATAATTTGCTGTCAAAGGGGGAGTTGTTAAAATAACTCACGGACGCCTATCGGAAAGAAAGCGGGACTTAGCACGAAAGCCCATGTCTCACCCCTACACATATTTTTGAGGAAAACGCTATAAATATTTTTATCAAGGTTTTCCCCTATGCACTTATCTAGGAATGTCAGACGTCACGTAAACCGGAGACGCGTCACCGAAGAATGGCATATAAACAACACATATGTGTGATAAAACCGGATTACCTATCCTTTATCAAGGATTTTACCTATACACAAATCTAGGAGTGTCAGACATCAGAACGGAATCACCGAAAAATTGCCAAAAAAACAATGCATATTTGCGAGCACGTGCGCGTATAATCGCAGATGAGTGCCTATAAAAAACAGTTGTTCGACAGATGATAAAACGGAATTGGTTCTTTTGATTTAAAAGTGAAATGAATTTATATGAGCTTAAACACATATTATGCTACTAACGTTGACATATACAAATGCGAAAGACAAGAAAAGAAAAAAAAAGATAGTGAAAATCTTCCAAATACATGAAGACAATGTGAATAGACAAAGTCGTACCGAAAAATTGTTATCCAGACACTGTTGGGATCGTACAACCCAGCGGTGTCCGGATAACAATTTTTCGGTTGCTGAGTATTGATTAAAGATAAACGTGGGATGAGCGATGACTTTGTCTATTCAAATAAATAAAAATATTTTCCTGTTTCAGTCATGATTTCACTTTACTTATGAAAATACTGCAAAATATGTCTCTTGAGAATTTTTTAGTGCTTTTTCTGAGGCATTGATAATTCTTTACTCCAGACGTTTTGTACCCGCTTTACGATTATAGCATATTTCCGCTGTTTTTATGTATTGTCTTCAAATTTACTAAGGTTTAAGAATTCTGGTATAAATACTAAGGAAAAATTCCTCTATGAACAACTTCACTTTTTTAGTCGTTGAACCGGTAACTACCACTACGATATTAAAATAGATTTGAATATTTTTTTAACTGCAGAAACGAATCAGACTGGCCTAAGAAAAGTGAAATATTCTGGATGAATATTTTCTCACATATTTCTTTTATTTTATTTCATTGTGTAGTTTCCTTTTGTAAGCGGATCACGAAATCATCTATATCTTCTATTTGCGATAAGAGGATTATCTGATAAAGCTAGCTTAGAACTTTCAGAGAAATATGCTGCAACGACGACAAAAATGTCGTTCCGCAACATAGCAGCATTTTTTTTTTCATATCTATATATCTGGCGAGGGGGTTGAACTCCTTTTTCTTTTAGATGGAGTTTCATAACAGTTGATCAGCAGTTGATGCTTCAAGGCTTTCGTTTTCTAGTACGTCTCATGTCTGGCTTTTGAAAGAAGTAATGAAGAGACAGTTTTTAAGCTTCAGGTCAATAAATGTTAATGTTCACAAAAAATGGGCGTTTCGTTTTTTTTATAAAGTATTTGAAAAAATTATACTTAAGACGAAAGAGCAAGTACTTTTCGTTTACATTTTTATAAATGTTGCCATAAAATCATCTGCGTTATGAATACTAAAAATTAATGCAAACATCAAACTGCATGATGCGAAGTACAGATTAATAAAAAAACTTTCATGGATATTCCAGAATTTCTGAAAAACTAATAATCTTTCAGGATGTGTATTCTTAATGTATAATAAATGTGATCTTATCATATACAATAGACAAAATATTAGAAATATGGACGATGGGCATCTGTGCTCCACATGGTAATTTTGAAATGCCGGTATGTTCATATGTAGCTTAAAATCATCCGGAAAAAATACCTTCGCCAGAAAATCACTAAACCTGAAAAAAATAAAAAAAACTCCCTGAAAGAAAAACTCCTTTGTGTGAAAATGCAATTGGCAATTCTGTGGAGTACTACTGTACTATAAGTCAGAAATGATGGAAGTCGATTGGTTTGTGGGTTTAACGGGCACTGCCAATGCTACACCGAGAAATTGGATTAGACTTGTTTATAATGGGGAGTCTATACCCCGGGACCAACGGATTAACGAGACTTCCGAACCGCGGCTAATCATTAGTGATTTAGCTGGACTGTACCCAGACCTTAAAGATTTCGAACCGAAAATGGCTGCCCCCTTCTAATAGCGACTTTTATGAAGTAGAAAGTTGGGCAATTAGAAGCTCCGCATTCAGAATGAATGCTCAGTCTTAAATAAATAGCAGTCTCACAACCTCTCAAAAAAGAAGAAAGAAAGAAAAAAAGAAAGAAAAATGAAAATTTCTGAAGCAGAAAATTTTATACTTATTGCTGCAAAACTAAAATGTGTGTTTAATCTACATTCATTGTCTACTTGGTGTTTACAGTATCCCACTGTTGGACATTAATGGACAAAATGCAAATCTCTGCTATGCGGGTTCGACCTACAGAAGCCTGGGAATAGACGCTTTGACCAGTAGATGGGGACGGGAGATCCCCGAAAGCGCTAGTCTGCTTTTAAACCCGCTCTTAATTTGTAAATAAATTGATTTTGATTTGCTTATTGAAGACGTGGTTTGCTTTTATCGCATGTATATAGACAGCTTATTTTGTACATATACCATTCCATGCGAAAATATTTCCTATTTTAGTCATATAGCTGCAAACTGATATTTAGTGTGGCTCTTATAGCTACATGGCATTTGTAAACGCACGGGATATGGAGAGTCTGACCAAGACCTTTTGTGCGCTTCGTTAAAAGCTTTTTATCAATGAAGCACATCTAAGCTTCCTCACCAACTGTCGATCTTTAAAGGTAATAATTAAATTCCTCAGAATACACACTCGTCTGGTTTCCCAACGAGATACACGAGTAATTATCAACGCTGAACGAAGACGTTTGAGTGCAGAAATCAGAAGAAAACGAGCTTACAGTGATTTACTCAACCGCAAATCTTTTGGTGCATACCTCCTTATGGCTGATCTTACACATCACATCATTTTGGGTAAGAATTTGATGATATTTTTTACTTCTTTGCAGAGTGAAATAAATGCCATTAATCAAAGACATATAAAAACTCTGTGACTTGGTGTCAAGAAGATCTTCCTGGCTTCAACACTCCGTTCCTTTTCCTTTCTCCGCGGTTAAATTTCCTACACCCAAGACTTATTTGAGCCTCAGCTCAGTTCAACTGACAGAGGGTCAACATGCAGCCTTAAATAGACGTCTCAGGTTCAGTTTCCCCATCTCAAAGTTTTCACCTATGCACTCTTTACCTCAGATTGAAAACATTATTAATGCCTTGCCAGAGGATGAACGTGATTTTTCACGTCATAACCTGGTAAAATCTATTTCTAAAATGACCACTTCTCCTCAGAATTTAAGGTACGAAAGGGATCAGCTACTTCAGTTAGCTAAGAACCCAAACCTGTCTTTTGTTGGCGCGGATAAGACCCAACAGATCATCATTATGGATAAGGCTGACTACTTTGATAAGATGTCACAGGCTATAGAGCTAATCCCCCACCGAGTGTTCAAATCAGATCCAACCTCTGCCACTATAACTGAATTAAGTAAACTTCGAAACCAAGATTTCCTTCCTGCCTCTGTGTCATCAAAAATGAAACCACCTGTGGGACCTAGAGTGCCAGAAGTATTTGGTAAACTGAAACTACTTAAACCAAATCAACCCCTCAGAATGTTAGTATCAGGGTATGCTAGTCCAACGAGACCCCTTGAGACTATGCTAGCATCATACTTGAAACACCTTACACTCCATTTCACGGTGTCAATTAAAAGCTCTACACAGGCTCTTGAGCGAATCAAGGAATTTGACCCTCCACAAACTGGCTTTATTATGGCATCTCTGGACGTTGTTTCACTATTTCCAAATGTACCACTTGATCTGGTGCATTCTATTATTGCCGAAAAATTACAAGAAGATAGTTCTATCTCTCCGCTGGAAATTGATGCCATTCTTTCAGCACTGAAATTAGTGGCAAGAAGATCGTATTTTAAATTTGATAATAGAATTTACCAACAGAGAGAAGGTGCGCCCATGGGCTCCCCACTCTCCCCTGTGCTGGCTGAGATTCTTTTACAATCCTTGGAGGACAAAGTTTTGCTGGATTTTCCACTTCAACCATTACTAATAATCAGGTATGTTGATGATATGCTACTTTTTTGGCCCTATTCGCTTCCCCAACTGGATGTTTTCATTGACCGCTTATCTTCACTTTTTCCCACAATAAAATTTACGAAAGAACTTGAGCAGGGGGCAAGCTACCTTTTCTTGATTTTTTGTTATCAAGGGACTATAACACTCACCAGATTAAATACTCCGTGTATCGTAAACCTACGTTCATACCATGTATCATACCGTTTAACTCTTCTCACCCCCACCCCACCCCACCCCCCTGAACAAAAAGCATCATCACTTCGATTTCTAATCAAACGCGCATTCACACACTCTTCTTCCAACCGAGCAAGACAAGGCGAACTCTCTAAGGCCTCAACTATGGCACGGATCTTAGGCTACCCAGAGCACTACTTTCCCGGTCTATTGAGAAGGTTCACCAGGTTGAGATTCACTACCTTGTCCACGGACAATAAAACCACTAGATATGTTGGAAAGGTGGATTATCTCCCTCCAATAGTTAACACCCTCAAGAAGATATGCCATAGACATAATTTGACATTTGGAGTTTGCACTAAAAATGTATTTACCTTACTGAGAAATGACAGAGATAAAGTACCCAAACTCATGAAATATGGTGTTTACTGCATTCCGCTCACCCATGAGGTTTCGGGTGTTATTGACAAATTTTATATAGGTTCTACAATTAGGACTCTGATGGTGTTTACTGCATTCCGCTAGCCCATGAGGTTTCGGGTGTTATTGACAAATTTTATATAGGTTCTACAATTAGGACTCTGAATACCCGGTTGGGTGAACACAAGTAC
Source organism: Macrothele yani (assembly GCA_039090855.1). Classification (NCBI taxonomy): domain Eukaryota; kingdom Metazoa; phylum Arthropoda; class Arachnida; order Araneae; family Macrothelidae; genus Macrothele; species Macrothele yani. The sequence continues at coordinate 159,687,153 of CM076997.1, read as the reverse complement.
ACCCTCAGGACGGGAACTATTAATACTGCCTTTACTATAGCAGTTAAACAGGGTGGTTACCCCCCTGTTTGGGAGAACGTTAAAATCTTGAACTCCAGTGTCAACAAATGTACTGTTTTCTTTTCAGAAAGTTTATATATTATTGCATACGGAGACAAATGTTGTAATTTAAATCTCTCCACATTTGTACCAAGACCTTGGCGGGAAAATGGTTGCTCCACAAGAGATTTTGACACATGAGGAATTTTGAAACATCGGAACTGAACGTTTTGTAAATATTTTGTATTCTTATATTTATGTATATTGAATTGGGATTGAAATTTTATAATCTGTGCTTATACTGTAACATCACGGTCTGTTGGTGACGTGGTGCATGATGGGTCGTGTTATCTAGTATATAAGGGTTGACTCTGTTGGATCCCGTGGCGCTTTGACCAGTAGATGGGGACGGGAGATCCCCGAAAGCGCTAGTCTGCTTTTAAACCCGCTTTTAATTTGTAAATAAATTGGTTTTGATTTGCTTATTGAAGACGTGGTTTGCTTTTATCGCATGTATAGACAGCTTATTTTGTACATATACCATTCCATGCGAAAATATTTCCTATTTTAGATGGGATGAATCTTATCAATGGTGTTTCGCGAGCATACCATCGACGGACGTACCAGCGCCCAGAGAGCAGGCGGTAGCCCACCATACGCCATTGATCACTGGAGTAGACGTAGACTGTCCAGGCCGAACAGACCTACCGCGTGACAACTGCGGCGCAAATCACATCCAAGTTAAATATCGGAGCCCCAAGCAGCGTCAGGAAGACAACTGTACGGCGTACCGTAGGCCGCGTACCTTGGGCTACGGGAGCCGACGCACAACTCATCGAACATTACACCTCGCCTGGTTCAGGGACCATCAAAACTGGACCTCTGTAAAGTGATGCCGCGACGTATGGTCAGAGGAATCCCCTTTTCAGCTGTACCGATCTGACGGAAGGGTGCTGGTGTGGCGTCGACACTATGAGGCCATGGCCCCATCGGGATAGATCGGCACTGTTCAAGGCGGCGGTGGCTCTGTGGTGGTTGCGGGAACCTTCTCATGGAACACATTAGCTCAAAAAACCGGATGTTTTACTTTCGTGCTACTAGTCAAAATGTAATTAAGGCTGTCAAAACACGATCAGATTCGTCTAAATATAGAGCACAAACACCACACCTCCCAATCACTATCTAAAAACGTAGGTAACAAACGTCTTATGATTACGTATGATTAGGCATGATAGAGACACAATACCAACTCTATCCCATTTTGGTGTTTACAGTATCCCACTGTTGGACATTAATGGACAAAATGCAAATCTCTGCTATGCGGGTTCGACCTACAGAAGCCTGGGAATCAGATGGGATCAATATAAATATGCAATACGTAAGGGAGCAGTTACTTCTACTTTGTCAAAAAGTGTCATTGAAGGAGACCTACAACCGGATTGGGACAATGCAAACTTGTTATCAACAGCCTCGACAAAAAGTTCTATGTTGCTTACTGAGATCCTTTCATTATAACACTGTGACCTAAGTGCTGCAATGAGGATATGCCTATTTATGTTCCTAGTGCCTGGAGAGATCTCAAGTTGGAATATCCAAGCGAGGAACCCTGAAAATAATTTAGGTAATTTTGTAAATATTTTGTAGTGATTGACATTTAATATCCTTTACTCATCTCACTTACATATTTGTATTCTTGTGCTCATCCCTGTTATTATATAAGCCATGTAACGTTTCATAGTGATTTCACTCCTTAGTCTGATGATGCGACCATAGTGGTTCGCGAAAGTGCTCGCTAGAGCTTTTAAACTTACCCTTTTAATTGTAAATAAAGACGTTTTTTACCTACGTTTTTAGATAGTGATTGGGAGGTGTCTTGTTTGTGCTCTATACTTAGACGAATTTGTTCGTGCTTTGATAGCTTTAATTACCCTTTTACACATTAGCTCCCTTAGTGTGTCTGGTGAGGTCCTTAACCGCTACGCGCTACCAGCATGTGCTGGCTGATCACCTACACGCTTCTCGCATCCTGCGGTTGATGGTCTGTTTTTTTCAGCAGAGTAGTGTGCCATGCCACACTGTCCATATTGTCCCAGAATGGATGGTGGAACATGAGAAAGACGTGCAGGTATTGCAGTGGTCTACTAATTCCCCCAGACATTAATTCAATCGAGTATCTATGGTTTGTGTTGGAACAGCAAATCCGATCTGCTACGGCTCAGCAACGTAACTTGCAAGAGTTAAAGGATTTGCTCGTAACATTTTAATAGCAGATACCCCATGACACCTTTAGAAATCTTGCAGCTTCTATACCTCGCCGGGTAAGACCTGTTTTGGTAGCACGAGGAGGACTAACATCATATTAGACAGGTGATCATAATGTTTTGGCTCTTCAGTGTATAAGCAGTTTTGGATGCATGTAAATTGCGGCTAAATAGTCTCAATTGGGCTAATATGAATGTAAAGTCTCAATTGAACATAAAGTCTATTATATTATGATACATTATGATACGAACTAATATGAATATAAAGTCTCAATTGAATATAAAGTCCTTATATATATGAATATAAAGTCTCAATTGAATATAAAGTCCTTATATATATGAATATAAAGTCTCAATTGAATATAAAGTCCTTATATATATGAATATAAAGTCTCAATTGAATATAAGTCCATTATATTATGATAGACTTATATTATGATACATTATGATACAAACTAATATGAATATAAAACTTCAATTGAAGATAAATTCTAAATAGTCTCAATTGCGGGTAATATGAATATAAGCAATCTTGGGTGCATGTAAATTGCGGCTAAATAGTCTCAATTGGGCTAATATGAATATAAAGTCTCAATTGAATATAAAGTCTTTTATATCATGATAAACTTATATTATGATACATTATGATACAAACTAACATGATTATAAAGCCTCAATTGAAGATAAATTCTAAACAGTCTCAATTGCGGCTAATTTGAATATAAACAGTCTTGCGTGCCTGTAAATTGCGGCTAAATAGTCTCAATTGGGCTAATATGAACATAAAGTCTCAATTGAATATAAAGACAATATTATGATAGAATCCTATTAATGAATATGATAGAATTAATATAAGTCCATTATATTATAATATAAAATATATTATATAAAATATATTATATTAGAATATAAAGTTTTTTATATTATAATATAAAATCTATTATATTATAATATAAAGTCTCATTTGAATATAAAGTCTAAATAGTCTCAATTGAGGCTAATATGAATATAAGCAGTCTTGTGTGCCTGTAAATTGCGGCTAAGTAGGCTTAGCGGTCCAATCAAACGAGAAAATCACAGTTGATACCGATATCTTTTTCTCACCTTTCCTCCTTCCTCATAAAGGTGTGTTAATAAACCTCCCTTACTTCTTAACTCCCCTTTGGTTACTGGTTTTAACTTAATTTGTAAATAATTAGGCGCTGAGTTCCAGGGGCGCCAACTTCACCGAATTATTGGGGGGGGAGGAGTCAACACAGATCAGACGTAGGAAGGGCACGTCTCTTCCATTGGCAGGAGGAAAATAAAAGGGGGGAGCAAAAAATAAACTGCGAGATTCGACGTATATTTTAAAACGCAATTGTAATTGCTCATCAGCAAATGAACAAGGAAACAAATATTATTTTGATGAATATTTATATTTTTAAAAATAAAATTCATCCTGTGATTTTGTAAAAATATTCGGAAAGATTTTTTTCCCAAAGGTTTATAAAAAATATGAGAAATCCGGTTACTCAAAAAAGAACGAGATGTGCAAAAAAAAAAAAAAAAGATGAATAAAGGCTGTGTAGAAATTATACGCTTCTGTATTTTTTTTATTTAACTTTTAATAATTGTTTTTAGACATTTGCCCCATGTTACAGGAACATGTCAGACACCATATGGGGCTGGAAATCAAGTTTCATATCAAATGAGCAATGCTGAATATATGAAAAAAGTATTTTGTTATTTATTAAATTTTTGGATATATATCGCTTTGGCGGACCTTCGTCCATCTTACAAAGAATATTACATTTCTGTAAAGGAAAGAAATTCATTTTTTGAGTTTAGCACTGCATACAATGCACTGAATAACATGGAAAAACATTTTCTCATACAAAAATATTTCAAATCAAGCATTCCGAAAATGATATACCCACACAAAAACAAAAGCGTATTTTATTAAACAGAACGAAAAATATTGAGTGTGCACTGCCCCCAACGCCAGTAAAATTATTTGGGGGGCAAGATTCACTTTGCCCTCTTATAGTCGGCGCCACAGAGATATGTACATTTTTTATGCACTTGTCGCCTGTTTTCTGAAGAGGTTGTAAATTAAAAAGCAATTCGTATACTTCCATAAAAAAGTTAATGTGTGTTCCTAGTATGTGAATTCATGAACTGGAAGAAAAGTACTTTAAAAAGTGAGCAGTTCTACTGGCAGGGCACGATGAAATCCTATCGTGAAATATCAAAAGGCGTTATAGACGGAAATACAATTTCACGAAGTGGAACTCAAAATTCATATTAAAAAAAGAAAGAAAGCCTTGAAAAAAAAACTTCTTCAAATTATATTCCGTATTTTAATTAAAGAGCTATGAAAAACGAATAACGTAGAGCATGATTCATGCATATTTAAAATGACACAAGATGCTTATATTGCGAATTGAAAACACCAACTTTCCTCTTCAGTACTGGTAAGGCAAAAGTTTTCGTTATATTTCTCTAACAGCAACAAAAGAAGAGAGAGTAGTTCAGCGTCTTTAACTCTCCAAAGCGTAAGTTGCATATTCGTTTTTTACGCTTTCCAACCGTAGGTTGAAGAAGCGTGTATGCTCCAGCTTTGTCCGTCCGTCCGTCCGCACGATAACTGGCATAAAAATGGTTCGATTTCGATGAAATTTTAGTATGTGGTAGGGGACCACCTAGGGATGAACCCTATGGAAAATGGGACAAATGGGGTAAAAAGTCACGACGTAGGAGCGGAATCACTCCATTGCCCTTATGCGCCATAACTTGCGTAAATATGATTCGATTTCAATGAAACTTTACTATGTGGTAGGGGACCACTTAGGGACGAACCCTATTGAAAACGGGACAAATGGGGTCAAAGGTCCCGACGTAGGAGCGGGATCAATTCCATTGCACTTACGTCATAACTTGCGTAAATATGGTTCGATTTCAATGAAATTTGACTATGTGGTAAGGGACCGCCAGGAGACAACCCCTATTCAAAATGGGTGAATTGGGGTCAAAGGTCAGGACATAAGAGCGGGATGCATTCCATATGCCTTTATGCATCATAACGTGTGTAAAAATTGTTCGATTATGATGAAATTTCAGTATGTGGTAGGGGACCACCTGGGGACGAATCCTATTGAAAATGGACAAAATGGGGTCAAAGGTCAGGACATAGAATTCAATCCATTCCATCGTCCTTATCCCATATTATTAAGGTGGACGTCAAGTAATTTTGCTTCCTATACTTCCAATGGAAAAAACTTTCGTACACATTTCCTTCACAATTAATGTGTCCCCAAGGATGAAAATTTGAACATTGATTAAAACAACTTCTTATTATCACTTGGAATACTTAATATTTTCTAAAACATAACCATAATTATATTAAAAATCAATAACTTTTCCTTTGGTGGTGTTGAAAGCAGAAAAAAGATGGCGCGACCTGTACTTTGATGACGTCAGTAGACAAACAAATCTTGGAATGCAAAATTATGGTTATGTTTTAGAAAATATTAGGTATTCCAAGTTATAAAACGAAGCTATTTTAATCGATGTTCAAATTTTCATCCTTGTGAACGCATTAATTGTCCAGAAAAAAGATGGCGCGACCTGTACTTTGATGACGTCAGTAGACAAACAAATGTTGGATTACATAATTATGGTTATGTTTTAGAAAATATTAAGTATTGCAAGTTATACAATGAAGATATTTTAATCGATGTTCAAATTTTCATCCTTGGGAACGCATTAATTGGGAAGAAAATGTGTACAGAAATTTTTCCATTCGAACTACAGGAAGCAAAATTACTTGAGGTTCACCTTAAAGGAGCAATTCTTGTATGTATGTAAATTTTATTTTGAAAACGTCTCTAAGGATTTTGATAAAAGTCGTTAACCTACCGTTTTTTGGTAATAGAAATCGATTTAGCTTGATCTCGACTCTAGGAAAATTCGTTTAGTGGGTTAATAACCACCCCGAATTACCACGTTTTTAGTGTAATGTCATGGCGTCGTCCTATTAGATGTTGGCGCGCGGTCACGCCATCTGTCTCATTACGTCACGCGTTGTGTGTGGATCCTATTAAAGTTTTATGACGTCACAGTCTTGCCAGCAGATGGTCGCGATTCCCATCTGCCTCATTACGTCACGCGTTGTGTGCTTATGTTCGTCCGCACGATAACTCGTGTAAAAAAAAAAAAAATCGTTCGATTTCGATGAAATTTTAGTATGTGGTAGGGAAGCACCTGGAAAGGAACCCTATTGAAAGTGAACGAAATGGGGTCAAAGGTCAGGACATAGGAGCTGAATCCATTCTACTGCTCGTATGCGTCATAACTAACGTAAAAAAGGTTCGATTTCGATTAAATTTTAGTATGTGGTAGGGAATCACCTGGGGACAAACCTATTGAAAATTGTCGAAATGGGGGTCAAAGGTCAGGACATAGGAGCGGAATCACTTCCATCGCCATTATGAGTCATAACTTACGTAAAAATATTTCGATTTGGATGAAATGTTAGTATGTTGTAAGGACCTGCCTGGGGACGAATCCTATTGAAAATGGCGATATGGGTCAAAGGTTAGGACACAGAAGCGGGATCTATTCCATAGCCCTTATGCATCATAACTTGCGTAAAATTGCTTCCATTGCGACAAAACTTTATCATGTTATTTCGGAGGTATACTGAACCAGTTCTGTTGAATATCATCAAAATGGGATCAAAGGTCAGGACACAGAAGTGAGATTTGTTCCACAGCCATTTCCCTCATAACTTGAGTAATGATTTCTAGTATGTTGGAAAGCGTATCATAATCAATGCATTGCATGATTTTACTAACTTGTTTTTTTTTTTTTTACGCTTTCCAACCGTAGGGAAGTGAAGAAGCGTATATGCTCCTGCTTTGTCCGCCTTTCCGCACGATAACTCGCGTAAAATCGGTTCGATTTCGATGAAATTTTAGCATGTGGTAGGGGATCACCTGGGGACGAACCCTATTGAAAATGGACGAAATGGGGTCAACGGTCACGACATAGGAGCGGGATCCATTCCGTTGCCGTTATGCGTCATAACCTGCGTAAAAATGGTTCGATTTAAATGAAATTTTAGTATGTGGTAGGGACGAACCTGGGGACAAAACCTAATGAAAATGGGTAAAGTGGGGTCAAAGGTCAGGACATAGGATCGCGATGCATTCCATTGCTTTTATGCGTCATAACTTGCGTAAAAATGGTTCGATTGCGATGAAATTTTAGACCACCTTGGGAGGAATACTATTGACATAGATGAAATGGGGTCAAAGGTCAGCACATAGGATCGGGATCCATTCCATCGCCCTTATGCGTTATAACTTACGTAAAAATGCTTCGATTAAGACAAAATATCACGTTGTTCCGGAAGTATATTTTACAGATTCTGTTGAATATAATCGAAATGGGGTCAAATGTCAGGTCATAGGCGCGAGATTTATTCTACAACCATTTTCCTCATAAGTTGAGTAATAACTTGAGTAATGATTTCTGGTATCTTGGAAAGCGTATCATAATCAATGCATTGCATGATTTTACTAACTTGTTTTGTTTTTTGTTTTTTACGCTTTCCAACCATAGGTTGAAGAAGCGTATATGCTCCAGCTTTGTCCGTCCGCACGATAACTCGCGTGAAAATGGTTGGATTTCGATGAAATTTTAGTATGTGGTAGGAGACCACCTGGTGACAAACCCTATTGAAAATGGGCTAAATGCGATCAAAAGTCAGGACATAGGAGCGGGATCTATTCCATTGCATTTATGCGACATAACTTACGTAAAAATACTTCCATTGCGACAAACCTTTATCATGTTGTTCCGGAGGTATACTGAACCAGTTTTGTTGAATATCACAGAAATGGCGTCAAAGGTCAGGACACAGGAGCGAGATTTATTCCACAGCCATTATCCTCATAACTTGACTAAAAATGCTTCGATTGCGACAAAACTTTAGTATGCTGTTCCGGAATTATACTGAACCAACTCTGTTTAATATCATTGAAATGGGGTCAAAGATCAGGGCACAGGGTTGAGACTTATTCCACAGCCATTATCCTCATAACTTGAGTAATGATTTCTGGTATGTTGGAAAGCATATCATAATCAATGCATTGCATGATTTTATTAACTTCTTTTTTTCTTCGGGTATACGTGAATAAAACGTGGTATTGTTACAGCGCATAGCCTTAATTACAGCAGTATACAAACTTTTTTTTAGGTACAACATGAAAAGATATTTAGTTCGGAAATAATAAATTAATAGATTCTCATAACTGCAAATTCATAGATTATTATGCTTTGAAAATGAATGATGCATTCGCTTTGTCTGAATATATAAAAAAATATATATTCAGACAATAAAACAGGGATCGATTTAGAAAGAAAAAAGAAGAAAAACATGTGTCGCAACTCCTTTTTCTTAAGCCTTTAGCTGCAATTTACCTATACTCGGTTGGAGACCGTCGTGGTTTTCTTCGTAATTTACGAACACCGGTAATCTCGCGTCCCTAATTGGGGGACGATAGTTTCAGGGAGGAACAACAGAGCTAGTGCATTCATGCTAGCCACCTATGACTCATTCGGCACTCGAACCCGAGCCAACAAGAACGAAGGTCAAAAGACAGTGCTTTACGTGGGTAGACGGTAGACTCTCAAAAACGTGTTTTTGCTCATTTTCAGAATTTAAATTCAAAATTTAAAACACAAGAAGTTTAGCTGTTAATTAGTGATATTTGCCAAAAAAGGTTAGGAAAATTCGCAATTAATTATTTTTATTATTAATTATTTTAATGGTATTTTGCAACAAAAATGACTTGAGGAATTTTAAATGCAGGATAATCATTCTTTTTTTAAACATTAAATTAAGATATTTATTATTTTAGCCATTTTTCTTTATACTTCTAAATGATAATTTTTTTATGACAACATAAAGGAAATAATAAAAGAAATGTTTGAGTTTCAGATTCGATGTCATATATCTCAAAATGTACTTGTTCCGAAATAAAACCATTAGTTCACTGCACAACGCACATAATAGAGGTGAAATGCCCTCCCCAATTAAAAAAAATTCAGACTAAACCATTAGTTATTAAGATATCACTGCTAGCGTATTTCAAATCATGATGATTTCCGAATTTGTGAAAATAGCAAAATAAAAGTAACTTTCGTTGAAAACAATGAATAATATTGGTGTTGGTAAATTGCGGCGAGAGCTACGGGTGGTCTCCAACCATGGGTAAAGTGTGGCTGTAGCCTAGGGTAAGGGTAGATGACAGCGGTTTGTAGGATTTATCCTCAGCTCCATAGGTAAATTGCTGCTAAAGCTTACGGGAAGGCAAGACAACACAAAACATAATAGCTTACATCTTTGCAGTAATGAAAATCTACTAATATTTCCAAGTTAAATAAACAATATATTGACAAAAGTCACCGGACACCTACAAGAGAAACACAACATAGCATTTACTGGCATATATCAGTACGGTGTCGATCCACCTTTGTGCTTTCGACAATGTTTTGGAACGCATCGATAGGTATGCGCTTCCATTCAGTACATAATGCTGCCGCTAACTGTTGCTTAGTAATGGGTATTGGTTCCAAATTTCTTATGCGGCGCTCTCATTCATCCTATAGGTGCTCTATGGGATTAAGATCGGGGTTCTGTGCTGGCCAGTCACCACACGATACGGACTTATCGTTAAGCCACGCCGTAACAGTCCTTGATTTATGGCTCGGTGCATTATCATGCTGGTGCCAACCAGGCTCGGTTCTATAATATTACCACAAAGTTGGCAGGGCATAATTGTCCAGAATATCGACGTGCTGGTTAACAGGTTTGTCCACAATAACCAATGGACCGGTACCATACCATGGAACACACCCCTACACGAGTACACTGCCAGCTACAAACTTAACCGTAGGAACAGTACCCTGTGGTAAATAGCGTTCCCCCGGCTGCTGCCACACCCACACACAGCCATCAGACTGATGGATCGTGTATCTGGATTCATCAGTCCATAGTACCCGTTTCTATTGATCTACGTCTAAGATAAATGTTCTTTACACCATGCTAAACGCCGAGTAGCATTCCGAGGGGGCGATGAAAGGCTTATGAGCAGCCGCACGACCACGGTAACCCATGGAATGAAATTGTCTACGAATGGTAAGTGTACATACCAAGGTTTCAGCTTCTCTACTCACCTGTACACCGTGGTCTTGTGCAGTACTCCGTCGATTAGCTGCAACGACTCACCTGAGGCTTCGCCGTCCTCTATCACTGATTTTCTTTGGTCTGCCGGTACGATTTGCTGCTTTAGGCACGCTATGTGTCTTCCACTTATTCAGTACATCCAAAACAGTTGACTGGGGTATGTTTAAACGCCTCTCGGTTTATCTTATGGACAACGCACTAATATAACACCAAACATTTTTTCCTTTCTCTGTGTCAGTTCTCTCCCGCCGCGACATTTCAACTCCACCTCACAGTGCGATATGCAAGCTTGTTTTTATATCGTTTGCAACGGTACCGCACGTCTTAAAAACTCAGCGGATCCGCTCATTTGCTTTTGAAGCGGTGTCAGGTGACATTTGTCAGCATAGTGTATGTTTATGTGGTTGCTATAAGAGGAATAAAAAACTTTTGCCTTACCGATACTGAAGACAGAAATATGAAGTAACACTGTCATCACATACACAAAACTTGAATATGCATACTTTATTACGCTTTTGAGGAAAGTTGACTATACACTGCTGGCCAACCAAAATGCAACACCAAGTAGGACACGAGATAGCAAAGTCAGATTTACTGGGCACATAACAACAGATACAAAGATGATACGATTGAGCTTACAAACCCCTGCCACTTGCGGAACACGCAGATATCAATAGTTCGTGTGGCCCCCATGGCTGGCAATAACGGCCGCTACACGCCGCGGCATCCAACGAAAGAGGCTTTGGATGTGGGCTTGGGGTATGTCGGTCCAGGCTGCTTCCACACGTTGCCACAGTTCATCAGGCGTAGCCGCGGGTGGTGCTCCACTCGGTTACCGATCAGCTGCCAGACATGTTCGATGGGTGAAATATCGGGAGAACAGGCGGGCCACGGCAGCAGTGACACCTGGTGGGCCGTGGAGAACTGTTGCACGATGCGTGCCACGTGCGGGCGCGCATTGTCCTGTTGAAACGTGGCCGCTGGCAGGTCCTTCAGGTAAGGGAGGACTACAGGCTCCAAAACGTCGGAGATGTAGCGGTGACTGTTGAGTGTACCGTAGATGCGTACCAGAGGGGTGCGGGTGTCATATCCAATTGCGCCCCAAACCATAATGCCAGGCGAAGTACTGGTATGGCGATGCAGAATGCAGGCGTCATACTTTCTCTCGCCGCGTTTCCGCCACACGCGGATCCGACCATCGTGGTGTTGCAGGCAGAAGAGGGACTCGTCGGAGAAGACAATGTCGTGCCTTTCCCTAGTCCAGGTGGGGCGTTCAATGGCCCACTGCGGCCGCACTCGCCGGTGGTGTAAAGTCAATGGTAATCGGAGCAATGGGCGTCGTGCGACAAGTCCCCGCTCCTTCAGACGACGTCGAACGATACGTGCTGAACCAGGTTGTTGCGCAACGCACCCTAATTCCTGCGCTAACGTTCGCAACGCACCCTAATTCCTGCGCTAACGTTCGCAACGCACCCTAATTCCTGCGCTAACGTTCGTGATGTGGCGGTGCGAACCGTCAATGCCCGTCGCACAGCATGCCGGTCTTCTCGTTCGGTGGTGTGCCGCGGCTGCGGCAATCGCTAACTGTCGGTCCGTCTGTCCCTCCTGCACCCACCGAATCCATATTCACCTCACTGTGGCTGGATGTCGTTCCACACGGGGGCCGATATCTCGGTACGATAAACCGCTGTCGCGATAAACCACTATTTGTCCTCTTTCGAACTCCGAAACGTGCTGGAATGACTGCCGTATTCTGCGACGAGGCATCAGGAAGCTTCCCACGTACAGGTCCGGCAGCACAACACAATTCCACTACTTACACCCCGCCTTCTGTGCACCCTTCTTATAGTCCTCGGTGGCGTGCCGGGTACACATGATTTGCATATGCCCTGCAATGCTAATCGTTTCCATGTCCTCTCGCGGACGACGCATGCTGCGAATTTCAGGCCAATTGGATGCTTCCTTCTTGGTGTTGCATTTTGGGTGGCCAGCAGTGTAGATAATTTCTTTTCTCTTTCAGGAGTAAACTTCAGCTTACCCCAAAATTAATCTTTTGAAATATGTGATGCAAATTTCAACAATTCAATTCTGGTTATACATCCTCCTCTATAATCGCTGATTTTCTTAGACATTTTTTTCCCCTTTGCATAGCAGTTTTGGAAATTTTTCTCCGAGTGACATCACCTGAGCTTTGGATTTTAATACATGTTTGAGTTTGAAAAAGTTTCAGAATTTCTATGAAGTTATTCAAGCTTGAATGGGGATGATAAGATTGAGTATTGAACCGAGCATGAAAAGACTCGCATGCATTCGTCGTGGGTTTTGTTGATGCCTGACATTCAGCATTTTTTTAACACAAGAAATATCCTTTTCTGTAAGATTCTTTGAAGGGCCAGCATTTTCTTCCACAGCAATGTTTATTTATCTTTGATGGATGTTCAGAAATATCCTCTTTTCGCCAAAATTTTGTTATGAGGTTGTAACGACCTCGAACCTCTAATGATTAAAGGTGATTATTTAGCCGCAGTTTACCTGCACCCAATAATATATTAATAAAATTGTAAGAATTTTAAATCATCATATTTATCTTATTTGTCTCCGCTGCAATTTTCTAATGCATGCTTAGTTTTTTTTTTTTTGTTTTTTTTAGTTTTTTAACCCGTGAGATTTTTCCGCCGTCTTTAGGCTCGAGTGTTGCAGCAACACTGGCTCGGGATAAATACTTAATATCAAGGAAACTCAACATCTTGGTTGTATAACAACCAGGGGTGCAACCAGACGTTGTAAGCATTTCTTGGAGTCATTCATAATCCTCAGTGAATATGATAACTGCAGCACTATTAAACATCAAAGCACTGTGCAGATAAGCAACCAAATAAATCTTAAATATATTATAGAAGACCGCTGAAACATTCATTAGCATTTTAGGTTTTTCCATGGAGACGCTTTGTTAAAAGATTTTCGCTGCACAGTTCCGTGTATGTAGCTTTCAAGGGGTCCATAAAGTCTTTCCCGCTTTACAAAAATTAATATAAAAAAATGTATTACAGGTACAAGAAAGGGATTTCACGACAATGATGATGCACAAGTAAAGTTTTTTTCCAGTGTCAGTACACCTCCACATGGGCACCATTTGCCGCCCGCAGGGCATCTAAGCGATATTCGATTTCACGTCATGTATTGTTTAACATTTCAGTACAGACAGAAACAATGACGCCCTTTATCTGCTCTTCAACGTCTCAACATCCAGAACACTGCTAGAGTAACCTTGTTCTATCACATAGCCCCACAGTAAAAAGTCTAGAGTGTTATGTCGGGCGATCGAGGTTGCCCTTTACATGGGACCGTCGCGGCCATTCCATCTGTCGGGAAATGTGGCATTCAGGAACTAGCAAATAATTATTGACCAATATGGTGTGGCACCGTCTTGCTGGTAAAAAAAAACGAAGGTTGGAGTGCATTTAAATGAGGTGCTACAAAACGTTCCAGCATGTCCAGGTATACACGTTACATGTTAGTGTGCGCTCTGTAAGAAAGAAGGGTCCGATGATTCTGTCGTGCATCAGGACGCACCATACGTTCACTTTCGGGCTAGCCCTCTGTTGCTCGATGACATAATGGGGATTTTCTGATCCCAGGTTCGTACATTGTGACTATTTACTGTACCAGAGACGTGGAATCGTCTGAGAAACAGGCTTCATCTGAGAAAGCAGACACAGTGCAGATAATCACTATCATGGGGGTTCATCTGAGAAACAGACATGGTGCAGATAATCACTATCATGAGCTATGCGCCGCGACATCTCCTTCGCAAATGCAGCACGGCGAGGCCGGTCATCAGGCTGCAGAGCTTGAACGATCTGTACCTTATAAACATACAGATGAAGACGTTTGTGTAAAATTTTGTGAACCGTAGCACGTGGAGTCCCAGTGTCCAGTGAAGCACGACGAACGGATTTCCTGGGGCTTCGCAGAAATGTCTCCTGAACAGCTGCAGCTGTCTCTCGTGCAACCGGTGGTCGGCCCGCTCGGGAGAGATCGCCAACACTTCCCGTCGCTTTAAACTTTTCATACCAAGCTTTTATCCCTTTTTGGTCCTGTGGCGATCGTCTGTACTCTTTTCTGAAATGACGCTGGACGATTTGGTTTCATGGAGCAACAGCACGCACGCCGCTTTTTCTTGCAATGGAAGCCACTTTCGATGAAATTCTCTCCTTATTCAACAGTAGCGCTCACCTAAAGAACAGAAAAAAAAGTTTATGAGTGCTGTTATATAATGTTGCCCACCATTTTATTTTAACTTGCATAGATTTTTTCATATTATTTTTTTTTAATGTGAGAAAGGCTTTATGGTCACCCTGTATATCTTTGAAAGACAATTCCTATCCTTAAGACTATGGGGATAAGAAGGGTGGGACGGAGTGCCTGCCTCGGGTGCAGCTCAGGAGTGGTCGGGAAAATCGCTTCTTGCAATCTATTAAAATTAGAAGTGAAACTTTTGCACCAGTTTTTGTATACTTAAAACTCGAATTTCTTTCTTCAAAATATTTGTGCGTTGCTAGTTGTTTACATTCGGAAATGAACGCTCAATTGTATGTATGATAGTCTGTGCAACTAAAGAAGAACCACGACCTTCGTCAACAACAACAGGACCCGCAGCTTTTCTTTATTTTGATAGATAAGGATGTCGTCCATATTGATGAAGATTCTCTAGGAGCAATTCAATCATTACTGTAGCTGCGAGCCACGACTGCCAGTAACATTCCGCCCGTTTGATGTGATACGAAAAGTATCACATCGTACACTAAATGTGGACAAAAGTGATTGAACAACTCCACGCAGGCGCAGTGGTGTGCTTCCGCAGCAGACACGTCGTCGATATGTAATAGGCTGCTCAGTTGGAGGTATGAGCATTAGAAGCATCGCTGATGCCAAACAGATCGCTAAATCGACTGTAGCCTTTATCGTCAACAAGAGGAAGAAGACGAGACATTGCAGGAAATCACTTTTCCCTGGAAAACCTACACAACTGCTAAGACTGGAGGGTGCTGCAAAAGGAGATCCGGAAAACCAAGTCCCAACCAATGCACGCCATAGCACATAATTTTCAGATGGCCACAGATGTTATTGTTTCCACTAAGACACTTCAAAGAAAATTCCATGCACTCGGGTAACATGGCCGAGTAGTCCCCGGTAAACCTCTCACCACAAAGACCAATTAAGACATCTACTACGATGGCGTGAACAGCACAAAAATTGAACATTGGAGCAATGGCGGCAGATGTTATGGACCGACGAACCCCGCTTCACATTTTCCCGATCAGATGGACATGTCTGGGTTTGTCGGTTACCAGGAGAACGTCTCTATCCGGAGTGTACAGTGCTGACTATGAAACACGGAGGCCGTGGAGTTATGGCATGGAGTTGTTTCAGCTGGTACGGTGTGGGTCCACTGGTTGTTATTCATGGCAACATAAACTCTGTGCTGTATAGGGTTATCCTGGACAACTCAATTCGCTATACTTTGTGGCAGTTGTATGGATATGACAATTGTTACTTCCAGGACGACAATGCCACTTGTGATGTTGCCAGGCCTACAATGGAGTGGTATAGGGAAAATTAGGTCTCGCAGATGGACTGGCCTGCTCAGAGCCCGGACCTCAATCCCACTGAGCACGTATGGGACAAACTTGAACGACGGGTGGTGTCTAGACCAACTCGCTTTTTTCACTCACAGAGCCGGTCAATGTTTTCAAGACGTTATGGAGGAACATCCAGCTCTCTGTACGCCACTGACCATAGGCGCTTACAGGAAATTTTTCAAATGGGGATCAAGTGTAATTAATTAAGGTTTGGCTAATATGTAGAAAACATTAATTCGTGAAAATGAAAGATTAATACTATTACTACTACTTACTTACTACACTAGAACACTACTACTACTATTATTATTATTTTTAATTGATGCTACTCTTGAAGAAAGTGTATGTTAGTAATAGTCATGTATTATCATGTACATTGGTAACTGTTTTCAAAATAATGAATAGTGTCGAGCAAGGCCACACCAAGCGTTTTAAGTTCAGCACACACCACTCTGAGCACGCAAGGCCTGATTTCTGCATGTGCATGCGGTGCACGTGCACAGGGCCTCAGAATTTGGAGGTGCCTCCAAACTACCTTAACAGTAATATATAATAAATTTCAGAACCAAAATGTATTTTCGGGTATAGCACGGAATACCCGAAAATACATTTTGTATAATAAAGCTCATTTCGTATAATAAAGCTCAAGCGTTGCGCTAAGCTGTGATTGGCCAGTGTAACATCTTAATCTCACCCTTATTTGTAACAATCAAAATGCAGTGGGAACAGACCATATTCGAAACAATACGGTATATTATACATGAAAAGCATTTCAGCAAACATGTAGAATTTACTAAAAATATTTTTATTATTAATATCAGTCTTGTGAGAACAAACAAAAATTGTGAATCAATATTCATAATTATGTAGGGTTTATTTTTGCATAAATAAAAATACAAAAAAGCTTCAATTGACACTACTTTATTTAAAGGCTGTTGTAATAATGTACATGGAGTGTTGCAATAATTTATCGCACAATATGTGTGGTCAACTGTAAGACTTTGTGAGGAATTACTTCTTACAGCTTAAACTATCATTGGTTCATCATTTTCATTACATTTATGGTAAACTAGGTGTTTTAAATTATATCTCTGGGAGGATAGTTATTTGTTTCCGTAAATGAAACTATAAAACAAAAAAAGAATTCCAGAGTAATTAATGTTACAGCTGTAAGCCCTGCAGGCGTGGGGAAGTACAAGCGGTTTGAATGCTCGTCTATTACAAGCCACATTGTCTATAAAGTTGACTAGCATGTGGGATGTGTTTTAATATTTTTTAATGCTAGAAAAGCTGCTTGCAAAAAAAATATTCACCAGTAAATATTCTTTTCGACTGTTTGACTGAAAATCTTAATCGAGGGGAGCCCCAGACATAGGATGTGCACAGGGTCGGACCCTGCTGAGCGGAACTTGTTTGGGGTTACTACCTTACGGTTTGCTAGGTTTTTGGCTTTCAGGGTATCGTTTTCCAAATCCAAATTTCCAATAGAATTGGAATATCAAATTAAACTCCCCAAACATCATCTTTCCTTGTGGTCCAGCTCTGTGAATGTAAAAAAAGAAATAATTAATAAAATAAAATAAAACAAAACAAAATAAAGGGAAAAATAATTCAACAGCGGGGGTCAAGTGACCCCTGTGGCACCCCCTGTCGGCGCCCATGCCACTGACTTGTGGACAGTTTACCTCGACGGGTGGCTGCTGTAATATTTACAAATGGAGTACCTACGCACTACATACAGGTGTAAATACAATATTATTTTTCTATTTACTAAGAGTGTCCAATCACTTTTGTCCACATAGTTTGTAATTCGGCTCGTTTTATGCAATAAAGCCAAACGGCGACGCAATATTTTGTAGTTCGCCTCAGGCGTAGAATTACCTAGTTGCGCCTCTGTTTAAAACGGAAGGTTTATTATAACTAAGGAATTTTTTATATTTGCACCAGCGTTTCTCGCCTTTCGGCCACTGTTCATGTGATAACATTTCTTTTGATGATGCACAAGAAAAAACGGAGGCTATGGTGATTCGCCTCATATTTTTTAGACCGAACGGTGGAACAGGAGAAGTTTATAGAGCAGTATATATATACCAGATTATTCAAACTTATGCACCCACCACAAGTCATCCTGAAGAAGAAATTGAAGAATTTTTATGAGGAAATTTGTCATCTAAATAATAAAGGTAAGCAGCACTTGAAAATAATTATGGGAGATTTCAATGCAAAAATAGGGCAACGGCAACAGAATGAAACTTCAGTAGGTAAATTCGGTCACGGCAACAGAAACCAGCGTGGAAATACTCTCGTTGAGTTTGCAGAGGCAGAAGGGGTTTTTCATCTTGAACTCCTTCTTCAAGAAAAAGCCACACAGGAAATGGACATGGAGACATCCAAATGGGACGACAAGTGAAATTGATTTTATTATGTGTAACAAAAAATGCGTCATAGAAGACTGCAGTGTGCTAAACAAGTTCAACACAGGTAGTGACCATAGATTGGTGAGATGTAAGATGCACCTCAACACTAAACTTGAACGTGGCAAGCTCATAAGACAAACAAAATGTATTGACATAACCAACCTTAAAAAACACCATAATACCTTCAAGTTGGAACTGAAGAACAGGTTTTCTGCTTTAGAAGGCCTAACATCGGAAGAAGTGGACATCTCTGAAGTTAACAGAAAAGTAACCAAAGCTCTTATGGAAACAGCAACAAAATTAGCTGGGTCTAAAAACAAGTTGCATGTAAATAAATTATCAGGAAAAACGAAAATGTTGATGCAAAAAAGAAGAGAGATGAGGACAACTAAAGAAGATGTGACTTCCAAAGTGGAATATATAGAGCTATGCAAGACAGTACGAAAAAGTATCACTGAAGACGTAAGAAAATTCAACTGTGAACTAGTGAGGAAAGCAATTGAAAACAACCAAAGCCTAAAGATAGCAAAGGGACATCTCAGTAAGGGAAGAAAACAGATTATGGCACTGAGAAAAGAAGATGGTTCTGTAACAAGAAATAGAGGCGAAATTTTGACAAGAGTGAAAGATTTCTACTCCAAATTATATGAAAGGGATGATACATGTACTCCAGACATCATGAAAGATACCAGTACCAGAGTTCCTCCAGTCCTTCCAGCAGAAGTTGCACATGCAATCAAGAACATGAAGCGGGGAAAAGCTCCAGGAGAAGATGGAATTACTGTAGACATCATGCAAGAAGCAAGTGGAGAAATCGAAGCAGTACTCGCCCAAATTTTCACTCGATGCCTTAATGAAGGAAAGATTCCTGAGGATTGGAACACCGCTACAATGATCCTGCTACATAAGAAAGGTGACATTGAGGATCTCGGAAACTACAGACCTATCAGCCTCCTATCAGTAGTTTATAAAATCTTCACTAAAGTTCTTTCACACCGCTTGAAGGTGACACTGGACATGGCTCAACCGAGAGAACAAGCTGGATTCAGGAGTGGCTACAGCACAACAGATCATATCCACGTACTGAGAGAACTAATTGAAAGAGCGAGGGAATATGAACTTCCATTGTGCATGGCTTTTATCGATTATGAAAAAGCCTTTGATTCGGTGAAACCATCAGCAGTTACAATGGCTCTGAAAACCTGCGGTATTGAAGATGCATACATTAATATTATTAATAACATCTATGAAAATGCAAGTGCAAAGATTAGGCTGTTTGAAAATACAACACACATAAAAATTGGAAAAGGAGTGAGACAAGGTGACACCATATCTCCGAAGCTCTTTAATGCCACATTGGAGGGTGTTTTTCAGTCACTGAGCTGGGAAACCAAGGGGATAAAGATTAATGGGAGATTATCTAACCCACCTTCGTTTTGCTGATGACGTAGTCATTTTTGCAACTACCCCATCAGAGCTACAGAGTATGATCCAGGAACTTGCTGACAAGAGTAAAGAAGTGGGATTAAAAATGAACTTTCAGAAGACAAAAGTGATGTTCAATGCTTTTACAAGAAATGAAGATTTATCGATTGATGGAGAAAAGCTGGAGATAACAGACACGTACGTTTATCTTGGACAGCAGATATCAAGTGAGGGTCACATTGGTGAAGAAATTAATCGGCGTACAAAACTTGCC
Source organism: Macrothele yani (assembly GCA_039090855.1). Classification (NCBI taxonomy): domain Eukaryota; kingdom Metazoa; phylum Arthropoda; class Arachnida; order Araneae; family Macrothelidae; genus Macrothele; species Macrothele yani. Next base: position 159,666,859 of record CM076997.1, on the reverse strand, counting down.
TGGAGAGCTTTTGGAAGAAACAGCATAATTTTCAAGAGCAATATGCCATTATGTCTTAAAAGAAAAGTGTTTGATCAATGCATCCTTCCAGTGCTTACGTATGGTGCAGAGACGTGGACCTTAGCTAAAAGAGACATACAAAGGCTGCAGACAACTCAAAGAAGCATGGAGAGGTGCATGCTTGGTGTAACCAGGAGAGATAAGAAGAGGAACACGTGGATCCGAAAAATGACAGGAGTGGAAGACATCATGATCAGAGTTAAATCCCTGAAATGGCAATGGGCTGGACATACTGCCAGAAGGACAGACCATCGATGGACAGCCGAAATTTTAGATTGGATTCCAAGGGACAGGAAAAGACCCAGAAGAAGACCACATGGGAGATGGGTGGATGAAATTCGAAAGTATGCGGGAGTGACATGGAGGAGACTGGCACAAGACAGACCGTTGTGGAGGAAACTTGGGGAGACCTTCGTCCAGCAGTGGATTGATAATGGTTGACAATGATGATGATGATGATATATATACAACCCGAGAACCGGCTGTCGGTTAGTAGAGCGTTCGGAGTCAGAATAGGGAAAGCTGTCGATTTATCGGAGTTCGATAAAGGATAAATTGTGATGGCACGGTGCCTCAGAACTACGATCTTGGAAACGCGCGGCGTGTGGATTGTTCACGTGCCGTTGTACTGAGTACGTATCAAAAGTGGTCCACAGATGGCCAGAGAACGAACTATCGTTCAGCCGTGTGTCGTCCGCCGCTCGTTGATGCCAGAGGGGAGCGGAGACCCACGCATTGTTCACAGCGATCGCAGGACCACCGTGCGACAAATCTTCCCCAGCTAAAACTGTAGCGTTCAGGGCAATGTGTCACATCACACAGTTCATCGCAGCCGTCTGATCATGGGCCTGCGTAGCCGAAGACGCAGCTGGGCCTCCATGCTCACTATACGTCATCGCCAATAACGCATGAAATGGCCCAAGATCGTTGAGATTGGACCGTGGATGATTGGTAGAAAGTGGCCTGGTGTGACAAATCAAGATTCCTAGTGTATCGCGTAGACGGCCAAGCGCTGATACGCCGATTACCAACGGAGGCTATGGCACCTGGATGCACTGTTGGACGGGAACAGACCGGCAGCGGCGGCGGTGTTATTCTTGAGACATTTAAGGTCCTATTATTCCAATAACACAATTCCTGACAGCTGTCAGGTGTCTGAACATCGTTGAGGACCAAGTTCAAGTATTCATGGCAACTGTGTTCCCTGCTGGTGATGGTCATTACCAACAGGATAATGCGCCATGCCACACTGCCAGAATCTTCAAGGAGGGGTTCCAGGAACAGGCTGGTAATTTTCTGTTAATGCCCTGGCCTCGAAATTCACCTGACATGAACCGAATCGAGCATTTGCGGTTCGATTTAGAAAAGCGGGTTCGCGCTAAATTACCACTAACCGGAAATGTACCGGAACTGCATGACCTGCTATTGACATTATGATACCAGATACCCCAGGATACCTATCACCACCTCATCGAATCGATGCCTCGCCGAGTGGCCGCTGTTTTGCGGTCCTGCAGCTTATTAGGTAGGTGGTCATAATGTAATGGTTCATCAGTGTACATCATTTTAAAGCTCTCGTCGATAGCAGGTAACCACGCCTGGGAGGAAAGGCGGTCGAGAGGAAGCCTAATTTTGTATTTCATAACCTCAAAAATTGATTTTTGTAATTGCTTTTAACACATTTAGCATCCGTTCGTCGTAATTTAGGCAGATTGCAATGAGACATCGCTACGTTTATGTAAAACGTGATGATATAATATTCCAGGATAGTTTAGTTATGTTGTTGAATAATAATGGAATCAACTATCGATGCTTCACTTCGTGGCATAGCTTTAAGAAAATCAGATTTCAGCAATAGTTTTACTACTTCCGTCACCCATTTTCGTTACATCGAAATTTTTTCTAAGGAATTTGCTTTAGTACTGTAGAGAAAAAAAAATACATTGCATCAAAAAATGAGGCCCGACGAGAGATCCACTGGATGACGAACGAAGTAAAAATTTCACGAGAGAAAAATGAAAAAGCACATTTTTTTTCCCCAAGTCGTGCTAAAAATATTTAAAAAAGTACGCTTAGTTAGAAATGAGATTGACGTGTAGAACTGCAAATGTGGTACGAATTACACACAAATTTCTCGAGGTCGCACGTAGTAAGAACAGAAATTCTCTGTTGAGAAGAACATCGATGACATGTTGAATATCGGCAACCGATACCGGAGTTAGATGAAGTCATCCTTGAAGAACGGAGATCCGGTGTCACTGATCATTACGACCTTCGTGCCAAGTAGTACGTGGTCAGCAGAATGAAAAACGATAGCTGATTGCGAAATTTTTCGAAAACATTACCTCTTTGTCACCAGCTAGTATTTAAGCAACAGAAAAATGTCTTTAAAAAGTGATAAAATAACACTGCTTCATGTTCGTCAGAATCCAAAAATATTTCCTTGTGAAGTCGACACCGGTTGGAAAGGTGATGGGATCATAAGGTCAAGGATACAGTAGCTAGATAACTTCTCTTTATAAGATAACAATAGTAATGCTCGTACTAAGAACTTTTCTTCATATGCTGTTCGAAACGTTTGGCTGTAAAGTGTTAGTTCAAATTTTTGATAATTTATTTACTACTTTAAAAAGTAGTTAGATTAATATACAAATAAGCAAATCAAAGCTTTCTTCTGGCATTTTTGGTTTCCCAAATATCTTGAAAAAATTATAAAAAAATTGTTTATGATGAGAAAATATGAACTTTAGAAATTCTATTGCATTTCTCTTCAGATATCAGTTCAAAACTTTTGCTATTCATATTTCTCAAGCAAAACTTACACTTTTAGTCCATATGGAAATTAAAAACTCTGGACCTTATGTAAAATTTTATTAAATATCGCACTCAAAAAGCCACAATAGAGATTATGTTTATTAGAAAAATAGCTCCCTTTCACGCGCAGGTGAGAAATTATTTATCATGTCATATTTTCAGAAAGTGCGTTCCAAAATTAGAATGATATGTGGAAATTATCTATCATCACACAAACTTCAGAAACTGTGACAATAAGCATGCGTATCATATATAACGGTGTGCCGAAAGTTTTGCAATATTTGCATAAACTCATGTGCTGCGGCGGGTGTGTCACGTGTTTAAACTAGTTCCTGTCGCGCACTACAATCAGTAGAAAGGGATATAAAGTTGTAGTCGTTGCTGTGAACAGCATTGCATGCCCTCGTTCAGTCTGTGATGAACAGCCACAATTAGTTAATTAGGAAACATATGCAATCTAATTAAACGCCTAAAAGATAAACAGCCACAATTGGCTAATTAGGAAACTTTTGCTTTAGGAGTTAGAACTCGACCATAGCGCTGCTCAAGCAACAAGAAACATTTGTCATGCGAAAGGGGAAGGTTCCGTGGACCACAGCACCGCAACCAGATGGTTCAAGAAATTTCGGTCAGGTGACCGAAACCTCGACGATCAGCACTAGTGGAATTTCGAGGGGATAATCCATTGCGAATTTGTTCCAGACGGTCGGACCATCAACTCCAAGCTGTACTCTGAACAGCTGGAGAGGATATATGCCGTTTTAAAGGAGAAGTAGCCGGCATTGGTGAACAGAAAGCTACAGCAGGACAACGCTCGGCCTCATACCGCGCGAACGACCCGAGCAAAACTACACGAACTTGAGGGTATCGAACTGATGCCACACCCAGCATATAGTCCGGACTTTGCCCCGTCGGATTATTACTTATTCCTTTCCATGGCCCACTTCCTTCGCACGCGGCACTTCAACAACCAGGAGGAGGTGGCAGCTGCTGTGAAGGAGTTCTTCGCCTCGAAGGGCAAGTACTGGTAATCGAAGAACTGAGAGACAGATGTCCAAAGACGGTGCAATACGATGGCTTATACTTTGAACGCTAGTCAGATTTCGTCGCAAAGATACGTATGAAAACATAAAGTGATCGAAATATTGCAAAACTTTCGACTCACCCTAATACTCTGCAGAAGGAGAAAGTGCCGTGTTTTCTTTCGTATAATCCGCGGCGGCTATAATACGCAGAGAGTAGGTCGTCTTTTGGTATGGAGTGAAGAGTTGAGGTCATAGTTTCTTGTACAGAGTGAGTCAAAAGTCGCAGAATACCCTTGTATTTCAGAAACGGGAAAGAAAATGAAATATCTAAATGCTCCAGCAAAGAATCTGTGAGGGGGCCTGTATTTTAGGCTATTTCCGGAACATGGCCGCCATCTTGAAATCCGCCATATTGGTTCAAGGTCACATTTTTCAAATGGTAAGGGGGTCATGTTGCATATCAAACAAGACCAGAATTTTCTCAGAAACTGATTGCCGAAATCAGATTGGACATATGTGTTGTGGTTCACAAGTTACCAATACAGAAAGTTGAAATAACCACTCTTGGTTGCCGGTAACTGAAGATGGTATTGACAAAAGTGCAGAGAGGATTGAGATGATCCTAATGTCTGTGGAACGCAACTGCGGTATCATAGCCGTAGACTTCAACAACCGACAGCCAGAAAGACCAAAATTTCACACAGCACTGTCGCATACCTTATATCCAAATTCCGAAAAACTGGAACTGTGGACGAGAAGTCACGTAGCAGTCGGCCTAAAATTGCTTCCGACTATGAAACCTCAACAATGGTCTTGGCAACCTTTTGCAAAGAGTCCACAGTGTAGCACACAACGTCTAGTGGTAGAGTGTGGTGTCGGTCAATCAGCCATGGTACGTATTCTTCACACCGCTCCTGGACCGCGCAGTCCTGTGGAAATAGCCACCCAGATCCCCCGATCTGACACCACTCGACTGTTATCTGTGGGTTCAGCTGAAACATTTGGCATATGCTGAGAAAATCCGCGACGAACACCACCTTGAGCAACGCATCGTGGAAACCTGTAACCACATTTCTCCAGATATTCTCCTGCGGGTGCATAACGACTGGATGAAGCGCCTTCAGCTCTGTGTTGATCAATAGGGACAACACACTGAACACATCAAATAGCTGCGTATCACAGGGTACTTTAGAGGTTGTTATTTCAACTACCTGTGTTGATAACTTGTGAACCCCAACACATATGTCAAATATGATTACGGCAATCAATTTCTGAGAAAATTCTGGTCTTGTTTGATATGCAATCCTTACCATTTGAAAAATTTGACCTTTATACAATATGGCAGATTTCAAGATAGCGGCCATGTTCCGGAAATAGCCTAAAAGATAGGCCCCTCTCACCGATTCTTTGCTGGAGTATTCAGATATTTAATTTTCACTCCAGTTTCTGAAATACAAGGGTGTCCTGCGACTTTTGAATCACCCATTGTATCTCCAATGTCTTGAAACACTTTTCCTTTCATAGGCAGCTTTAATTTAGGGAAAAGAAAGTTGCCTCACTGTGACAAATCTGGAAAACAGGGGAGATGGTTGAGTACACACACTTGTTTTCGTGGCAGAAATTGCTGTATACTGACTGCTTTGACTGCGGTGTGTTATCGTGAAGATCAGATCATCGATCAACAGATCATATGTAGAAGATTTTAGGAATGGAGAGTCTGACCCCAGGTCTTAAACAACCCTTAGAAAGAAAAAGCTAGAAGATTTCGGCTAGAGTGCACGATATCTTTCTTTTTGGTAACTGTGGCGACTTCCACTGAGCATTATGATGCTTCGTTTCACGATCATATCATTAGCTAAATGTCTCATCACATGTCACAATGCTTTGAAAAAAAAATTGCAGTGTTTCTGCAGTCTCCAGGATGTCTTTTTAATACTCCATTCGTGTATATTTCTGCTCGTCTGACGAAGCGTGAAGAATAACAAGTTAGTAAAATCATGCAATGCATTGATTATGATACGCTTTCCAACATACCAGAAATCATTACTCTAGTTATGAGGATAATGACATTTCGCCCATTTTCAACAGTGTTCGTCCCCATGTAGTCCCCTACCGCATACTAAAATTTCATCGAAATCGGACCATTTTTACGCAAGTTATGACGCATAAGGGCAATGGAATGGATCCCGCTCCTATGTCCTGACCTTTAACCCCATTAAGCCAACTCTCAACTAGGTTTGTCCCCTGGCGGTCCCCTACCGCATACTAAAATTTTATCGAAATCGAACCATTTTTACGCGAGTTATCGTGCGGACTGATGGACAAATCTGGAGCATATACGCTTCTTCAACTTGCGGTTGGAAAGCGTAAAAAAGAACACGAACTTGTTCATTTCTCCATAAATCTTCCACTAAAATTTGACGAATCGTCTCATCATGGATAACGAGCTCACATTCCAGCGTCCTCAGGGTCACAAAGCGATCACTTTTTATCCTTTAGCTAATATTCTGAATTAGTGCAGCCGTGGGCACGGAAGTCGGGGTTTCAAGCGTTTCGTCATTTTCCAAATCTTCCCGCCTATCCTTGAAACGCACATCGAAATAATTTTGCTCGAGATGGGCAATTAGCCCCATACACATCTCGAAACAATTCAACTGTCTCAGATGTAGTTTTATCGATTTCCAAACAGAACCGTTTATTTGCTCTCTGCTCCATAACAGACCAATGACAACGTTCTTCCACCGAAGGACTTCCTGCACAGTGTAAATAATCATGTGCGCAATTCTCAGTCAAACGCTGTTGCCACCGCAAAGCTGATAAATGAAATTATAAAAAAAACTTACTATATCGATCCGTGTGTTTTACCGGGTTTTAAAACAAAATTAGCCTGGTGTTTTAAAAAAAAAATCAGCCTTATAAGAAGAATATTTCTTCCACAGAATTTTATACGACCTATTCGACAATTACGACGCGGATTTTTTCAAAAATCAAAGTACTGCATATTAATTTGCAGATTATATGAAGAAAATTTCTCAGTCATCGTTGCGCCGAATAATGTTTGTTGTATTGTTTCAAATATTTGCACAGACATATTAACTGCTTCTTTTCTTATGAAAAGCTGGTGATACGCTTAGAGTGCAACGTCTCTAAAAAAGGAATATCTATCGGTGACGTCCTCACTTATACCAGAGAACATACACTGGTGTGCAAAATTTATGGACGAAGAGGATAAATTAGCATAACAGCGGAACGAGCTGGTAGAACGGACCGAAAGGTTACTCAGGAGATAGACTAGGGTCCGGTACGGATGGGCTTGCGCATATAAGCAGCATCACGTAGGGGAGGTGGGGGGGGTGTTGGAAGGGTATAAAGCACACGGGCGGTGTACGCTCACCAATTCGGTGAAAGCTATTGCAAGGTGTACATCGGTTTGAACGACGTCGATTTTCTGCCGCCGTGTGATATGGCTAACAGGCAATTCAGTAGACGACATCTGGATGACTTTACCCGAGGTTGCGTCATTGAGAAGTTGGAAGAAGGTAGAAGTGGGATTAGGGTGGCCGAGGAGTTCGGGATCGCTCACAGCATCGTTTCACGAGCTTGGAGAGCATTTCAAACGACAGGAACAGCTGTCCGAGAGTTTAGCAGTGGTCGTCCTCGAGCAACCACGGCGGCGGACGACCGGTACATTGTTCTACAGGCGAGAAGGGACACACGGCAGACAGCGGGAGAAATCGCAAGGCACATGCAACAGACAACTGGACGTCCCTTATCGCGTTTTACCGTGACCAGGAAGCTGCAAAAAGGTGGTCTATTTGCACGACGACCAGTACGGTGTGTGTCATTAACGCCTGCTCATCGCAGACGGCGGTTTCTGTGGTGCCAGGAACACAAGAACTGGGCACATCAGCAATGGGGTCGAGTTCTCTATACGGATGAGAGCCGATTTAGTCTGACGAGCGATTCTGGACGTATACATATCTGGAGAGAGCAGGGAACATGCAATCACACCTCCAACATCATCGAAAGGGACCGGTTTGGAGGTGGCTGAGTTCTCGTTTGGGGTAGTATCATGCTTGGTAGCCGTACTGACCTCCACATCTTCCAAGGGGGTTCAGTCACTGGTGTCCGCTTCTCCTGCTTCACGTGCGTCTGTTTAGAGGTGCTGTGGGTCCTGAGTTCTTCTTCATGGACGACAACGCTAAACCTCATCGTACAGTGGCTGTCGCAGAGCTGTTGGTGAATGAAGATATTCAACGTATGGAATGGCCCGCAAGGTCCCCGGACCTAAATCCAATCGAACACGTGTGGGACCTTCTCGGGAGACGCTTGGCAGCACGTCACCAGCCGCCAGCAACGATTCCGCAGCTGAGATTGGCGCTACAAGAGGAATGGGCCGCGATGCCTCAACAGCTGCTTGACAACCTCGTCCTCAGCCTGGACAGACGTTGTAAATCCTGCAACGCAGTCAGGGGTGATCACATCCCCTACTAAAGACTGGATTTTTATTGGCAGCCGCCTGTCACATGGACGTTTCTGTCTTCTGTGCAGTTGTGCTCGAAGCTACCTTTTCATTAAAGTGCCTTTGTATCCTATGGACTCCTTGTTCGGACGGTTTTGCTCACTTGTCCCATATTCTCACATCTTGGGGATCTTATGGTATGATTTGAGTCGATGTGGAGCACTTCAGCATGACGTTACATTCGAAAAATCGCCTCGTCCTTAATTTTTGCACTTCAGTGTAGAAGCGTAAGAAGTTAGATACAGCATGTGAACAAAAGTTTCGTCCAATACACAGTATATAATCACGGACTTATCAATGTTGGTTAAACGTGTCTGTATGATACATTGAAGTGCACAACAACGGGAAGAATAGTATGCTTATGTGTTTGGAACACACACTGCTTTCAATAATGGAATGAGGTATTCATACTTTTCCAGCTGTTGTGAATGACATGCCACGAACGTTGACGTTATGGCGCTTTCTGAAGCATAGTGTTTTGATTTTAGTTCTTTTGAATTATCTTGCAATTTAAATAAAGCAATTGTTAGCAGCAGTGTAGCTCTGATACCCCCCCCCCCCGCAAAAATATCTTCGAAGCCCTTTTGCGAAAATCTATTTGCTCTGAATTAATGAATTTAAATTCTATATTATTATTAATAACTAGGTTTAACGGACGTTTTAATTATTCAAATTCTTTGGAACCTACATAATAGGTAGGCAACTTTTCTTGAAACTAAAATTGCTACACTTTATTGCGTGTAATACAAATGTACATGTTGTAATTAAAATGACTGTCCTAGCTTTATACCCATGCAAAAGTATTACAAAACATACGCCAAAGTTGATCATATAATGGAAATTTTAGTCTTTTAGAGTACTAAGGCCAGCATCTTTGAAGTGCCTCACGATCACACAGGCAAAAGGGAAAAAACACATAACGGCCGTGTGACAGTGTCTAAATGACCTTCCGATTTATAGGAAAATACAGGACATAAGCAAGCAAATAAAAAAGTAAGAATTCAGAATTGTGGCACAAAAATAGTAAAATTATTTAAATTATTTAAAAAAAGCACGTAACATAATATCATAATGTTTTGCACATGGTAAAAGTATTTTTTTTTTTTACTCTGCTATATATGTATATATAGCAGAGTAAAAAAAAAAATTTGTCATCTAAATAATAAAGGTAAGCAGCACTTGAAAATAATTATGGGGAGATTTCAATGCAAAAATAGGGCAACGGCAACAGAATGAAACTTCAGTAGGTAAATTCGGTCACGGCAACAGAAACCAGCGTGGAAATACTCTCGTTGAGTTTGCAGAGGCAGAAGGGTTTTTCATCTTGAACTCCTTCTTCAAGAAAAAGCCACACAGGAAATGGACATGGAGACATCCAAATGGGACGACAAGTGAAATTGATTTTATTATGTGTAACAAAAAATTCGTCATAGAAGACTGCAGTGTGCTGAACAAGTTCAACACAGGTAGTGACCATAGATTGGTGAGATGTAAGATGCACCTCAACACTAAACTTGAACGTGGCAAGCTCATAAGACAAACAAAATCTATTGACATAACCAACCTTAAAAACACCATAATACCTTCAAGTTGGAACTGAAGAACAGGTTCTCTGCTTTAGAAGGCCTAACATCGGAAGAAGTGGACATCTCTGAAGTTAACAGAAAAGTAACCAAAGCTCTTATGGAAACAGCAACAAAATTAGCTGGGTCTAAGAACAAGTTGCATGTGAACAAATTATCAGGAAAAACCAAAATGTTGATGCAAAAAAGAAGAGATGAGGACAACTAAAGAAGATGTGACTTCCAAAGTGGAATATATAGAGCTATGCAAGACAGTAAGAAAAAGTATCACTGAAGACATAAGAAAATTCAACTGTGAACTAGTGAGGAAAGCAATTGAAAACAACCAAAGCCTAAAGATAGCAAAGGGACATCTCAGTAAGGGAAGAAAACAGATTATGGCACTGAGAAAAGAAGATGGTTCTGTAACAAGAAATAGAGGTGAAATTTTGACAAGAGTGAAAGATTTCTACTCCAAATTATATGAAAGGGATGATATATGCACTCCAGACATCATGAAAGATACCAGTACCAGAGTTCCTCAGTCCTTCCAGCAGAAGTTGCACATGCAATCAAGAACATGAAGCGAGGAAAAGCTCCAGGAGAAGATGGAATTACTGTAGACATCATACAAGAAGCAAGTGGAGAAATCGAAACAGTACTCGCCCAAATTTTCACTCGATGCCTTAATGAAGGAAAGATTCCTGAGGATTGGAACACCGCTACAATGATCCTGCTACATAAGAAAGGTGACATTGAGGATCTCGGAAACTACAGACCTATCAGCCTCCTATCAGTAGTTTATAAAATCTTCACTAAAGTTCTTTCACACCGCTTGAAGGTAACACTGGACATGGCTCAACCGAGAGAACAAGCTGGATTCAGGAGTGGCTACAGCACAATAGATCATATCCACGTGCTGAGAGAACTAATTGAAAGAGCGAGGGAATATGAACTTCCATTGTGCATGGCTTTTATCGATTATGAAAAAGCCTTTGATTCGGTGAAACCATCAGCAGTTACAATGGCTCTGAAAACCTGCGGTATTGAAGATGCATACATTAATATTATTAATAACATCTATGAAAATGCAAGTGCAAAGATTAGGCTGTTTGAAAATACAACACACGTAAAAATTGGAAAGGGAGTGAGACAAGGTGACACCATATCTCCGAAGCTCTTTAATGCCACATTGGAGGGTGTTTTTCAGTCGCTGAGCTGGGAAAACAAGGGGATAAAGATTAATGGAGATTATCTAACCCACCTTCGTTTTGCTGATGACGTAGTCATTTTTGCAACTACCCCATCAGAGCTGCAGAGTATGATCCAGGAACTTGCTGACAAGAGTAAAGAAGTGGGATTAAAAATGAACTTTCAGAAGACAAAAGTGATGTTCAATGCTTTTACAAGAAATGAAGATTTATCGATTGATGGAGAAAAGCTGGAGATAACAGACACGTACGTTTATCTTGGACAGCAGATATCAAGTGAGGGTCACATTGATGAAGAAATTAATCGGCGTACAAAACTTGCCTGGAGAGCTTTTGGAAGAAACAGCATAATTTTCAAGAGCAATATGCCATTATGTCTTAAAAGAAAAAGTGTTTGATCAGTGCATCCTTCCAGTGCTTACGTATGGTGCAGAGACGTGGACCTTAACTAAAAGAGACATACAAAGGCTGCAGACAACTCAAAGAAGCATGGAGAGGTGCATACTTGGTGTAACCAGGAGAGATAAGAAGAGGAACTCGTGGATCCGAAAAATGACAAGAGTGGAAGACATCATGATCAGAGTTAAATCCCTGAAATGGCAATGGGCTGGACATACTGCCAGAAGGACAGATCATCGATGGACAGCCGAAATTTTAGATTGGATTCCAAGGGACAGGAAAAGACCCAGAAGAAGACCACATGGGAGATGGGTGGATGAAATTCGAAAGTATGCAGGGGTGACATGGAGGAGACTGGCACAAGACAGACCGTTGTGGAGGAAACTTGGGGAGACCTTCGTCCAGCAGTGGATTGATAATGGTTGACAATGATGATGATGATGATATGTATATAAAAAAATGACATGTTCCTGTTTTTTTCGTTCGCGAAGAACACCTTTTAGCTCATTATATTACGAAGGATGCGTAGTTATGTGCAAACAAGTGTAAAATATAACGCCTTGTCTTAATTGATATAAAAATTTCATCTATTCAACTGATTTTTTATTCACATTCTCTTGTAATTATACATGCATAGCAATTATTGCTATGGCTGTGAAAAGTGACCTTAGTTCTTCTGGAATAGTTGCTTTCCCGTCATCCAGTTTTTATAAACTAAAGCAAAAATGATTTCTTGAAGATTTTACTCATTTACTTAAAAAAGAAATGCTTGTCTTTTTAATACTTCATTCAAATGAGCACTTAAAAATTCCTGGGTATTTCTTTAACCACTTTTATATGAAGTCTCCGCAGAAATTTTGAAAAATCCTTCTGATAAGGCTGCAGGCCCTTTTAGCCGTGAGCTCAAGACAATGAAACCCAGTTCAAAATAGGAGAATTTTCAATATACTTAACCTTAAAATATAATCAGGACTCACCAAGTAATGATAAGTCTTGTATTTTACTTCACGTAGCACTACGTATTTTCCCCTAGGAAGTGCGTTGTTTACATCTCCACAGAAAGATAATTAAGATAGCATCCGAAGGGCCATGAAAATTCAATTGTTCTCCACTCTTCCAATTCCTTAGTTTAAGCCTGTTTCTTTGCCGCCCCGGTGGCGCAGTGGTCTAAGGCGCTGGCCTCTGATGATTCGTCCGTAAGGGGTCCGGGTTCGAATCCCGGTGAGGCATGGATGTTGTGTTTGTCTTACGGCACTGGCTCTCTCCCTTCCCTGGAACCAGTGACCCTAAATTAGGGACGGGAGACTACTTATAGCCCATTGAGTTGCTCACGGTGGTCGTTAAACCTCCAATCAAAAAAAAAAAAAAAAAAAAAGCCTGTTTTTCTTGTTTGTATGGCCCCTGCGCTAATGAGAAGGGTGAATAGGAATTCAGATCAGATCATACGTAGAGGATTTTAGGAAGGGAGTATCTGACCCCAGGTCTTAAACAACCCTTAGAAATAGGAAGCTAGGAGATTTGGGCTAGAGTGCCCGATACGAAAGTGACGCGGAAGCTAGGTAGAAAGGAGGAGGAAGACACCTTCATTTATTACCGGGGAGCCAGTACCCGGAGCCCGACAGCTTAACGTTCCCATCCGACGCACGGCGGATATTTCGTGGTTCGAGCGTTCGTACCTGCTGGGATCGAACCTAAGGTCTTCTCCGTGGCGGTGACGAACGTTGACCACAGGCCGCCCGCTGCCCTGAATAGGAATTCACTGAGGGGTCACTACTAATTGCTCTGTTTTCTTTATTAAACAGTGGATTCCAACTCGGAAAATGGAGTCTGAAGTTACACTAGCGCTCTTAAGACTATCCAGGTACAGTGAAAGTACAGGAAGTGGCTGAAGATTGCTCTGTAGGAGAGGAGTGCAAGGCAGAGTCGCTGGCTGGAAGGAGGAAAGTTACGGGGGTGGGGGTAGGAGGTATTGTGTTTGCGTGGCAGGACGTTAAAATTTGATTTAAATAAACAAAAACGACATTTTCTTTTAAATAAATTGTTCAAGTAGAGTACTATTTTCGTAAACAAAAATGGAAAATTTTGAAAAGCGATTTAAGACAATGCATTCAGAGCAAGCAAAAAGTTGAAGGCGAAATTCTACGAATACTTCTATACTTCTACTTTACACCAATGGCGTAACTAGTTAGATCTGTGTGTGTGTGTGTGTGTGTGTGTGGTCCAGGTTGAGGGTGTGGCGATTGCATGAATTCCTTTGCAGCCGGTAGTGAAAAGCATTAAAGCAGCCCCGGTGGCGCAGTGGTGTAAGCGTTGGCTTACGACCACTCGTCCGAGATGGATCCTGGTTCGAATCCAGTATGGGGCATGGATGCTGTGTTTGTCTTACGGCACTGGCTCTCTTCCTTCCATGGAACCAGTAGCCCTAAAAACGGGACAGGCGACTGCTTATAACCCATTGAGTTGCTCAAGTGGTCGTTAAACATTCAAACAATTAAAAAAAAAAAAAAAAAAAAAGGAAGTAAAAATTCGTTCTTCATTGTTTCGTTAAAAAAAAAAAAAAAGTTGCTATGAAACTTGCCCCACCAAAAACAATGCTCGCCCATCCTGATTTCGAAGTCTAGCGATGTCCCTGCCTGAGCCTCCCCCCCCCCCACACACACACACGCGCGATGCGGGGGTTGCCGGGGGGGAGGCTCAGGCAGGGACTTCGCCCACGGTTGTTAGTATTTTTCTGAAAAAGTATATAATGTATATATTCTTTTCCAGTCAAAAAAAAAATTCTCACGTAGCTCTATTGATTACAGTAAATGTGACAGATTTATCCCACACGTTGTTCGATTATCAGTAATCAATGACCACGTTCCATTATCATTGAAAATTCAGGATATCGCTCTCCCGAAAATGTTGGAAACACTATGATAAAAAAAAAAATGCAGTTAAATCCTTCCATTAAAACAACGATCAGATTATCTTATGGTTGGAGAAGAAAAAACCTTCTTATTTCTGTTTCAGTCATACCTCCCCGTCATCGCTAAACAATACATCAAATCAGCTTTCTACTCCTCGAAGAAGATCCTCTCAACAAAGATGCTGTCACATTGCTGAAAAGAGGAACAAAAGAAAAATACTAAAAGAGGATCACCACTGCATTATCATGAAGCCGTATACGAGTCAGATCTTGACCTCTGACCTGGTGACCCTCGCAGTGGGCGGTGCCCCGGTCGTGACACAGCCCAAGGGCGGTCACGAGCGGCAGGTGCACTCTGGGGCCGCAGGGAATCTCAAGGTAGAGGCCCTGAAGGGGACTCTTGGTTTTGGTGAACGGGGAGACAGGCTTCGGGGAGGAACACCGAATATACTCTTGTCTGCCAGGACGCAGTGGTCATGCTGAGGTGTGGAGTAGAGAATAGAAAAGGAAAGAAAGAAAGAAAAAGAAAAAACAGCAGCGGCTCAAGCACGTTAAAGCTGAAAATGTAAGATACGATGTCCTGGGAGAAATTCCAGAAATTTAAAACCGCCCTCAAATCGCTGAGATGCCTTTGCGTGTACTAACATTACTAGAGATTGCTGGAAGGTTTTTTTTTTTTTTAATTATCTTCTGTGAGCCCTAATTTCAAAAAGAAATATACCTCAGTGGATAAGGAAATTTCCCACATTCTTGAACAGGACCTGGCAGGCGCATTCGATTCGTAAAGGCATTCAGTGAGACGAACATTTTTTTTACTTTCTTTTTCGGGGTTTAACGACCGTTGTGAGCAACTCGTAGGGATGTAAGCAGTCACCAGTCCATAATAGTGTCAGTGTTTCTAGGAGTGGGGAGGTCCAGTGCTGTCAGCCAAACACACCACCAGTGCCTCCTTCTGGATTCGAGCCAGGGCGCATCTCAGATGAGTGGTCAGAAGGCAGCGCTTCAGACCACCCACCAACCGGAATGTTTTGGATTTCTATTTATACTTCAGCAAGCTGCTTTCTCTTCAACTTTTACTTTCCTTCTCAAATGTCACGGATAATCTTGCTCATGTACCTCATCAAGCCGGTTGCTTCAGTAGTTACGCTACTGCTTGTGAAAATTGCAACACCAAGAAGGAATCATACGATTCGAATTAAATTTACCACACATTACTGATATGACTGTACATAAGTGATTTAATTTTCAGAACAATACAACAATTTTTACTTGAAAAAAATCAATATCTTGGAGCATCCGCGAGTCAATAAGAGAGGCGTGGCATTGAATCGAAAAGCCGTTGGATGGCGTAGAACAATACAACAATTTTTACTTGAAAAAAAACAATATCTTGGAGCATCCGCGAGTCAATAAGAGAGGCGTGGCATTGAATCGAAAAGCCGTTGGATGGCGTCCTGGGTAATTGCTTGCCAGGCGGCATATATGCGAGTTCATAGATCATTGGTACTCACCACTGGAAAACTTTAATGGGCCAGTTGCTGAGTAAATATACCCCAGACAGGTACGATGTTTATCGAACGCGCAGGCCACTAAAAAAGCGATATCTGCTGGCTTAAACATTCCTGGCAACATGAAATCGGGCATTGTCCTGCTGGAATATAAAGCTAGGAGTGCTCTGAAGGAAGGGTATTTCTTCTGCCTGTACAACTTCCCTGATGTAGTGGTCGCTGTTGAGACTGCCATCAAGTCATAGCAGCCGAGATCGCGAATGGTACCCAATGGCACCCCAAACCATCACACTTGGCGTTCGGCCCGTATGACGCTCGACAATGCATGCTGGAAGAAGACTCTCACCCCAATACCGTCTAATGTGTATGCAGCCAACATGGTAGTCCAAGTTGAATCGGGACTCGTCCGGAAACACGACATGTCGCCAATCAGTACTACATTGTCTGTATTGAAAACCCCATTCCAGCCTGAGGAGTCCACTGTTCAGGGTCAAAGGGATGCGTGTAACCAGTCCTCTGTGCAGCAGGCGGCTTCGAACTGTGAAAGCAAACAATGCCAGGCCTGTTACAGTGCTCCACTGCTGTGCTAACACTTGCGCAGATGCGGAACGATTCGTCACTGCCATGAGGACGAGGTGTTGGTCATCCTGCGGTGTCGTCACATTTCTCGCTCCACTTCCGGATTGTCGATGCACCTGGTTCTCCTCGGACCACTGCTACCACACGCGCAACACGGTCGTGGCTTTATGTCCTGTCCGAGCTGCAATGTCGCGATAAGAAAATGCACCTTCACGCAGACCAATCATTCGTCCCCGTTCAAAATGCACCTTCGCCGCCCCGGTGGCGCAGTGGTCTAAGGCGTTGGCCTCTGAACATTCGTCCGAAGGGGTCCGGGTTCGAATCCCGGTGAGGCATGGATGTTGTGTTTGTCTTACGGCACTGGCTCTCTCCCTTCCCTGGAAACAGTGACCCTAAATTAGGGACGGGCGACTGCTTATAGCCCATTGAGTTGCTCACGGTGGTCGTTAAACCTCCAATCAAAAAAAAAAAAAAATGCACCTTCATGCAGACCAATCATTCGTCCCCGTTCAAAATGTGCCTTGACGCAGACCAATCATTCGTCCACGTTCAAAATGTACCTTCACGCAGACTAATCATTCGTCCCCGTTCAAAATGCGCCTTCACGCAGACCAATCATTCGCCCCCCGTTCAAATTCTGTCGTATGGTGATATTGCGACCTTCGTCGTCGCCGATGCATTCTTGACTCCTGGAGACCAGTTTACAACTCGCTGTCCGCGATGCACTACTGGTCTGTATCCTAAACAGCCCTCTCTTTATACCCCTCACTCGGGCCAAGACATGCGCAATGACTCTGCCCTTCTAATCATTTGCATGTCTTACCCTGCTCTGCATATCCTGTAAGTTTCGCGTGATTGTGATCATCCCTCATTGCTGTTGCAATTTTCGCAAACATTAGTTTATATTTAGGAAGTGTCTTTCAAATCCCCCGTAAATGTAATGAACGTAAAAAGAGAGTAATAAAATGAGCACGCAACTAAGCTTAGTGTTGAACTGATACATATTGACGACATTAATTGGGGGTGTAGTTAATTTTACAGAGCGCCGACGCGTGGCACTGGCAAACTTTTCAAATCTAATTGCCTCCTATTTTTCCAGATGATCATGGAAAAAAGGCTTCTGTTGTACAACACGGCTCCCGAAACTGAATATGTAATTAAAATCAAACGGGTCAGATCAGCATGCAATTAACAAACGAAAGAAGTCAGATAGTGCAATGTTCTTAAGAACCGATGAGGTTTGTTTAAACCAAGGATGCAGTTTCTTCCCTTATTTCAATCACTGGCTTTAAACTAGGGACGGACTATGCTTTACAGCCTTAAACGCTCATGGGGTCTTAACCCTGAAATATTAAAAAAAAATTAAAGAACGGGAGACTCTTTTGCTTAAGACATTGCTATGAGGGTTTAAGAGATTTTAAAATAATTTAAAATTAATTCTTTTCCAAGTAAGAAAAACACAGTCGAGTCACTTTATTGTTACCATTCTCCTACTTTTGACGTCAACAGTTCGTAGCCAATGAATGAAGGCACGTGTCGTGAGCTGGCTTGGAGTGTATATAAGGTGTGCTGTAGGCATTCTTAGATCATAGCACTCGTCGCTGTCATGGATAAAAGGAGCGATTTATCAGATTTGCAAAAAGGGATGATTATCGGCTTTCGGGCCAAGAGTGGCAGTATTTCCGAAACAGTGCCGTTTTTTAATTGCCTGCGTGCTGCTGTGGTTAACGTGTACGGTGATTCGAGAAATGGCACCATTGCGAATAAGTGACGTGGAAACTGCGCAACATCACGTGCCACTGATGTGAGAGGTGAACGTCGGCTGCGAAAGTGCGTGAGGGCCGATCGATACGCTACACTGGTGCAACTCACTGGCCGAATGAATCAGGGGGCTACCAGAAGTGCGTATAAAACGATAGTTCAGCGAACCCTGCTGCGTATGGGGCTCCGATGCAGACGGATGGCCATTATACCAATATATGCTACCGAAGGTGCATCGGCAGAAAAGGCTTTCATTTTCACGGCAGTGTCGGAATTGGACATCCGCTGATTGGCAAAGGACAGCCCTTTCCGGTGAGTCACGTTTTCTGCTTCATCGAGCGGATGGATGTCGACGTATAAGGTGAGAAACATCGGAGAACAAACACTCTTCAACAGCTGCTGGAAGAACACAAGCTGGCGGGGACAGGTTTATGGTGTGGGAAATGTTTTCGTGGCATTCGCTGGGTCCACTCATACCTGTGGAAGGCACTGTGGACCGAATTCGTTATGAATCCATCCTAGCAGACCAAGTACACCCATACATGCTGATTGTCTTCCCTGGAGAGTATGGGATTTTCGAGCACAACAATACGACGTGTCACACAGCTAGAAATGTCCGAGAGTGGTTGGAAGAGCACTATGAAGACTTCAAAATACTTCCCCGGCCACCTAACTCCCCGACTTAAATCCAATTGAGCATCTGTGGGACCACCTCGATCGTGTTGTTCGCTCTATGGATCCTCCACCACGCACCCTCCAGCAGCTGTCAGATGCACTACAGTCAGCATGGCTCCACATACCTGTAAACACCTTACAGCAGCTTATTGAGTCACTCCCAGCCCGTCTAACAGCTATCCGCGCTGCACATGGAGGTTACTCTGGTTATTAGCTGGTGATCACAATAATGTCACTCGACCGTGTATTTAACGGTTGAAATACCATTTAATAAAACATGACTTTCAATGTCCCAAACGGAGAAATTACAAAGTAACTAGAAAAGGAGCCTGTGGACTAGAACCTTTTTAAACATTGGATGATTAATATACAGGGTGTCCACAAAGTTCCTTTACAACTTTGCACATTTATTACGGACACCCTGTACTATGTAAGTTCATGGTATTTGTTGTATAATATACTGTAAATATCAAAGTTTTAATTGACATTCTCGTTTTTCGTAATAGGTCACTCACTGACGTAGACTCTCCACACACCACATAACTCTTAAGACAAATCTCTTTTCACAACGTTCCTTTCAATAATTATTGAAAGGAGCGTTGTGAAAAGAACGTGTAAACTGAAAGCGTGTAAACTGATTATAATCAGTTTACACGCTTCAATAATCAGTTTACAACCCAACGCTCGCCCAGCAACAGATAAGTCGTCGTTTTTATATCTCGTTCTTATCAAAACTCAGGCATACGTCACGTTCATTCAACCTCAATTGTGTTGCCAAACGTATTCATTTGAGAGAAAAGATATTACGTTAAGAGTGAAGAATAACTGAAAATAAACTCAAGATTTACATAGGGAAAGAAACAAAAAAGGAGAGTTAATTTACAATGTACGTCACAGCTCCATTATAATTTTCTAGATATTCCACGAAGTTAAAATGTATCGGTTCTGAGATTTGTAAAGGACATTTGGAAGATAACTTTTGCTGCAAAGGTTCCCACATCTAAACTAAATCTCCCAATTCACCTTCATATTCCACAAACACTCAGAGGCGTTCCAGATGTCATTCTTCTGCTTCTTCCTCACAGTATGCATTGGTTACTGAAAAAATCAAGAAACTTAAAGAAATAGTGCACGTCAGAAACAGACACTAGTTGTATTCTTTTTACCTGCCTTCAACTTTCCTTTCCATTTTTTTTTTGTCATGCGCTATGTAACCTTTTTTTCTTTTTTTTTCCACGTTTGGTTGAAAGGTTTTTTGTTACATTTTTTTAGGCTATCTCCTTAATTTATTTGAGACATTCTGAGCGAGCATCTAATTTTTTTACAGTATTTCTTATGCCTTGTTCTAGCACCTTTTTTGAGCTCACTTTGATTAAAATTTATTTATTTCGGAATTTTTAAGGGAATTTTTCAAAGCAGGGCGGTTTCATGATGTTCCACCTTGTTACATCATGATTATTTATTTTACTTGAAATTTCACCTTTCGATTACGCATGCA
Source organism: Macrothele yani (assembly GCA_039090855.1). Taxonomy (NCBI): domain Eukaryota; kingdom Metazoa; phylum Arthropoda; class Arachnida; order Araneae; family Macrothelidae; genus Macrothele; species Macrothele yani. Next base: position 159,646,337 of record CM076997.1, on the reverse strand, counting down.
AATTAAAAGGGGAAAACAAGTTAGTAAAATCATGCAATGCACTGATTTCCAACATACAAGAAATCATTTCTCAAGTTATTACTCAAGTTATTACTCAAGTTATGAGGATAATGGCTGTGGAATAAATCTTGCTCCTGTGTCCTTACCTTTGACCTCATTTCGATGATATTGAACAGAACCGGTTATGTATACTTCTGGAACAACATGATAAAGTTTTGTCTCAATCGAAGCATTTTTACGTAAGTTATGGCGCATAAGGGAGATGGAATTAATCCCGCTGCTATGTCCTGACCTTTGACCCCATTTCGTCCATTTTCAAAAGGATTCGTTCCCAGTTGATCCCCTACCACATACTAAAACTTCATCGAGATCGAACCATTTTTATGCAAGTTATGACGCATAAGAGCAATGAAATAAATCCCGCTCCTATGTCCTGGCCTTTTACCTCACTTCGCCCATTTTCAAAAGGATTCGTCCCCGGGTGGTGTCCTATCACATACTAAAATTTCATTGAAATCGAACCATTTTTACGCAAGTTAGGATGCATAAGGGCAATGGAAGGGAATCCGCTCCTATGTCCTGACCTTTGACCCATTTCGTCCATTTTTAATAGGGTTCGTCCCCAGGTGATCCCCTACCACATACTAAAATTTCATCGAAATCGACCCACTTTTACGGGAGTTATCGTGCGGACAGACGGAAAGAAGGACAGACAGACAGACGGAGAAAGCTGGAGCATATACGCTTCTTCAGCCTATGCTTGGAAAGCATAAAAAAAAAAAGAGAAAAACCTCCAAGAAAAATTTATGAGAAAAATCTCTGATGTTTCAAAAATTTTAAGGAACCTCTTTAAAGGAAAACTGTTGTGAAAAAAGTTGCTCAGTAAAATATACGAATATTGAAACAACACAATGAAAAAGGAATTTTTCGTGAAAACCAACTGTATGAATGATGAGACCTAGGCTTTAAGTTTTGTCTCACTGTACCATATAAAATGCGACTTTAATATCATTTTAGTAAGTATAATGTTTTAATATGTTGTTCAGTGTAGTCAACTAATTCTGTTCTCAGATAATTATTTGAAGAATACATAACATAATCAACTGAATGTGACTGTTCAAAAGTAATGTCCGGCATCAAAAAAACAGCACTTACGTAAACTGGTTTTATTTTACACGAAGTAGTAACGAACAAGAAGTTGCAGTCACAAATACACTTTTAGTTAAGTCTTAATTCATCAGATGACACGTAACAGCACAAGCCACAAGCTCATATATTTTTCACTCAGATAGAAATTCTTACCATATATCTGCTATACACGTTATTCAACTTTCCAGATATATCTACAACACGTTGGTCGTTTCTCCACATACATCAATAACACGCTTTTCTTCTCTCCACCCTCAAAACTCTCGTTTTAGCTTTTAATTTACAATTGACGTGCTGTCAGCGTTGACAAAACGTACCAGGTGTTCGGGAAAGTAATGCGCAGTTCGGTGGGAACATCTCTAACGGAGAAGAAAAAAGATTTACATGAAAAAGGGAAACTCAAAAGGAAAACGAAATTTGATGAATGCGTCACGTAAAGCTTATTCGCTCAAAAGGAAGCCTAGTGGCAGCGGTGGGACTCGAACCCACGCCTCCGAAGAGACTGGTGCCTTAAACCAGCGTCTTAGACCGCTCGGCCACGCTACCACGTATAGTTCCATAGAAAGTATGTTATATTATTACGTTACTGTCCTTCCGAAGACATTTTTCCGTGATTTTTTCTGTTGAGGAAGTGTGCCTGCCAATATTTGAGCAATCATGAGCTTTACGTACAGAGGCATAACTGGGCATTTATGCGCCCGGGGAAAACCACAAAATACTGCGGCCCCCTGCCGAAGTCGTTAAGACCAAAGAACTTGTTGGATAAGTTTTACGATTACAAAACTGATTTTGTCTGTTGATTAGCCACAAATTTGTACTATTTAATACCCACACGCATATGCAATTACAGTTTTTCAAAAAAAAAAAAAAAAAAAAACTGAAACTCAGGAGTTGCTTCTGATATTTCGCTGCACACTGAGTTTTGTACTGTGTTTCTTTTAATCATATCCTCTTGTAGTTAATGGATAACTAATAATCACTAACGGCTGTGCAATATATTTTAAGAACGGGCTAGTTTTCCGGCGGTCCAGAGAGAGGAAGACCTTTGCAAAGTTATTGCCATTTTAATTGTAGTTTAACACCTAACTTTTAAATATTTTTGTTAGGGTATGATACTGCAAATAGGGTATTTCGTAACTAGGTGCCATTTCTTATCCCAAATTGGAAAGGCATTTTACCCTCATTAATAGGAAAAAATAAGGAAATCGGGGACAGCATTTAGCAGAAGGGTTTCATGTATTTCTCTTACCCTCTCTTATATCAAGGAAATTCGTCATCTAAATAATAAAGGTAAGCAGCACTTGAAAATAATTATGGGAGATTTCAATGCAAAAATAGGGCAACGGCAACAGAATGAAACTTCAGTAGGTAAATTCGGTCACGGCAACAGAAACCAGTGTGGAAATACTCTCGTTGAGTTTGCAGAGGCAGAAGGGTTTTTCATCTTGAACTCCTTCTTCAAGAAAAAGCCACACAGGAAATGGACATGGAGATATCCAAATGGGACGACAAGTGAAATTGATTTTATTATGTGTAACAAAAAATTCGTCATAGAAGACTGCAGTGTGCTAAACAAGTTCAACACAGGTAGTGACCATAGATTGGTGAGATGTAAGATGCACCTCAACACTAAACTTGAACGTGGCAAGCTCATAAGACAAACAAAATCTACTGACATAACCAACCTTAAAAAACACCATAATACCTTCAAGTTGGAACTGAAGAACAGGTTCTCTGCTTTAGAAGGCCTAACATCAGAAGAAGTGGACATCTCTGAAGTTAACAGAACAGTAACCAAAGCTCTTATGGAAACAGCAACAAAATTAGCTGGGTCTAAGAGCAAGTTGCATGTAAACAAATTATCAGGAAAAACGAAAATGTTGATGCAAAAAAGAAGAGAGATGAGGACAACTAAAGAAGATGTGACTTCCAAAGTGGAATATATAGAGCTATGCAAGACAGTAAGAAAAAGTATCACTGAAGACGTAAGAAAATTCAACTGTGAACTAGTGAGGAAAGCAATTGAAAACAACCAAAGCCTAAAGATAGCAAAGGGACATCTCACTAAGGGAAGAAAACAGATTATGGCACTGAGAAAAGAAGATGCTTCTGTAACAAGAAATAGAGGCGAAATTTTGACAAGAGTGAAAGATTTCTACTCCAAATTATATGAAAGGGTTGATACATGCACTCCAGACATCATGAAAGATACCAGTACCAGAGTTCCTCCAGTCCTTCCAGCAGAAGTTGCACATGCAATCAAGAACATGAAGCGGGGAAAAGCTCCAGGAGAAGATGGAATTACTGTAGACATCATACAAGAAGCAAGTGGAGAAATCGAAACAGTACTCACCCAAATTTTCACCCGATGCCTTAATGAAGGAAAGATTCCTGAGGATTGGAACACCGCTACAATGATCCTGCTACATAAGAAAGGTGACATTGAGGATCTCGGAAACTACAGACCTATCAGCCTCCTATCAGTAGTTTATAAAATCTTCACTAAAGTTCTTTCACACCGCTTGAAGGTAACACTGGACATGGCTCAACCGACAGAACAAGCTGGATTCAGGAGTGGCTACAGCACAATAGATCATATCCACGTACTGAGAGAATTAATTGAAAGAGCGAGAGAATATGAACTTCCATTGTGCATGGCTTTTATCGATTATGAAAAAGCCTTTGATTCGGTGAAACCATCAGCAGTTACAATGGCTCTGAAAACCTGCGGTATTGAAGATGCATACATTAATATTATTAATAACATCTATGAAAATGCAAGTACAAAGATTCGGCTGTTTGAAAATACAACACACGTAAAAATTGGAAAGGGAGTGAGACAAGGTGACACCATATCTCCGAAGTTCCTTAATGCCACATTAGAGGGTGTTTTTCAGTCGCTGAGCTGGGAAAACAAGGGGATAAAGATTAATGGAGATTATCTAGCCCACCTTCGTTCTGCTGAAGACGTAGTCCTTTTTGCAACTACCCCATCGCAGCTGCAGAGTATGATCCAGGAACTTGCTGACAAGAGTAAAGAAGTGGAATTAAAAATGAACTTTCAGAAGACAAAAGTGATGTTCAATGCTTTTACAAGAAATGAAGATTTATCGATTGATGGAGAAAAGCTGTAGATAACAGACACGTACGTTTATCTTGGACAGCAGATATCAAGTGAGGGTCACATTGATGAAGAAATTAATCGGCGTACAAAACTTGCCTGGAGAGCTTTTGGAAGAAACAGCATTATTTTCAAGAGCAATATGCCATTATGTCTTAAAAGAAAAGTGTTTGATCAATGCATCCTTCCAGTGCTTACGTATGGTGCAGAGACGTGGACCTTAACTAAAAGAGACATACAAAGGCTGCAGACAACTCAAACAAGCATGGAGAGGTGCATGTTTGGTGTAACCAGGAGAGATAAGAAGAGGAACTCGTGGATCCGAAAAATGACAAGAGTGGAAGACATCATGATCAGAGTTAAATCCCTGAAATGGCAATGGGCTGGACATACTGCCAGAAGGACAGATCATCGATGGACAGCCGAAATTTTAGATTGGATCCCAAGGGACAGGAAAAGACCCAGAAGAAGACCACAAGGGAGATGGGTGGATGAAATTCGAAAGTATGCAGGGGTGACATGGAGGAGACTGGCACAAGACAGACAGTTGTTAAGGAAACTTGGGGAGACCTTCGTCCAGCAGTGGATTGATAATGGTTGACAATGATGATGATGATATCAAGGATGTTCTGAGTACTGAAGCTGAACTCGAAGTGGAACGTCATTTAGGGCTATAAAACATAAAATGTGAAAATGTGAAGACAACGGTAAAATTCCCAACTGCTCCGGAGTTCCGACCTTTGATACCACATTAAACGGACCGAATGCAGCTTGAAGTACTGGTAGTAATGATTGAACTGACCCCAGAGAATCTTAAAAAAAATGAATGACATCGGGATCTTAAAACGTACGACGAACAACCGCGCCTACATTTTTTTTTTTCTTTTTTTTATTGGAGGTTTAGCGACCACCGTGAACAACTTAACGTCCGTCTCTAATTTAGGGCCACTGGCTCCAGGGAAAGGAAAGGGCCAGGGTCGTAAGACAAACACAGCATCCATGTCTCACCGGGATTTGAACCCGGACCCCTTTCGGACGTATGGTCAGTAGCCATTGCTTATACCACTGCCCCACCACTTTCATTTCTGATTTTGAGCAACTTACATCCCCTGCACATGTTGAGGAAGAAATGCGAATTTTTAGCCGCCAAGCTACGGCAACTAGCCAAAGAAATTATAGGCAAATTCTGTACCAGAAACTGGTGCAAAAGTTTCAATTCAGATTGTAATCAGATTGTGCGCAGTGATATTTACGCCCTCTCTTGAGTTGCACCCGGAGTAGACACCCCGCCTGCCCCGCCCTAGTTACGCCTCTGTTTACGTATGAGCTATTTTCGAGCATGTATTCTTTCAACATTTTGTCAGTCGCATTTTCACTTTCTTAGTTTTCTTGTTCTGTTTTTTCACTTAATAACTTTGTCCAAATTATTGCTCACTGTCCGCAAAAATATATTGAATTAGATTCCTCGTTCCTCAAAGATGCAAAACAGAAATGATCATTTATCTGTTGCTGTTCACATTGCTTTCTTTCTTTTTTTTTTTTTAATTATTAATTTTCTTGAACCAAGAGTCCGGTGCTAAAACTTCTACCATGTGATTAATTAATCAGTACCGCCGGGCTGTACGTTATTCAGAAAGAAGTTGAATACACTCTTGGCAAAAAAAAAAAAAAAAAGCAAGAAAAACAAAGCACTTAGAAGTTATCATCCAGTCTAGATGAAAATTGGTATGTGCAATGTACATATAGCGGAAAGGAAATGGTTGCATCTTCAGAGCAGTTGGGCCGTTTATTAGGATGAAACAGCTACACGCAGTGGCGGCGGAACCACTTGTTGTGATGTGCATTAGAAAGTTCCTCTAGGTAAGTGGTTGGGTGGTCCTGATTCCCAAGAAAGCTCCTTAGGTATTGTTTTTTTTCTGTTTGTTCCGGGAAGCTGGAAGGTATGGGGTGCACCACGATTCGAAATTTCGGGCCCGGTCAACGAACTTTATTTGCCGCCGCCCCTGGCTACACGAGTGGAACAAGTCAGTACTTTGTACCTCTGGCTCGGATAAAAGGGTTACGCGGCGATGCATAGACGCATACACATCACGAATGCTGTCCTGAGATACAGCATGCCAGATGGTGTCCAAAATTTGGGCCGGATGCACTTCCATACCTGGTCCAAAGAATCGAAGCGTTTATATTCTTTGCCTAGTCTGCGTCGTCTGCTGCAACAGAGCAACGCGAAATCACGGGTAATATGAGGTCTTCCGGGTGCTGCCATCTATCGAGTGTCATGAAAAACACAGCGTGCGGTGTATTCACGAAACGAATATTTCTGAGGTATTCTTGCTGGCCCTTAAAAAAGCTTATCGTGGAGGAGGATTTTGTTCGTATTCTAAAGCATTTACACAGACCGTAGAGACGTGTTTCGTGCAGAATTAAAACCATTTTTCTAGCATAAAATTAAATAAATTAATTACGTCCAGGAAAGAACGGTTTTATGATCCGAATCATGACTCCAAAGCAATATTCTGACGAGAGACGACAGTTCCGTCGGAGTAAATATACCAGAATATGTCTGGAAAATGAAGTTTGCGAGTTCCATTACTAAGGGTTTTTTTTTTTTTTTTTTTTTTTTTTTTTATTGGAGGTTTAACGACAACCGTGAGCAACTCAATGCGCTACAAGCAGTCCTCCTTCCCTAATTTAGGAACGCTGGTTACAGGGAAGGGACCGAGCCAGTGCCGTAAGACAAACACAACATCCATGCCTCACCGGGATTCGAACCCGGAGCCAAGGGAACGAATTGTCAGAAGCCAACGCTTAGACCACTGCGCCACCGGGGATGCTTACTAAGTTTGCGTTTGAGAGCTCCTCAACTGCCCTCAACACCTTGAGTGTGAGCATCAGTACCAGAATCCATGAAGCTCAGTGAGTGGTTAACTGTGAGATTTTCGTATTTGCAGCTTCCGAGGTTATGATATGCAGCCCATTGATCTGTCATGACAGTAGTTCGTGGTTGTACATGTTTGTGTATGAGCGGCAGCAATCTGCTCGCAGATCTGTCATTCCCACGGCAGATTTCCATAATGAATCGCTTAGTATCACGTTTAAAGATATCAAGGACCCAGGCGACCCATGTCTCCAGTACAAGGCAAGACTGCTCAGATTTCCCTGAAACATGATTTCTCTGACACCTGAATTGTCCATGACGATGAGACCTCTCCACTCTGGGAATCGTTGAATGACCTTCCGAACATGTTCTATTGGTTGGATTGATTACTGAGATCCACTCACTGAACTTCGTTCACCACGAAACGCAAGTCTCCTCATCTTGGAAAGCTTCTTGGAAAAAGCGCTTCCAATTGCACATGGTAAGAACGCACAAAGAAAGAACAGCAACAGAAGAAACACGAAGAGGCACTTACAAAATCAGGGGCAACACAAGCAAAGAATATCTAAACACAAGTAAGCGAACGGACTGCACGCGCGGAGCAAACGGCGGTGACATAACGCAGTTACCAGTCCCGGCGGCAAAGCAGCGGAAGCGCCACCTATCGGCACGTGCTTTGTTGTAGCAGACGACGCAGGCCAGATACGGAAGTACAGCCTTTGGGCCAGTTCACCGTCATTCCGGGATAAGCATCATGTTCCAAACATATTCGATCGGTGAGAGTTCGGGCGATCGCGCTGGCCATGGAATGGTGTCGACATTGCGGAGGCAGGCCTGGGAGAACCGTGCCGTGTGTGTACACGCATTATCCTGTTAAAAAATTGCTTAATGATGCTGCCACAGGAATGGCAACACAACAGTTCTTTGAATGTCGCCGACGTACCGTTAAGCCATGAGGGTGGTACGGAGGACTACCAAGGGTGTCCGGTTATCGTAGGAAATAACTCACCAGACAGTCACTCCCGGTGTGTGAGCCGTTCCACGGTAAAGGCAGGGTCCGTGCGCTGGCTGGCTCCTCTTCAGACACCTATGCGCTTGTCATTGGCGCCAAGTGCAAACCGTGACTCATCACTGCTTTCGAATTTCATCTTCCTATCTTCCATGTGGTCTTTTCCTGTTCCTTGGAACCCAGTCTGGAATTTTGGTTGCACATCGGTGATCCATTCTCCTGGCAATATGTCCTGCCCATTGCCATTTCAGTTATCATGATGTCTTCCACTCTTGTCATTTTCTTTATCCACGAGTTCTTCTTATCTTTCCAAGCATGTATTTCTCCATACTTCTTTCAGTTGTCTGCACTCTTTGAATATCTTTCTTTGGCTAAGGTCTACATCCCTGCTCCGTACGCAAGCACCGGAAGGATGCATTGATTAAAAACATTTATTTTAAGACATAATGGCATATTGCTCTTAAAAATGTCACTGTTTCTTCCAAAAGCTATATACTGTATAAATCGCAATTTCACCTGTAAATGCCATTTTCACAAAGCGTTCCAGTAAAAAAAAAAAAAAAAGACATTCTTTCTTCTTTGAAAATATTTAGAATTCGCTGATTTAGTAACTATTATAACGAGTTCCCCTCTGAGTTCGGTGTTCTAAAGTTATCTAGCAATGAGCTGTTAAAAGATAAAAATTCTCTTCCAGCTAGATAATATAAGATATGATGCCAAGGCAAAGCATTTCAATGGAAGCATTCCCTGTGTCTAAGACTAAAGGAAAAACTCTGCTCTCTCAGTGAAAGGACTGAAAAGACAAGAAATTTGCTCACTATATGTAATCCAACAGCAGGGTTTCTTTTTCAGTCCTAAATACTTTAGCTCGCAACGCCTTTATTTAACAAAACGCTATCGCCTCCTGTTCTCCACTGGGTGTTTGTTATCTCCAAAAAGTCTTTTGATGGCGTTGGTTTGTAATATTTGTCTGCCTCGATAAAACATCCAACTGCTCTCCTGCTCCGGAAGAGCAGGAGAGCAGTTGTTGTTTCAGAATGTCATACTAAAGATGTAAATTGGTGCTTTGAGTGAGTAAATTTACTAAAGCTTGTAACGAAAAAGAAGGGTATACACTTGAGTGCCTCCTTTTTTAAAGAATTTAGTTAGTCGCGTACAGTATTCGCCTCAGCTAACAACAGTACAAAATATCCTGCTCTGTGAGGTGTGAACCCTCATGCGCACAAAAGGAATTGTCCGAAACAGCGGAGAGAGGTATATAACACAGCATGCAGGTATTCCTAACCTCTGCGACCTTTCTGAATATGACGTAGGGATGAAGAGTTAATCAGACGTCCGTGCTCTGTCGAAGAAAGCCCCTTTGAGTGTTTTTATCTTTAACGGAAGTTTTCCATGCCCTACCCTAAAAGCGTCTTTCAGCTGTTGCGTTCACTATGAGATACTCATTCTTTCAATGTTGGCTCGTTTTTCATTCGGTTTCTGTGAAGTGTTGTGTTGTAAAAACGCAAATTTGTCCGCGCCCCTCACTCCGGAGTAAGTTGCACTTCCAGCTAAGCTAGACGAACAGAACGTATCGCTGCAGATTTATCGTCTTGACACGTGCTTTTACCTCTGTAGTACGACACAGTGCTGTCGGCGTCCACATAATTTTTGCGTTTTAACAGCTGGCACTCGGGTATTTACCCAGTTTGCACATTTTCAGTAAAATTATATCAAAAACCGAAAGTGCAAATTTTGAACAATCATGATGCTCTCTTACAACAGAGACATGAGAAAAAAAAAATAACTGCGCACTATTTGAGTGAACTTTTGAACTCAAAGGGGTGTAATTCAAGCCTCGCTACTCCTTTCCAGATCAGAAAAGCCCGATTTGGCACTGAAGCCACCCGTAGTCTGCAAAAGCTTGGTACATATCGGTTGGCCGCCCCGGTTGCGCAGTGGTCTAAGCGATGGCCTCTGACCATTCGTCCGAACGGGGTCCGGGTTCGAATCCCGGTGAGGCATGGATGTTGTGTTTGTCTTACGGCACTGGCTCTCTCCCTTCCCTGGAACCAGTGACCCTAAATTAGGGACGGGCGACTGCTTATAGCCCATTGAGTTGCTCACGATGGTCGTTAAACCTCCAATTAAAAAACAAAAAAAAAAATCATATCGGTTGTTACTCCAGTAGAAAACGAATTTCTTCAGTAGCTAGGGTCTTCTGACATATTTCATAGTAGCATGTCTTTTGTTGTTTTAAGTAACTAATAACTAAATGGTGAGTTGTTGAATTAAGTCTTGCAGGAATTATGAGAATGGAATACTGGTAAGTAATCTGAGTTTAACCATGGTCTACGATGGAAATGCAAACTGTCTTTGCTTTTATTTTTACTTACTAGCAATGCACGAAATGGGCAGGTATAAGCCGGTATGGCATACCGAAATTTCTTTTTTTTTCCTAGTATTTCATTCCAGCACTTTTTTAGTAGTGGGAACTGTGGAAATGATTTTTTTTTGTTCCTGACTTACGAGCGCCCCTTCTTAAACATAGAGACCTTATGTGCCTCGTGCCCTTGAGAAATATGAATTGGTGGCACTTGCGTACAGTGACACTTGCGTATACATGTCACATTTGGTGAAACGTGAGTACATATCAAGCCGTTTCCAAATCTAACAGGAGCAGCACAGGGAAAGAATCCCACGAACGTAGGACCTTGACATGTACGCAATTGCCACCAAATTTGACATGTACGCAATTGCCACCAAATTTGACATGTACGCAATTGCCACCAAATTTGACATGTACGCAATTGCCACCAAATTTGACATGTACGCAATTGCCACCAAATTTGACATGTACGCAAGTGTCATTACGCCTTGATATGTACGCAAGTGCCACCAAATTGGACATGTACGCAATTGCCACCAAATTTTATAGTACGCAAGTGTCACTGTACTCCTTGATATGTACGCAAGTGTCACTGTACTCCTTGATATGTACGCAAGTGTCACTGTACTCCTTGATATGTACGCAAGTGTCATTACTTTACATATTACATGTACGCAAGTGTCATTACGCCTTGATATGTACGTAAGTGCCACCAAATTTGACATTTACGCAATTGCCACCAAATTTTACATGTACGCAAGTGTCACTGTACTCCTTGATATGTACGCAACTGCCACCAAATTTTACATGTACGCAAGTGTCATTACACCTTGATATGTACGCAAGTGCCACCGAATTTGACATTTACGCAATTGCCACCAAATTTGACATGTACGCACGTGTCACTAAACCGAGAAATAGCTGTGTGGGAACCGTAAAGGGTAAGTGAGTGGTGCACACTTATGAACTAAAAGTTCAATCGTTCAAAGGATGGAAACGAATCTACTCATACCTCATGATCACATGCATCTTGCCGAAGCCCCAGATCATCCCACTAAAGATGTCGGTAATTTTTATTATTTTACTAATTTATTATATTTAATTTGAAGACCATCTTCATAGAATGAAGAATAGGGAATAATAGATCAAACACACATTTTAGTTTTGCAGCAATGAATATAAACTTTTTCCGCTTCGGACATTTTTTTTTTTTTTTTAGGGTGCTTGGATTATTATTAAGTTAAGACTGAATATTCATTCTAATTGTCTGACTTTCTCCTTCAAGTCTCTATTGGAAGGGATTGCCTTCTTGGCTCGGGACCTTAAAGTTGTGGGTTCAAGTCCTGCTGAATCACTAATGATTGGCCGAGATTCGGAAGTCTCGTTAATCCGTTGGTCCCGGGATAGAGACCCCTCGTTATAAACAAGTCTAACCCCAGTTCTCGGTGTAGCATAATTAGTGCACGCTGGATCCACAAATAAACCAACTGAAATCGACCACCATTGTTTCTGACTTTTTTTTTTTTTTTTTTTTTTTTTTTGGATTGGAATTTTTAACGACCACCGTGAGCAACTCAATGGGCTATAAGCAGTCGCCCGTCCCTAATTTAGGGTCACTGGTTCCAGGAAAGGGAGAGAGCCAGTGCCGTAAGACAAACACAACATCCATGCCTCACCGGGATTCGAACCCGGACCCCTTACGGACGAATGATCAGAGGCTTGCGCCTTAGACCACTGCGCCACCGGGGCGGCTGTTTCTGACTTATGGTGCAATAGTTAAGTGGAATTGTCAATTACATTTTCAGACAAAGGAATTTTTGTTCCAGGGATTTTTTTTTTTTTTTTTTACTTTTGCAGTTTGTGAGGTTTTCTGCCAAAGGTATTTCTTCCGGATGATTCTTAGCTAAATATGAGCATATACCAGCACTTCAAAATTTCCATTTCGAGTCCTGCCTACTATGATAGATTGGAAATACGTCATATACACTGACGGAAAAAAATCCCAACACCACGAAAAAATAGTTGTAAAGGAATGAAATGGCGGCAATACATTTGTATAGGTAACATATTTAATCGATTAAGGTTTCAAGATCACAGCTTAATGTAAGCGCGAGAAGAGCCATTTTAAATGTGAATTGCTGGTACATTAATAACCGGTGTAACCGCCAGAATGTTGAATGCAAGCACGCAAACGTTCATGCATTGTGTCGTACAGGTGCTGGATGTCAGTTTGTGGGATGGAGTTCCATGCATGTTGCATTTGGTCGGTCAATACAGGGACGGTTAATGCTGGTTGGAGGTGACGCTGGAGTTGTCGTGCAATGATGTCCCATACGTGCTCGATTGGTGAAAGATCTGGTGATCTAGCAGGCCACGGCACCATGTCGACACTCTATAGAGCATGTTGGGTTACAACAGCGGTATGCGGGCGAGCGTTATTCTGTTGGAAAACACCACCTGGAATGCTGTTCATGAATGGCAGCACAACAGGTTGAATCACCAGACCGACGTACAACTGTGCCGTCAGGGTGCGTGTGATAACCACGAGAGTGCTCCTGCTGTCATAGGAAATTGCTCCCCAGACCATAACTCCAGGTGTAGGCCCAATGTGTCTTGGCCGCAGACAGGTTGGTTACAGGCGCTCACCTGGCCTCCTTCTAACCAACACACGGCCATCACTGGCACCTACGCAGAACCGGCTTTCATCAGAAAACACAACAGATCTCAACTCCGTCCTTCAATGAGCTCTAGCTTAACACCACTGACGTCGCAAACGGCAGTGGTTTGGAGTAAGTGGAATGCACGCTACAGGGCGTCTGGCTCGGAGCTGTCCTTCAAGTAACCGATTTGTAACAGTTCGTTGTGTCACTGTGGTGGCAACTGCAGCTCGAATTGCTGCCGCAGACGCGGTACGATGCGCCACGGTCGTACGCCGTACACTGCGGTATTCTCTCTCAGTAGTGCCACTTGGCCGGCCGGAACCCTACCTTCTTGAGGCAGTACCTTCGCTTGACCACCGCTGCCAACAATCATGCACAGTGGCTACATTCCTGCCAAGTCGTTCTGCAATATTGCGGAAAGAAAATCCACCTTCTCGTAGCCCTATTACACGACCTCTTTCAAACTTCGTGAGCTGTTGCTAATGTCTTCTTCGTCTTCTTAAAGGCGTTCTTGACTAACATCAACACCCTACATCGAATCTCAACGATAACTAACGCTCACGAACGTTACAGCGCGTATTTACAGCAAACCTGTTTTGCATGTTCCTAGGGGCGCTACTAGCGCCACACGTATGCGCCGAGCGCGAAATTTGCATAGACGTCATCTTACAGATGTACTCTCACAGCCTACCAACTGTCGTTTATCTAACACAACCCCTTCTTGGTGTCGGGATTTTTTTTTTCCGTCAGTGTAATTCCTCTGTTGGATGGATTGGGAAACGAATTTCCCCGAAGAAATATTTTAAATAACATGGTTGAGATATAAATCTTTTAATATTTTTCACTGTACACCATGTTTCTTTCATTCAAAGAACTTGAAAATTTTCATCGATTGGTTTTATAAATCGGAACAGTACTGTCCCACACAGCACAAAACATTTCAGATATGTATCAATAATGTTACAATCTCTCATTTTCGTTACACTTTAAGAGATATCTTACTATTACGTTTCAGCAACATCTATTTTGGAACATAACTCTTTGTACATTACGGTTACGTTAAAAATGGCATTCACCGATACTACTGTTGTATAGCTTCCATTGTACATAATTGCTACCTTGATGTTACTTTTCCGGCGATATTTAAGATTTTTGGTTTGGCAACGGCGTCGATGCGCATGCGTATTTATGCCATTTCACCGATGCACTCTCGTAGTCGTGCGTCCACGCGCAACTGGGATATTCTGTGGTGATACTGTCGTACTCGAGTTAGCTAGTTAGCTGATTTAACATTTCAACCTTTTTTTTTTTTTTTTTTTTTTTTTTTTTTTTTTGTGATTCAACATCATTTGAAAGTAAGTCATTTTTTTACTAATATAATTTTAAAATTCTAAAAACATTTAAAAAAGTCTAAGTAGATGGCCGTGTTGTTGTGTTAGTATACTATACCAGCATGTTTTTTTATTACTCGAAGTTGAGAAATTTCATATTGGTAGGAATTTAGAGAAATGACGAATTTGATTTTCTTTCTTTTTTGCGCTGAAACATTGTCTATTCCACATGTATAGTAGAGATTCGACACCCTCATTTGGGACCCACTTTATTTCTTCTGTTATCAATATGCCACTGTTCCCAATGGACAGAGGACTGCGTTAAACCTGTGAAAACGTAAACAATTCGTAATACGACTTTTGTTGCTTTTGAAACAGTTGTCGAGTGTAATATTTTTTATTGTGATTTTACAAAGTTTATTAAAACTATGATGTTCAGCGTAGTAAATACGTAACGGTAATATGATGATGTCACAAACATATTTCAAACACGTAATAGTAATGTAACGACGTTACAAATATCTTTCAAATACGTAACAGTAACATGAAGTTGGTATGTTGAAGTTACAAAGACCTTTCACTGTAACGTATCGGTTATGTTTCAAAGTTATGTAACGTTTGAGGACGTTTTGACGTCCTCAAAAACGTTTGAGGACGTTTTTGACGTCTTTGTGAAACATTACTGTTACATTGCGCAACGTATCCGAAAAGTCTCAATGTGTCAGTGCTACGTATTTGTAACATATACGAAATATTCTGTGCTGTGTGGGGTGATGAGTGTTGTAGTTGGCAGTCCTAGGGTTAACAGTTTGTTGTATGCTGATGACAATGTTAGTACTGTGTTGTGTTGTGTTGTTTTACTATTTGTAACGTCTGTATGTTGCTTTCAGAACACACTACGTAAAATTTCTTCTTATTATTCACTCACCTTAAGTGAAACAAAGTCACTCAAATAAAGTTCAAGAATTATTTACTTACAGTTCGGCTTTATTTCAGCCGCAATTCACTAAATCATAGCTCCAATAGTGCTTGAAAAATGCAGTCGTCTGTTCGTCTGTGACGAGTGCAAAGTTTTAGTTGATGAGTAAAAAGTTTAGTAGAGCAGTTTAAATTCAGTCGGCAATTATTTATATGTTATTATGACTATCATTGGACATGTAAAACCGTCATTTTCTAAATAAAGATTATTTTAATTCACAGAAGTGATGCGTGATTGTGTGTCACCACGGGAAACTGCTTTCTCTGAGGGGGGGGATTGGACAGCGAATGCTGTGGGGCTAAACATCCGGGCACGGTGGCCTAAATAAGGAACACGAAGCAAGAAGCCGCAAGCCGGGTTGAATAATTGCCCCAAAGGCTGTGCGAAATGATAAGCCATTTAAGAGTCACATGCGCCTCGCGAGCTGCTGTTTAGCCAATTCCTTTCGTAAGTCAAAAAAGCAAACGCGGGAATCCGTATTTCCGCGGAGCTATTAGGAAAATAGACAAAGTCATCGCTCTTTCCACGTTTTTCTCTAATTAACACACAGCAACCAAAAAATTGTACTTTGACACCGCTAGGATCGAATCCCAGATCTCTCGATAACTAGCCGAGTACGTTCGCCTTACGCTACGGTGCCAACAATCCACGGCGCTATGTGTGATAATCTGTCAGCATCTGACTTCACAAATCCACAGGGATGAGCTCAGCTGGAGACGTCTCCATCTGGTGGGGTTTGGCGGCACAAGTCAGGGTACTTTGAACTATAAATACAATAAGTTAAATTGCCTTTATATGCAAATTACCTGTATGCAGACTTTCGGTCTAAATGACTTACTGGAGCATACTGACTCATTAGAGTCTTTCCGTTTTTATGAGTTAGTCTAACATACTGATTCATTAAACCTGCATGCATCCGTTAAGCCAGCATATGGATTCGTTAAATGTGTATGCATGCTTTCCGTCTGTTTCGAATACGTTTTTTTTTTATTCAAATCTTACCTTTTTTGGTGAGATACTCCGATAAAGCAATAGGCGACGGGGATGAGAATTCTAAACATTTATATGCACAAATACAAACATACACCGCGAAGACACTCACTTTAGTACAAATAATCACAAATTTCTTATTTAATTTTCACTTCGCATCGCACTTCTTCTCCTCCGAGCTCATTGAGGCTCATCCAGAACCAAAACCATCAACGCAAGGCAGTTGCGGGTCTTGCGTCATCCTCTAACAATAAATAGCTGCCAGAAGCTGGGCTGCCTCTGCTAAGTCCAAGTTCCAACATCGTCTAAATCAGTGAGTCTAAAATACCAATTTATTAGAGTTGCATACAAGCTTTTTGTTTAATCCTAAAAATACTCAAGGAATGCATGCATATAGCGTATTAAATGCGTTTATTTTTGTGGTGTAATAAGCACAAATGTTTGCCAAGCTATCGCACTCCACTAGGAGACTTTTTCAAGTCAATGGTAGACATAAAAATAAACGGATTTAATACGCTATATGAGCTTCATGAGTATTCACAGCCTGTTATATTTAAAATGACGTTATCAAAAAAATATTGCCGTTGCTATAATATCAGGAAGCCCAAGAGCAGTGTTTAATGTTACGAAAACATAGATCTAATAATGACAGTTGAAACAACTACAATGGAGATGCAATAATGGCTGATAAGATTACGTAATAACAATGCAACAATTGGTTACGTCATGACAATGTCGCGAACTGTTTCAGTTAGTATAAAAGCAGGTACATACTGCTGTCTCTGTAGTTTTGTTTTACTACTTTTTATTCATTAACTGATAATCCTATCTATTTCAGATCTCTGATCCATAATTATGTTTCGTAAAGCACTTACTTTCTTGAAGACGACGTTTAGGAGGAACGAATATAAACCGGTTGAAACCAACCCACCAGATGAGGATGTGGACATCTTCGAGGACGCCATGGATGTATTACCACGAACTGAGACACCAGTTGAGGAAGAATGGGGAACACCTCGTTCAACATTCGAGAGGGAAAAAGAGGAGGAGGAGCCCCATGTATTAAAACCATCGTGGATTTCAATACTTTTCCAGCATGGCGCCTTCGGATTTGACCGAACGTTGTTCCTAGCGGAACAAGAAAGCAGGAGGAAGCTACAAGAGGGAGCTTCACCGGTCAGCATACTTCCAATTCTTCCCTTGATTCCACCCATCCAACCAGCAGTATATCGATCTCTCAAAATTTTCAACGCAATAGACCTGAATACATTTATGGAACATCATTTAGGAACTCACGACCTCCTGCAATTCGTACTCTTTCAGCTCGGACATGGCCTAGAACACATTCACTCACTGAGAATCATTCACAGAGATATAACAGGAGCAAACATCATGATCAACAACAGAGCATTCGTAAAGATCACAGGATTTGACAAAGCAGCCCACGGACCCAAAGCTGTAAAATATGCTGGAACGGAAGGATATGCAGCTCCAGAAATTGTGGCCCATCAGTACGACGAAGATGCTCAACCATACAGTTACGCTTCAGATTATTATTCCTTGGGAGTCGTTGCTTACGTCATGGCATATGAGATTGTCCCTTGCGATTATAAGGCCCAGATAGCAGCATTCGATCCAATCTACCAGGAAAATTTGGCACAACGCTACATGAAAAAAGGATCAGTGATATTACCATCCCCTCTCACAGAAATAGAACAAGAGATTATCAGAGGCCTCCTTAACAAATATCAAGTAGTAAGACTTGGAGATGGCAAATTCCTCGAGCATAGATACTTCCAAAATGATAACCTCAACAGCCCCTTTGAAATGATAATTGTATCAAACAAACAAGCATCCGAAAGATATTACTCACCATCTCATTTGCAGTTCATCAATAAAATTGGCAGTGGAAGTTTCGGCACTGTATCCCTCTACTTAGATCAAAGAACAGGAAACAGGGTAGCAGTGAAAGCAGCGAATTTACTCCCAAAGGAATACATAGACATGGAAATGAAATTTCTTCAACTATTTTCGGGCCATCAACAATTTCTGGAATTCTTTGGATATTTCTCCGCAATAATCAAACGCCATAAGAAAGAACATAACATAGTCACTGAGTATTTCGATGGAGTCTCCTTTGATAGTTTTGTGTACCACAATGACCTATCCCTAATCAATTCCGTTACATATTACACCAACTCGGAGAAGGGCTACAATACATACATGAAAATGGTGTAATTCACAGAGACATCAAAGGTCCCAATGTCCTAATAAATTCAGTGTGCCGGGCAAAAATAATTGACTTTGGTATATCAGTGTTCGGCCCCAATGCTTCGAACTACGCAGGCACACCTCGTTATTCTGCCCCGGAAGTAATCCTTCACCAATACATGGAAGACGCCCCACCCTATACATACAGTAGTGATTACTATTCACTAGGAGTCACTGCCTACAAAACTGGACTGTATGTTCACTTTGCAAAATACCTGAAAGAACGTGAGAGTAGAGATCCATCCGAAAGTGACTGGAAAGAATATGCAGAACTGGCAAGCGGACGTCAAAATGTGACAGACGTAGAAGAAAAAGCATTCGTTGATCTACTTAGTGGGCTGCTAAACAATGATCCAGAACAAAGACTTGGCGACCAAACGTTTATTTATCATGAATACTTCTATCCAGATCACAATTGGCAGGAAGATGTACAAACAGAAATAGCATCAGGAACAGCACTCAGAACCTCTGTGTCATCTACGTCCATACCCAGCTTCCCAGGAATTCATCAGTATTACAACGAAAATATCGAGGAAGACGAAAACGAATTGGCTGCAATAGATCCCCCTTTCCCACATTCCAAATCCCAATCATCTCTAAATTCATCCTCCCCTTCTATGCTTTCGTCGCCATCACAACCAAGTCACATCAATCTGGTATTTCCCTCCAGCGAACTCGAAATTTCCTGCATTAATCTTCTTTCTCCCCATTCAAAATTAACAGGATTTTTCGATACCAGTTCATCCTCCTCCTCCTCCTCCTTAGCAGATGAAATATCCCTGGAAAACATTCAAGACATATCCCATACAAAACAAAAGGCTCCCTCTAAGTGGCGTAAAATTTTCAAATTTTTCAAGAAGAAGAAACAAAAAGTAGCAACTGTATCAGATCAGCCCTCAATCACGCATCTTCCTGCCGAGCAACCAAAAAAGAAGAGGAAGTTTCGTTTCAAAAACCTCTTTAAGAAAAAGTCGAAGCTCCATGAAAATAAAAACCAAGTTGACCATTTGTCCGAAATTAGGCCAAGTCACACAGACCTGTCACTTGAAACAGTACCAGAACCCCAAGTGTCCCAAGCTAAGGAACCTTCTGTGTCCCGCATTGAAGAAAAGGTACACAAGAAGAAGAAATTAAGGATTCCAAAATTCTGGAAGAAAAAATAGAATCCCTAGAAAGAATTTCAAAGCAAATGGCGTAACATCTGAAGAACGTATGAGATTAGACATGAATATTGAATCGGCGTCCAATTAAAACTCATAAATATACGAAATCCACTACAAGCAGAATGTCCAAAAATTGTAAAACAAGATCATATTCAAGAGTTTTTCGAAATGTGCTTTAGTCATCTTCCCCGTTAAGTGGATATCAATTTTAAAAGCAGTCCTTTGTGCAAACTGTCTTGTACATTGCAGTTTAGCAGGAAGGATGCTTTTCACCCATTGGAGGCCAACTATGGGTTTTATCAAAATTGATCGCACACAACAATATACCGGAATATACTAATCTAGAAACGTATTACAGAAATGAATGAAGAGCGTTAAGAAGAGAGCGAATGAGATTACTTCTGTGGGAAATTCTACTTTACTGTTGTCAGGAATAGAGTTTTCTACACAAGTAATTTCATTTCGTTCTCTATAAAACCGCTAGATAAAAAATCCAGTCGATTGTAAATCAAATGCCACATATTTGATTTCAGTTAGATATACCCCTAATAATTCATACAAATATCAAACTTGAGTTGTACAATAAAGATTTATTTGTTTCGCAAATGCAGTGCAACCAGCGAAAGTTGAGAAATAAAGACAGGTTTGTATCGTACCATGATTTACCAAATTATTTTTCATGCTTTGGTACGATACAACCCATGTCTTGATATCCTTTCTTCAAATATGAAACAGGTATTTTATTTCATTTAAGATACAGGTCCTGTTTTTAAATTTTTGTGGACGTGGATTTAAAAGAAAATAATATTTATTTCATATCCTATCAGAAATAAGAATTTCGTGTCGAAATTTCTTCTGCTCAAAACCCACATTTTACATGAAACACATTTTTTTTTACATCCCAGCCTTAATTTTTTCTACTGTAAAAATATAATTCTTTTCTTAAGCATTTTTAGCCGTAGATGTGAGACAAACCAATTTTTGTTTCTTTTCTCAGTCCAAAGGGAGAAACAACCCCTTCATAAATATTATTGGTCATTGATCTGAAGCAAACCAATTTTTGTTTCATTTCCGTGCCCAGAAGGGGTGCTCCTTGTTTCTTCCGTTTAAGAAAATGGCTTCTATTTTTAAACTGGTCATGTAATTAATCAGTATCTGTTTCATGCCCCCCCCCCTCCTCGAAAGAAGATTTTCGGCTCAGATTTTCTTTGTACACAGGACAGTACATTATACTTTTGTACCTTTGTCCATGGATATGGAAGAAATACTTTTTTTATTAAATCTCCGTACCACATATTAATTTCCGCGTTTAGTATCTTCCCTTAAAAAATAACTGTTTCATTTTAATTAATTCCATTTAGGACAGTACTTCATTAAATTTTTACTTTTTCCATGAATGTGAGAGAAAGAAATGTTTGATTTTTATAACCTAACCTCCCGAAATTCCAGTGTTCATTTGGTGAATGAATTAATGAATAATTTGCAAGTAGTTATGGAAAGGATCAATATTAGTTTCGTATGTACGCATCCCAGAAAAATTTTAAACAAGTTTTCGTAAATTCCTTCATTCCGATATATATTCTTTCATATCAGGGAGTGTGCTCTATTATATAATAATTTCGGTTGCAATTTTGATCTCCGTTGTTGCCCAATTTTTACATAAATTACAAAGATCCATAAAAAATTTACATACACTCTAAAGAAAATCGACGAATATATTATCAAACAAATATAAGATTGCAACTGTTGGACTTTGATGCGAATGGCATTTTCACGAGTATTGTTTGCACGATTACTTCCGTTAGTAATTAGAAGGTTATTACATTCTTGTTAATCGTCATTAAGGAAGGAGCAAGTCCGATGAGGAATGCAAATGGAACTTTGTTGAGAAGAAGAAAAGACAAAGTGGCACTTTGCATTTTCATAACTTAGCCACAGAGAGGACTAGCATTGATGACAAAGTGAAAGGCAAAAATGTAAGACTGGAATAAATCAATGAAGTACGTGTTCTACAGCATAATTGATGTCGTGAATATAGAAACGGATTTGGAGCACCTCAATATGAAAGGAATATAAAGCCCTTCTCCGAGTATCTGAAATTAGAACAAAATACTGGTACTTAAACCAGGTGACAAAAAGCCATTGGCACTGGTGATACCCCCATTTTAAAATGGGTAATATGGGCATGCTTTCCAAACAAGAAAACATTCAAGTATACTTTCAAAGCACGAAAACACCCAGGGGACCTGGAGCCTAAGTTTGGTATGAAAAGAAGGTGGAATCTTTTCCCTTATTGTTTCCATTGTGGAGTTTTGGAATTACATAATTACTAAATTCCATTAATGAATATTCGATAAATGAATATTCCATTAATGAATATTCGATAAATGAATATTCGATAAATGAATATTCCATTAACGAATATTCCATTAATGAATATTTGATAAATGAATATTCCTTTAATGAATATCGATAAATGAATATTCCTTTGATGACTATCGATAAATGAATATTCCATTAAGGAATATTCGATAAATGAATATTCCATTAATGAATATTCGATAAATGAATATTCCATTAATGAATATTCGATAAATGAATATTACATTAATGAATATTCGATAAATGAATATTCCATTAATGAATATTCGATAAATGAATATTCCATTATGGTATATTCGATAAATGAATACTCCGTTAATGAATATTCGATAAATTAATATTCCATTAATGAATATTGTACAAAATTCCATTTCTTTTTCCTTTCTCTCTTTATCATTAACAGCCATCTTCAATCCAATGTTGGATGAAAGTCTTCCCAAGCATCCCATGTGGATCCTTTCCTGTCTTGAGCAATTACCTTCAATGTCACTGAAATTCCAACGTAATGCGTTGGAATTTCGTACAGCCATCTCAACCGTGGTCCTCTTCTGGTTGTTTACCTGTCGCTTCGTATCCAGTCTATACAGTGCGTCAATTAAGTAATGAGACATTGTTTTTTCAATCTCGGTAAAAACACCGGGGCAGTTGCTGTGGCGCAGTGGTTTAAGCGAAGGTTTCTGATCGTTCGTGAGAGATGGATTGGTGTTCGAATCGCGGTGAGGCATTGATGTTGTGTTTCTCTTATGGCGCTGGCTCTCTCCCTTCCCTGGAAGCAGTGGCCCTAAATTAGGGAAGGGCGACTGCTTACAGCCCATTGATTTGCTCACGGTGGTCGTTAAACCTACAATAAAAAAACCGGATTGGGGAGGGCATGATTTTTTGATGAATCATTTATCTGTTATACGGTGGCAACAGTGTTTGCGTGAGAATTGCGCAGATGATTATTTAAGCTGTGTAAGACGTCATTCGGTGGAAGAACATTGTCACAGCCCTGTCATGGAGCAGACAGTAAAAGTGTTAATGAGACAACTGAATTGTTGCATGATGTGTATGGTGCTGATTGCGTATCCTCTGCACAAATATTTCGATGGCATGCACGTCTCAAGGATATGCGGAAAGAGTTGAAAAATAACTTTAGGGCCGGACGTATTAATAAAAATAAAAAGCTCCAACGGAAAATAAAATTACCAAATCACACTCGCATTAAGGGGAAAAAAATCCTCATCTTCGCAGAAATAGTTTTGTCTTGCGATTTTGAAAACATTCTGGTTGAATGGTTAAGACGCGGGGTTTTTAACCCAAACGACCTAAGTTCGATACCCACCATCGGCACGGAAGGTTTCTGTGACTTAAGGGCTGTAAAACTGAGAGTATTCAATTTTGCAAAATTTCTGTATAAAAACTGTATCATCATCATCATCATCATTCTCAACCATTATCAATCCACTGCTGGACGAAGACCTCCCCAAGTTTCCTCCACAACGGTCTGTCTTGTGCCAGTCTCCTCCATGTCACCCCTGCATACTTTCGAATTTCATCCACCCATCTCCCATGTGGTCTTCTTCTGGGCCTTTTCCTGTCCCTTGGAATCCAATCTAAAATTTCGGCTGTCCATCGATGATCTGTCCTTCTGGCAGTATGTCCAGCCCATTGCCATTTCAGGGATTTAACTCTGATCATGATGTCTTCCACTCTTGTCATTTTTCGGATCCACGAGTTCCTCTTCTTATCTCTCCTGGTTACACCAAACATGCACCTCTCCATGCTTGTTTGAGTTGTCTGCAGCCTTTGTATGTCTCTCTTAGTTAAGGTCCACGTCTCTGCACCATACGTAAGCACTGGAAGGATGCATTGATCAAATACTTTTCTTTTAAGACATAATGGCATATTGCTCTTGAAAATTATGCTGTTTCTTCCAAAAGCTCTCCAGGCAAGTTTTGTACGCCGATTAATTTCTTCATCAATGTGACCCTCACTTGATATCTGCTGTCCAAGATAAACGTACGTATCTGTTATCTCCAGCTTTTCTCCATCAATCGATAAATCTTCATTTCTTGTAAAAGCATTGAACATCACTTTTGTCTTCTGAAAGTTCATTTTTAATCCCACTTCTTTACTCTTGTCAGCAAGTTCCTGGATCATACTCTGCAGCTCTGATGGGCTAGTTGCAAAAATGACTACGTCATCAGCAAAACGAAGGTGGGTTAGATAATCTCCATTAATCTTTATCCCCTTGTTTTCCCAGCTCAGTGACTGAAAAACACCCTCCAATGTGGCATTAAAGATATTATCAATCTTTAATGCCACATTGCATTAAAGAGCTTCGGAGATATGGTGTCACCTTGTCTCACTCCTTTCCAATTTTTATGTGTGTTGTATTTTCAAACAGCCTAATCTTTGCACTTGCATTTTCATAGATGTTATTAATAATATTAATGTATGCATCTTCAATATCGCAGGTTTTCAGAGCCATTGTAACTGCTGATGGTTTCACCGAATCAAAGGCTTTTTCATAATCGATAAAAGCCATGCACAATGGAAGTTCATATTCCCTCCCTCTTTCAATTAGTTCTCTCAGCACATGGATATGATCTATTGTGCTGTAGCCACTCCTGAATCCAGCTTGTTCTCTCGGTTGAGCCATGTCCAGTGTTACCTTCAAGCGGTGTGAAAGAACTTTAGTGAAGATTTTATAAACTACTGATAGGAGGCTGATAGGTCTGTAGTTTCCGAGATCCTCAATGTCACCTTTCTTATGTAGCAGGATCATTGTAGCGGTGTTCCAATCCTCAGGAATCTTTCCTTCATTAAGGCATCGAGTGAAAATTTGGGCGAGTACTGTTTCGATTTCTCCACTTGCTTCTTGTATGATGTCTACAGTAATTCCATCTTCTCCTGGAGCTTTTCCCCGCTTCATGTTCTTGATTGCATGTGCAACTTCTTCTGGAAGGACTGGAGGAACTCTGGTACTGGTATCTTTCATGATGTCTGGAGTGCATGTATCATCCCTTTCATATAATTTGGAGTAGAAATCTTTCACTCTTGTCAAAATTTCGCCTCTATTTCTTGTTACAGAACCATCTTCTTTTTCTCAGTGCCATAATCTGTTTTCTTCCCTTACTGAGATGTCCCTTTGCTATCTTCAGGCTTTGGTTGTTTTCAATTGCTTTCCTCACTAGTTCACAGTTGAATTTTCTTACGTCTTCAGTGATACTTTTTCGTACTGTCTTGCATAGCTCTATATATTCCACTTTGGAAGTCACATCTTCTTTAGTTGTCCTCATCTCTCTTCTTTTTTGCATCAACATTTTCGTTTTTCCTGATAATTTATTTACATGCAACTTGTTCTTAGACCCAGCTAATTTTGTTGCTGTTTCCATAAGAGCGTTGGTTACTTTTCTGTTAACTTCAGAGATGTCCACTTCTTCCGATGTTAGGCCTTCTAAAGCAGAGAACCTGTTCTTCAGTTCCAACTTGAAGGTATTATGGTGTTTTTTAAGGTTGGTTATGTCAATAGATTTTGTTTGTCTTATGAGCTTGCCACGTTCAAGTTTAGTGTTGAGGTGCATCTTACATCTCACCAATCTATGGTCACTACCTGTGTTGAACTTGTTTAGCACACTGCAGTCTTCTATGACGAATTTTTTGTTACACATAATAAAATCAATTTCACTTGTCGTCCCATTTGGATGTCTCCATGTCCATTTCCTGTGTGGCTTTTTCTTGAAGAAGGAGTTCAAGATGAAAAACCCTTCTGCCTCTGCAAACTCAACGAGAGTATTTCCACGCTGGTTTCTGTTGCCGTGACCGAATTTACCTACTGAAGTTTCATTCTGTTGCCGTTGCCCTATTTTTGCATTGAAATCTCCCATAATTATTTTCAAGTGCTGCTTACCTTTATTATTTAGATGACAAATTTCCTCATAAAATTCTTCAATTTCTTCTTCAGGATGACTTGTGGTGGGTGCATAAGTTTGAATAATCTGAGCCTGGTATCTTCTCGATAGTTGGATAACGAGTCGTGCAGCTCTGTCAGAGGAACTTTCAACTTCTACCACTTTATCCTTCAGTTTCTTGTTTATTATAAATCCAACACCACTAGTTCTGCCAGTATCTGTCCCACGATAGTAGAAGAGATGTCCACTTTTCAGTTCGATGAGATCTTCTCCTTTTCTCCTTACCTCACTTAGCCCCACGATGTCCCACTTGATCCTTTGTAGTTCCTCTTCCAATTCAAGAAGCCTTGAATCAGAAGATAGGGAGCGTCCATTGTACGTTGCCAAGGTCAGCATCAGATGGCAGCCTAGTCCGGTCCTCCGGGGATTCTTAGCACCCTCTGCTTTCATGTCGCACTGGCCGCTGCCTTGGCCAGGTACATTCCAGCTGCCGGAGACTGATGTAAGGTCAGGTGATGCGTAACATCACAGCCTCTCCTTGACAAATGTCAACCCCGCCTTCTCGTGGTGCATCCTGTTCCCACTAAAGGGGCTCTGACGACCGCCAATAGCGGTATAACTATACCATCGGGATCAGAGGAAATTCTATCCCACACTCACCAACCCGCTTGGACAGCGTGGTGAGTTATGGCCAAACCCCTCCAAAATGACTCCACAACTTAAAAACTGCATACTAAGCCTTATTTATTATGCTGAAAGTTCAGTTAGAAGTAAAGGTCTGGTTAAGAAGTCGTAAATACGACTCGCGTGACACTATTGAGAGGATAGCAATAACTGAATTAGTTTCTGAAACGGATGCCAAGTATCAAATGGGTGTGTACTTCTTGTTCAGAAGGAGATCTAATGGAAACGCATATTGTTATCGTTTCATCATGTGTGCTATGAAAAATATAACTCCAGCTGAACCGGGGACGAAATGGTCTAAGTACTGGCTTTTAATCATTCGTCAGAAGTGGGTTGAGGTTTGGATGCCGGCTAGGAATGTGTGTTGTGTATGTTTACGGACCTGGCTCTCACTCTTTCCTGGAACCAGTCGCCCAAACTTAGTGTTTGATGACTGCTTACAGCCCATTGAGTTGCACACCGTGATCGTTAAAACTCTTCCCCTCCAAAAAATGAAAATCCCTCTCGCGGTTTCATATTATATCTGATCATAAAACTAAATGTAACCTTGAATTTGTTGTCTCGATAGTGTGTAATCGCCCAGTAATGATAGATTAAGATTATAGCTGCAGAAAGCAACGCAACGAAATACACTGCTGGCCACCAAAAAATGCAACACCAAGAAGGGCACGAGATAGCAAAGCCAGATTTACTGGACACATAACAACAGATACAAAGATGAAACGATTGAGCTTACAGGCCCGTGCGACTTGCGGAACACGCAGACATCAATAGTTCGTGTGGCCCCCATGGCTGGCAATAACGGCCGCTACTCGCCGCGGCATCGAACGAAAGAGGCTTTGGATGTGGGCTTGAGGCATGTCGGTCCAGGCTGTTTCTATATGTTGGAACAGTTCATCAGGCGTAGCCGCGGGTGGTGCTTGCCAGGCCACTCGGTTGCCGATCAGCGACCAGACGTGTTGTCCTGTTGAAACGTGCCCGCTGGCTGGTGCTGCAGGTAAGGGAGGACTACAGGCTCCAAAACGTCGGAGATGTAGCGGTGGCTGTTGAGCGTACCGGCGATGCGTACCAGAGGGGTGCGGGTGTCATATCCAATTGCGGCCCAAAGCATAACGCCAGGCGACGGACCGGTATGGCGATGCATATTGCAGACGTCTTACAGTCTCTCGCCGCGGTGCCGCCACACGCGGATCCGATCATCGTGGTGTTGCAGGCAGAAGCGGGATTAGTCGGAGAAGACAATGTCGTGCTATTCCATAGTCCAGGTGCGGCGTTCAACGGCCCACTGCAGCCACACTCGCCGGTGGTGTAACGTCAATGGCCGTCGCAGAATTGTGCGCCGTGCGACAAGCCCCTGCTTGTCGCTCTTCCCTGGTCACATGATCGTTATGGTCCATTCCTAACAAGGTGGTTGATTAACATAGGGGTTTAAGATTCTCTCAGTTGAACTCGATCGGTCGAGGAGAGTGGTCGCATTTTGTGATTCTTGAAAAATTTATAATGGAATCGTCCATAGCATTATATGATGAAAATCGTATCATCTTTAGGATGAATGAAATGCCTGAAAATTGCTTTCCTTTAGGAGACGATCGATTCATTCGGATATTTTGTTTTGATGGAGAATTACAGATTCATGTCCGAAAATATATTTGCATCGGTGACTTATACGTTCCTACAGCTATGGGAATCGCTTTGAAGGGTGTTGAATGGTTTGAACTTCTAGACAGCTTCGTCTTTCTGCGTGATGTTGTTAAAAGTCGCGAGCCTGCGAAATATGATTACGTTTTCAGTGGAAATATTACAGTTGCTCATCGTTTAGAACCGTTGACTCCTTTTATGAGAATGAATCCCCACTCTGTGGAATGCACAAGTCGAGATTTTCACCACGTATTGGATTTCACTCAGGAAAAAGTGGGTCAGGATGGTGAAATTTTGAGAACTGAAATTTCTCTGTGCGGAGAACATTGGACTAAAGTGACTGATAAGAAATCTACTACGTTAAGAGTCATACAACAGACGTTTCTTCATTCCATTTTGTTTTCAGCTTTAACTAAGAAAGCATTGGAAAAAAATAATTTAACTTTGGAAGCATTACAGTCCTCAAAAGAAGGATTTCGGCAGTATGAAGATGGTTCTTTTCTGCTTGAAGAAACTCTTGTGGACACAATGTATGACAAAGCGGATATGAACGGAATGGAATTCTCCTACGACAACGATAATCAAATAAACATGACCAAAATTATTTTACAACTGAATTTTGAGAAAATAGCTGAACAGTATCTGAAAGAATTCCAGCGGAAGCGAAATACTAAAGTAGACGAAGCATTTCTGGACTCAGTTGACCTAAGTCATTATTTTGGAGAAATTTTACGAGATTTAGACGAATTTTATTATTGGTAAAAAAAAATTCTCAACGGTCCTTTTCAGGACCACCCAGTTTTTTCAAAAAGGAATTATTGAAATCGTACGCTGTATTTTCTTTATGTGAAGAACAAAGTATTCTATAGTTCACTCGTTTTTTTTTCCGAAGCGGTTTTAATTCTGAGATGAATTCTTTTAAGGTGTCTGATTAAATTCTTTCGCTTTCCATATTCCTTTTGTGGAAAATTCAACCATGAAGAATTTCTTACCGAATACATTTTAGTTTTATTCTCTCAAGATATGAAAATTAATTATAATGAAGTCCTTTCGTTTTTCTCTAAGAATTTACCTGAAAATAAGCTTTGTCTGATTAGAGTCGATAGCATGTTTGTTGAGAGATGAACAGATAAGGAAACAGTCACCAGTGTTTTGAAACGTCACAAGTACTGACGCATGATGATTCATCAGCATCGTGTCCGTTGCTAGATGACCAGATAAGGAAGTAGTCACCATGAGACACGTTGTGGTGATAAGGGTCGTGTGTTGTTTCTTTGTGAACAGCAGAATTTCGGAAACTGATTAAACTTAGAACCTTCGAAATGCTTAGAAAACGCATAGGAATGTAGTTCAATTTCCTCCCCTTTGCGATAACAGCTCGATTCGCTCACGTTTGTCATGTGTGAATTCCGGAATTTTAGTAGTTGAGATGTCCGTTTGAAATGCCCTCGTGACGTTTCCGAAAATGCTTGGGGTCAAAGTGCATTCTGCTTCCTTTAAAACGTTTGCCATTTCTACTCCATCACTTGTTTTTTCTGGTTCAGTTGTCGACACGTGTGCTGTTGTACCTCTCTTGCTCTCTGGATTTTGGAAAAATGTCTGCTGGATTTTCACCAGTTTCTGCAATGGAAGAGGTAAGTTCGCATTTCCTCGCATGCAATTATATATTATTAGGTGCCCCAAGTTGTTTGAATTAGGATGTTGTTAGAATTTCATGTTAGTGGAATCGTTTATTCTCTTGACGGAAAAACATGATTCTTTTTTAGAAAGCTTTTAGGAATTCATTTTTTTACGATAGCTCCCCTTCCCAATAAAAATTTAAGAAGTTTATTCTCAACGTAGGAATTTCCCATTTTAATGTTTATTCCATGAAAATGAGTTGATAGGGGTTTAAAACATGTTTGCGTATTAGGAACAGCATTTGAGTTCTTTTGCATACGATTAAAGTTAGATTTTAAAGAAGAAAAATTCATGTTAATGGCATCGTTTATTCTTTTAAAACATTTTATTTTTCATACTTTTACGATAGCTCCCCTTTCCAATAAAAATTTAAGAAGTTTATTCTCAATGTTTATTTCATTAAAATGCGTTGTTAGAGGAGAGGGGTTATTTTTTTTTTAATTCTTTCACAGACGCAGTGGTGGTTAGAGGAAGAGCAATTATTTTTGCAGAATTCCGATGTGTTCGATGCCTTGGAGGAAATTACCTTGAATCAAGACCTAACCTCTGATTTTACACCCGACATACCAGTCAATATTCCATCCAACACATGCTCGGTCTGCTCCAAGACCTTTGTCAAAAAATTCAACCTGAAAATCCATATGAGGAGTCATACAGGTGAAAAACCATTCGCGTGTACACAATGCCCAGCAAAATTCAGCCACAAACCTAATCTTAGGCGTCACGAGCAACGAGTTCATCGACAAGGTGGTGGTTCGGATCCCGCAGTTGCAGGACCTAGTCATGCTCCCCCAAACTTTGATGTTCCGATAGCTGCACCAAACCAAGCTCCGGTCGTTTGGAATGCACCGATAGCTGTGCCCATCCAGCCCCCTTGAAAATATTGGAGGATTCATTGAAGTCGAGTCAGCCGTGAGACAGCGACTCACCACCTATAAGACCGTACCCGATGAGGGGTCAGCATCATGTCTCCGCTCCTTTTTAGAATCCAGTAAAGCTCCATGTCTAAGAATCCTACAACATTCATTAGCTACTCACCCATCAATCAAAGTCAGCGTTTTCATGGAGGCAGTTTTTAAAAAACAGAAAAA
This sequence comes from Macrothele yani, assembly GCA_039090855.1. Taxonomy (NCBI): domain Eukaryota; kingdom Metazoa; phylum Arthropoda; class Arachnida; order Araneae; family Macrothelidae; genus Macrothele; species Macrothele yani. The sequence continues at coordinate 159,615,047 of CM076997.1, read as the reverse complement.
AGATGTTCCAGACGAGTACGAGTTTTGTGACCACAACCTGAAAAACCCCCAACAAACCTCTCTTCAGAGCTAGTGATGTTGGTGAATTTTATGATTCAATGGCTGCTAAAATCGAGAACGAAAAGTCAGAGGCAGAATTGAAAGGATCCGGCTGGGTATTTTCCCATGTCTCCTGGTTCGAACTTAGAATCAACCGTTTCAGACCCTTGAGGGGTGAGTCATTCATCACCCTTCCAACCAATATTCAAAGGAAGAAGGCAGTAGTGAATGTTGTGAATAATAACATCTACTGCTTTAAATACGCAGTCTGGACCCCACGTCTTCAATGTTACAATAGGTAGAGAGTCAACAATTTCCTCAAGGACCCTCAATTCCCCACAGGATATATCTGGGACTGTGTTGAGTACCCGGTAAAAATTTCTGATATTAAAAATTTCGAGAAGGCAAATAACATGTCCATCAATGTCTTCGGTATCGACGAGGCAGAAAAAATATTTCCCATTAAGGTATGCGACGAGGAATTACAAGACCATCGAGATCTCCTCTATTTAGAAGATGGATGTATTTGTTGTATGATGTTACATATTCATACGGAAAAACACCCTTCTTTTTCAACAAATGAAACTCGTCATCTTGGGGGAAGTGCTTTCGGGTGATCTTAAATTGGTTTGCTGGAACTACGCATTCATCACTAACTTCGAGCGGTTGATTTCCAAACAAATCACCAAGCATCATGGAAAAGCCGTCATATGCAAAACATGTTTTACAACCTACGATGCCTGTTGTGATGGAGAAAACAAATTAAAAACTCACAAACTCCTCTGCATGAAAAACAAACCAGTTGCCATTCAGATGCCAGAGAATAATATCCTTCAATTCAAAGATTTTCAGCATGCCTTGAGAGTTCCCTTTGTCATCTACGCGGACTTTGAGTGAGTTCTCAAACCCATTCAAGGGCCCCCTCAAAATCCCGAAATTTCATACACCATGGCAACCCAAACTCACGAGCTCATGTCGTATGCGTACTTCATAAAATATGAATTAGATGAATTTTCCGTATTTCGAGTCATAGGCCTGAAGACGGCGTCATTCGTCATTTCCTTCACTCCTTGAAAGAAGATGTATTGAAAATCCAGGAGGAGTATCAAAAAAATGTCCCCATGTGTCCATTAAGTACTGAAAATAAAGCATCTTTTCAATCTGCATCAATCTGTTGTCTCTGTGAAAAAGCATTCGCCAAATCAAAAGGCAAACTCAAAGTCGCTGACCATGACCACCGAACAGGCGCATTCCGGGGTCCAGCACATGCATCATGTAATATCAATTTCTGAAACCCAAAATTTGTGCCAGTCTTCTTCCACAACTTATCTGGTTACGATTCACACTTTATCATTCAAGAGCTTGGTTTTTCAGAAGGAAACATTAAAGTCATTCCAGAATCCACCGAAAAATTCATTTCCTTCTCAAAATTTATTGGTGGGATGGAAATTCGATTTTTAGACAGCTTAAGATTCATGCCTACTGGGTTGTCAAGCCTTGCAAATAATCTTCCAGCAAACCAATTTAAGATCAACCGAAAGCACTACCCCCAAAATGACGAGTTTCATTTGTTGAAAAAGAAGAGTGTTTTTCCGTATGAATATGTAACATCATACAACAAATTAGAAGATTCATGCCTCCCACCAAAATCAAGTTTTTATAGTAGCATTTCCGAGTCACACATAAGTAATAAAGATTATAATCATGCTCAACAAGTATGGGAAAAAATGAATTTCATAGATTTAGGAGAATACTCAGATCTGTATTTAAAGACTGATGTTCTCATCCTGGCCGATATCTTTGAAAATTTTCGGGATATCTGTCAGGAAACATATTCACTGGATCCTGACTGGTTCTTCAGTGCTCCATCCTTAGCATTCGCTGCCATGCTTAAGAGCACGAAAATGTCTTTAGAATTACTTACAGATTATGAAATGCTATTATTTGTCGAGGTGGCAAAACGAGGGGGACTATGCCAATGCATCCAGCGGCATGCCCTGGCGAACAACAAGTACATGAAAAATTTTAATCCAGCAAAAGAAAGCAACTATATTTCTTATCTCGATTGCAATAATTTGTATGGATTTTCTTTAAGCGAATCGATTCCATATGCTCACTTTAATTGGATGCATTCTGATGAGTTGAAGCAGCTGAATATTGGCTCTATTCCTGATGACGGTCCCTTTGGATGCTTTTTGGAAGTCGACATCGAGTACCCGCACTCTTTGCATGATTTTCACGCCGATCTTCCCTTCTGTCCTGAGGTTGGGGTTGTTCCTGGTACCCGACAAACCAAACTTCTGACAACACTAAACCCCAAGAGCAGATATATAGCCCACTACCGCTTACTTAAACAAGGAGTTGCAGCTGGTCTTGTAATTAAAAAAATTCATCGAGGCATATCATTTTCCCAATCTAAATGGCTGCAGGTATATATAAATCTAAATACTGAGAAACGAAAATTGGCAAAAAATGAATTCGAAAAAAATTTCTACAAGGTCATGAATAACAGCGTCTTTGGGAAGACTATGGAAGACATCAGGAAAAGAACATCCATAGAACTGGTTCATGATGAGAAACGTTTGGAAAAAGTGTTGGCTTAACACAACTTCAAAGACCGAAAAATTCTGAAGAATGAGTCCGATGAGGATTTTATGATTTTATGCCATCTAAATGTCACCAAACTAGTTTTCAATAAACCCATATATATATAGAAATCGCCGTTCTGGATATGTCTAAAACCTTAATGTACTCGTTCCACTATGACGTCATAAAACCCATGTACGGAGAAAGAGTGAAGGTTCTGTACATGGACACAGACAGTTTCTTTTATGAAACGAAGATAGAAGATCTTTATAATGACATGGTGAAAATCCTGCCTTTACTAGATACGAGCGACTATTCAATAGACCATCCTCTCTACAGTTCAGCTAATAAAAAAGTTATCGGAAAATTTAAAGATGAAATGAACGGGAAAATAATAAGAGAATTCGTTGGTCTGAGGGCAAAAATGTATGCTTTTTCTTCCGATGATGTAGAAATAAAAAAAGCTAAAGGAGTGAGTAAGCCAGTTGTTCTAAATCAACTCCAACTTCAAAATTACCGATATTCCTTATTCAATAAACAGGAGATGAGAAATGTTTGTCACTCGTTTCGTAGTATGAAACATGCAGTCTTCAGCATTAAAACAAACAAGAAATCTCTAAGCCCTCATGACAATAAACGCATCACTATAGAAGATTTTATTCATACCTTTCCCTATGGGCATTACTCATTCAAAATCATTCGAACCTCCTCCTAAAAGAATGAAAATAGAAGAAAAAAACAGTCTTCAGGACTAAACCGGAAAAAAAAAAAAAGAATCGATTGTTCATCTGCTGACGTCATCTGTTTTATCTCGTAGCTAATCTATCCTTTGTCTTCCTCATTCTTACTTCGTTGATCGTTGGGAGCCTACTCCAATTGCGCCTACTCGTCTGAAGAAATGCATTCATCATATTACAAGGACGGTTTCCATTTTTCGTATTCCAAGTTGTTTTCCAAATCAGAGGCTGATTATTTTCTTCGGTGTTTGGAGACAGAAGTGAAATTCCTTAGTGGTGAATTCTCAAAGAAAAAAGTATATGGGAAATCGTATTCCATTTATCGACAGCATGTTGCCTTCGGTGATGCTGACCTCCATTACTCTTTCAGTGGATTGACCATGAAAGCAAAACCGTGGATTCCTGTACTTCGAGAAATCAAACGTGAGGTAGAGAACGCGTGTTGTGACACGTTTAATTTTGTATTGATTAATAGGTATCAAAATGGAAATCAATGCATCGGATTCCACAAGGACGATGAACGTGAAATCGTGAAAAATTCTTGCATTGCTTCAGTTTCTCTAGGTCAAACAAGGGACTTTATTTTTAAAAGAGAATGTTTTCAACCAATTGTCTTAAGATTAGAAAGTGGTTCGCTTCTCCAGATGCTACCCCCAACAAATGATTCATGGGCACATGGTCTACCACGCTGCGGAAATGCCCCAGATGTTCGAATAAACTTGACCTTTAGAAAGATGATAACACAGACGTCATTGTCTCGTGACTCATTCACGCTTTCAAGCGGTAAACAGGATGCTTGCCTCAGCCGCAATCTGTTATCAGTTTTGTTTGAACGCAGAGCAACTCACTCATTCGGTTTTCTACCTTCGAACTCTGAACACGTTCAGTTGCCTGCCCCTACAAACACTTTGCCGGCCATCAGCATGAAGCGGACTGCCAACCAAACCAAATCGGATGCTGTAAAGAAATTTCATCGTGGTGATGACTTGTTGCGTTCCGACACACCTGTCTCAACTGTACATGCTAGTACTGGGTCTACATCAACAATGTCTGCTGCAAACAAGTCTGCTTCGTCGGGAATTTCACTAGTAAATCTGCCTCCTCACCACTTCTCTCTCGGAGGAAACAAGATCGCGAAAGTGACTGATTTTACAGGAACTGTAAGAGTTCATGTCAGGAGCTATGAGTTCGATGGCGAGCTCTTACACCCCACTAAATTCGGTGTTACGATGTCGGCATACACATTCTGCGTTTTCATGGAGTCTAGATTCACGTTTTGGAACATGAACGATATTAAAGTAGTGGGAAAGAAACTGCTTCTTTGTGGAACTCCTTCAAGTTCGGGGACCGTTTACCAGTTTCAATCACTGAATACCGGGGCCAATAGCACCCTTCAACTATCGCCTACTGCAATATCTCTCACTAGGTCCCAATTCAGTGAGCTCGTTGAAGAATGTCCTAAAATCTGGGAGAGTGTTTGCCAAGTTTTATTTGGAACTGTTTTTAAGAATTTTTATCTTAATAAACCAAAGTGCTGAAAATTCCCCAGCGAGCGATGAGGAACTGCATTTTATTCTGGCTGATGTATTGATGTACTCATGTCCGCCATTGAGCAAAATACATGGACAGTGTTTGATTGTGCTACGTGTCGTTTGCCTCTTGAAGAACAACCCAACAACCAGTTAGGACATGAGTGTGCTCAGTTTACCAATGATGAAAAATGAAATATGTGTCTTAATAAAGCACTTTCTTTACTAGAACCCCAAAGTGTTGCGGAATCTTTTTTGAAAGAAGTTGGTAGCTTGCTCATCACAGAAGCATTTGTGAACAATATCAATGCAGCATCTTTGTTAGAGACGGTGAAGAGTCTTCGTAACAGCAAATCCTGCTAGTTAAAAAAAAAAAAGTCCTTTTTAGGACTCTTAAAAATTTGGGTAAGGGAAGGGGGAGGGAGGTAGGTAAATTACTAAAAAAAGTGAGGAATTAAGTTTTAAAAAATGCATTTTTTTAAATGTTTTAAGTCATTTCTAATTCTAGACCCTAAATTTAAAGTGTAATTACTTTTTTTTAATTCTAAACATAAATTTTTGTGAAATTATTTTTTATAGTGGCATAAACTAAGTGAATTTTTTAATCTTAAGAGTAAATATTAAGCTTCCAAGAATTTTAAATGTAAAATTTCTTTTTAGAAATGTTTAAAACAGTAACAGAATGAATGCAATTGTTTTAATGGTGAACTAGTGCTTTCTTGGATGACTTTTCTTATGGATATTTGGGTATTTATTAAGGGAACTGGGCCTGATGTTTTCCATTAGGCGGCCAATCGGGGGGGGTTTCCGACTGGTCTGAGAGCAATGCTTTACTGTATTGAGTCGAAACCAGAGTACACGGCTTATTTTCGGGGAGTTTGAAATGTTTCAAACTGACTCGCTTTATTCTTTGGGTTGAAAAAGAAGAAGCGCTCTCACTGAAGACCCCGCTAGCCTGGGAAAACTAAAACAGTCTGTGTTTTACAACAATTTCTTTCCTTAGACATTTTTCCAAATTTCAACCTTATCTATTTTCAGCTTTCAGGAACTTGCTGTGACTGTTTCTACTGCATTCTGTTTTCTACCTGAATCGTTTTCAACTGAATCGAAAATAGACCTTTTAAAATATTTTCCTTGAACGAAAACGTGATTCTTAAATTTCATAGTTTCCCATGTTATTCAATGGGAATTTCACTGTTTTTACTGAAACGTGTTTCATTAAAACCGACCCTATGAAAATATGAAGGGTTCCATTTTTAACCCTATAAGAGAATGTACTTTTCCGAAACGAACATTATCTGTTTTCAGCTTTTCCTAAAACGATCTTTGCAATCATCTCTCAATCAAAATTTAAACTCTTCTCAATATGAACTTAGGAATGCATTTAAAAAAAAGAGAAAAAAAAACTAAAAAAGAATGACACTTTTTTTCAACTAAATTTTTAATAAGGAATCCAAGGAACATTTTTACATAAATTTGTCTTTTTCCGTTTAGAAGTTACAACCGAATTTCCTTCTTGTACAGGAACACGCAACATTTGTTTATTTTTAATGAACTTTTTGGGTAAATTAATGTCTTTTAATGCTTTTACAAATTCAGGAGGTATGTGCAGCTTAGATCCTTTGCTTCGAAACATAGAGTCTATGAGGTCAATAATATTCGTGTTTTTCACAATACGTCCTCGGACCTGCAATTCGGCCTTAGGGCTCCAGCCAATAATATCAGAGTTCGTTTCAAAGACGTCCAGCACATTTCTTGCATTTCGCTTCAAGTTAGTAGGAACGGACTGAATGATAAGGTCTTCCACAACATCTTTTACTTTCTCGTCTTTGATATGTTCTTCTTTCACTGGTTCTTCAGTTCTCGATGGTGTTTCCTGAGGTGAAACTGGGGGATTAAAACTCGATACCTGAATACGTTTATTCAAGACTTGATTATATAATTTCACTTTCACTTCGTCAGACTCTTTGCTTAGTAGAATTTTTTTCACTTCTTTGTCTAAGTCCGTTAACGTTTCCTCTGTTGGCATATGACGTGAAATCCGTTTCTTCGGGAATCAGAACCATTTTCTTGGCAAATTCCATTATTTCGTAAGCAGAGTCGTTAATATACTGAGAGCAGCAGGAATCAACACACCTAAAAATCCCCCTTTTTGAATAAGGAGTTTCCTCTTTTTATATATAGGCGTCTTTTTTCGAGAGAGTGCTCGCAAGGTGTGCTTATGCCGTTGCAGTGAATGTTTCTGGGCTGGCGTAAGCGGAACATTTCCTTTTAACGTATTCATACAAACTTCGCATAGTGCTTTAATTCCATTTTTTCTACATTTCAATATTAGGTGTTTTAATACTTTTCTTGGACAGTGTTGAATTACACATAAAAGTTGGACCTGCTGCTTAGACAACGTCATGATGAAAACTGAGACTTATTTCATTTCACCGAGGTTGATATATTACTTGAATGTCTCCTGGAAGAATCTAAGAGCGTAATCTTAATTCTTCCTTGGTCTCTGGTTTTAGATCAATCAATAAATAGCTGTAAGGGGATTTTGTGGCATCCAAATACACTTCTTGAGAAAATTTAAGTTTGCTAGGGTACAACTGCCTCCCTAAATGAGTGATTTGATTCACATCTCTTCGTGATTTAAACAGAAACAAGTAATGGGCATTCAGGGAAATTTCTCGCATTTCTTTGCCTTTATGAAAAATATTTTGAGTAATGAATATCACAGATACATTGAAATGATGACTCCCTCTAGTGAACAAGTGAGTTAATATTTTATCGCTTCCGCATTCAGTCATGAGATCGTCAATAACAAACAGCATTCTTCCTTTCACATAGTCACGGAAATTAGAGGGAAAGCCTTGCACAAATGCCACGTTTTCTATTTCATCGTACAATGTTTGGTGAACCCCGTAGAACCACACCACATGTTCGGGAGGGGAGATATGACTTCCTCTTGACGTCGAAGTAAGCGTTTTACAAACTGAGTCTTCCCACTACCAGTAGGACCCGCTATCAGAGCAGTGAAAGGATGTTGTAGTCGGGGCACTTCCATGTTGTCAACTGAAGTCATTAAAAAAGATACAAAATAATTTAAAGACACATAAAATAGATTTCAATCAATTTTTATTTTAAATTCTAAATTTTGTTACAATTCGAAATTTATTTCGAACGAAATGATAGGCACGCACGTCGTTTGTTTCAGATTTCCATCGAAAATTTCTTACAATGGAATACAAGCTTTTTCCGCGACATCTAGAATACAAGAAGAAAATACAATATTGTCCACATACGGCTGTAAACGAACTTTGAAGAGGTACATCATTAAAATTTACAGTATCAAACTTGGCGACAAATTGAGCAATAGGTCCTTGAAAATATTCTGGAGAATGTCCGAAAGAATCAAAAAGTTCCATTGTTTTGGGGTTTGACATATACATAGCCAACCAGTGTTTTCCAGGATTTCCATGTCGGTCCCTATTCACAACAAGGCATACTGGGAACTTGGCAATTCTCTTGGGAAGTCTGTCACAGGCAAACACTCCTAGGAATGATCGTCTTGTTACGTGATCTTGCTTTAGGGTCTTTGCAATTTGAACACTGTTCATTTCTTCAATTAGAGAAATCATAAAGAATGTTTCTGGACTTTGAAATTTCAATAATGTTTTGGAACTCTGCGTAGATTAGCACAGAAATGGTTTTTGCTAAAGCTTTTCCAAATTTGATTTCCACTCTTAAATTTCCTTGTTGGATCAGGTTCATATGCCCTCCATCACACAGGTCGGGACTGAGATTGAATGCATAAAGAGTGTATCCCTTGGAAAATTCCTCTCGATCGATATATATTCCACAATCTTGGCCAAGTTTCTCGGTTCCTCGAAATAGACTATGGAAAGAACGAATTGTGTTTCCCTTTTCAAAATTGGGTTCTAGAGGTTTATGAGGAACTGGCTGTCCGTCAACGTACACGGCTATAAAGTTGACATCATAACGCTTAAATTCAAAGGGGTTGGATTTATATGTACCATTAAAAGCATCGTTATCGACACATCCAATAATCAGTCTTTTGGGCATTTGTCCTAGGAATACGTTGTCTTGCACGAATGACATACTTCCTTGAGAGACGGAATACACTTTGCATAAAACACGGTCAATAGGATACTTGGCTGGAGATTTTTCTAAAGCTTTTGCATGGCCGATGGCAACTCCGGGTTGACTTTCACTTTTCTCACATAAATGGATGCATGTTCGATGAGAACTCTGTAATTGGGGGCCTCTGAGGAGGAAACGAGGCAGAAATCAGATTTACTTCGAACCAGTTTAATTTTCACGTCCACTAAATTGAGAAGCAGTCTGTTTTGAAAAAATAAATCACAGTGCAAGGTTCCAATCATGTCCAACGTTTTGCTGTCTTTTACGAGCTCATAGCGTTGAAGCAATCCTTTGTTTGTTGCTGCATTCGTGGGATTAATTTCGTTCAGATGTCCGGCTGTATCCTTGTAAAACCCTTCACATGCTAAATAGGATTTCTTTGCGTCTTCTCCACAATTTAATAGAGTTTCAATATATGCTCTGTGAGGATACGTGTTGCTCGAGGACGAAATCACTCTTTGCCGCCCCGGTGGCGCAGTGGTCTAAGGCGTTGGCCTCTGATCATTCGTCCGTAAGGGGTCCGGGTTCGAATCCCGGTTTGGCATGGATGTTGTGTTTGTCTTACGGCACTGGCTCTCTCCCTTCCCTGGAACCAGTGACCCTAAATTAGGGACGGGCGACTGCTTATAGCCCATTTGAGTTGCTCACGGTGGTCGTTAAACCTCCAATCAAAAAAAAAAAAATCACTTTTTCGTTTAAACTAACATCAACTTGGGAAAACAGAGAATGAAGAAAACAGTTAATGGGCCCCACGGGCTCTTTGTCAGCTATGACAGAATTGTCAGCTTTCACAATTTTAATTTTTACGTAGAGTTGACTGGAAGACAAATCCATGTATTCGTCTCCACTCCCAGAAATATTAAATTCCAGAGGTCCTCCATCTCGAATGTTGGCCAAGGGGTGATATTCAATCCATTGTCCTTTTTCTATGCTCGTTTGGGTGGGCGGTAAAGCAAATAAATCAAGCTCTGACTTGAGACATACGGAAGAATGACTGTGAATCAAAGCCATGGTTTATGGATCAAAAATATCGTGTGCTCTCCTCTTGACTTTCTTTGAACGAATGATGCGTTTCTTCGTATTTCTCTTCCTTTTAACGCTTCCTCCCAACATTTTCTTCACTTTATTAGCTGCTTTGTCAGTGAGAATTTGTCCTGCTTTTTTAGCTCGTTGTTTGGCTGCTGTTTTTGAATCCTTTCCTTGCATTAAATCATTTGCCAGGTCGACCCCCGTTCGCAAGACTTGTTTTCCAAGCGTTTTTGCACCTTGTTTGAATAATGGTACCGCCGCTCTAAATAACGAGCGAAAAAGTCCCCCAAGTCCATACCCTTTTTGAAGGGGTGCTCCTTGATAGTAGACTAAACCTTTTCCTGTTTGATTGACGTAATATTCCTCGAAGGATTTTGTACAACAGCGGTATGGTTCATACATGACTACAAAGCCTTGAGACGAAAATGAAGTTTCACGATCGCTCTCCCACGTTCAAATGGTACTAATTGTCCAGAGTGATTCCTTATAACGATTTCTACGGTTTGGAAATGTTTTCTTGCGATAGGCAAATAATGAGGGCGGTTGTATAAGGCGCTCACCTCATCTCCGTCTTCTCCGCTCACTTTCACGATGCGAAGGAGAGGAGCAACCATGTCTCCCACATACTGAGGATCCACAATATCGCTGTACACGTACAATAGAGAAAGCGTCGTGTTCAGATCGGCTACGAAATTTCCATGAATCGTGACATCACTCCCTTCTGATGCTGAATACACTCCAGGTTGAAAACCTAGAATTTCAGCTATTCCAGGAAATAACTGCAGTTGAGAACCATGAGTTAAAGCTGCTTTGACACGTCTCGTGTTTTTATTAAAAAACATCGTAATTTTTTTCGACCAGTGCTGGGACATGGCTTTTACCACATCTCCCACAGAATCATAATATCCAGCAGGGATTTTTGCTGCTTTCAGTTGACTTGGGCCGACACCGTAAGCAAAGGAATTTGAATTTCCATTCACATTAAACCAGGAATGAGGGTAGATGAGTTCGACGAGTCCCACTTCCGGGTCACCATTGAGTTCGATCGGTGAGGGAAGACGCGTGATGAAATGAGAAATTTTATTGTCTGCAAAGTAGCGGAGAGAGCTGTCGCTAGGTAACGTCAGATAGAAACTCATGTTGACGAATGATGTTTCTTCTAAAAAAAGGTCGGTTTCATAGAGAGGTCAAGTCTTCCACGGGGATCCAAGCATTAAATTTATCAAGATACCCTTTAAATTTAACAAAGTATTCCATTTTTCCTTTTCTTTTGCATTTCTTCAGAACACGTTTCACAGGAAAGGACTCTGAGAGAGTCCCTTTTTGAAGCTCTTCGGCGTAAAATGTTCCCTCCAGCTCTTCATTCAATAAGTCTTTTACTTTGTACACGGGAGGGATCTTGGAACAAGGTCACTCACCACAAACACTTCTTCCGTCCAATTTGATTCGTATCCCTTTTCAAACTTTAATTTGGTTTTAGAAATCCTCACGTGATTACCGACTTGAAATTTATAGGTGGGTTTTACCCTCTTGAGGTCACCATACAGATTGTCAAACACTTGCTTTTCATTGTCTTCGTTCACTTCTACAGGCTTCATTTTTATACTTCGATGGGTAGAATTATTGTAACTGTATACTAAATCGTTGAGTACGTCGATGAATCTGAACGTATTTAACTTGAAAAGAATCGCCACATTCTAGTTTTCAACGTGCGATTGAATCTTTTCACAACACTTGCTTTCGTCTCGTTGTTCGTCGTAAAGAAATGCACCTCGTGCTGTTTTAAAAACTTTTGGAATTCTTTGTTCTTAAATTCAGTTCCTTTATCAGTTTGCAGTTTTAATGGTATTCTCTGTTCGAAAATCTTGGAAAAAGCTTAAACGATATGTGACCTCGACTTTTGTTTTAAGGGAATTACCCAGGCATATTTGGAAAATATATCAATACACGTCAACAAGTAACGAAATCCATCATTATGTTGACTCAACCTGGGAAGGTCAACCAAGTCTGCTTGAAACTGTTGATCTATTTTATTCACCAACACTCTGTTTCTCGGAAAATGATGTCTCGTCGGTTTGTGGAGGGTGTACGTTTTCTCCCCTTCAGCCATTTTTCGACGTCTTTTTTCTTGATTCCTTCTTTCTTGACAGCACGGAATAAAGCATTCACACCACCGAAGCTTCCTTCTTTTACGGCTGTAAGATAAGTCTGTTTCATTACATCCTCCATTACAACAATTCAACGAGAGATGTTCCACCGTAACAGAAAAATTCATGTTCACACCAACTCGTTCACAACTCAAATAACGCCCACTCCCCTCACACTCCATTTTTAAATGAAATTCCAAGAAAAGTCCCCAAAAACATTTTAACACCGTGAACAAACATCTTCCTACCTCAAACATATTTTTCCAATGGTATGATGGTCTACGAGAAGAATGTACGCATTCTGAATGAAGGAATGTGAGTTCGAATCTCACCGAGACCATTAGAGCATTTTTATGTACTCTGAAATAAAAAAAAAATAAAAAAAAATAATGCAATGTCTATAAAAAATTCTAACAACCCACGAAAGTTCTAAAATATAAGTTTAATAAAACAAATTGGAGGAAACAAAAAATATTGGAAAGGACAAAAAAAAAAAACTTCCTCCAAAAATTTGACAAAGTCCAATAAATCTCCCGAGAAAAACATAAAGTTCCAAGAAACACCGCTAGGGGCAGCACATCGAGTTGACATCCCCCTATATCCATCCCCTTTCCCACTCGGTCGTTGCCATCCCTCAAAATCAAAGATCCATTGAAAGTTCCAAGAAGCACCGCTAGGGGGCAGCACATCATGGGGACGATCACGGGACAAAATTAATGACAAGGGGACAGCCTCGTGGGCAGCCAGGGGATCAGATTCGTGATCAGCCACGGGATCTGCCACGGGATCAGCCTCGTGATCAGCCAATGTTAAGTCTATGGAGGGCTGATCCTGCAATAGAATGCCCCATTTCCCTCTACTGCCGTATTCTGCGAAGAAGCATCAGGAAGCTTCCCACGCACAGTTTCGGCAGCACAACGCACTTCCACTACTTACACCCCGCCTTCTTTGCACCCTTCTTATAGTGCTTCTCGGAGGCGTGCCGGACGCACATGATTTGCATATGCCCTGCAATGCCAATCGTTTGCATGCCCTCTCGCGGGCGACGCATGCTACGAATTTCAGGCCAATCGGATGCTTCCTTCTTGGTGTTGCATTTTGGGTGGCCAGTAGAGTATTACTTACAAAACTACTTCTGCGGCAGAAGTAAGTATTTCATCTTTTTAGTTTCTTGAAAACAATATCTATTTTAAATATAACTGTTATCATATATTATTCAGATTTAGATGAACATAAGAAAAACCTTGATACCAATGAAATGTGAGACAGCTACGAAGTCCATCTGCGCATGCGCAAGCTAAAATCCTCAAGAAAGAAAGAAAAGCTGAATTGCAAGTGTGTTAGTGAGCGGGATTGGTTGCTTTCGGTCTAGAATATCTACAACTTATACCCCATCGCTACTAAAGAGCAAAGCCGAAAACATAAGAAAAACTTTAGAATTTAAAACGGAAGTTGCAAAATAACCCCATCGCTTTATACATCGTTTTAAAATCTCATCAAAGCAGCAAGTACCTTTTTAGGTGTCTAGAGGAAGCCAAATTTTGCTACATTATCTACCAACAAGTATTTGACACCTGTGATAGCAAAGGAAGACAAAGTTTATTCACCTTCAATAGTTGGTGGAGCCTCCACGAGCGGCGATTACAGCTGCCACCTTCCGGGGCATACTCTCAACCAGGCATTGTACGACGGCTGGTTGAGATGACGTGATCATAGATGTCACAACTGCTCCTCCTGGGGTGTCACGTGGAGGAAAAAAATAATAATAAGTAAATGGGAATATCATTCAGTACATATTGCTGAAACAGGATTTTCCAAACATCAGAAATAGCAAAAGGCATGTCATCATTACAACATCCATGACCATATAAATGAATATAAATGCTTTCCAAAAATAATATAATATGGCCGCCCCGGTGGCGCAGTGGTCTAAGCGATGGCCTCTGATCATTCGTCCGAACGGGGTCCGGGTTCGAATCCCGGTGAGACATGGATGTTGTGTTTGTCTTACGGCACTGGCTCTCTCCCTTCCCTGGAACCAATGCCCTAAATTAGGGACGGGCGACTGCTTATAGCCCATTGAGTTGCTCACGGTGGTCGTTAAACCTCCAATCAAAAAATAATAATAATAATAATATGGATTTCTTGTTGAAGATATTAGCCAACAAGTGTGCAGATTCCCAATCAGGAAAGTGTGTGCCTTCTGCAACCAGGCGAGAAAGAGATATAGAGGCGGTCCCAGTTTTTATGCTGTATTTGTTCTCCGCCAGTCTAAGAGCTAAACTACGCATGTTAGACCCGATGTATGTGCACTATCAGGAAAGCCGCGCACATTAGAACGTAAGGGGATACAGTATACCCCTGGTTTGCTATTTTTGGGGGTTAGGTCTCGATCACAACGTATAGTAGAAAAACAGTTATGGGGAGTAATGACGAAACTGATTTGATAACGGCGACATAAATTAGGCAGCAAATTGCCGATGTGTGGATAGTAATCCAGAGAGCCCACGTATCTGGTCACTCTCTCATCGCGGTCCAAGGTAGATGAACATTTGCACGAAAATTCATTTGTCAACTGTTATGTTTTTTTCCGGGTAGGGCAGATATTGGCAGAAAGTTACCTTCCGGAATATTTTGTCCACACGGAGTTTGGCGGAGGCACGGTGTTTGTGCGGATCTGATTTTCGTGAAGCTCCAGCTCGGTTGTTCAGAACACACAAAGTTTGGCGGAGGTAGCGTGCTCGTGTGGAGCTGATTTTCGTGAAGCTCTGGGCTCTGTCGTTTCGGACAAAACCGTGAAATCTGAGCTTTACTTAGACGTTCTGAACCACTACGCAGTACTAACGCAGCACTTTGGAAAAGACATGTACCGCTATCGGCATGATAACACACTACGCGAAACTGCAGGCGTTGTTACAGGTTAGTTTGAGAACATCGGCTTCGCAAAGTTGATCTGGACAGCCTAGTGTTCTGATCTGAACGTTAAAGAGAATCTCGGGGACGAATTAGACCATCTGTTGAGTGAAAGCAGAGATCACCAGAAGAACAAATTCGAATTTCACATTGCTTTGAAGGCCGTATTGTATCGGTGGGCATTTATAGAAGAACTGCTGGTGAGTATTCCACGAAGACTGGATAGAATTCGTCATAACAGCCAAAAGTTTCGGCATACAATATTAATTTTTCTGTAAATAAAGATTATTTGTGAGCATTTGGGTATTGATGCTAGAGCAGTGTATAAGTAGTCAGATAATGAAATAATGGAGAAATACTGACCAACTCTTAGGGTCTAGAAACAAGGGAATTTCAGTGTAGAGGGTATCAACTGCGATTCCGAAGATAATTGAGTTTCACCGTCCAGTGACGGCATCATCAGAGTGCCTTAAGTAATAGAGAGGTGGTTTCTTTTCATTGCGAGAACGTGACCAAAATTCGCCTCGGGTGTCTCTATCACTTATCCGAAGTTAACGGAAGCGTGAGCACTCGTGACTTGGGGAAATATTTTAGCTCTTGATGTGATTTTTGTTCCCTTCTTGGAGGAGAGGACTTCTTGGACTTATTGTTGTTTTACTTCTACATTTGATGCTATGCATCTTTCCCGACAATAGTAAAGTTAATCTCAAGTAAAAAAAAATCTGATGTAACTAAGATGGGTAGCGGAAGTTGTTATCACCGCTGTTAAAATCTGATTTTTAATGCTGTTTGTTCCATGAAGTGATGCAACAATATTTAATTTCATTTCTACTCAACAATATATTTTACTAAATTATCGCCGAACATTATTTCATCACGTTTTACATAATCGTAACAATATCCCATTACAATCTGCGTAAATTCCGAGAAACTGATGCCAAATGTGATAAAAACCATTCCAAAAATGCATTCTTGATACCATGAAAACATTGCGTTACACACTATCTACCAACAAGTAATTGGACACCCCTGCGATCGACGGTACCTGCGGTCCTGATACACGTCACGGCCGCCGCCGTTAAATATCGTGTGGGAAACAACAACGCAACTAGTCGCATGCAAGATGCCACGCAGTTCGGAGCTCTCTGTTTACGAGAAAGGTGTAATCGTCAGGTATCAGAGAAATGGCTGATCCATACGTGACATATCCAGCGAGTTGAAGTACCCAAAGTCGACAATGGCCTACGTGATTGGCAAGTGGAAGATGAGACGTGACTGTCGGAATGTGCCCCGACCCGGCAGACCCACAAAACTGGGAGTTTGAGACAGTCGGGTGCTGGCCAGAGAAATTCGGAAGAACCGCACCAAATCGATGGACCACATCCGCGAGGAGTTTCAACAGGCATCCGGGAGTGTTCTTTCGATGCATACCATCCGTAAGATAGCCCATCTGCTCGGTTATCATGGACGTGCTGCCACCCACAAGCCTTTGATCACCAAGTCCGATAGCGCTGCTCGGCTAACGTGGTGCAAAGAACGTCGACAGTGGACCGTTGAACAGTGGAAACAGGCTCTCTGGAACGACGAATCAAGGTTCACCCTCTACCGTTCGGATGGCAGGGTCTGGGTTTGGAGTCTGCCTGGAGAACGCCTCCTGCCGGAATGTAATGTGACAACTGTGAAGTTCGGCGGTGGTGGAATTATGCTATGGGGATGTTTCACCTGGTATGGCACGGGACCCCTGGTCGCAATTCCTGGTAGACTCAACGCCGAGACCCACTGCACCATTTTGGATGAACATGCGCTTCCTACGTTGTGGCAGTTTTACGGGGTGGACCCATGTTACTTTCAGGATGACAATGCCACCGGTCATGTTGCGAGGTCCACCATGGCTTGGTATGGCGACAATGGGGTTAATCGAATAGACTGGCCTGCGCAGAGCCCGGACTTTAACCCTATCGAGCACCTCTGGGACGAGTTGGAGCGTCGACTTAAGGGGTGCCCCCACCGTCCGAAATCGGTGAAGGAACTGACCTGTCTTCTCCAAGCCGAGTGGAAGAAATATCGCTAGCCGTCGTACAACGCCTGGTTGAGAGTATGCCCCGGAAGGTCGCAGCTGTAATCGCCGCTCGTGGAGGCTCCACCAACTATTGAAGGTGAATAAACTTTGTCTTCCTTTGCTATCACAGGTTTCAAATACTTGTTGGTGACATTAACTGTGTATATACAGGGTGATTTTTTATATTCATGATACCATTTCTTCTCTTTGCAGGGTCCGTAGATAATATCTTTTGGAATATTGGAGCCACTTATCTGGTAACAAGGTGAAGAAAATCATTTGGTAGCAGCAGTCAATATTCGGAACACCTCGTAAGAATTTCCGGCCCTGTCGAAAACATGGACACATAAACTACTGAACAGAAGGTATTCATTGTTAAACATTTCTACAGCAGTGGCAATTCTATCGTTAAGACACAAAGGAAACACCGTGAACTTTTCAATGTGCGGGATGGACCCAATAAGTGCACAGTGTTGAGACTGGTTGACAAGTTTGAGAGGACTGGCAGCGTTTTGGATGAGAGAAAAGGTCATAGCGGGCGACCATCAGTGAGAATGCCAGAAAAGGTTGAGGAGGTGCATAAAATGTTGCTTCGAAGTCCGAAGAAAAGTTTAAGTAAACTTTCACAGCAAGTGGAGATGTCATACAATAGTGTAAGAAAAATCTACAGAAGTGATTTGTCGGCCTATCTGTACAAATTTCAGCTCAGCCAACCACTCACCACAAATGCTAAAAAGAGACGTTTGTTGTTTGCCCAAGATTTCAATGCAGGAAGTGGAACAATATACCATGCAAAGAAGTTGGCTAAGTGATGAGGCACACTTTCATTTAAATATATAGTGAACAAACAAAGTGCAAGATTTGGGGCTTTTCAGAATCCATATATTGCTGTTCATAACCCTTTAAATGCAGAAAGAGTTACTGTTTAGTGTGTGATATCTGCGTCTGGAATTTTTGGCCCAGTGTTTATCGAAGGAAACATCACAAGTGATGTTTATCTGGATGTTATCAGGGAGCAGTTTGTGTCCGTCTTGTTTGGTATGGGTATCGATATGAATCGATGTTGGTTCCAGTAGGTTGGCGCCATGGCGCATATGGCAGAAATCGTCCTGGAGTACCTGGAGGAGGTGTTTGACATCTGTGTACTGTCCAATCGTTACCCCGAAGTGTGCGGTAAAGGTATAGCGTGGCCACCAATGTCGCCTGATATTAACCCCTGAGATTTTTTTCTCTGGGGTTATCTGAAGGATAGAGTGTTTGTGAGCAACCCACAAACACTTCTTGATCTGAGGCAAGCCATCGAAATCGAAATGTTTTCCATTTCGAAAGATACGGTACACAGTGTTGTCCGTAATTTCGGTTTTCGCCTGCGACATGTTACGGTAACGCAAGGAGGACACATCGAACATATTGTCATTTAAACTCCCAGACCTGTGGAACATCTCCCAGATACTGTCAACTTTCTTTCACTTTTAATTATTTCATAATCTTTGTTTTAAATGGTATCATGATTAAAAAATCATCCTGTATATAACTTGTGCTGTTGTACCCAATGTATAGTCTTTCACCTGAGGATGTGCTAGTTGCTAGCGCGAATGATCTAGTGTTTCATCCTACTGTATATAGTTTTCTTAACTTGTGTATAGTTAACTTAGTAGCGTTTTAGTAAATAGATTTTATTAATTGAAGTACCGTCATCACTTCAGATTCATTGAAGTGATGACGGTACTTTCACAGGCAGCGGTTCCCAATCCAACAGTCTACGTCAATCAAAATCATAGTTTTCTATCAGTCTACAGTCCAAAACTGACTTCTTTATGCCACCTTAATCGACATGTAGTATTTGTCGACGTTATTACTGGTTTGTGGGTGGCTGCTTGATCGTCATTTCGTGAAGCTTCCTGCGCACTGTACTTGTGCTAACGTCAGTCCCAATAGTTTCACACAGGGTTTGCGTGATTTGAGACAATGTTGATTTGAGTTCTGAGTGTACAGTCCATGGCCGTAGCCAAGGGGAGGGATCTTAGGGACCGGTCCCCCTCCGAAATCCCAATCAATTTTTTCGAAATCGAACTTCAACAAATAATGCTTTTGTTTTTTTATTTGGCCTTATACGTCCATTGTGGAGAACATTCTCTACATTTGGCACTAGGGGACTCTTGTACAATTTCATGTACGTGTGTGAAACTGTATAGGCACAATTCAGTCTGTTGGAACTTTTTTTAGCTCATCTGCGAAAAATAACGAAGTTCTAAAGGTTTCATCAAGCAAGTTTTACCAGCTTCCAGGCACACGACATTAATATCAATGTGCGAAACATGTTGGGTTCACAAGCATGAAGCTTTATTGAGATTCCGAGAAATCTACGTTGTAATAGTTCTATTGTTACAAAATTTGCAAGATATAAAAAATCGCAAATCCTCCCCAAAAGCTCATCAGCTATTATGTGCTATTACCCAAGGCCAGTTTGTAGTCAAACTTTGCACATTTGACTTTGTATTTTCGTGGATATTACCGCTGTCGAAAACTCTTCAAAACGTTGACTGCGATTTGACGACATCACTGGAACATTTTGTTCTCGTGGTAACTTCCCTCGACCATCTAAGAAGTAACGCCATCGATAAATTCAGTGTTACTTTTAATGCAGCGTCAAAATTGATCACATAAGTTGATAGAGTTATCACGATGCCAAGAGTTACATCCAGGATGATTCAAAAAGGGAATATTTCATCAGAAACTCCAGAAGAATATTTCCGGAAGAATCTTTTCGTGCCATTTGTTGACCACATGCGAACACAAATTAATGATCGATTCGAGACTCACAAGGCATTAGTCATAGCGCTTCAAATATTTCTACCTCGTCATGTTATGTTAAACTGCGAAAAAGAGCTAACGACTTGCAAAGGATTTTATGAAAGCATACACGCAGAGAGCAGTACTCTCTTAGTCCGTTTGGCGAAACAAATGGATCAACATAGATGTTAATTCAAGACCTGGTAACGCAATGGATGCCCTTTTACAATGCGATTCAAATCTTTTCCCAACTCACACACCTTGCTACAGATTCTTGCTATAATTCCAATTTCCACAGCTACGCCAGAAAGGATATTTTCAATACTTAGACGATTGAAGGCATATTTAAGAAACTCAACGGGAGAAAACAGACTGGGTAGATTAGCACTTTTTGCAACCCATTGCAATTCTGAGGTGCAACCGGACGAAATTTTAAATCGGTTGATTAAATCTTCAAGGCGCGCTAATTTGTTATAAGGTGAGTGAGAATGTAAACCTTATTTGTTTTTCTTAATGTAAAAAATTCTTGAATTTGCTGATTTGTACAAATTGTATTATACCTGCGTTAAACGTTTTAATTTTCGCCTTAAAATTTAAAACTTTCAATCGATACATACTGTAATTGTTATTGCTTGTATCAAAACATTGGTTCAACATAATTTTTAAATCATTAAAAACAGTTTTCTAAAGGAATGGCCTCCCGTTGTGTTTGATTTATGTTTATTGTAAATTTACAGGCGGAAAGTTTACAAGTAACGCAAATTTATGAGGAAAATTTTACAAATACTAATCTCAAAAATGGGTGGGGGAAAGAACGGTTTATATAGTTTTTGAATTGTAAACTAAAAAAGTTTAGTTTCTATTCAATCATCAAAAGAAATGAATACTTCACCGATAAAAACATTTTGGTACCCTCCCGAAAAAATTCCTGGCTACGGCCTTGGTCAGTCGTATGCCGAGTTTCCTTGTCACGTTCTGTTAACTTCGAAGGTTTACCAGGTTGCCTCTTGGGAATCATATTTCCAACCGTCAAGCTAATGTTCTTCAATGTCTCTGAAATGCCACGCAGCCAGCGATTGCTCATGTGACACCTTGCGCTGGAAATCATTTAACTCTGTCGATCGAGTCATCTTACATTCACAATTGTGCTATTGTCTCATTATAGTACAACAGGCATATTTAGAGTTGAGTCTGTGACGTGCTGCTTGCGCAGGTCCCAATTCACTATCAACAGAGGAGTGTCCAGATATCAATTGTAGAGCAGTGTATTTTGGCTGCCTGGTATGGCAGAGTAGTCTGAGGCTGTGGCTTCTGACCATTCGTCCAAGTTGGTGGTCTGAGGCTCTGGCTTCTGACCATTCGTCCAACTTTAGTGGTCTGAGGCTCTGGCTTCTCATCATTCGACCCCTGAGGCCCTGGCTTCTGACCATTCGACCTCTGTGGCTCTGGCTTCTGACCATTTGTCCATCATCCGGAACTAGAGTTACGAATGATGCATTTAGGCCATTGGGTAGAAACAAGTAATTCAAATATCTCACTTCTTTCTTACGTTCGTAACCAATGTAAAAGCCCTTTTAGCAGATAATCAGTAAGAAATTATTAGTGTCAATCATCTCCCTAAATGACAACCTTAAAAACAAAGCTACGGAGAAGGCAACGAACTCAGATACGAAGTTTTACTCGTATCAACCGCGTTCGACTCACTTTTTAGAAAACGAATAAATTCTTTCCAGCTGATAGCAGCCCATTTTGCAAACCACGAGTTAATTCCTTCCAGCCAATTTAAAAGTTAAAGCGACGGGAGTTACAAGCGGTGGTTTTCCGTCTAGAATGCATCACTCCACTCTGTCCCGCCGTCCCCGTGGCGCAGTGGTATAAGCGATGGCCTCTGATCATTCGTCCGAACGGGGTCCGGGTTCGAATCCCGGTGAGGCATGGATGTTGTGTTTGTCTTACGGCATTGGTTCTCTCCCTTCCCTGGAACCAGTGACCCTAAATTTGGGACGGGCGACTGCTTATAGCCCATTGAGTTGCTCACGGTGGTCGTTAAACCTCCAATCAAAAAAAAAAAAAAAAAGAATTTGGAGGCCAGGGCATTAACAGAAAGTCTGCAGCATGTCCCTGGAACCATCCTGGACGATTCTGGTAGTGTGATATGGCGCATTATCCTGTTAGTGATGGACACCACCAGCAGTGAGCACAATTGCCATGAATGGGTGAACTTAGTCCGCAATGATGTTCAGATACCTAACAGCTGTCAGGAATTGTGCTATTGGGATAATAGGGCCCAATGTGTCCCAAGAAAATATCGCCTACAGAATAACACCGCCGCAGCCGGACTGTTTCCGCCCAACAGTGCATCTAGGTGTTATCACCTCCGATGGTAATCGTCGTATCCCCCGCTCAGCCGTCTACGTGATGCACCAGAAGTCTTGATTCATCAGACCAAGCTACTTTCTTCTAATCATCAACGGTTCAATCTCGATGATCTTGGGGCCATTTCATGAGTTGTTAGCGATGATGTGCAGTGAGCATTGGGACACGGCTGGGTCTTAGGCTGCGTAGGCTCATGCGCAGAAGGCTGCGATGAACTGTGTGCTGTGACATATTGCCCTGATTACCACTGTTGTGCCTGCGAGTGATTTATCGCACCGTAGCCCTGCGGTCGCTGTGAACAATGCGCGACGGTCTCCGCTCCTCTCCGGAATCAATGAACTGCGGATGACACATGGCTATACGACGGATCGTCGTTTGACCATCTGTGCACCATTTTTTATACGTAATCACTATAGCGGCACGTGAACAACCCACAAGCCAAGCCGTTTCCGAAATCGTAATTCCGAGGCGCCGAGCGATCGATATTTGTCCTTTAGCAAACTCCGATAAATCCGCAGCTTTTTCCATTATGACTCAGAACACTCTGCTAACCGAAAGTTCGTTCTCGGGATGTATGTATACTGCTCTGTGAACTTCACCTGCACCACCGTTCGGTCTCCAGGCGCGCTGATTTTTCTAAGCTCGGCGCGGTCATAATGGAATGGCTTATTGGTGTAAGTGCTGAAGGAAGCTGAGGTAAATCTTTTAATGCCAATGTTACCGCGACGTGGATATCTGAAAGAAGCTATATAACCCATACTTTAAGGTGTCCAGTGTAGAAAGTGCGTGATAAATCTTGTATTTTTGTTTTCAGTTTTTGGCTGTTGCTTTTCCTAAATTCAAATATATATATATATATATATATACATATAATCTTACTTAGTAACCGTTGTCTTCTGCAGGTTGATAACATCAGAAAAATTATTCCTAGAGGAAAGTGAGACATTCGATAAAAACAACTGATCAAAAGTAAGTTGTAACAGCTTATCAAGCAAAAGTTCACTGGCCATCAAGCGGTGCATGACGGAAACATTAATGACAACAGACTTCAAACACAGGCTGTCGCTCTTTCCGCGTTTGTAAGTGAGTCATGGAAAAATTCTCAATGGCCGCCACCGGGAATCGAACAAAGGATCTTTCCGTTACGCGCCGGATATGCTTCCACCACACCACAGCGGCCTCGAATTCCTCCAGAAATTGAATTCCTCTGGAGGAATTCGAAGGCGTTGTTGTGCGGTGGAAGCATATCCGGCGCGTAATTGGAAGACCCTGGGTTCGATTCCCGGTGGCGGCCAATGATAATTTTTCCGTGACTCACTTATAAACGTGGAAAGCGCGATGACCTCTGTTTGAAGTTCCTAGTCCACGTCAAATGTCTGTATTGACAACAGACTTAGTGAAAGACTTAAAATGTTTTTCGAAATGATCTTCACTACGTTTAAAAAAACATGTGACCACTGGAGAAAAAGCTTTCAGATTGGTTCCAGGAAATAAGTGCAATTATTTAAAAGAAAATGGGTGCAATTATTTAATGCATTATCACAATAAACAGTTCGCACCGCAGTCAAGCAAAACTTTTGTGCCGAAACACTTCACCGAGTTCAGAAAACCTTCATAGCGTGTTGAGCAAAGAGCACAGAATTTTCGAAAATGATGTAAAATGAGAAACCCGATCTATTTAATATTATTCTCTAATTCAACGAAACGGTCAAAAAATTTAGATAACAAAAGGTACAAAAATGTTAATCTCCACAACCCTCATTATTTCAAAAAATGACATTTTTGTGTGACACATACAGTGCGAATTTCCGTTTTCTGATATGACTTCAATGGGTTTCGCTGTACTTTGTTTCGCTGTACTTTCCGTGAAACACTATGAATAATGACTCTTAGTGATACATACTTGAATGAATTTAGCGTTTAATCATACCAGTATATATTTAAAAATTTCACAAGGTCCACGTAGAATGTTACTCTGTGATAAAGCAACGGTAATAAATAATCCTGGGTTGACATACAGAAAAAAAAATTCAATATCTTCTGTCATAATAACGACATAAAAAAAGTCAGCTTTCTGTTCTACGCGAGTATGTACTTTGTTTTAAAGTTTTCTCTGAGTGCCTTTTTTTGTTTTGTTTTTTAGTTTATAATTCCTAACAGTGCTTACAGACTTTCAGTTCAACTTCTTGTATGATATAGTGGCACAGAGTTCATTATAGGAATTTATACATCTATACTGAATTTCTTTCGGAGATGAAGATTATTCCTTGTTACTTTGCCCACCTTTAAAGGCTCTCTCGATGGATCGTCGGATGTTACAATAAATATCGTTGCTTAATTGCTTTATCCCTCCTTTGCAAGCAACATTTTGAAAATGATACTGATATCCCGGCATATTTCAGATGTGGAACATCTGTATCCTGGTTCTCAGCCAGACTTAACGTTCCTTCCGCGCAGGACGGCAAACATTAGTCTTCCTAAGACCTTAAAATAGTTACTGTTATTTTAGAATAATGTCTTTAAGAGGAGATCATTGTCCGTATGGATTGGCCAGCCACGTCTCCCAACCTTAATCCGATCGAGCATACCTAGGATGCTGAAGGAGACATGTTGATGCCCTTAATCCCCTCCTTAAGACCTGGAGTGGCTTAAACAAACTTTGAACGATCTATTGTCGTTCCTACCTTCTGAGTTCCTAGACACCATCACCAACAGCATAAAACATTGCTACGTGGCCTGCATTGCATTCCTATGAGGGTAACCCCGTATTGAGATATTTTGGCACTTTCATTTTGACACCCTATTTCTTACCTGATTCTGTATGTGATCATTTTTATCAAAGTGTTGTGTTTCTGACGAAATGTTTTAGGGTCTTTTTCTAGCTTACAGTATGATACAGGTTTTCACTAAAGTTCATAACATTTTACCATGTATTTTTTTTGTTCTCGCGATTTTTCTTTTTTTTTTTTTTTTTTTTCCCCTTAATATGGAAACCAGTGTATTTTCCATTCCTTTTTCTCTTATCCAGGTTTTACCTAGGAAGGTAATTTTTAGTGTGCTATAATTATTCCTTTTTCATCTTTAATTTTTTTTTTTTTTTGGTAATCCTATTTACACACCTAAAATCGCCAATTTTTTATATTTGTACGTCTTTTAAACTCCGGGGAAGAATCGCATCTGGCGCCATCTATTATTTTCTTGCAACAACAACAGTTTCAACGCGTGCAAGAGGAAGGAGCTGTGATCTTTCTTTAATTGCAATCTGCTCCCAAGGGGTTTCCAGCAAAATTACTTAGCAAGATGGCTTAGCTTCTTGCCCCTTCACCCCTTACGTTTTGCGCTTGATGAAAATTTCCGCTTCTGCGAAGTTTCGATTTTTAATATTTTTGGAAGCCCATAAGGGCTGTTTCATTTTTTATTTATTGATCCAGTTTGATTGTTGTTTATGTATTCTAAATTGTAATCTGTTTTCAGGCTTCCAGTGAAATTTTTCTATAAAAATGGGCCATTAAGAACAGAACTGAGTTATCAAAAGTTTCAAGTGGGTGATCATTGTTTAATTTTTTTAGACTGGACTTTTCTTTTTTATTGTTAGTGATTGCTCCACGCAGTTTATGGTTTTTTTCTTACAAATTTTCTTTAAGAGTGGTTTAATTGAGATATGTATTTTGGATTGTTACACAGATACTATGAGGATTTTCTGCTGTAGTATTTTTAGAAGAATATACTTGTTACTACATGGATTAGGTTTTTGATAGGATTTTTTGTAGAAAAAGTTTCTCCCAGTCCCAGTGCCCTTCACCCAGTTCAATGAAATTTCTGTACTGTTGAGTTCAGAAGAAAGATTGATTGCGTTCCTTATACATATGTGCACAAAGAGATGCATTTTTCATCAGGGTCGTAGGGCTCCGGCTTAGAACCGCCACAGCTTAGAACTCTTAGAAACTCATCTTCAATTAAAATATTTCACAATTACTTCACGTTATTGGGAAATTGCTCCTAGTGCAGAATACTGCCAGTAGATGGCAGCACAAAAAATATCTAAAAGTTTTACGAATGTATTTGAATGTATTAATTAAGATTAGGGATCTGACTTATGAGACGATGGATAAACAACGTATAGTAGGGGACTAACAATCATAAACGGCTCTGGACGTGGAATTGTTGCGGTCCACAACTTGGGAAAAATTGTAAAAGTACCCCATCCGTAAAATTAACGGTACGTCAGCATCACAATATCCTGTTTAAACGTCTTTTCAGTACAAGGCTAAGAATTACTGTTTGTGTTGAGGCAATGACTAACATTATAGGCACCGACTATAGGGGGCAAGGTGAATCCTGCCCCTCCAATAATTTTGTTGGGGGGGGGCAGTGCCCACCCAATATTTTTGGTTCCATTTAATTAAATAATGGCTTTATTTTTGTATTGGAGGTTTAACGACGGCCGTGAGCAACTCAATGGGTTATGAGCAGTCGCCCGTCCCTAATTTAGAGCCAGTGCCGTAAGACAAACACAACATCCATGTCTCACCGGGATTCGAATACGAACCACTTCCGGAAGAATGATCAGAAGCCATCGCTTAGGCCACTGCGTTACCGGGATGGCATAATCGCTTTGGTATCGTAAGGTCGACCAAGCTCCACCTTATGAGGCCAAACCGATTTATTTCCAAATTTTTTATGAATTACAAAATAAATAAAAACATTTTTCCCATTCTCAGAATTGCTCATTTGATAACAAACTGGATTTAATAGCATTTAACATGTTTCAAACTGGATTAATAACATTTAACACCCATATTAATAGCATTTAACATGTTCTCGTGGTATGTGGTAAATGGTTAAAACAATTTTATCATAAATAAAACAGAAAAACGTATAATCTATCTTCTTTATTTGACTACTTATTTTTTGCGCTTGTTGTTCTTTGTTTGAACAACTCAGCTAATTTCTCATATTTTTTGCTAAACTTTGGAAATAAAATGTCTCTTGATAGTTTTATAAAATCACAGGCTGAATTTTAATTTTAAAAATATTAATATTCAGCTAAATAATATTTCTGTTTCCTTATTCATTTATTTGTTGATGAACAATTACAATTGTGTTTTAAAATATACATAGAATCTCATAGTTCATGTTTTTGCCCCCTTTTTTTTTTTAATTTTCTTCTTGACAATGGAAGAGACATGCCTCCCACACGTCTGATCTCTTCTCGCCTGCCCCCCCAATAATTGGAGAAGTCGGCGCCCCTGATTAATATATTTTACTCATTTTTTTTAACTACAGCATAAAACAGCCCTAGTAAAATTTTTGAGGAAACAAACCGGGTACGTTCTTTGATAGAGACTATTCAAGATATTTTTCCATTCTTACGAATTTTATAACCACAAATGAATTCGAAATTATAAAAATTTCTTTGTTTTTAGCGAGAAGGGAAACCAAAATGTCCCAAAATAAAAAGTTGTTATCAAGATTTATAAACGAAAGTCACTTTAAGAAATTTAGAATTTCAGGGTAAATTTATAAAATGAATGGAATTAAAGGGTGAGAGATATAATATTTGTTTAATTACTTTTAAACGGGAAAGATAGTTCTGCTGTAGCTGCACAGACTTTTTCAAAATTGCAGTTCAAAAATTAGTGAAACTATGAGGCCCAAA
This sequence comes from Macrothele yani, assembly GCA_039090855.1. Classification (NCBI taxonomy): domain Eukaryota; kingdom Metazoa; phylum Arthropoda; class Arachnida; order Araneae; family Macrothelidae; genus Macrothele; species Macrothele yani. The sequence continues at coordinate 159,587,028 of CM076997.1, read as the reverse complement.
ATGTAGTAAATCGGATGCAGACCCAGTTTCGAAGAAAACAAATACAGCTGTATATTAATATAAATATATACACTATATGCATAAAGCAACCCTACAAAACAGAAATTCAGTGTTTTTATTGATTTCATGCTATTATGTTGATAGTAAATTTGCTTATATTGATCTTTCGACAGCAGTTAAACAAAGTGCGTTGAGTTATATATTTCAGTCGAAAGGGATAGAGCTTAAGTTTGAAAGTCGGGGGATGAGATTGCATGAAGAACAGCGTTTTCTTTCTTTCTCATTTTTCTTTTTTTTTTTTTTTTTTTTTAGTGGTAATCAAACCTTTTCTTCCAAAATAACATAATTTTCTTCGATACCGTGAAGTATAACATTTTTTTAGTTAGTTAGATAATGTTTACCGGCACAGAATTCAGCGGCCCACCGGGAATTTTACGGGCCCCGGGCGGCTCAGTCCACGCCTAACAACGTCACTTTCATCAACCAAAAAATTTTTGACGACAGAGGTTCGAAGATCTGTGAAGGGATCGTTGAACATTACAATGAACTCCTACTAAGGAAAACATAGATAAGAACCAGGACTTGGATAATAACAGCGCAGTGGGAAAGGGGACCAGAATTTTCTCCTTCAAAAACATTTCTTTAATTGTTACTACCATGGGCGTCGCTAGACAAAAGACACTGGAGATTGTGGAAGGACTGAACAGTGTTTTTTTATTACCTCGTGCTCACCCTACTCCCTTCTTCTTCAAAAATAAATAAATAAATAAAACTACATTTCTTTTAAATTGACAGTTGGCATTTTTAATTTAATTGCGTTTTAACTTTAAAATAATGGATTTCATTTCACTTCACTTTTAACCAATGTAAACCCTAGATCTTCGCTTTTCAGATGAATATTAGCGCAGCATTAATATGTTGATCTTCCTTTCCTCTATCGTGGGTTTTCGAGAATATGGAGTTGGCCCCAGAAAGGTGAGCCCACTGCAACACTGTTGCAGTGGGCTCACCTTTCTTCTTACTTGCTGCCATGGAGAGTATTGGGCAGTGGACCCACCTTTTGGAATTTTCTAAGCCCAAGAAACTGCAAGTTAAGATAAACATCTTTCATAGACACTTAATTTAGTTATTTATTTTGTTTAATCTCGAAGGGCTTTGAATTTGATGGCTGTCCTGTGGTTGGAAGATAAGAGAAGAGTTTGAGAAAACATTTGAGAAAATTTCTGTTGCTGCCCTGTGAAAACACAAATTCGTCGGTATTCGAACTCACGCCTCCTCGCTCCGCAGCCAGTTCTAAGCGACTAAACTACACCGACAGAACGCATAGCTGCAATTTGTCGTCTTGACACGTGCTTCACTTCTGTAGTATGTCACATCATTTCTTAATTTTTCTTTCTGAAGCGAAGAAGCAATTTTCATTAATTCTAGACGAGGTGTGGAAGAAGCATCACACAGTTTTCGAAAAACCCAGCAACAAGTATATCCCTTTTCCACAATCGGGCGCCAATGATTAAACGCAAATTTTTCTGTGACCGAACCGCGCCTCCTTGCTCCGAAGCTAGTTTTTCTAACCGGCTGAAGTACACCGACAGAATGGACCGCTGCATATTTGTCGTTTTGACACGTGCATCACCTCTGCAGAACGTAACAGCACTTTCTATCGCTCTGCCAGTTTTTACAGCAAAAAAAAAAAAAAGAAAAACACTTTTTTTTTCTTTTTGCAAAGAGCGAAGTATGTAACAAAGCGTTTAAAACTTTCCTGAAACTTGGCTAATAATTTTATGAATCACATGCAGGCACCGAGAGTCTAAGTAACTTTTTAGCAGAAGAAAGTGTATCAATAAGTAAAGAGATAAATTACAAAAGTCTGGTATGTTGAAACAAATCTTTTGTGCGCAATTGTAAAATGTTTTTTACCCCTTCGCCGTTTTTTACGCTTTCCAACCGTTGGTTGAAGAAGCGTATATGCTCCAGCTTTCTCCGTCTGTCTGTCCGTCCGTCCGTCCGCACGATAACTCGCGTAAAAATGGTTCGATTTCGGTGAAATTTTAGTATGTGTTAGGGCACACCATGGGGAGGAACCCCATTAAAAATGGGCAAAATGGGGTCAAAGGTCACGACATAGGAGCGGGATCCATTACATCGCCCTTATGCGTCATAACTTACGTAAAAATACTTCGATTGCAACAAAACTTCATCATGTTGTTCCGGAGCTATACTGAACCAGTTCTGTTTGATAATCATCGAAATAGGACCCAAGGTCAGGGCACAGGAGCGAGATTTATTCCACAGCCGTTATCCTCATGACTAAAAATGCTTCCATTGTGACAAAATTTTAGTATGTTATTCCGGAGGTATACTGAACCAATTCTGTTTAATATTGTCGAAATGGGATCAAAGGTCAGGACATAGGATCGGGATCCATTACATCGCCCTTATGCGTCATAACTTACGTAAAAATACTTCGATTGCGGCAAAATTTTATCATGTTGTTCCGGAGGTATACTGAACTGGTTCCGTTTATTATAATCGAAATTGTGTCGAAGGTCAGGGCACAGGAGCGAGATTTATTCCACAGCCATTATCCTCATAACTTGACTAAAAATGATTTTATTGCCACAAAATTTCAGTATGTTGCTCCGGAGGTATACTGAACCGGTTCCGTTGAATATGATCGAAATGGGGTCAAAGGTCAGGGCACAGGAGCGAGATTTATTCCACAGCCATTATCCTCATAACTGGATTAATAATTTGAGTAATGATTTCTGGTATGTTGGAAAGCGTATCATAATCAATACATTGCATGATTTTACTAACTTGTTTAATCGTCCCCCACCCTCATGAGGTTCCCCCATTAAGTACTCCTAAAAATACAAGCTGGAGATGTGAGAATTTGAAATTTTGCGATACACACTTATGTTAAAATTATATTAGGACAAACCGCCAACGGTAACCGATAACTCGGGTACAGTTGGCAAATTTTGAGCGAAGCTATTGCAAAATCTAAGCTCATTAAGGAGTCCATTATAACAAATTCTAAAAAAGAAAGCGTAAAATTTATGACTTCCAGAACAAAAGTATGAAACATTCTAAAAGAGAAATGCTTAAAATTAATCATGAACTACTTTCCTTCACGCCTTCACGTTGGTTGTGATCAGGTTACATGTAAACAAAACGGAAAGACACCCCAGATCGGGAACCATGTTTTACATTTTGTATCGCGAAAGACACACACACAACACACACACACACACACACAACAAACTTCCTTTTATTATTATAGATTAAGCAAATGTTGAGCTAACAGACGGAGTCTTTCCATTTCTTCGTTTTTCAATTCAAACGATTTTTTTAATTAATGTTAGTGAGCCGACTTTCGTGAAACGGTTCAAGTAAAAGGCCATATATTTTTAATTGAAATTCCTCAATGACATGGAATTTCGGGAATCGGAAGGCGTCCAAACATGACCACGGACGATATCTAATCGCATGCCAAAAATCACGGTGATCGGATGTGTCATGTCGTAGCTATGCCCGAACAACTAATTGTCCCGAGTCTCGTATAGAGAGTGGATTTTTTCAATTATTATTAAAATTGGTCAGTTTTTTAATGGTCGTTATTTTTATACGACAAGACCAATCACCATGATACTAACCCTATGTCACTCACCATGTCCTTCCCTTTCTCTGTGGCAAGTGTCACCGCGATCGGCCGAAAATCTTTGGAGGAGATAGGCAACAAACGACCCTAAAATGCAAGTTATTGAACGATTATTCCTCACTGACACGGAATTTCGGGAATCAGAAGGCGTTGAAACCTGATCATGGACAATGTTCAATCGCATGCCAAAAATCACGGTGATCGGATGTGTCATCTCGTACCTATACCCGAACAACTAATTGTCTAGAGTCTCGTAAAGAGATCTCCGCTCGGCCTTGGTCCTCGCTTCGCTCAAATTGTCAGGCACCTGTTAAAAACAAAATTGCCGTTTGCTCAGTGTTCAAAGAGTCTGTTATCTGCAGCGTTACTCAGGAGCCAAACAGGTTTTTCCCATGGGCATGCAGCCACATCTTCCAGTTATAACGAAGTAAATTTCTCCGTCAGTTCTGTCAACGCCAGGATTCGAACACGGATCCCCTCATTCCGGAATAAGTCACTCTACCAATTGAGCTACGCGGACGTTTTATTCTGATTCCTATCTGCCTTTATGTCGTGTGCGTCCTTCTGACAGGTACGTCACATCTCCTGGTACGTTACACAGTCTCAATCCCTTTATATTCGCTAATAACGTGCAGAGGTTTGCCCGTTAGCTTCTTTGCCAAAAATTTTATTTCGAATGGTTCTTTCCAAGCTCTAGATTAAATACAATTCCCTAATCCCAGGAATTGTTTGTATGTCACAGAATTGAGCAACGTCATCTTATTTTGACACAGCAGCCATGCTGCAAAGGTGACCATCCGAACCAATAACGAAGGATATTGGGTGCGTGAAGGTGTGACATTGCCGACAAATCCTGCAGTGCACATATTCCATTGGCTGATGGACTGATTGACGTTTCTGTACGTTGTTTTCATCAGCGGTATCACGCATTGTTAATTTCTCAGATCGTAAGGATTCCTTGATTCCTGACCAAACCGCTGTTTTTACGCATAACATTTAATTTTTTTATTAAAAATCCTTAAAATGTCATTGTATTTTTTTTTTTAATTTTCCCCAAAAAATGAGGCTCCGTCTTATATTCCCAAGAATACGGCAAAAAAAAAAAAAAAAAAAAATTCGTACAACATTTTGCATCTCACATATTCACATCTGTATTTGAAAACTATTTGGATAATTTCCCCATCTGCAATTTGAAAAATTTAATAGTTTTAAATAAATGTTATTGGGTGTTTTGACATTACGATATGAGGCCGCTGTGGTGCAGTGGTAGCAAGTCTGGCGCGTAACTGGAAGACCCTAGGTTCGATTCCCGGTGGCAGCCGATGAGAATTTTGGGCTGCGGGTGGCCTACTGGTCAGCGTTCGTAACTGCCATCATGGAGATAACCTCAGGTTCGATCCTGGGCAAGTGCGAACGTTCGAACAACTAAATACCTGCCGTGCGTCGGATGGGTACGTTAAGCCGTCGGACCGCGGGTACTGGCCCCCGGTAATAAATAAGGGCGTCTTCCTCCCCCTTTCTACCTCGCTTCCGTGTCACTTTTCTATCACGCACTCTAGCCCAAATCTCCTAGCTTCCTATTTCTAAGGGTTGTTTAAGACCTGAGGTCAGACGCTCCCTTCCTAAAATCTTCTCCATATGATTTGATTTTTTTTGACATTACGATATTTATTATCCTCTTTCTTATTGAATGCGCTCATAAATTGGAAAAAGAAATGCATTGTGTTTAGATTAGTACTGTTTTTGCTGTTGTTCTTATCTGGTCTGATTTGTAGCTTTACCTATTTAAAATTCTTGTCAGAATATGAAGTTGGATACCACTGCATCTGTCGAAGAATGTTCTTGAAAGTTCTTCAACATTTAGACAGTTTTGCTGGGAGCAGATTCCATTTAAGAGGGGAACTAGGGGGGTCCAGCCCCAGGCCCCGCGTTTTCAAAGGCCCCCAGAATTATGTAGGGTGCTTAAAGAATTGACAGAGTTCTACAGTTGTTTTTTTCTTCGAGATAGCACAGCAAAAACTATAAGAAACTGCCCTGTGAAAAAGAAAATTTCTATTTCTTTCCGCATTTGAGGAGGAGTCCGCAAAAAAGTATAGTCGCTCCCAGTCCATCCTCAAGACTTTCGAAAGTATTACAGATGTTTTTTAATACACATCTGTTATTGGGGGACATTTTTATACATTAAGAACCCATAGTGACATCTTAGATGTGCCACTAATACTGGGGCCCCAAAATAATGTCCAGCCCCCATGCTATCTGTCTGCTTAAATGTGCTCTGGCTGGGAGTCTTTCAGAGAGGGTTCAAGATGGCTTTGTAGCTATGCAGCAGGAACAAACCCGGATTGCGTTGCCTTGCGCCACTTTTTCTTAATTTCTTTCTTCTTAAATCACTGCTCGAGTTCTTAAAAGATCATATTTGCACATCGAAACAAAAAATAAGCTAAAAATCAATCAATAAATCCCCAAACTAATTCAATATTTTTTGTTCAATTTAGATCCATAGGCACCGATTGGATGAGGGATCTGGGGCTCAGTTCGGCAAAGTATCAGGGTATTAGAAATATGTATTTATACAGAGAGTGAGTCGAAAAAATGTTAAACACGTGTGCTGCAGCGAATATATCACGTGTTTAAACTAGTTCAAGTAGCGCACTGCAGTCAGTCGAAAAGGATATAAAGTGACAGTCCTTGCTGTCAACAGCGTTGCATGTTGTTATTCTGTCAGTAGTTTGGACGCCTAACAGCCACAACCGGCAAATTAAGGAACTTTTGCCTTACGAGTTTAAACTCTGCCATAACGCGGCTCAAGCAACACAAAACATTTGTCATGTGAAAGGGAAAGGTTTTGTGGACCACAGCACACCAACCACATGGTTCACGAAATTTCGCTGAGGTGACAGAAACTTCGACGATAAGCCAAGGGCAGGTAGGCCGCGAACCGTGGATTCGGAAGTCGTGCGCAAGGCCGTAGATAAGCCAAGAAATAGATAAGATAGATAAGCCAAGCTGAGGTGACAGAAACCTCGACGCTAAGCCAAGGGCAGGTAGGCTGCGAACCGTGGATTCAGAAGCCGTGCGCAAGGCCGTAGATAAGCCAAGAAATAGATAAGATAGATAAGCCAAGCTGAGGTGACAGAAACCTCGACGCTAAGCCAAGGGCAGGTAGGCCGCGAACCGTGGATTCGGAAGCCGTGCGCAAGGCCGTAGATAAGCCAAGAAATAGATAAGATAGATAAGACAAGCTGAGGTGACAGAAACCTCGACGCTAAGCCAAGGGCAGGTAGGCCGCGAACCGTGGATTCGGAAGCCGTGCGCAAGGCCGTAGATAAACCAAGAAATAGATAAGATAGATAAGCCAAGCTGAGGTGACAGAAACTTCGACGATAAGCCAAGGGCAGGTAGGCCGCGAACCGTAGATTCAGAAGCCGTGCGCAAGGCCGTAGATAAGCCCAGAAATATATAAGATAGGTAAGCCAAGATCAGATAGATAAGCCAAGCTGAGGGGACAGAAACCTCGACGATAAGCCAAGGGCAGGTAGGCAGCGAACCGTGGATTCGGAAGCCGTGCGCAAGGCCGTAGATAAACCAAGAAATAGATAAGATAGATAAGCTAAGCTGAGGTGACAGAAACCTCGTAGATAAGCCAAGCTGAGGTGACAGAAACCTCGACAATAAGCCAAGGGCAGGTAGACCGCGAACCGTGGATTCGGAAGCCGTGCGCAAGGCCGTAGATAAGCCCAGAAATATATAAGATAGGTAAGCCAAGATCAGATAGATAAGCCAAGCTGAGGGGACAGAAACCTCGACGATAAGCCAAGGGCAGGTAGGCAGCGAACCGTGGATTCGGAAGCCGTGCGCAAAGCCGTAGATAAGCCAAGAAATATATAAGATAGATAAGCCAAGCTGAGGGGACAGAAACCTCGACGATAAGCCAAGGGCAGGTAGGCAGCGAACCGTGGATTCGGAAGCCGTGCGCAAAGCCGTAGATAAGCCAAGAAATATATAAGATAGATAAGCCAAGCTGAGGTGACAGAAACCTCGACGCTAAGCCAAGGGCAGGTAGGCAGCGAACCGTGGATTCGGAAGCCGTGCACAAGGCCGTATATAAGCCAAGAAATAGATAAGATAGATAAGCCAAGCTGAGGTGACAGAAACCTCGACAATAAGCCAAGGGCAGGTAGGCCGCGAACCGTGGATTCGGAAGCCGTGCGCAAGGCTGTAGATAAGCCCAGAAATATATAAGATAGATATGCCAAGATCAGATAGATAAGCCAATCTTAGGTGCCAGAAACCTCGACGATAAGCCAAGGGCAGGTAGGCCCTGCACCGTGGATTCAGAAGCCGTGCGCAAGGCCGTAGAAATGCCAAGAAATGGATAAGACAGATAAGCCAAGCTGAGGTGACAGAAACTTCGACGATAAGCCAAGGGCAGGTAGGCCGCGAACCGTGGATTGGGAAGCCGTGCACAAGGCCGTAGATAAGCCAAGAAATATATAAGATAGGTAAGCCAAGATCAGATAGATAAGCCAAGCTGAGGTGACAGAAACCTCGACAATAAGCCAAGGGCAGGTAGGCCGCGAACCGTGGATTCGGAAGCCGTGCGCAAGGCTGTAGATAAGCCCAGAAATATATAAGATAGGTAAGCCAAGATCAGATAGATAAGCCAAGCTGAGGGGACAGAAACTTCGACGATAAGCCAAGGGCAGGTAGGCCCTGAACCGTGGATTCAGAAGCCGTGCGCAAGGCCGTAGAAAAGCCAAGAAATAGATAAGACAGATAAGCCAAGCTGAGGTGACAGAAACCTCGACGATAAGCCAAGGGCAGGTAGGCCACGTACCGTGGATTCGGAAGCCGTGCACAAGGCCGTAGATAAGCCAAGAAATATATAAGATAGATAAGCCAAGCTGAGGTGACAGAAACCTCAACGATAAACCAAGGGCAGGTAGGCCGCGAACCGTGGATTCGGAAGCCGTGCGCAAGGCCGTAGATAAGCCAAGAAATATATAAGATAGATAAGCCAAGCTGAGGTGACAGAAACCTCGACGCTAAGCCAAGGGCAGGTAGGCCGCGAACCGTGGATTCGGAAGCCGTGCGCAAGGCCATAGAAAAGCCAAGAAATATATAAGATAGATATGCCAAGATCAGATAGATAAGCCAATCTGAGGTGCCAGAAACCTCGACGATAAGCCAAGGGCAGGTAGGCCCTGCACCGTGGATTCAGAAGCCGTGCGCAAGGCCGTAGAAATGCCAAGAAATGGATAAGACAGATAAGCCAAGCTGAGGTGATAGAAACCTCGACGATAAGCCAAGGGCAGGTAGGCCGCGAACCGTGGATTCGGAAGCCGTGCGCAAGGCCGTAGATAAGCCAAGAAATAGATAAGATAGATAAGCCAAGCTGAGGTGACAGAAACCTCGGCAATAAGCCAAGGGCAGGTAGGCCGCGAACCGTGGATTCGGAAACCGTGCGCAGGGCCGTAGATAAGCCCAGAAATATATAAGATAGGTAAGCCAAGATCAGATAGATAAGACAAGCTGAGTTGACAGAAACCTCGATGATAAGCCAAGGGCAGGTAGGCCGCGAACCGTGGATTCGGAAGCCGTGCGCAAGGCCGTAGATAAGCCAAGAAATAGATAAGATATTTGGGCCAAGCTGAGGTGACAGAAACCTCGACGATAAGCCAAGGGCAGGTAGGCCGCGAACCGTGGTTTCAGAAGCCGTGCGCAAGGCCGTAGATAAGCCAAGAAATAGATAAGATAGATAAGCCAAGCTGATGTGACAGAAACCTCGGCAATAAGCTAAGGGCAGGTAGGCCGCGAACCGTGGATTCGGAAGCCGTGCGCAAGGCGGTAGATAAGCTCAGAAATATATAAGATAGGTAAGCCAATATCAGATAGATAAGCCAAGCTGACGTGACAGAAACTTCGTCGATAAGCCAAGGGCAGGTAGGCCGCGAACCGTGGATTCGGGAGCCGTGCGCAAGACCGTAGAAAAGCTAAGAAATAGATAAGACAGATAAGCCAAGCTGAGGTGACAGAAACCTCGACGATAAGTCAAGGGCAGGTAGGCCGCGAACTGCGGGTTCGGAAGCCGTGCCGTAGATTTGCCCAGAAATATATTAGATAAGCCAAGATCAGATAGATAAGGCAAGCTGAGGTGAGAGAAACCTCGACGATAAGCCAAGAGCCGGTGCCCGCGAATCGTCAATTCGGAAGCCGTGCGCAAGGCCGTAGATAAGCCAAGAAATAGATAAGACAGATAGGCAAAGATAAGATAGATAAGCCAATCTGAGGTGACAGAAACCTCGTAGATAAGCCAAGCAGAGGTGACAGAAACCTCGACGATAAGCCAAGGGCAGGTAGGCCGCGAACCGTGGATTCGGAAGCCGTGCGCAAGGCCGTAGAGGCAAATTCGATAACAAGCAGTCGGAGATTATCAGTCGATCTGCGCATATATCAGAGGCAACCTTGGTTCGTCAACTTCAGGACCTCGGCAAGGTCTACAGGAACTACTGCATTGTCGCTCACGAACCAGCTAAAGCAAACCGCCGAATGGAAGTGCCCACGAAACTCCTAGAAAGCCCGCGCGATGTACGTTTCATCAAGAGAATTGCTACGTGCGATGAAAAGTGTACCAATTTCCGTAATTCTAACACACAATGGCAGTGGCTGAGCCCGTGCCAGCTTCCTGAACCTGTTGCCAAACGTAGGAGGTTCAAGCACAAAGTGATGCTGCTTTTGGTGGAATTTCGAGCTGATAATCCATTACGAATTTGTTTCACACGGCCGGACCCTCAACGCCAATCTCTACTATGAACAGCTGGAGCCGGTGTGTTCCGTTTTGGAGGAGAAGCACCCGGCACTTGTGAACAGAAAGCGCGCTCTCCTACAGCAGGACAACGCTCGACCTCATACCGCTCGAACGACCAGGACAAAAATCCGGGATCTTGAAGGCATCGAACTGAAGCCACACCCAGCATATAGTCCGGACCTAGCCCCTTCGGATTATTACTTGTTCTCGTCCATAGCCCACTCCTTTTGGAGGGAGTGGGGTGGGCACTTCGACAACCAGAAGGAGGTGGCAGCTACTGTGGAGGACTTCTTCGCCTGGAAGGACAAGAATTGGTACCCCCGCGGAATCGAAGAACTGGCAGACAGATGGCTAAAGACGGTACAACACGATGTCCTATATACTTTGAATGCTAGTCAGCTTTCGTCGTAAAGGTATGTATGAAGACAAAGTGATCCAACCACACAGGACGAGAAAGTCACAAGTGTCTGGGTGTTAAGAGGATCGGCAAATAGTCCGGCCTCATTCGTAATCGAAGCACCTGTGCTGCCATTTAGCGTTGTAAAGCATATCACAATTCACCAGTCGTCCAAGTATATAATGTGGAAGAAATACACTCAACACTCAGATACTTGTGACTTTTTCGTCCTCGGTGGTGTAACGGTTAGCATACTCGAACGATAATCGGGAAATGCGGGTTCGATTCCCGCTACAGGGCAATGTGATTTTCAAGTTTTCTGATGTGATTGATATTACGTGAAGAACAGTAAATACAGTCAATTCTGATGTGTATGATTGATGTGTTAATTATCATGACGTATTTTCCACGTATTACGAGATAAATATTTCTTCCACATTGTATACAATATACAAAGTACGTACTCTGACAAAGACTATCGAAGACTTTTTTCCATTCTCACGAATTTTATTGTTGTAACTGAATTAATAATTTGTAAGAGTTTCTCTGTTTTTAATGAGAACGGAAATCCAAATACGCCAAAAGTGAATTTATTTTTCAAGAAATAAAGTAATTACGAAAAAAATCCCTTGAAAAAACTGAAAATGCCAGAAATATAAAAATTTCAGTGCAAATTTTTGAAGTGAGAGAAATTAAAGAATGCGAAATTTAATTTTGACTTAATTAATTTCAGATGACAAAAGTATATTTTATGTAGCTGAAATAGACTTTTTGGAACTGCAGTTCAAGAATTCGTGTAATCATAAAGCCAAAAAGTAGTGAATCAGATATAAATCTCGTTAAAAAATATGCATTTAAAACACAGCAATCCGAAAATTTTAGCGTAGTGAAACGTCATGCATTAACGTGCGCAGTGAATTTTTAGTTTATATAGCAGCATATTCATAGCATATTTGATTAGATTGTGTTGATTACTTAATTTCAAATGCAATTGATAAAACCAAACTGAGGTGAAATACACTATATTGACAAAAGTCACCGTACACCTAGAAAAGAAACATAACATAGAATTTATTGACATACATTAGGCCTTCGAGACATGCTTTCGGTTCGAGACATGCTTTTCCAAAAGCATGTCTCGAAGGCCAAAGCCGGTCCACCTTTGGCCTTCGAGACATGCTTTTGACAAGGTTTAGGAACACAGCGATAGGTATGTGCTTCAATTCAGTACATAATGTTGCCGCTAACTGTCGCTTAGTAGTAAGCCTTGGTTCCAAACTTCTTATGCGTCGCTCTAATTCATCCCAAAGGGGTTCTATGGGATTAAGATCATGGCTCTGTGATGGCCAGTCCACACACGATACGGAATTATCATCAAGCCACGCCGCAACAATCAGTGCTTCATGGCACTGTGCATTATTCTTCTGGCACCAACAAGGCTCGGTTACATAGTATTGCACAGAGTTGGTAGGGCATAATTGACCAGAATATTGAGATAGACGTGCTGGTTAACAGGTTTGTCCACGATAACCAATGTGCCGGGATTATACCACGAAAAACACCCCCACACGAGTACACTGCTATCCCCAAACTTGACCGTAGGAACAGTACATTGTGGTAAATAGCGTTACCCCGGGCGCCCTAAAACCCACACACGGCCATCAGACTGATGGATCGTGTATCTGGATCCATCAGTCCATGGAACCCGTTTCCGTTGATCTACGGTCCACGATAAATGTTCTTTACACCATGCTAAACTACGAATAGAATTTCGAGAGGAGATGTAAGGCTTATGACGACCACGGTAACCCATGGAATGAAGTTCTCTGGGAATGGTAACGTTTACATACCGAGGTTTCAGCATTTTTACTCACCTGTACACTGAGGTCTTCTGCAGTACCCCGTTCATTAGCTGTAACGACTCTCCTGAGGCTTCGACGTCTTCTATCACTGATTTTATTTTGTCTGCCGGTACGTTTTGCTGCTTTAGGCACGCCATGTGTGTTCCACTTATTCATTACATCCAAAACATTTGACTTGGGTATGTTTAAACGCCTCTCGGTTTTTCTTATGGTCAACCCACTAATATAACACCCAACATTTTTCCTTTCTTGAAGTCAGTTGTCTCCCGCCGCGACATCTTCATTCAACTTCACAGTGCGATATGATTGCGGTCAGCTACAGGCTTGTTTTTATAACATTTGCAGCTGTACCGTGCATCTTAACAACGCAGCAGATCAGTTCATTTGCTTTTGAAGTGGTGTCCGGTGACTTTTGTCAGTATAGTATATATCAGCCCAAACACAAGGGACTTAAATATGAAATTCGAGGAAAAGGGAGGGGTGTACCATAAACAGCGTGTGGCTCAACAGAACGTTTGCTACGTAGTTTTTTTCTCTGTCCTCCTTTTTTTTACTTTTTTTACTGAAGCTGTCAAAGTGGTAAAACAAACTTTGCCATTTTAGAAAAACTTGTTTCCTTCGATATGAAGATTGAAGTACAAGTATATACTCGTATATGCTTTTTTCTTGAGTTAGAATAAGGCCTACGGGCCCAGAATATGGCGGTTCACCGGGAAGTATCCCGGTATCCCGGAGGCCCAGACCGCTCCTGACTCTAAGAAAGTGAAAACCATGCTACTTGTTCTTTTTTTGGCTTCTTTTCGAATCGCCTTTGGGAAATTCAAAACGTTCCCCAAATCCTCTAGGTTAAAATTTTAAGAAAGGTGCTTTCAAGATATGACACGAACGGAACATATAAGCTTTTAGCGTACAAGCTTTAAAAAAAGATACATTCAAGATACACCATAAACGGAATATTGCAAGCTTTTAGCGTACAAGCTTTGCCTCCTCTCTCTCCCCTGTCATTTCATCTAGTGAATATTAACTTTGCGAGCTTCAGCAGCTATTCGGTTTTTTCACCTTTGGTAAACTAAATTCTTGAAAAACTTGTTGTTATCTTCCTTTCCGCAACCTTGACAAAATTTGAGATACATGGAACAAAGGCGTAACTAGAAATTTCTGCGCCCGGGATAAAGCACAAAATATTGCGCCCCTAAGTCTCTTTGTATTATACTGTATATACACACTGCTCGACAAAACAAAATTGCCGCCCCTGTAGCGCAGTCGCTAGCTTCTGACCATTCGTCCGAGATGGTTCCGTGGATGTTGTGTTACTCTAACACTACTGGCTCTCTCTCTCTCTTCCCTGGAACCAGTGGCCCTAAATTGGAGACGGGTGATTGCTTTCAGCCCGTCGAGTTGCTCACGGTGATCGTTATCCTCTTCCAGTAGCGCACCTAGGAATTGTTGTTGGATAGGGCTATGTATATATATAGTATACGTACCCAATGTGTGTTCACACACACACACACACACACACACACACACACACACATACATATATATATACATAGTGTATGCCTATAGTTTATAAACGGTTGTGACGTACGTCACTCCAACGTACGTCACAACCGTATATAAACTATGGAGCTTTGAGAAGAAGACACTATGTAATACATTATGTCAGACACTATGTAATTCTTTGAACATGTAAAAAATATTTTTGAATGTTTAATTTGTGACGTACATCGCTCTTAATCTCTTTGGAAAGAAGACACCATGTAATAGAAGACACTATGTCATTTTTGAACATGTGAAATGCCGCCGCGGTGGCGAAGTTGTCTAAGCGATGGCTTCTGATCATTCGTACGAAAGGGGTCCGGGTTCGAATCCCGGAGAGGCATGTATGTTGTGTTTGTCTTACGGCACTGGCTTTCTCACTTCCCTGGAACCAGTGTTTCCTAAATTAGGGACGGGCGACTGCTTATAAGCCCATTGAGTTGCTCATGGTGGTCGTTAAACCTCCAATAAAAAAAACATGTAAAATAAAATTTTTTGATGTTTAATTTGACACTTACGTAGCTCTTAATCTACTTGGAGGGGTTTTAAGCACCCAAAGCCACCTCCGTGGGTGCGCCAATGTCCTCTTAACCAAATTAACGTCACATCCCAATGTTATCTCTATGTGTGAAGCCCAATCAGACTGTGCTTAGACATTCAGTATCATATCAAGCGGATCGAATGCAGCTGGAAGTTGTGATTCGTAATTGTAGTAATGACCGAATAGCCCTAAGAGAATCTTCTACCATGTGAATGACATCTTATCTTGCAACGTAACTTACTTATAATTGCGCCTTCATTTCTTAGTGTTAGCAGCTGACCTAATCCCAGAACATTTTGAGGAAGAAATGCGAGCTTTAAGCTGCCAAGGTTACCAAAACTAGCGAAGCAAATTATAAGCAAAGTCTGTATGTGGAGAAATAGCAAAATATGGTGCGAGAAACCATCTCTATGAGAAACTGCAGCAAAAGTTTCAATTTTAATCAGACTGTAAGTAGTGATTTTTGCGCCCTCCCTTGAGCTGCGCAAGGGGCAGCCGCCCACCGCCTGCTGTGCCTTCTAATTACGCTTCTGACGCGGAACATGCCATACAGAAAATATCTATAAATTTCTTCATATTTCTTGTTAAAAATAGCCAAAATTCTGGTACCTTGTGCTGCCCTCTATTGAGAAACAGAAAACATTCATGAAGGTTGCCTTTCTTTAGTTAAATAAACCAGTGTATAAGAGAAAATTTCCTGTTGCAGTTCGCTTTTAAGAAAATCTCTAAATTCTTCTCTTAACGCCTTTTTATTTTTTGAAAGCACTTGCCGGTACATGTGAATGTTTTCTTTATCTACGTTAGAGTACGCTTTTAAACATCTCTTTTATGAGTCTGGTACATTTTTTTAGACGTTATCGTTCACACCTAAGAATTTAATGTTTCTTTTTCACATTTTATGAATTACCAACGTATTAGGGAGTGTAATTGATTTATTAGAAATCATCTTTACTCATACCATATTTTCCTTTTTAAAATTATAACGGCAACGCTGTTGTCAAAGATTAAAAAAAATAAAAATTGCTGTTATCTTTTGTGGTGCTGCCATCTGTTGGCCAAACGAAGTTAAAAGTGAATATTACGTTTAAAATATGAATTTTCAAACGTTTAATGTTTCAAAATTGAAAAATATTATAATTCAAATCTGAAAGTCATAGCTGCCTAATTTCTTAATGGATTTCAGCAATAGGATGACAACCGCTGCTTTTTCACTCGGAAAGTCAAAGTCTGTCTTTTAAAAGATCTATACTTTTTACAAGAATGTTTTTCTGGTGGGGGCTATTATAATATAGATATTAGGAACAGTACCCCAATTTTTTGCGTGAAATATCGATATATTACTGATGTCTTTTGGGAAAAAGAAATTTTTTTACCAATTAATATCACTAGATTTTTAATTGGTATTATACGTATGATTTTTAAGCGAATTAAAGTACAGAATTTAGCAAAGTAATTTATAAGACAAAAAAATGAGATAATAAATTCCATTAGGAATGATCAGATGAAAATAATGCAAGCAGTTTATCTTAAACAAAACTATAACATTAAAGCAATACACTGATGAAATGTGTCTCTTCTGAAATATATATTTCCTGTTTGAATGACCCATGGCGACTTCGTTTATTTTTATTATTCTGATCCTATGTTTCATCGAATACTCAATTACTTCTGGAAAAATTCATATGTTGGTTATGAACTTGGAAGCTCAGCCACAGACATTCATTTTGCCGGAATAACTTTACTGCCGAGCGGCCGGTAACAGAAAATCCCGTTATCTTACCCTACTCTATGAGGAGTTAGAACCATGGACGCCCAGATAGGGGGCAAGAGGAGGCACTTACCCTTCTCTGGAAATTAGATCTCTCCCTTTCTACGTTGAAAGGTACCAGTGGCGTACTTCCCTAAGATTACACTGTAGTTGAAGGTGCAAGAGCTTACGTACTCACTTAGCCTTCGGGAACGGCCGAGATTTGTGTTCATCCGCGTCACTCAGCACTGTGTCCTACCGTTAGCAGCTGTCAATCACTTTCTCCATCAACTCATTGGCATGCTTGTCTCCACTGCATATCTACGCATACGTGTGTTGGTCTAATTTTAAAACTTAATTTCTGAAAATAGACCATTTTTAGATTTGTCTAAAATAACTATATGCACCTATAAGTAAAGAGCTAGGACAATATAAAGTATGATTCTAGGCAATAAATGCGTTGGTTTTCACGGAAAACGTGGGGAATTATTTTTAGTCGCGGCGATAGCTTTCGCGTATCTTCCCCTTCATTGCCATCTTAGGTGAATGAGTACTATAGTGAATGAGTGTGGCCCAAGGTATATCACTTGTTCCTCCTTTCTTTGTTATTGGATTCTGATTTTAAAATCTATTTTCGTAATTGTCCTAACATGCTGTTTAATTTGTCCTAACATGCTGTTTAAATTTCGCCATCTCTTTTGTGTAGTTTTTTGATTTTCTGATTTCCAATTACATTTCTGTGTTGCGACTATGTGTGGTAAAAACTGTTAGACAGCAAGAAAGTACAGTTTAAATTTTCATATGGTATTTGTAGTTACAATTCCTTTTTGCCCCCTCCTGAAAACTAAGCTATACTTAGAACTGTTAGGGACGAAGGTTCGCATGCTACAGAGAGATGCCAGTTCCGACCTTGGTTAGACTTCTTCACAAAGACAAGTTTATTCCACTTTTTGTCCCAATGGTGTATACCGGTAGTGAAAAAGTCGAGTAACTGTTATATCTATGCTATAGAGTCAGGTTACAGATAGAAAGTCGGACAAAGTGGGATCGCAAAACTTTTTTAATTTTTAGAAACTCTCAGCTGAGAGGAAAATTAAATCAAACTGAGACATAGGCACAGGAGATAGCAAAAGAGCAAAAACGAAAAAAAAAAAAACCCTCTGTACTTAGGGGGCAGAGGGGGGGGGTAACCTTTAAAATCCTATGCTGGTTTCGCCCCTATACTTCGATTCACGCTATAAGATGACATTGAAGGGAAATTGTGTGAAACCTATCGCCGCGGCTAAAAGTAGTTCCCAACAGTTTCCGTTAAAGCTGTCACCACAGTGCGGAGTGACGTGGATGAACATACCTCCCCTTTCCCGAAGGCTCAGTGAGTGCATAGGGTCTTGTACGTTAAACTGCTTACATGCTAACAACACAGTTCCGATGTCGGGAAACAACAAAAAACTGCTGCTCATAATACACTCTGTACTGTAAAAAACAAGTGGTGTGAATTTACGGAAAATTTCTGAAAATAACGTGCAGCAAAGTTGACGATAAGTGCCCGTCTTTTAACGAAATTTTCATTTTTAAAAGTATCGTTCTTTTTAACTTCCATATTTTCACAGCTTTTCCGTAGTAAAGCATTCCGTCTATCTCTGAAAAGTCCGTTTAGGGGTTTTCTGTATTTACACAGAAATACTGCAAAACCGAAGATGTTGAAATTTTTCAGAGATCGGGATTCGATCTGATGTCGTTTGGTTCAGCAAAAAACGTACGTCTTAACCACTGAGCCAGAAATATTCGACATTCACAATTCACGTTCAATGTAATGCTTTAATTACGCGATGATGCAATTTTCTGTCATTAATACGAGTAAAGAAGTAATTTGATTTTCTGTTGCAGCTTATTATTATTTTTCTTTTGGAAAGGTTTGTAATAATTCTGTTTTTTTTTTCTGCAGGAGGACTTATCACAAATTAAGTATTTTTTTCATCGTGATTTTCCGAAGCAACACAATGTTTTGGAACTTGAGATATTTTTAAATTGACAATAACTTTCAATTATCTTTAAGAACAGCTCAAATGTACTGCTTTATAGTATTATTTCACAAAACTACTAATTACAAAATTTACTCATGGTATCTAGAATAACTTTTGTCTTAAGAATTCCACAGACTGATACATAGATATCCTAAAATCACCTATGCAATCACTTAACACCTGTACAACAATTTAATTTAATTACCTGTACAATAATTTAATTAAATCACCTGTACAATAATTTAATTTTACTCGGTTTCTTACAGTAACACATTATATAACAGCTGGTGCACCAGCTTGGGTAAGTAAGCAATATCCGGTACCACAATAACCAAAATTTCATGCGATATGCAATCCACAACATCCGATCTCGCTACAGTACTACAAAATCAAATGCTCCATAAAACAGAGGTCGTCGTTCTTTTCACGTTTCTAAGTGAGTCACGGAAAAATTCTCATCGGCCGCCACCGGGAATCGAACCCAGGGTCTTCCAGTTACGCGCCGGATATGCTTCCACTACACCACAGCGGCCTCGAATTCCTCCAGACTCACACACACTATCTGCCAGCCAATGAGAATTTTTCAGTGACTCACTTAGAAAAGTGGAAAGAGCGACGACCTCTGTTTGATGTTCCTGGTCCACGTCAAATGTCTGTATTAATTGCTCCATAATACAGAATGATTGAAACTTAATAGTTCATGAAACCTTGAGTATTCCCGAGAATATCTCTTATTACCGGAAAATTTTCGTCATTTGGAAAGGGGAAAAGTGAGAGCAGAGCTTTTCCATCAATATACTAAATAAAGGAATTGCGGAAAGGTTTCTGAAAATTCAGAATATTCCTGGCGTACCAAAAATCTGTGAAATTCAGATTTCTTTCCGACATTTCGAGGAAAAGGTTGTATCAAAAATACGCTTCGTTATTTCACGAGAGGAATCGCGGAAAGTGGTTCGTGAATTTCAGAATATTGTTTCACACTGTAATACTACAAATCTGTTTGTGAACAGGGCCGGATAAAGTGAAGGTCTATAGGTGCTACATCCTTGGGTCCCACCATGATCAAGAGCCCAGGAGGCACACCTAGGCAAGTAATAGATATCTAGATAAGTAGAGAAAGAGAGAGAGTGGAAAGCGGGTTATAAAACAGTTTTACTTTTTTGGTGTCCTTTTTTTGGTATGATTTCCACTTGATCAGAAACAGAAGCTGGAAGACGAGCAGATTTCAAGATTATAACTCATCAAGGGTAAAGGTTTCATATCGCTCTGTACAGTGGGGTCGGAGAGACAGTTTAACCTTTTTCACATTAAGAGGAGGTCTATAGGGGCTACAGCCTTGGGCCCATCATGACCAAGGGCCTAGGCAAGTAAGAGATATCTAGATAGGTAGAGAGAGAGGGGGGGGCGTTATAAAACAGTTTTACTTTTTGGTATGATTTCCACTTCGTCAGAAACTGGAAGAAGAACAGATTTCAAGGTAGTGACTCATCAAGGATAAAGGTTTCATGTCACTCTTTACAGTGGGGTCGGAGAGACAGTTTAAGTTTTTTTCACATTAAGAGGGGATCTACAGGGGCTATAGCTTTGGGTCCCACCATGGCGAAGAGCCCAGGAAGCACATAAGTAGGCAAGTAATATATGCCTAGATAGGCAGAAAGAGAGAGAGAGGGGGGAGGGGGTGTTATAAAACAGTTTTACTTTTTTGGTATGATTTCCACTTTGTCAGAAACTTAAGCTGGAAGACGAGCAGATTTCAGGGCAGTGACTCATCAAGGATAAAGGTTTCATGTCGCTCTGTACAGTGGGGTCGGAGAGAGAGAGTTAAGGTTTTTTCACAATCCACCCGCACCTCCCAATGTTTTTTTTTTTTTTTGATTGGAGGTTTAACGACCACCGTCGTTAAACCTCCAAACAAGTGACCCTAATTTAAGGTCACTGGTTCCAGAGAAGGGAGAGAGCCAGTGCCGTAAGACAAAAACAGCAGCCATGCCTCACCGGGATTCGGACCCGGACCCCATTCGGACGAATGATCAGTAGCCATCGCTTAGACCACTGCACCACCGGGGCGGCCCTCCCAATTTGCACTTGGAGTCGTTAATGGTCGAAATCGCCTGTAGTTTCACATTTCATATGTACTTAGAAAAATATACAGTACTAAATCATTAGAAAATCCATGACAAACTCTAGGAATCCTAAGCTTTCAACTCATGTCCATCTGAGAATAATGAAAAATACAGTAATTTATGGAAAGACAATTTAATAGTTACAGTTGCGTCTTTTAACGAACTTCCTAATGATTCCCCTTTAAGGGCCCACTTAGATGTCTTAGCCTTGGGGCCCTATCAAATGTTTTAGCCTTTTTTACTAAGGCCTTACATTTTCTGGCTATAAAGAACTTATCTTAAAAACGGGGAAGAAACACTCGGACGTGAGCTATTTACATGTGCTGAATTTATTCTCCTTCTTAAAAACCAAATGACAGCTGCAATTTCGGCTTAACAAGAAAGTATGAAAACTTTACCTTTACAATGGATACAAATTATATGACACGCGTTTGGTGATGAATGTTTCCACTTTTTCTGCACAAAGCATTTTAGCGTTTGCCTGAACTTAAGCAGACAGCATAAACAGCAACGAGCGTATTTAAATCCAATAGCTACTGTTCTGTTCCCTCAGCATGGTCCATTCATGTCATTTGAACGACAATATATCCCAACGCAGTCAATACAATAGTCTACATGTGTTCAGAGAACCTTCAGTGAACAAATTATACGTTCTAGCAGCTTCCGAGTTCTTCCATTCACGGAACTCAGTTGCACACCAGGGAGATCTTATCGTGCACCATTTCAGGATTTGGGAAGAACCGCCGTGAAACAGATTTGAAACCTGAGATGCTTATCAACGCACTTCGACTCGTGAACAGCGCGATTACCATAATGCTTGAATACGTTTTTTCCTACGTAAGTTAGAAATCGCGAGTCTTGTATGGTGATCGGCAATATGAATAAGAACTTCCGATGGGTAAGTTCGAAAACTAACACACCTATGTCTAGCATTCCAGCAATCGTCATTATCATCATCAAATACGTATCATCAATGTACTATTGGATGAAGGTCTTTCCCCGTCTCTTCCACAACTCTCTGTCTTCATCAGTTCTTTCTCATGTCACTCGCGTTCGAATTTCACTCATGTGGTCTTCTTCTGGGTCTTTTCCAGTCCCACTGAAAGCAAATTTATCTGGTGATGAAGTTCGAGACCACATCCCTCAGCTCCAGAGGAGAATGCTTTCCCAATTAAGGTACACCGACGGAATTTATCGCTGAAACTCTGCCCTCTTGACATGTGCTTTACCTCTGTAATATACGTCACTTATCTCCCTTCCCCTTGAGAAAGGCAGATGCATTAAATCGCAGGTTTCGGGTCCGCCGCAAACCGTCTTTGAACAAACTCTCTGTAGAAGAAGGAATTCTAATTCATTCCAGACGATGTGTGGAAGAATAAACGGCTAGTAGATCTATTTCCGTAATCTGTTGTCATTGTGAAAACACTAATTTTGTCGATAACGGAACTCGGAGCCAAATCCTTCTGCTCCGGAGCGGAATGCTTCACCAATTAAGCTACACCGACGGCATTTATCACTGAAAATTTGCCGTCTTGACATGTGCGTCATCTCTGTAGCTCTGTAGTACGTCACACCCCTTGCTAGCCAATCTAGAATTTCATTCATACTGGTATAAATATATTGACAAAAGTCACCGGAAACCCCTTCAAAAGCAAATGAACGGATCCGCTGCATTGTTAAGATGCGCGATACAGCTGCAAACGGTATAAAAACAAGCCTGCAGCTGACCGCGATGATATCGCACTGTGAGGTTGGGTTAAAACGTCGCGGCGAGAGAGAACTGACTTTGAGAAAGGAAAGATTGTTGGGTGTCATATTAGTGGGTTGTCCATAAGAGAAATCGAGAGACGCTTAAACATACCCAAGTCAAATGTTTTGGATGTACTGAATAAGTGGAAGACACATGGTGTGCCTGAAGCAGCGAAATGTACCGGCAGACCAAAGAAAATCAGTAATAGAGGACGTCGAAGCCTCAGGAGAGTTGTTACAGATATTCGACGGAATACTGCACAAGACCACAGAGTTCAGGTGAGTAAAAATGCTGGAACCTCGGTATGTACACGTACCGTTCGCAGAGAACTTCATTCCATAGATTTCCGTGGACGTGCGGCTGCACATAAGTCTTTCATCTCCACTCGAAATGCTACCCGTCTTTTAGCATGGTGTAAAGAACATTTATCGTGGGCCGTAGATCAATGGAAACGGGCCCTATGGACTGATGAATCCAGATACACGATCAATTAGTCTGATGGCCGTGTGTGGGTTTTAGGGAGCCCCGGGTAACGCTATTTACCACAGTGTACTGTTCCTACGGTCAAGTTTGGGGATAGCAGTGTACTCGTGTGGGGGTGTTTTTCGTGGTATTTTCCGGCCCATTGGTTATCGTGGACAAACCTGTTAACCAGCATGTCTACCTCGATATTCTGGAAAATTGTACCATACAAACTCTGTGGCAATACTATAGAACCGAGCCTTGTTGGTACCAGCAGATAATGCACTGAGACATAAAGCCAGAACTGTTACCGCGTGGTTTGACGTGGACTGGCCAGCACAGAACCCTGACCTTAATCACCTAGAGCACCTATGGGATGAATTAGAGCGCCGCATAAGAAGTTTAAAACCAAGGCCTACTACTAAGCAACAGTTAGCGACAGCATTATGTACTGAATGGAAGTGTACCTTTCGCTGTGTTCCAAAACCTTGTCGAATATGTATATATACACTGAGTGGCCACTTTGTCATGACCACCTGACAGTTTTAAGCCAATGAGTTATGGCTGCACGCTGTTGCCGCCAGAGGGCGAGGTTAGTATAAAAAGGGAAAGCTTAGTGCTTGCGACATGGTAGAAGTGATTTTTGGGTGACGAGATGGGTAAAAAATGCGATTTGACGAACTTTCAACGTGGGATGATTGTAGGAGCTCGGAGCCATGGAGCGAGTATCACCGAAACCGCCGCATTCGTGAAATGTTCCAGAGCAGCTATTGATAAAGTGTTTAAAGACTGGACTGTCAGACAAACAACTGGGTCTCTACGTGCAACGTGTGGTCGTCATCGACTAGTGACTGCTCGGGCGGAACGGAGAGTGTCCTGACTGGTAACTGACAACAGAAGGGACACAGTGCAGCGAATTACAGACCATCTTAATCAAGGATCCCTCAAATGATCTCTGCACGCACTGTTCGCCGTACACTGTTGCATCGGATGGGATATGGCAGCCGAAGGCCTGTTTTAACACCTTTTCTGTCTGTAGTTAACAAGAGAAAATGTCTCCAGTTCGCACAGGAGCACAAGGATTGGACAGTCGATAATTGGAAACAAATTATGTAGTCCGATGAATCACATTTTGAGTTGCACCTTGCCGATGGCCGAGTGAGAATTTGGCGGAAACAGCACGAAAGCATGGACCCCAAATGCATTGCTACAACCCTTCAAGATGGTGGAGGCAACGTTATGGTTTGGGGAATGTTTTCCTGGCATGCTTTGGGCCCTTTCATTCGTGCTGATCAACGTCTTACTGGCACATTATATTTAAACATCGTTGCGGACTAAGTGCGTCCTGTCATGTGGATGGTTTATCCCAGTGGCGATGGCTATACTTTCAACAAGATAATGCGTCCTGCCATAGTGCTCGTATTGTACAGGATTGGTTTCAGGAACATGCCGGCGAGTTTACTACTTTGATTAGGTGGCCTCCGCAATCTCCAGATCTCAACCCTATTGAGAATATGTAGGATGAAGTTGAACGAGCCGTCAGACAGCTAGATCCACAACCCTGCAATCTCACACTCCTGGAAAGTTCTATTCATCAAGCATGGTTTCAGATTCCACAAACCACCTATCAACATCTCGTGGAGTCTATGCCACAAAGAATCGACGCAGTATTAAAGGCAAAAGGTGGCCCAACGAAATACTGAGGGGAGGTCATAATAAATTGGCCACTCAGTGTATATATCATCATCATCATCATCATCATCATCATTGTCAACCATTATCAATCCACTGCTGGACGAAGGTCTCCCCAAGTTTCCTCCACAACGGTCTGTCTTGTGCCAGTCTCTTCCATGTCACTCCCGCATACTTTCGAATTTCATCCACCCATCTTCCAAGTGGTCTTCTTCTGGGTCTTTTAATGTCCCTTGGAATCCAATCTAAAATTTCGGCTGTCCATCGATGGTCTGTTCTTCTGGCAGTATGTCCAGCCCATTGCCATTTCAGGGATTTAACTCTGATCATGATGTCCTCCACTCTTGTCATTTTTCGGATCCACGTGTTCCTCTTCTTATCTCTCCTGGTTACACCAAGCATGCACCTCTCCCTGCGGCTTTGAGTTGTCTGCAGCCTTTGTATGTCTCTTTTAGTTAAGGTCCACGTCTCTGCACCATACGTAAGCACTGGAAGGATGCATTGATAAACACTTTTCTTTTAAGACATAATGGCATATTGCTCTTGAAAATTATGCTGTTTCTTCCAAAAACTCTCCAGGCAAGTTTTGTACGCCGATTAATTTCTTCACCAATGTGACCCTCACTTGATATCTGCTGTCCAAGATAAACGTACGTGTCTGTTATCTCCAGCTTTTCTCCATCAATCGATAAATCTTCATTTCTTGTAAAAGCATTGTACATCACTTTTGTCTTCTGAAAGTTCATTTTTAATCCCACTTCTTTACTCTTGTCAGCAAGATCCTGGATCATACTCTGTAGCTCTGATGGGGAAGTTGCAAAAATGACTATGTCATCAGCAAAACGAAGGTGGGTTAGATAATCTCAATTAATCTTTATCCCTTTGTTTTCCCAGTTCAGTGATTGAAAGACATTTTCCAATGTGGCATTAAAGAGCTTCGGAGATATGGTGTCACCTTGTCTCACTCCTCTTCCAATTTTTATGTGTGTTGTATTTTCAAACAGCCGAATCTTTGCACTTGCATTTTCATAGATGTTATTAATAATATTAATGTATGCATCTTCAATACCGCAGGATTTCAGAGCCATTGCAACTGCTGATGGTTTCACCGAATCAAAGGCTTTTTCATAATCGATAAAAGCCATGCACAATGGAAGTTCATATTCCCTCGCTCTTTCATTTAGTTCTCTCAGTACGTGGATATGATCTATTGTGTTGTAGCCACTCCTGAATCCAGCTTGTTCTCTCGGTTGAGCCATGTCCAGTGTCACCTTCAAGCGGTGTGAAAGAACTTTAGTGAATATTTTATAAACCACTGATAGGAGGCTGATAGGTCTGTAGTTCCTGAGATCCTCAATGTCACCTTTTTTATGTAGCAGGATCATTGTAGCGTTGTTCCAATCCTCAGGAATTTTCCCTTCATTAAGGCATCGAGTGAAAATTTGGGCGAGTACTGTTTCGATTTCTCCACTTGCTTCTTGTATGATGTCTACAGTAATTCCATCTTCTCCTGGAGCTTTTCCTCGCTTCATGTTCTTGATTGCATGTGCAACTTCTGCTGGAAGGACTGGAAGAACTCTGGTACTGGTACCTTTCATGATGTCTGGAGTACATGTATCATCCCTTTCATATAATTTGGAGTAGAAATCTTTCACTCTTGTCAAAATTTCGCCTCTATTTCTTGTTACAGAACCATCTTCTTTTCTCAGTGCCATAATCTGTTTTTTTCCCTTACTGAGATGTCCCTTTGCTATCTTTAGGCTTTGGTTGTTTTCAATTGCTTTCCTTACTAGTTCATAGTGGAATTTCCTTACGTCTTCAGTGATACTTTTTCGTACTGTCTTGCATAGCTCTATATATTCCACTTTGGAAGTCACATCTTCTTTAGTTGTCCTCATCACTCTTCTTTTTTGCATCAACATTTTGGTTTTTCTTGATAATTTGTTCACATACAATTTGTTCTTAGACCCAGCTAATTTTGTTGCTGTTTCCATAAGAGCTTTGGTTATTTTTCTGTTAACTTCAGAAATATCCACTTCTTCCGATGTTAGGCCTTCTAAAGCAGAGAATCTGTTCTTCAGTTCCAATTTGAAGGTATTATGGTGTATTTTAAGGTTGGTTATGTCAATACATTTTGTTTGTCTTATGAGCTCTCTACGTTCGAGTTTAGTGTTGAGGTGCATCTTACATCTCACCAATCTATGGTCACTGCCTGTGTTGAACTTGTTTAGCACACTGCAGTCTTCTATGACGAATTTTTTGTTACACATAATAAAATCAATTTCACTTGTCGTCCCATTTGGATGTCTCCATGTCCATTTCCTGTGTGGCTTTTTCTTGAAAAAGGAGTTCGAGATGAAAAACCCTTCTGCCTCTGCAAACTCTACGAGTGTATTTCCACGCTGGTTTCTGTTGCCGTGACCGAATTTACCTACTGAAGTTTCATTCTGTTGCCGTTGCCCTATTTTTGCATTGAAATCTCCCATAATTATCTTCAAGTGCTGCTTACCTTTATTATTTAGATGACGAATTTCCTCATAAAATTCTTCAATTTCTTCTTCAGCATGACTTGTGGTGGGTGCATAAGTTTGAATGATCTGAGCCTGGTATCTTCTCGAGAGTTGGATGACGAGTCGTGCAGCTCTGTCAGAGGAACTTTCAACTTCTACAACTTTATCCTTCAGTTTCTTGTTTATTATAAATCCAACACCACTAGTTCTGCCAGTATCTGTCCCACGATAGTAGAAGAGATGTCCACTTTTCAGTTCAATGAAATCTTCTCCTTTTCTCCTTACCTCATTTAACCCGACGATGTCCCACTTGATCCTTTGTAGTTCCTCTTCCAATTCAAGAAGCCTTGAATCAGAAGATAGGGAGCGTCCGTTATACGTAGCCAAGGTCAGCATCAGATGGCAGCCTAGTCCGGTCCTCCGGGGATTCTTAGCACCCTCTGCGTTCATGTCGCACTGGCCGCTGCCTTGGCCAGGTACATTCCAGCTGCCGGAGACTGAGGGCCAAGATTTAAGTTGTGGAGTCATTTTGGAGGGGTTTGGCCATAACTCACCACGCTGGCCAAGCGAGTTGGTGAGTGTGGGATAGCATTTCCTCTAATCCCGATGGTATAGGTATTAAAAAGTGCAAAACTCAAAGAGAAATATTTTTGAAAAAAGGAAATCAAAACTTAAAAAATCCGAGAACGAGTTTAATCAAAGCAGCCATCTAGTGCTTACATACGCCGAACGGAGTAGAGACCTGAACTTTAGCTAAAAAAGAAGTATAAAGGCTGCAGACAAGTGAAAGAAGCTTGGAGAAATGCGTTCTTGGTGCAACGAGCAACGATAAAAAAAGGACCTTGTGGATCAGGAAAATTACAAGAGTGGAAGACATCATGATCACAATCAAATCCCTGAAATGGCAATGGGCTGGACATATTGCCAGAAAAACAAAGCACCGTTGGACCACCGAAATTTTATCAAGGGGCAGGAAAAGACCCAGAAGAAGACCACGTGGGAGATAAGGTGGATGAAATTGGAAACCATGCCGTAGTGACAAGGAATAGATATTGGTTCGGGGTTAACGACCGCCGTGAGCAATTCTGATGGCTATAGACAATCTCCCTTCCGTAATTTAGGGCCACCGGTTTCAGGGAAGGGAAAGAGCCAGTTCTGTAATGCAAGCACAGTGTGCTTACCTCATCCGGGACACGAACGAATGATTAGAAGCCAGTTCTTAGATCTCTGCGCCACTTAGATGCTTACATGCAATAAAATTGTGCAACAAGAAGCTGGGTACGAACTTTCCAACACAAGTGCAGTAATTTAAATTGGCCAATGACATTAACAATAGTAAGAGACAAAAGTGAGCATTGGAATTCTGTCTGAAGAATATGTCCAGCAGAATGGAGACTCAAAAGAAGTAATAAAATGTTTTCTCTGACATGTGCAGTTTAAAAAAGCACACCGAGGAATTCGACAACTCTCATTAAATGATGAGATGCGTCCAACGGCGGTCAGTTCTTGAAGCAATGTCTACTCTATTGCTATTTGAGTGCGTTTATTTTGATCATGATGTCGTAAACTCTTGTCATTTCCCTAAGTTTCTTATCCTATTGGTTATACTAAGCATTACAGGTCAGCACGGACCCGGGTCGTGTCGCGTCTTTGCTCACTTCTAAGTTGGGAAAACGCGCCGGGGCTTCAATATTTGAAACAGACACGTGCCGTAAAGCCTTTTTTTTTTTTTTTTTTTTTTATGAGTTAAACAATCGCTGTACGATGCCTTTCTCGTTTGGAAAACTCGCAACATACAGCAGCAGGATAAGATTGAATAATTTCCGCTGATGGAAAAAAAAAAAAGGGTTTTCCGATATCCCCCCTCTCCTACAAAACAATTGGAGTGGGTCAGCTTCCTTCTTAGTTTTTCAATGTGAATGTGGACCCTTCTCCCTCTCTCCTTAACTTCTACCCTCCTCTCATGCTTCAGGGTAGGCTATTAACTGCAGCATTTCTAAACAGAGCCATTAGCTCTCAGACCAGGGCTGTCGCAGTCGATCTTTTTTATTGTTCTGGTCGGCGGCACTTTGTTCTCTAGATGTGTGAAAAGCTTTTAAGTTGTCTTAAATGGCACGGGAGAAATGGGCTGGGAGAAACTTACTTCTGTGTATAAACCTGGGCCGTAGTTTACTCATTTGAACTCTCAGGCAGCCGTTTTCAAAACTGCTGTGACACTGATTAGCTGGGAAGTCTGTCATTGTTTTCCCTTAGCATATGCTCAGTTCAGTGTTGCTGATCAATACTCTTCCATACTTATTATGGAGTTTAAGAAAGCGAAAGATTTTTGCGAAAAAATCGCTTCCGGAGAATATGTGCTTGTATAGACAATGTAAAGAGGAAAAGCGATATTTGGAAATATTTTTAAATTACTGTTCCGTTCTGAAACTAGTCTGCCGGAAAACGTTGTGCAGTGCACTAAGTGCAAAAACTTTTTGAATTTCGATAGCACAAAGTCTGGAACATCGCATCTTAAGCGGCACAAATGTGCCCCCCCCCCCACACACACACAAGGGACATATTGGGTTCCAGCGATATGATATTCCAATAGAGATAGGTGCAGTTTATATAGCCATAAAAACTTCTCACAGTAAAACGATCGGACTCATAATTCTGGACATTTCGTACTTTTCAAATTAACCCCCCCCCCCCCTCCTTATCCCCAAAGATATTTCCGGGTCCGGCAGTAGGGAATGATAATTTAAAAACCCAGAAAATTTGAAAGGCATGGAAATTGTCCTTTTCATGCAATATTTTTGAATATACCCCCCCCCCTTCTCGGACGTCGTAGCAATTAAGAAAACCAAAACACTTAAGGAGCCGAAGGACCGAGTGCACCAGGTGTCAAATTCATGTTTTGGTAATTGTTGAAATTTTACGGGCCAGCCCGGGCCTTGAAAACAGGAGAAATATACGGGCCGGGCTTTAATTAAAAATGTTTAAACGGGTCAGGTACGGGCCGGGCTTTAATTAATTTTTTTAAACTGGTCGGGTATGAGCCGTTTCGGGCTTGGGCCGGGCCGGGCCTGGCTTTCCAAATTAAGGCCCGTGCAGACATCTACTAAGCATGCGTCTTTCCATGTTTCTTTCTTTGAGTTGTCCGCAGCCTCTGCATGTCATTTTAACTAAGGTCCATGATGTGTCTTCGATCCATGAGTAAAAATGGAAGGATGCATTGATTAAACACAGGGGCGGTTTGGCCCACCGGGACACCGGGATATTTCCCTGTGGACCAGTCAAGAAATGGCCTATTTTCTCATAATCTTTTATTGTGGATTTTTTTAACGAACGAATAATTATTTTACTACTTTTGAATAGCAATCGGTAACTTCATTTGTGCTTCATATCTATCTGAAAAGTTATTTCCTTAAGAAAAGAAGCGTTTCCTTCTATCTATAATTTGGGCGTTTGCTCTGAAAGCACAGCAAAATTCTCTGTACTTATGCAAGAAAAGTGCAGCCGTACCAAGTACACTGTTATAAATTAATTAAGCAAACGCTAACTACAGTTGGACGTAGGTCGTTGGACTTGGATCCCAGCGTAGTTGGTAGGCCCTACCATTATTTTGTAAGTTTAACGGAGACACTAGTACCCTTTGTGGTGGTCCATCATCCCCACACCCTTTTCCACATATACAGGCAAAGCGATTCTCCGACAGAGATATTCCGAAATCAGTGTCCTTCTCGCGTTTGTCTTAGAAGCAACAACAATTTGCCACTGAACTGGTTCATATGGGTCAAACTAATGGGTCTACTGATGGAGAAGGTACCAAAGCTATAAATATAAACAGGGACGCGCCAAGCGGGGGTTCAACGGGTGCGAAGCACCCAAGTGCCTGATTCCGGGGGCGGCAAGACGCCTCAATCAAATTTTATGGTTAATAAATTAATGTCAGTGACGTGGGAGAAGATAATAAAACGTTTTATTATGAAAAATCGCAATGCTACGTGGCACGTTAGTTTTTTTAGTAAAAATAATTCACTGTATAATTCAACAGAAAATGTCTTGAAACCAGACAATAACTTTTACTGTTTTGTTCAATAACGGATACTGCGGGCAAAGGATTAAAAATTATTTTCCTAATTTTTTTTTAATCTTGAAGATTTCAGCATTCATGAAATGCATGGCCAGCTCTATGACAATGGGGCCAATATGAAGGAAAAACACAATGGACTTCACAAAACATAATTTTTCAACCTAAAACCATTATGCATTTCATATACTTTGAGAGGCTGATGCTTCAAATGCTGTCGTAAATAACGATGAAAAAATTTTCATTACAGATTGTGAACATTTCAGCGTTGTTCAAGAAATATATGTTTTTCTTCCAAAGGATACAAAGGCACTTTATTGAAAAGGTAGCTTCGAGCACAACTGGACAGAAGACAGAAACGTCCATGTGACAGGCAGCTACCAAGAAAAATTCAGACTTTAGTAGGGGATATGATCACCCCTGACTGCGTTGCAGGATTTACAACGTCTGTCCATGCTAATTACGAGGTTGTCAAGGAGCTGTTGAGGCATCGCGGCCCATTCCTCTTGTAGGTCCAATCGCAGCTGCGGAATCGTTGCTGGCGGCTGGTGACGTGCTGCCAAGCGTCTCCCGAGAAGATCTCACACGTGTTCGATTGGATTTAGGTCCGGGGACCTTGCGGGCCAATCCATGCGTTTAATATCTTCACTCTCCAACAGCTCTGCGACAGCCACTGTACGATCAGGTGTAGCGTTGTTGTCCATGAAGAGGAACTCAGGACCCACAGCACCTCTAAACAGACGCACGTGAGGCAGGTGAACCTCGGTACAATAGCGGACACCAGTGACTGAACCTCCTTGGAAGATGTGGAGGTCAGTACGGCTACCAAGCATGATACCGCCCCAAACGAGAACTCCGCCACCTCCAAACCGGTCCCTTTCGATGATGTTGGAGGTGTGATTGCGTGTTCCCTGCTCTCTCCAGATGTGTATACGTCCAGAATCGCTCGTCAGACTAAATCGGCTCTCATCCGTAAAGAGAACTCGACCCCATTGCTGTTGTGTCTCGTTCTTGTGTTCCTGGCACCACAGAAACCGCCGTCTCCGAGGAGCAGGCGTTAACGGCCCACACAGTACTGGTCGTTGTGCAAATAGACAACCTTTGTGCAGCCTCCTGACCACGGTAAAACGCGATAACGGACGTCCAGTTGTCTGTTACATGTGCCTTCCGATTTCTCCCGCCGTCTGCCGTCTGTCTCTTCACGCCTGTAGGACAATATACCGGTCGTCTGCCGCCGTGATTGCTCTTGGACGACCACTGCCAAACTCTAGGACAGCTGTTCCTGTCGTTTGAAATGCTCTCCAAGCTCGTGAAACGATGCTGTGAGCGATTCCGAACTCCTCGGCCACACTAGTCCCACTTCGACCTTCTTCCAACTTCCCAATGACGCGACCTCGGGTAAAGTCATCAAGATGTCATTTACTGGATTGCCTGTTGGCCAAATCACACGGTGGCAGCAACTCGACGTCGTTCAAACCGATGTACACCTTGCAATAGCTTTCACCGAATTGGTGAGCGTACACCGCCCGTGTGCTTTATACCCTTCCAACACCCCACCCCCCCCCCCCCTACGTGATGCTGCATATATGCGCAAGCCCAACCGTACCGGACCCTAGTCTGTCTCCTGAGTAACCTTTCGGTCCTTTCTGCCAGCTCGTTCCGCTGTTATGCTAATTTCTCTTCTTCGTCCTTAATTTTTGCACACCAGTGTATGATTCTGTACTCAACCTT
This sequence comes from Macrothele yani, assembly GCA_039090855.1. Lineage (NCBI taxonomy): Eukaryota > Metazoa > Arthropoda > Arachnida > Araneae > Macrothelidae > Macrothele > Macrothele yani. The sequence continues at coordinate 159,554,109 of CM076997.1, read as the reverse complement.
GTAAACATTAGCCTGATGAAGCAGCCCGTCTTCGGCGGTGAAAGTTAGCGTTCTAGTTTTTTAGTTTGAACTCTTACGCCAATTAAACAGAAATCGACACGTACGTGTTGTAAATATTCTTGGTGTATTTACAGACTATTTTTCAAAGCCTTAATAATTGATAATATTTAGTGGCGACAAATGTACTTACTCTTTCAAGAATGTGGACAGGTGGGGTGGTGGGGCTCATCTTGTGCTGTACCTAGGGCCAGATTCTGTGTAAATCGGGCCCTTCTCCTGTGTATGTCCCTAGCTGCCTATAGCTTAAAGGGAAGAGCGAGCTTCAGACGCCTTTTCTCCTACAAAACAATTAAGCTGTCACGAATACGCTTTGCAGATTGCTGTGTACATGATCGCAGCGTAGATCAATAAAACGATAAAAGCTCTTAAGGTTTTCTGAAAAACGCTACCATGAATACTGTTTTACAACTTCTAGTTACAGATTCTCGCCGTAGATAATTCCTTTCAAACTTTCAGCTAGAATATTCCTTGCTTGGAATAGAATTAATTCTAAAATCCTTTAAAATCTCCAAACCCACGCAATAGTTCACTGCTCTTGAAAATTGTATTATTTCTTCCAAAAGGATTCAAGCCCAGTTTTACAAGTCTATTAATTTCTTCTCTGATGTGGCCCTCGTTTGATATATGTTGTCCAAAGTAGATGAAGGTATCATTTACTTCAAAATTTGCGAGATCATCCTCGAAATCTTCAGTTCTTGTAAAAACATTATACATCAATTTTGGCTTCTACAAGTTCATCTTTAATCCCACTTCTTCACTTTTTTCAACAAGTTCGTGTATCATAATCTGCGGATCTGAGAAGGTACTTGAAAAAATGTCTGTGTCTTCAACAAAACGAAGGTAGGTTAAACTATATGAATTAATCGTGTTCCCCTTGTCTTCCCAGTTCAATGACCACACCTCACTTTGTGCCTTTCTGGAACTCTTTCCAGTCTCGGAAACATGTCCTGTAGTTATAGAGACTAAGAAGCGTGACTCTGGGTAGCACATAAGAATGCTATTGGACCTCCATAAACTATAATTGCACATACCAGCCACTAAATTAGAAACTTTCATACAATACAGGATTGGACCTCCTTTAACTCGAATTAAAGCACGTATGCGGTTTGGCATAGATTTCACACGGTGTTCTGGTGCATCTACGTCCTACAACCTACCAGGCGTTCACTAGACAGTGATTTAACTGGCTCAGATTTGACAGAAAAGCACAGGCTTCCGGATCTGTTTTTCTAACATGTCCCATACATTCTAAATGGGTTTCAGAATAGGGCTTTGTGTTGGTCACGAAAGATGGTGGAAGTCACTCTCATGCTTGCTGAACCACTTCTTGCTCGATGGGACTGTAGCAATTTCGTCCATGAAACAGCCATCACCTGCTGAATAACAAGTCAATACTGCAGGATGGACTTGATCAGCAACAATATTCAGATAATCCTCGGATGAAACCCGACCTTCCAGCAATATCAGGGGACCCATTTTGTAAAAACTGAACGTACTCCACACGATGACACCACCTCTTGAACTTGAGCTGTGTTTAGAAGTGAAACTGGGTTCATTGCTTCATGGAGCTATCGCCAAACTCTCTGCCTACCGTCAACACAGAATAAGGTGTACGGCGACTCTTCGGCCCACGCGACTTTTTTCCAGTCTTCCAATGTCTAGTCAAATTGTTCCTGATACCGCATTAGACGAACTTCCCGGTTCTTGGCAGAAATCAGTGGTTTCTCGTATAGACATGCTACTGCAAATACCGATCACCCTTCAATTTCCTGCGCAAAGTTCTCACAGATGTGGGTCGGAAACAGCCTTCATTGAATGTTTTGGTCAATTGCTGCATACGGGAAGTCCTTTTTCTCCGTACATGCCTTCTCAAATGACGGCGATCTCGTTCCTGACAGATTTTCGTCGCGCCACAGTTTTCGCACTGAATAAAGACCCGAGATATCTCATCTTTTGAAAAACCAATCAGCTCTGCTGTTTTAAAAATCAAGCACCGAGAGCTGCCGGTGGTGTTTTTGGACTGGAACACATTTCTCCATTTCGTTTACAGACGCTCAACTACGATCAAATCTGAAGAATGAGAGCGCCAATTGAGAGTTGCGAACTCACTGGAAAGCCCACCAAAGAACCCTTCGCCAAACTGATGCACATGGTTGGCGAATACTCCAGCACAGTCTTTAGCAGTGATGGTGGTCTAAAAATATACAAAGCGTCTAAGATGGCCCACGTAAATACGTTCCAGAACACTACTACATCGCTTCCTCCGGGCTGCAATGATACTTCTTGACATTTAGGTTCCACTGCTACTTATTTTAGCATAGATTTCTCTATTAACCGAATGAGCAAAATCATTATTTTTAATCTGGATTAAAAATAATCTAAATTATTAGGAATAAATTTTTCAGGGGATGGGGCATGAAATTAAAATGTTCTCTATTTCATTAAAAGTCCAATTTACAGAAAGACAAATTGCTTATTTCTCGTCTGATAGTCGAAGTCGTTGTTTCTGATTATCCTTTGATCTCTCTATCTATCTATCGTGCATCGTGAAACGTTTTTTCTGACATGAAGTCGATTTTTAGGATTTGATGCAATAATGTTATTTCCTTTGCTATCATCATCGTCATTTTACCATAGATTTCTCATTTAACTTTGCTATCATCATAACATTTCCCATAGATTTCTCATTTAAGCTAATAATCAAGATGGTCATTTTTAATTTAGAATATTTTTTCTAAATTGTTTAGAATATTTATTTAGAGAAGGGAGAGTGAAATTAAAACTTTCTCTATTTCATTCAACGTCTAATTTACATAGAGACAAATAGTTTATTTCTCGTCTGATCCTCGAAGACGTTGTTTCTCATTATCCTTTGAGAAAGGTTTATATCTCAAAAAAATCTAGCTAGCTAGGTATCATGCTTCGAGAAACGTTTTTCTCTGAAATGAAGTCGATCTTTAGAATTTGATGCAATGATGTTATTTCCTTTGCTCTCATCATTATCAGTAATATTTTACCACAGATTTCTCATTTAACCTAATGATCAAGATCATCATTTTTAATTTAGAATATATTTTCTAAATTTTTTAGAATATGTTTTTTAGAGGAGGGGCATAAATTTAAAACTTTCTCTGTTTCATTAAACGTACAATTTACAGAGAGGCAAGTAGTTTATTTCTACTCAGATCCTCGAAGACATTATTTCTCATTTTTCTTTAATTCATCTATCTATCTAGAAACGTTTTTCTCTGACATGAAATCGATTTTTCGGATTCGATGCAATAATATTTCCTGTGCCATTATTATCATCATCATTAATATTTTACCATATATTCCTCCTTTAACCTGGTGAGCAAGATTATATTATTTTAAAATTTTCTGCGAAATATTTTTTAGTTTGATAACAATAAGATTTCTGGGATATTGGCTGAAGTTTTAGAGAGCCAAGTGAGCGTGAAATGATATGGGAACTAGCAAGTCCTTAATCTGGGGCTACGCCGCCCCGGTGGCGCAGTGGTCTAAGCGATGGCCTCTGATCATTCGTCCGAACGGGGTGCAGGTTCGAATCCCGGTGAGGCATGGATGTTGTGTTTGTCTTACGGCACTGGTTTTCTCCCTTCTCTGGAACCAGTGACCCTAAATTAATGACGGGCGACTGCTTATAGCCCATTGAGTTGCTCACGGTGGTCGTTAAACCTCCAAAAAAAAAAAAAAAAAAAAAAAAATATGCGGCTGCTGGATCCGAGGAAGGGACAGAGCCATCGCAGTTGGGAATGCGTACCGCATTTGCCTCTGATGTGAGACCCCCGAGCCCAAGCTCAACTTGGCCATTTAAGCAGATGCCCGCGACATCTACCGCTCGGTTACACCGAAATTCAATAAAATTCTTATCACATTTTCTGATGCCAAGAATACATCATTTCTCAGCCTTGATGCATGCGTCGCACACACATACACTCAACAAAAGAAAAACTTGGCTTTGAGGGTCGCAATAAATTCTTGTAGGATTAACATTTTTATTTGCAGGCAAAAGAAACTGAAGTCCAGATCATTGATAATATATTCAAAAAAAGGGAACTGCGTTTTACATGTCTGCTCGCCAAGCAATTCATTGAATTTTTTCCCCGCTTTGAACGATCCTAGTATCGCTTACGAGAGTGGTTATTTAAGGATTTTCTTTTCTTAAAAACTCATCCTAAAACCTTTGATGATGGGTTAGGTTGGGGGAATACGGCTGTGTTGCTATGGGGTGCACTTCTATCGCCTAAGGTTGCAGCAAAGATTTGCATCAAATTGAAATATATAATAGATCCCGCGTCCTAAATCTGTTTATCAACGTATGCGTGCATTCTAAGTTGTTCAAATCTGCAAAAGCTTCTTCCCCCACTATCTCTCTCTATTTCTCTTTCTCCGTGAAATTATAGACTGAGTATTTCTGAGCTTTTAGTTAGGAAGACATATCTTTACCCGCTTTATGGAAACGCAAAGTATAATGGGTTTGCACTTAATCCATTGTGAAAAAATAAAGTATATGGTCTATACTGAACTCTGACCTCTGTCTGAGATATATTATCATTTTTACAAATTTTTTCCTTACTTTCTCGCTTTCTTTTTATGTATGAAGGTGATGATGTTATTTCTTCCTGTCAACTCCTATCCCAGTAGAATCGACTGATGTTTTCCTGCTTCTGGAACGACGGAAGCTCTCGCTGATAGAAACTGAAACTCTAAACCCCTGGCCTTTGTCAGACACTCATCCTAACATCTCTCGATTCCTAACAATAGAGACCTCGGGCATTGAAATCCCACTAAGCAGATAATTATGGTAGAGAAAGCGTCAACAGTTCGACCACTGATCTCCGATGGAGTGTTACCTTTGTATTTCCACCGGGGTTGAGGCTTTACCTTGGCTTCGTGAAATTCAGAAGCCAGAAGACAACGTCGTAAAAAAAAAAAATCGAAATAAGAAGGAAGCGAGAAAGGAAGGTTTATTCTACCACAGTATGAAGGTACTGCGGTTTTATAAACAATCTGGGATTGTCAATTTGCGTAGCTATGGTGCATTCCTTCGAAAATATTTTATACATATTAGGAGAGCAAGTAGTGATCTCAACCACAGGGAAAATTCCCCATCGGGAATTTCACGATGTTTAGGGAATTGCAGAAAACTGACAAAATTCTAGGGGTTTATGTATACTTTCGAAGGAAATTCCTTTATTTAGATTTTTTGCTCAATTTACGGATTTTTTTTTTCTTTTCTTCTGTGGCAGTGTAGTCAAGGATTTTAAATATTATGACACTACGAATCAAAGGCAGTTAAAACCTGCTAGTGTTTCTTCGAATTTTAATTTCAAAAAAAAAGGGGTGGGGAAAGAAAAAGAAAGGGATAAGGGGAAAACTGATTGCATATTTGGTTTGGATCGGTAAGTTGCGAATTCAGTTCTGCATAATTTCTCCAAAGAACGAAACATATATCTAATTTTTCTTTTATTTAATGATACGCGTACATTTAACTTTTTTAAGTACTTGTATTTTACCAAGGGGGCAACAGTGGGAAGTTCTTAGTTGTTGTTTTTCTAAACCTAGTTTGTTCCCATATTACGTATCTGTCTAGGCTTCTAAATATTTTGCTTTGCAAAAAGAATTCCCAGGTTTATGTTTCCGATGTTTCGCCAATGCTTGACAATAAGAACGTAAAAATGTAATATACAGTGTATCAAACAAGCTTCATTAAAATTTCCCCATGACTAATGGCGATGTTGTCACGCATCATTTGACATAAGCATCGAACACAATTTTTTTTTTTTTTTTTTTTTGATATATTTTGCAACATTGATTTGCTTTTCTAAGAAATTAATCTCTCTATCTTCTCCCTGAAGGTCTCGTAATTCGTTGGCATGTTACTTCAATTAGTCCAAGACTAAAATTTTAAAAATTGGACAAGAGTAAGGGGTAATCTAATCGCGACGACATGGAATCAGCAGGTATGTTGGTACGAAGAAATTCCACTTTTGACGTGACATGAATAAGGTCTTCCACATCTATTTTTCTTAATCAAAATTTTCTTCTGGAAAAATCGGAACAGCTTTACAGCTTTAGAGATGTATGTGCAAATATTAACACTTAAAAAATATACATGCAAATATATACTATAACGAAGTGAATTTCTCCGTCATTTTTATCCGCGCCGGGAATCGAACCCGGGTCCACTCATTCCGGAAAAAGTTGCTCTACCAATTAAGCTATACGCGGACATTGATTCTAATTGCTATCTGCCTTTATGTCGTGTGCGTCCTTCTGGCAGGTACGTCACATCATGTCCCCCTTATTTTTCTTTCGAAGTGCTGCTCATATTTTTCCTAACTCGCGGTGTTGAAATAACATCACACCAATGCGAGATTTTGAACGGTCGGGTCATCCGGATAGTTCGGGCGCCATTATAACGAAGTGAATTTCTCCGTCATTTTTATCCGCGCCGGGGTTCGAACCCGGGTCCACTCATTCCGGAATAAGTTGCTCTACCAATTAAGCTACGCGGACTTTTATTCTGATTCCTATCTGCCTTTATGTCGTGTGCGTCCTTCTGGCAGGTACGTCACATCTCCTGATACGTTACAATACACTATATTGACGAAAGTCACAGGACATCCCTTCAAAAGCAATTGAACGGATCTGCTGCATTATTAAGATGCGCGGTACTTAAAAAATATACATGCAAACGGTGTAAAACAAGCCTGTATAGCTGACCGCGATCATATCGCACTGTGAGGTTGAGTGAAAATGTCGCGGCGGGAGAGAACTGATTTTGAGAAAGGAAAGATTGTTTAGGGATATATTAGTGGGTTGTCCATAAGAGAAACCGAAAAGCGTTTAAACATACCCAAGTCAACAGTTTTGGATGTACTGAATAAGTGAAAGACACATGGCGTGCCTGGAGCAGCAAAACGTACCGGCAAACCAAAGAAAATCAGTGATAGAGGTCGTTGAAGCCTCAGGAGAGTCGTTACAGCTAATCGACGAAGTGCTGCACAAGACCTCAGTGTACAGGTGAATAAAAATGCTGGAAACTCGGTATGTACACGTACCATTCGCAGAAAACTTCATTCCATGGGTTACCGTAGTTGTGCAGCTGTTCATAAGCCTTTCATCGCCACTCGGAATGCTACTTGTCGAATTTGGTTTTAAAAGTAGTCATTTACCAAAAGACGAGTTTTTTTGGAAATCATGAATCAAATTTACCAAACTAATAAACTTTTTGATGAATTGAACAAATAACTTGGACACGCAGCATTATCGTTTTTCTTAATAGTAATCGAAGAAAGGCGTGGTTGGAGAGATCAAGATATAGAATTGAACCCTCAACAAACTCCATCTTCCTCTAACACTGATACCAAATATTTATGTCACTTAAGTCATTTACTAATTTCTCGTTGCAACGAGAAATTAGTAAAGAAGGGAGAATCATATTGTTAGGATTAATATCCATAGATATTAGCACCAACAATACGATTCTCCCTTCTTTATTGTTGACACACAAAAATTATGTTTGGTTCAACTTATCTTCAGCTCTCTGTCACAGCTTTCTGGTTTTTCTTCTATTTATACATCCGTTTTTAAGTCTTGGCACAAAACAGTAAATCATTTTCAAAAAATTTGGTTCTGGCTCCACCTTCCTTGACTTCTACTGTTACTACAACCAGAACGATATCAAATAAGAGGCGGCTTAATGCTGATCCTCAGATCCGTAACTGTAGAGTATGGCCAGTGTATCCCCGCCATTGGCTCCAATTCAAAGTAGGGGCGCAGTACGGGGTAACGAAAAGCAATTACAGAGGATTTCACACGTTTTTACAGCAAAATAATTAATGTTCAAAATGAAATTATTTCTATCTTGAATGTTCTATCTGATAGTCCTTTCTCTGGATATGAACCTACATCTGGATTTCCAAGATAACAGGGCATTTTTTTAAAACTGATAGTTATATTTTATTCCACTTCTCTTCCATTGATTTCCATAGCCCAATCATTATTTTAGGTGAGCGTTCAGAAAGCGCTCTTTTTTTAAGGCACAGTACTCCATTGTTGACCCATCAGGGAACTTTGAAGGAATATGAGTAAAAGGTATAGACTTGATACCCGTCTCTTCATTTTTTCAAAAAATAGAGTGATAAATTTTAATCTATGACAAGTAGCCTTATCCTGATGGAGTTTTACTCTTTTAAGACTCTGTGGGGAAAGGAATGGTACTTTATCTTTAAATATAGGAGTTAAAACATTATTTTGGAAATATGTAGAATTTATTTTAGCATTCTTTTCAACTTTTCTTAACTTTAATTTCCTATTGTACAAGAAATCAGCAATAATCACGAATTCTTTACTGAAACTTTCTTTGAATTCTTGGAACCAAATCTGTAAGTCTTTTTCTGCTCTTTTGCGATAGTAAATCGACCTTTTCTGTTAGAGTCGTTTAAGCAGATCCATGCTTCATCAATAATCACAATAAACTTCCATCTATATCCGGCTAAATGATTTTCATAAAAGAAGTCTCAACCGTGTTCTGCGTTCAGTCACGTACGAGGCAAAATGCGTTAAAATTATGTTTTGTATATTTTCAGATTCTAATCTTTGTTTATTACCTTGTTTACAGTTGATGCAAAGATTTTTAACGACTTAGCGGTTACTTTCTGTGTCGGTGGATTTTCTTTCATGACCAGAGGCCTTACTTTTGAAATAGTTGTAAAAATATGAATCTTCTTTGGGTATTCGTCTGGTGTTCTTTTTTTTTTTTTTTTTTTTTTTTTTTAACTGTTAAAAGCAATGTTTTACGATTTTTCCCTCTATTAGTAATAATATTGCTTATTTTTTATTTAGAAATGCTGATTGCATTATCACAGCGCTTTAAATTACAGAACATGAATATTTCCCTTCGTAAAGAACAAAAACATAACGTTCTATCCTGAGCTTGTTTACGTGCGCTATTTTCTTAGCAGACGATATTTCACTGCAGCAGATGTGTTTTTTTTTTTTTTTTTTTTACGTACTCATCTAACACGCTGTTACCAGTTTCAACTCTTTGAACTTTTCATTTTCTGTAGTTTCTTATCAAAAATGTTCTAAAAATCTGTGAACATCCTCCGCAGTTACTGGGAGGCATAAGACACACCAGTGGGAACACAAACTATCCATATATATTTACATATTTTTATTATGTTGACCTATGTTTGAATTTTGAATTTCGTATTTTAGCGGCAATATGAACTGATGTTATTTCTTCGGAAGCTGACCTAACGTCTTTCGGTCTCAAGGCCACGAAAAAAATATTAATCCTTTTCATGATTGTCGAACCAACCAACCCAATACTATATAACCGCGAAACTAGCGTGCATTTTGTGTTCCTCAAAGTAGACCAAACAATATAAAGCTCCGCGTGAAGAACGCCAACTCTCGTTGAAATAACGTAAAACAGGCGACAACAGGGGGTTTTGTAACAGCGCCCCCACAAGCTGGGAGATTTAGTGCTGTGCCGTAAAGCAAACAGTCAGGAGCAAAAGGCGTTTGGGGACTACGGCAGTCTGGTAGCTTTGTCTTTGCCGGAAAGCAAACATTCAGGAGCAAAAGGCGTTAGGGAGCTTTTCTTTAATGCACGATTGTTTCCTTTGACCTGATGACCTTTGATGCACGATTGTTTCCTTTGACCTGAGGACCTTTGATGCACGATTATTTTCTTTGACCTGATGACCATTTGCTCACAGCAGGTTTTTTTTTTTTTGCTGTTGTTTCCAGATATCCCGCCCGTTCCTTATTTTGGTGAAACAAATATGCAATAACAATTAATATTACTATTTAGATAAAATTTTAGCAGATATTATAGTTAGGCCTAAGAATCCGTACATAATGCAGTCAATCCGTAGTATTTGGCATTTCTGAAAATGTTTCTGAAAAATCTTAACTAGCCCGACTGGCGCAAGAAAACTATCATATCCGGTTTGTGAAGTTATTGTGCTACCGAGAAGGTAACAATCACGTGCTGTGAGTTGCTCGGCTGACTGTTCTTTGCCAGAACTGAAGTCAACAAAACAACACAAACATCATGCGCAGTCTGCTCCGGCATCAGCCTGCATGTTGATTTCAGTGCACTGCATCTTGTATCCCAGGATATGTCGGCGCTGGTTACGTCTCGCAAAACCTTAACTTCTCATATATTCTTTGAAGTACACCTCGATAAGTGGAGCTTGTGTGGTGAAAGGTCAACCTCTGAAATGGAGGTCAACCTAAACGATCCGTGGACATAGCGTTTGTGAGTTATGCGCGTTATAAAAATATGACGGCATTTGGATTGTCCTGAAAATTATCGTGTACAAAAACAGATTTTGACGATGATATTGATGGATCTATAAAACTGAGGGCACGAAAAGTCGAGTTAATTTAATTTGTAACTAGTTATTTGTTTTTGTAATGTTCACTGAAAATATCGTAACGAAGTAGAAACATGTGTTTATTATTTATAAGAAAAAAACTATAATTATATTTTTTGTGTCAGTAATATTTTTCACCGTTGAACTTTTTTATTGTGTTAACATAATTGCTTTTTAAATATATTTTTTTTATCAAAGGGCGAATTTAACATTTCGCCATAAGCGCTCAAAATTCTCGTTACGGGTCTCCTGATCTTTGTTACACTACCAACTCTCACGTGAAATTTGTCTGTAGACACTGTGTACATAAAATGTGTATAACTGCAGTTTATAAAACAAGTTAGTAAAATCATGCAAAGCATTGATTATGATACGCTTTCCAACATACCAGAAATCGCGCGCAGACAAACCCTCCTCCCTACTCTGACTATTGATTCGTTCAGTATTCCTCCGGAACAACAAGCACTTTTACTCAAGTTATGAGGATAATGACTGTGGAATAAATTTCGCTCTTGTGCCCTGACATTTGACCCCATTTTGATGATATTAAACAGAATTAGTTCAGTATACCTCCGGAGGGATGTAAGGTCAGGTGATGCGTAACATCGCAGCCTCTCCTTGACAAATGTCAACCCCGCCTTCTCGTGGTACATCCTGTTCCCACTAAAGGGGCTCTGACGACCGCCAATAGCGGTATAACTATACCATCGGGATTAGAGGAAATGCTATCCCACACTCACCAACCCGCTCGGCCAGCGTGGTGAGTTATGGCCAAACCCCTCCAAAATGACTCCACAACTTAAATCTTGGCCCTCAGTCTCCGGCAGCTGGAATGTACCTGGCCAAGGCAGCGGCCAGTGCGACATGAAGGCAGAGGGTGCTAAGAATCCCCGGAGGACCGGACTAGGCTGCCATCTGATGCTGACCTTGGCTACGTATAACGGACGCTCCCTATCTTCTGATTCAAGGCTTCTTGAATTGGAAGAGGAACTACAAAGGATCAAGTGGGACATCGTCGGGCTAAGTGAGGTAAGGAGAAAAGGAGAAGATCTCATTGAACTGAAAAGTGGATATCTCTTCTACTATCGTGGGACAGATACTGGCAGAACTAGTGGTGTTGGATTTATAATAAACAAGAAACTGAAGGATAAAGTTGTAGAAGTTGAAAGTTCCTCTGACAGAGCTGCACGACTCGTTATCCAACTCTCGAAAAGATACCAGGCTCAGATTATTCAAACTTATGCACCCACCACAAGTCATGCTGAAGAAGAAATTGAAGAATTTTATGAGGAAATTCGTGATCTAAATAATAAAGGTAAGCAGCACTTGAAGATAATTATGGGAGATTTCAATGCAAAAATAGGACAACGGCAACAGAATGAAACTTCAGTAGGTAAATTCGGTCACGGCAACAGAAACCAGCGTGGAAATACTCTCGTAGAGTTTGCAGAGGCAGAAGGGTTTTTCATCTTGAACTCCTTTTTCAAGAAAAAGCCACACAGGAAATGGACATGGAGACATCCAAATGGGACGACAAGTGAAATTGATTTTTTTATGTGTAACAAAAAATTCGTCATAGAAGACTGCAGTGTGTTAAACAAGTTCAACACAGGCAGTGACCATAGATTGGTGAGATGTAAGATGCATCTCAACAATAAACTCGAATGTAGCAAGCTCATAAGACAAACAAAATGTATTGACATAACCAACCTTAAAAAACACCATAATACCTTCAAATTGGAACTGAAGAACAGATTCTCTGCTTTAGAAGGCCTAACATCGGAAGAAGTGGATATTTCTGAAGTTAACAGAAAAGTAACCAAAGCTCTTATGGAAACAGCAACAAAATTAGCTGGATCTAAGAACAAATTGCATGTGAACAAATTATCAGGAAAAACCAAAATGTTGATGCAAAAAAGAAGAGTGATGAGGACAACTAAAGAAGATGTGACTTCCAAAGTGGAATATAAAGAGCTATGCAAGACAGTACGAAAAAGTATCACTGAAGACGTAAGGAAATTCAACTGTGAACTAGTAAGGAAAGCAATTGAAAACAACCAAAGCCTAAAGATAGCAAAGGGACATCTCAGTAAGGGGAAAAAAAAAAGATTATGGCACTGAGAAAAGAAGATGGTTCTGTAACAAGAAATAGAGGAGAAATTTTGACAAGAGTGAAAGATTTCTACTCCAAATTATATGAAAGGGATGATACATGTACTCCAGACATCATGAAAGGTACCAGTACCAGAGTTCTTCCAGTCCTTCCAGCAGAAGTTGCACATACAATCAAGAACATGAAGCGGGGAAAAGCTCCAGGAGAAGATGGAATTACTATAGACATCATACAAGAAGCAAGTGGAGAAATCGAAACAGTACTCGCCCAAATTTTCACTCGATGCCTTAATGAAGGGAAAATTCCTGAGGATTGGAACAACGCTACAATGATCTTGCTACATAAAAAAGGTGACATTGAGGATCTCGGGAACTACAGACCTATCAGCCTCCTATCAGTGGTTTATAAAATCTTCACTAAAGTTCTTTCACACCGCTTGAAGGTGACACTGGACATGGCTCAACCGAGAGAACAAGCTGGATTCAGGAGTGGCTACAGCACAATAGATCATATCCACTGTAACGTACCAGGAGATGTGACGTACCTGCCAGCAGGACGCACATGACATAAAGGCAGATAGGAATCAGAATACATGTCCGCGTAGCTTAATTGGTAGAGCAACTTGTTCCGGAATAAGCGGCCTCGGGTTCGAATCCCGGCGTAGACCAAAAATGACGGAGATATTCACTTCGTTATACCACGTACTGAGAGAACTAATTGAAAGAGCGAGGGAATATGAGCTTCCATTGTGCATGGCTTTTATCGATTATGAAAAAGCCTTTGATTCGGTGAAACCATCAGCAGTTGCAATGGCTCTGAAATCCTGCGGTATTGAAGATGCATACATTAATATTATTAATAACATCTATGAAAATGCAAGTGCAAAGATTCGGCTGTTTGAAAATACAACACACATAAAAATTGGAAAAGGAGTGAGACAAGGTGACACCATATCTCCGAAGCTCTTTAATGCCACATTGGAAAATGTCTTTCAATCACTGAACTGGGAAAACAAAGGGATAAAGATTAATGGAGATTATCTAACCCACCTTCGTTTTGCTGATGACATAGTCATTTTTGCAACTACCCCATCAGAGCTACAGAGTATGATCCAGGAACTTGCTGACAAGAGTAAAGAAGTGGGATTAAAAATGAACTTTCAGAAGACAAAAGTGATGTACAATGCTTTTACAAGAAATGAAGATTTATCGATTGATGGAGAAAAGCTGGAGATAACAGACACGTACGTTTATCTTGGACAGCAGATATCAAGTGAGGGTCACATTGGTGAAGAAATTAATCGGCGTACAAAACTTGCCTGGAGAGCTTTTGGAAGAAACAGCATAATTTTCAAGAGCAATATGCCATTATGTCTTAAAAGAAAAAGTGTTTGATCAATGCATCCTTCCAGTGCTTACGTATGGTGCAGAGACGTGGACCTTAACTAAAAGAGACATACAAAGGCTGCAGACAACTCAAAGCAGCATGGAGAGGTGCATACTTGGTGTAACCAGGAGAGATAAGAAGAGGAACACGTGGATCCGAAAAATGACAAGAGTGGAAGACATCATGATCAGAGTTAAATCCCTGAAATGGCAATGGGCTGGACATACTGCCAGAAGGACAGACCATCGATGGACAGCCGAAATTTTAGATTGGATTCCAAGGGACAGGAAAAGACCCAGAAGAAGACCACATGGAAGATGGGTGGATGAAATTCGAAAGTATGCGGGAGTGACATGGAGGAGACTGGCACAAGACAGACCGTTGTGGAGGAAACTTGGGGAGACCTTCGTCCAGCAGTGGATTGATAATGGTTGACAATGATGATGATGATGACCTCCGGAACAACATACTAAAATTTTGTCGCAATAGAAGTACTGTGTTTTAAGTCAAGTTATGAGGATAATGGCTGTGGAACAAATCTCGCTCCTGTGCCCTGACCTTTGACCCCATTTGATGATATTCAACAGAACCGGTTCAGTGTATCTCCGAAACAACATGATAAAGTTGTATTGCAATCGAAGCATTTTTACGCAAGTTATGACGCATAAAGGCAACGGAATGAATCCCGCTCCTATGTCCTGACTTTTGACCCCATTTCGCCCATTTTCAATAGGGGTTGTTCCCAGGTGGTCCTTTACCACATACTAAAATTTCGTCGGAATCGAACCATTTTTACGCCAGTTATTGTGCGGACAGATATACAGACAGACGGACAAAACTGGAGCATATACGTTTCTTCAACCTGCGGTTGGAAAGCGTAAAAAAGGTGGAATGCTTAAGATTTTCATTCGCTAGAAGGACACGGAGTATATCAGATATGGTGGCGAGCATCTCGCTATATCCATTGATGGGCAGATATTATACGTGTTCAGCGAAGGAGATACACTATATTATCAAACATATTCGAACACCACAATGTTTTGGTACAAATGGCTTTATTATCGCAATTAGCAGTTTAGTCAGTACACCTTTTGCTTGCATGACAGCGACAACACTGCGATGCATGCTATCAAGCAATTTCCGGCAATCTCGAAAGGATTGGCTCATCATTCGTCCCGCAAAGCTGCCTCTAGAGTGGAAAGCGAAGGCGGCTGCTGTGATCCACTTCGTATCCGTCGCTTCAGTTCATCCCAGAGGTGCTCTATGGGTTTAATATCAGGACTACCAGCAGGCCAGTTCAACAGTTCCACCTCATTTTCATGAAACCAGTCCTGCACGTGCCGTACAATGTTCCAGGGGGCTCCTTCGTGCTGTAAGAGACAACGGTAATTTCCGGGACGTATTTAGAGCGAAGGCTAATGTGCCTTGCCTACCCCCCCCCCCCGAAAGTGTTTCATTACTTTGTTAAAATGCGCCTTACATTAGAAAAAATGCTTTTATTTTGTAAAAACAAATCAACTTACAATAGAAAATAATGCTTTAATTTTCGTCTTCTATTTTGCATTAATTTCTATTTTTCCTGAAGGATTTCAAAAACTTCTATTCTCAGTCGCCCCTTCCCCACGAAAAAAAAAAAAAAAAAAAGATCAATAAACAGCCCTGGTCATTTCCATGATACTGCCACATTGTTGGTTGTGCAGAATTATTCAGAATGTCGCGGTGCACTTCAGAGTTCATGGTATGTGGTATAATAACCAACAGGCTGAGTCCCATCCACGCAAAACAACTCCATATCGAGATGCAGGCTCCACCGAACTTAACAGTTGGAAGAACACAGTCCGAAGAAAATCTATCTCCGGGCTGTCTCCAAATCCAAATACGCACATCTGATTGGAAGAGTGAAAAGCGTGCCTCTTCACTTAAAAGAAGAACTGTCCAGTTGCCCATCACAGACCAGGAACGTCAGGAGACACACCTCTCCAAACGGAACTTCGCATTCACGACAGTGATGTGTGTGGCTTAGAGGTCAGCACGGGTTCGGGCCGGGCCGGGCCTTCAATATTTAATGTAAAACAGACACGGGACGAGCAGGGGTTTTTTTTTTTTTTTTTATGACAAAAACAATCGTTGTACGATGATTTTCTCGTTAGGAAAACTCGCAACATACAGCAGCAGGATAAGATTGAATAATTTCCACTGATGGAAAAAATAGAAGTTTTCCGACATCCTCCTCTCCTACAAAACAATTGGAGTGGGTCAGCTCCCTTAGTTTTTCAATGTGAATGTGGTCCCTTCTCTCTCTCTCTCTCTCTCTCCCTAACTTCTATCCTCCTCTCATGCTTCAGGGTAGGCTATTAACTGCAATAATTCTAAACAGATCTACCCGCTCGCAAACCAGGGCTACCTTTTTATTGTTCTGGTCGGCGGCACTTTGTTCTCTAGATGTGTGAAAAGCTTTTAATTTGTCTTAAATGGCACGGGAGGAATGGCCTGGGAGAAACTTATTTCTGGGTATGTATCTGCGCCGTATTTTCCTCATTTGTACTATCAGGCAGCCGTTTTCAAAACTTCTGTGACACTGGTTAGCTGGGCAGTCTGTCGTTGTTTTCCCTCAGCATATGCTCAGTTCAGTGTTGCTGATCAATACTCTTCCATACTTATTGAGGAGTTTAAGAAAGAGAAAAATTTTCGCGATAAAATCGCTTCCGGAGAATATGTGCTTGTAGACAATGTAAAGGGGAATAGCGATTTTGGGAAATATTTTAAATTACTGTCCCGTTCTGAAACTAGTCAGCCGGTAAACGTTGTGCAATGCACTAAAATGCAGAAACTTTTTGAGTTACGATAGCACAAAGTCTGGAACATTCCAATACAGATGCGTGCAGTTTATATTGCCATAAAATCTCCTCATAGTAAAACGATCGTACTCATAATTCTCGATATTTCGTGCTTTTCGAATTAGCCCCCCCCCTTTCCTTATCCCCAGGGATATTTCCGCGTCCGGCGGTAGGGAATGATAATTTGAAAATCCAGAAAATTTGAAAGGCATGGAAACTGTCCTTTTCATGCAATATTTTTGAGTATACGATCCCCCTTCCCCCTCGGACGTCACGTGACTTATAGAGAGTCTCAGAGATATTCTGAATTAACGTTTATTGTAATAGAATACGTGCAACATTCAAGAGAACGAAAACTCTTCAGGAGTGGAATGACTGAGTGCACCAGGCGTCAAATTCGTGTTTTGGTAATTGTTGAAATTTTACGGGTCGGCCCGGGCCTTGGAAACAGGAGAAATATACGGGCCGGCCCGGGCCTTGGAAACAGGAGAAATATACGGGCCGGCCCGGGCCTTGGAAACAGGAGAAATATAAGGGCCGGGCTTACCAAATTAAGCCCCGTGCAGACCTCTAGCGTGGCTTGTGTGCCGCTGTTCTACCCTAATAACCCACAATGTGCAACTCTCTGCGGATAGTTATGGTACTAACCGAGCTGCAACAATTCTAAACAGCATTTCCTACTTCAGCAGCGATGGAAACGGCAGAGAAAGAACGCGATTTCTCAACATTTCTTACTAATGCTCTTCTGTCACGTTTCGTCAGTTTGTGCGGCCTTTTTAAATGTTTATTATTATTTTTATTTTATTTTATTTTTTGCTGTAGTTGCACGTCCTGTTTCTTCTTCGCGATATCACTTATAGTCGATTTTTATATGTTTAGGTTAGCTGCAATGCTCCGTATGGAAACATTACTCAAATGACACCCTATGACCAGCCCAAGCTAAAACACGGAAAGTTTACGTCCACATGACATATCCGCTTCAGAGTTACTAATAACACTACTTAACATCTCAGCTTTATTTCTTTATTTACGTACCTCCTGTTCTTGAACTTTGCCGCACTCACAGCGCATCTTCCTTCGCAACCGTTCTTTGCATTTATGCAAATATTTGGTAGTGTCCGAATGCTTTTGATAATACAGTGTAAGTTTAAAATGCAGAGCTCGGGGCTGTTGTTTAAGACATCGAAAAGGGAAAATGCTAAACGATTATTAGTAAGAAGAGGTGAGGGTATCCAGTGCACTGAGAAAAAAGTTTGTTTGAAAAAACAAAATAGTTTTGTTGAGCTGTTTTGTCGATTTATTTTGTTGCTTTAGCCAAACTCCATCGGAATGGTTTTGTTGGCAACACAAAATTATTTCGTTGTCTATATTTTCTTTATTCAACTATATGGAGGTGGCACTGACCTTACGCCAAAGCGCATGTGATTACTAGCTACTCCATACGGGCACTACCAGACTACCACTGACCAGAAGAATCTCGTTTTGTGCTTCAAATGCTGAATTGGCAGATAAGAATTAACTTGTAAGAACAGGTATAGTCGAGTGGTTAGCACACCCAGTTCCTAAACTGGAGGTATCAGGTTCGATGAGAATTTTTTCACTGGCTCTGAAAATATTTCCTCGTGACGTAACACTGTCCAAATTCCTTTAAACACCAATAGAAAATAAATGCCGCGGAAAAAAATTAAAATACGGCGAGGGGGTGGCAAACACCCCGAAATAAAGAATGACGGGCACCCAGGGTCGAACGGAACCGGCAAAGTGTGGTCATCGGGAAAATGTTTAGGGATAAAGTGGTCCAGCTACATAACTCTAAATTTTGTTGGAGCAAGAAATTACTGTGTCACGATAACAATATGTTTGGTTGCAGCAACAAAACTTTTTATCACGATAACAATACATATTGTTGGATCAAACAAATTCCCAAAAAACGACCTAGGCATTTTGCTAAATGAACAAAACGTATTGTCATGATAACAATACAATTCGTAGAATCAACAATAATTTTCAGCAAAATACATTTGTAAATTCAACAAACATTTTTGTTGACTGCATATCGACAAAATTTGTGGGTGATTCAACAATTTTTTTGCTGAATTAACAAAACGTTTTTCTCGGTGTGTGTAGTGGGATGTGTAAGTTCTTTTTTAGGAGAGATAGTATATTTAGGATTTCCCTAGCGTGGATTAAAGAATTCTTCGGGTATTCAGTTGTTGCTAAATATTGGAATTCGTAATTTTTCGTCAATTATTGTTTGACGTTTATCTTTTGATCCATCTGCAGTTTTAAATCACAAGCTTCATCACAAAGAGGCATTTTAAAAAAATGTAAGATTGTATCTGTTATGCATGAAATTTTGTTGTGCTAGTTAAAAAAAAAAAAAAAGAAGAAGAAGAAGAAGAAAAGAACAGGATATACGGTGCGGGAAAAAAGCTATCGAACCAGATCTGAAGATGACTCTGTAGTTGCGGGCACAACGCGTGCCGTGACACTGGTTGCGGAGATAAATGAAGCGTGCTTCCTGAGCGGGACTTGTGGTTAATCATATGCGGTCACTCCTCGCTTGCGATCCCGTTTAGCGGCAATCATGAATGGGCTTTGATGAGGCAGATTTGAACCACTGTCTCGCCATCACTCCTGAATTTTGCGAATATATTCATCGATTTTTTTTTTTTTTCAATTCCGCTGCTGAAGTTTGTTATCTGAGGGTACTTGACTGCTTACGTAAAGCCATGCATCCTATATCATAGTCAATGGAACCGGTATGAGAAACAATAGTATTTGACAGAAGAAAGAAGTTTTTCAATCGGGTTTTTAATCCCGCAGATATTACTGTAAACGGAATCGTAAACTTACGCCCCTAGTTGCAGACTTGTGCGTTAAGAAAAATTTGAATTTACAAAAGAAACATTTTGCAGCGGAAACACTCTCCAGCAAATAAAGCATTTTCAAATCGGATCCTTCGAAGCAGAGATATGGACAAATACAAGATATACGTAGCTACGCCCGTTGGCGGAAAAAACATTCATTATTTTAGGAAGAAAGTGTTCACAAAAGGTTTTTCGATGTGAGCGGTATCGGTTCAAGAAAAATAATTTTTAGTCGAGTTTTCAGGAGGTCAGATTTTGCTGCAAATACATTAGACGCAGAAATTAGCACTTGTGCCCCCTGGCGGTAAAACCATTCTTTACCAAATATTAGAAATTATATGAAAAACATTTTCCATCCGGAGCTCTATGCGATACAGGAAGAATTTTTCAAAACGGAGTTTTAGAAGCAGAAATAAGGCAGTAAACGCAATTTACCTTAACGCCCCCTAGCGGAGAGTCTATGATTTTCTTGAAAATTTTTAATTTATATGAAAAACATTTCGTATCGGGAACACTATCTAACAAAGAACGAATTTTTCAAATCGGACTCCTGGAAGTAGAGATATTGACACAAATAAGATATATATCAACGCCCCCTGGCGTAGAAACCATGCTTTATTTTTAAAAAAAATATGCCTAAAAGGTTTGTCGAAGTAAGTAGTATCGGTCCACAAACGAAATTTTTTCAATCAAAGTTTTAGAAGATCAGATTTTGCTGCAAATACATCAGAAGAGAAAATTAAGACTTACGCACCCTGGTGGCCAACCCGGTTTTTTTTTACCAAAATTAGAAATCATATGCAATTGATTTCCCATCAGGAGCTGTATCCGGTGCAGAAAGAATTTTTGAAATTGGAGTTTTAGAAGAAGAGATATCGGGGTGAAACGCAATTTGCCTTTACGACCCCCTAGCGGATAATATGCGAATTACTTGAAAATTTTGAAATCATATGAAAAACATGTCACACCGGAAACTCTATCCAATAATGAAATAGTTTTTCAAATCGGACCATTAGAAGCAGAGATATTGACAAAAATAAGATATATATCTACGCCCCCTGGAGGAGAAACTATGCAATATTCTAAGAAGAAAATATTCCGAAAAGGTTTATCGGCGTTAGTGGCATCGGTCCACCAAAGAATTTTTTCAATCGATATTTTAGAAGCTCAGATTTTATGGCAAACACATCAGAAGCAAAAATTAACACTTACGCCCCATGGTGGCCAAAGTATTCTTTACCAAAAAAATTGAAATTATATGCAAAAGATTTTCCATCAGGAGCTGTATCCGCTGAAGAAAACATTTTTCAAATCGGAGTTTTAGAAGAAATATCGGGGAAAACGTAATTTAATTTTACGCTCCCTAGCAGAAAATCTATGCGTAACTTGAAAAAGTAACTATACCTAAAATACTCTTCGACATAAATGGAATCGAAAGATATCAGAATTTTTTCAATCGCATGTTTAGAAGCAAATATGTGGAATAGAATGTATTTTGAATTCGACATCATCTGCATTTACACCCTGTGGCGGCGAAATAGTACATCGCAAAAAAAAAAAAAAAAAAAACGAAATGAAGGATCATCATTTGCAAATATATCAAGCTTACCAATGCAAAAAGAATGTTGTTTCAAATAGGTCCACTGGTTGCAGAGATATGGTGTCTACAGACGGACGGACAAACCGATAACACAAGCACGATCTTTTTTTACCAAAGACGTGCTGAAAAGTGATTGGGTACATACGACTTATGCATGTCGGATTACTTCAATTTACGTCAAAACGTTTTTGATATTCATTGTTTAGCTCCTACGGCTTTTAAATCCAAAGTTTTGCTACACCTAAATTCATCAGTTTTTCCAATACTTCCTGCTTTAGATAAAACAACAGCAAATTCAAGACTCTGTGCTTCTACGGACGAAAAGCAATAATGCAAGCTACCAAGAACTCCACATTTCGAATATTAAAAATCTCATAATTTTATTTAAAAAAAATATGAAACTTGGAGTTAATCAACGCACACACAAAAACCTCATCAAAACACGTATAGTGTGAAACACAAAAATAAAATCGAAAACAAGCGATGTTTTACAGCTTTTTCGTTTATTTTGTTCAAAATTGATTTTAACATCCGTTCTTTTAATGCTTTTAATGCAAATTAAATTTGATTTTTTCTAAAAACCTGTCGTTTACTTTCATTTTTAGATATTGCCAGTATCCGTTCTTTTAACATTGGTACTGTTTATTTAAAAAGAAGAAGTAAAAGGAATAACTTGTTCCTGCTCCGACGGCGTCGTTGTGTAAGTGTTGCCACTGAGCGTTCGTCCAAACGGGCCTGGGTTCGGGTCCCGGATGAGGTACGGCCGGGGTACTTACCTTACGGCACCAATCCTCCCTCCGTCACCAGATCAGGTCATATGTAGAGGAATTTAGGAAAGGAGTATATCTGATTCCAGGTCTTAAACAACCCTTAGAAATAGGAAGCTAGGAGATTTGGGCTAGAGCGCCTGATAGGAAAGTGACACGGAAGCGAGGTAGTAAAGGGGAGGAAGAAGCCCTTATTTATTACCGGGGGCTAGTACCCGGGGTCCGACGGCTTAACGAACACATCCGATGCACGCCGGATATTTAGTGGTTTGAGCGTTCGTTCCTACCTGGGATCGAACCTGAGGTTTCTCCGTGGTAGGCACGAACGTTGACCACTAGGCCAGCTATGGCCCTGTCACAAGAACCAATAGCTCTATATCAGGAATAACCATATCCCTGATCTGGGGATAGCCAGATCATAATCATATTACGAGTGTATCATAGGGATAGATAGCCAGATCGTTATTCATGGGCAGTATTGTAGTCCAAAACGAAAAAATGGCTTAGCGGTGAACGGATAGAGAAAAACAAACCAGAAAGGATATCTTCAAAATCTTCAAAAATCATATGAAATCTGATTTGTTCCTTCTATTATTTAGTATTTCTTATTAAATATTCATTACTAATTACTTTTGTAATGTATTAAAAGGGACACATTCTGCGCATCAGGCAGATACTCCATCCATGCCTGGTGGCGCAGTGGTCTTAGCGATGACCTCTGATCTTTCGTCCAAAAAGAGGTTAGGGTTCGAATCCCGGTGAGGCATGGATGTTGTGTTTGTATTACGGCCCTGGCTCTCTCCCTTCCCTGGAACTAGTGACCCTAAATTAGGGACGGGAGACTGCTTATAGCCCATTGAGTTTGTGACGTACCTGCCAGCAGGACGCGCACGCCATAAAGGCAGATAGCAGTCAGAACGAACGTCCACGTAGCTCAATTGGTAGAGTGACTTATTCCGGAATGAGGGGACCCGGGTTCGAACCCCAGCGTGGATAAAAATGAAGGAGAAATTTACTTCGTTATAAGTTGCTCACGGTGGTCGTTAAACCTCCAATAAAAATTTAAAAAAAAAACACCCATGCTTCATCCGGAGCTCGGACTCGTGTTCTGTCCCAGCGCGGATGAATGGCCAGAAAACAGCGCCTCAAACCACCTCGACCATCTAGAGGCCATTTCTATGGTATGAACTTTCCGTCAAGATATGAGTATGTTTGCATATATAGAACGTAGTTTTCCTTATTTTTGAATGCATGATGACTTAAACAAATTTCTTTGTCCTGCTTTCCTTTCCAGCTAACCACCAAAAGTGCCTTAACGCTGTTAAGCTATTAGGGGGTGATGGCTAAGCCCCATCCGCCTCACTGCTAACGGAAGTCGCTTTAGACCCCCAAACCAAAACGAGAAGGTAGTATGAAAAAAAAAAAAGCGTTTCCTTTTTTATTTATTGTTTTCTTCTTTCGATACGTACTTTAACGTACTATACGTACTTTAACACACGGTAGTCCTTTCGTTTACAACCTATTCAGATGTAATATTTTTATGTTTTTATTCTTTTTACATTATGATTTTACTTTTATGAAATTAAATCACGATTTGCTGTGCAGTAAACCTTCCTTAACGGACTCTCTCGAAGAGCAAACACCTCCATTTAGCGGACAGTTCTGTGTTCTCCAGACCCGAAGCATATACAGCACTGCATACTTACCTCCAACTGGAAGGCCCTTGGAATAACGGACAGTAATCTTGGTCATAAGATAGTTAAAAACACGAACGTTCAAGGAAAGCAACCCGGCAGTTTTTTACCGCGAAGAATTTCTTCAGTTACTTTGAACGGAAGCAGGGTGACTTTTTGTCCTTCAGATCCTCACTGCAAATGTACTGGTCTGTAGTTTCAATACACTGTAAAAAAATTGTGGTAGCTTGCACCAGAAAGTGGTGTTATACCAGCTACACCACTTTCTGAGAAATGATACACCATTATTTGGTGCAAACAAAATCCAAAAACATGGTGCAACTTTGCACCACGTTATGGTACAAGGCTGCACCACATTATGATGCAAGTTTGCACTATGTTGTTGGGTTCGGTTTACACAACGCAATGATGCATCTTTTCTCAGAAAGTAATGCAGCTGGTGTAGAACCAATTTTTGGTGCAACCTATCTTTTTCTTAGAATTTGAAAAAATAACTCCACAGGTTTACCCAAACGTTTCCAAAAGTGAATTAGTTCAAAATCTCCTTCCGTGGTCAGTCACTATTCTTTCAGTTTCACTGTGATTTTGTGCTTGTGTTTCTTGTAGTGAATGTACCAGTTCTTCTGTGCACGAATATTTTTTTAACACGTTCGCCTTCTGAAATCTCCAAAGATGGAAACCTTGTGGAGATAGATCCAATGATTGAAGTAGCACCAGTTTATAGCACAGAAATCAACAATATTAAGAAGTAAAGAAAAAAAAAGCTTGTTGTAAGAGCGGAAGAAATATTTATGCGTGTAAGCTAATCACGTAGACATTATGCCTGCATAATCGGGATTTATATATACACTGAAGAGCAATTGAATTAGAGACAGCTGGAGTTATGCAAATGTGGCGCTGTGGGCGGGCCTGTAAACGGAAACGACATGACGTATGCAGCGATCCGACAATATAAGGAGTGATGCGACGGGAATCAGTAAGAGTCGGAAGCAGTATGGGTAAGACGAAGGATCTAAGCGCATTTGATCGTGGGCAAATTGTCGGGGCCCGGCGAATGGGTCACTCCATCTCGGAAGTCGTGCAGGCACTGGGATTTTCACGAGCCACTGTGTCACGGGTGCACCGTGAGTACATCGAATCCGGTAAAACCATCCCTGCAAGGGCCAACTGCCGTGGACAACAGCGTGTGGATGAGCGGGGTCATCGTTGGCTAGCTCGCATTGTAACAGCGGATAGACGGGCCACAGTGCCAGAAATCACTCGGTAATTTAACACTGGTGCACAAAAACTTGTAAGCAGCCACACCATCCAGAACAATCTCCTCGCTATGGGGTACAGAAGCCATCGTCCCACGTGGGCACCGCTGCCACCCACACATTACTGGGTGCAAAGATTAGCATGGGTGCGGGAACATCGCCACTGGACCCTAGACATGTGGGAAAATGTTGCCTGGACTGATGAGTCGCGATTCACGTTGGTATATGCGGATGGCAGGATACGAGTACGACGCAAACAACATGAAGCGATGGATCCTTCTTGCCAGCAGGGTACTCTTCAAGCTGGTGGGGGTGGCATTCTCGTTTGGGTACTGTTTACGTTGACTGAAATGAGACCCCTGGTACGTGTGACATCGTCCTTCACAGGTCAACGTTACCGGGATATCCTGGATGACCATTTGCTCCCGTTTGTGCGTCTTCAACATCCCACCAGGGACCTCAACAAGACAATACACCGTGCCATCGCTCCCGAATTGTGTCCGAATGGTTGGATGAGCACTCCACTGACGTGACCTTGCTTCCTTGGCCAGCTAGGTCACCTGACCTCAATCCCATCGAGCACATCTGGGATGCCATCGAGAGAGGTGTTGGAGGCTCTGACCCCCTCCATCAAATCTTCGTGAATTGTGGTAGCTTGTTCAGGGGTCGTGAATCCGTATGGCTTCCCAACGCTTCCGATGATTTTTGGCGAGTCCATGCTGAGACGAATCGCCACCGTCATCAGGGCGAAAGGTGGTGCTACACGTTACTAGACAGGTATCTCTAATTCAATTGCTCTTCAGTGTACATACGTAGCTCGATGACGAGGACATTATGCCTGAAATATCGTATATTTCTTGTGTTATGTATAATTATTGTACGATATGTTAACGCACGTGGCATAGTAATAAGACTCTGAAAACATGCTCCATGTGTACGGAGAAAGGATCATTCTAAAACTTTGCTGAATTCCTTGTGTGGTGGGAAAAGAAGTTGTTATTCACCACGCCCAGATAAAGAGGACTCTTTTTCCCATATTGATAGCATCAGCCATTAGAGTAATGACTTCCGCTGGACATTTTCGGACACAAGCAGACGCCAGTATATGTGGTGAACTACCATTAACCATTGTGTTCATATATTTAGTAGTGCACATTGTGTTAATGTATTTTCAGAATAATGTAAACTTGTCTTATAGAAGCACCGAGACGTGGTACTTTAAGGAGTGCCGTCGATCTCCAAAGAAGGTTCAGGGACGCCTGAAGCGAGAAGGCGTGCCAAGCAGCATGCAGGGCGAGGTATGTCCTCAGGGCAGGAGCAAGGAGGAGAGGTGACGTGCCGGTGACGTAGGCATGAGAGAGAGAGAGAGAGAGAGAGGAAGGGGGACGCGTATGTTTAGTCTGAGTTCTGGACAAACGGAGAGAAGGACACTCTCGAAGTGCAGCTCAGGAGAGCTAGGGGAGCGTATCTCGGATCTGCCACGGAGGGCCAAGTTCGTTGACCGCGTACCGGAGATCAACCGGGCGGGTCAATGGCCATAGGTTGTACGTAATCATTTATATACGTCATGAATCGAAAATGACTCACGAATTACGCAGTTTAGGCTGAGATAGATAGCGTTAGGTAGTAACGCGTAAGACTAAGAGATACAGAGCAAGAATGATATGCGATTAATAATGAAACTACACAATCTTTCTTCGGAGAGCGAGCCAACAAAGTAACTTCAAATGACGGTGACTCTACAGACGTACAGAAGGTCGTTGATTTGATTTCACTAAATAAGTCCATTAAGTTTATTCTCGTAGACTTCTTCACTCAGTTGTATACTAGTGATTCCTACAGGCTTCAGACATCTTCTTCCATCCTCCTGATTCGAAGATCTGATATCAAAACGGGAAGGAATTCTTCTAATCAAACAATCTTGGTTTGGGATGGTTTGGGATGGTTTCGAATGACGAACCTTTTTAACTTTTACTGGTTGTAGGAGGGCATATACGGCGTTAGCATTCACGAAACATCATAACAAAACGTAATTTACATAATTAATGAGCACGTCCGTCCCTACACTTGTCTTTCGAGAACGAGCTTCTCTTTTGAGAAGACCATGTACAGTAATCGCTAACTGTGTGTTTATGAATTTTACTGGCTCGCACTGAAATGCAAACATTAATACATAATTTATATTGAAATGAGTTTTGTGACTTTTTAGTGATCTGGTATGGAAACTAGCAAAAGTGTATTTGCGAATAATAAATGCACGTGATTTGGAAATTGCCGGTATATCTCTTCAGCAAAATACGAGTATTTCGGAAGTACGTCCTGCAAGTTCTTCTTCGTGGTGGGACGTAAACTCTAATTTAAGTTTCTTTCTCTACGTAAATTTGTGTTCTTTCTCCCCAGCATTTATCAAACTCAACGTGATATCTTCTCTTTCGCTAGAGTACGGTTGGCAACATCCTGAGGTTAGAACGAATGACGTGCGGATGTCTGAGATGAGAACTAACGTTGTATAATGTTTGAGCAGCAGTAGTGTGTGGAGATGGTGAAAGTTATTATACTAATTGTGGAAATCCTCCAAATACGTGGCGTCAGTGAATAAACAGACATCGCTCTTTCCACGTTTTTGCAACACACAGCAACCGAAATATTGTTATTCGGTATTCGCCGGGGAATTGAATCCCGGATCTCTCGATATTTAGCAGAGCGCGTTAGCCTTACACTACGGTGGCCAACAATCCACGGCGCTATATGTGTTTTTCTGTCAGCTTCTGACATCATAAATCCGTAAGATTTATGATTTTCACTTTGGACCTAGCCCTTTGCATTTAACTGCTATAATTAATATATAGCCAGTGCCGTTAATGCCCACTAGATGGAGACGTCTCAGTAGCTGAGCCCATCTTACGGATTTATGATGTCAGAAGCTGACTTAAAAACATACATAGTGCCGTGGATTGTTGGCCACCGAGGTGTAAGGCTAACGCGTTCGGCTAGATATCGAGAGATCCGGGATTCAATGCCCCGGCGGTGACCGAATAACAATTTTTCGGTTGCTGTGTGTTGCAAAAACGTGGAAAGAGCGATGTCTGTTTATTTCACTAATTGTGGATATTGTATTGTCAAATTGAAGTTATTTGAAGCCTACGTGTTCTACTTTAATGTCAGCGTTGTTTTTCTTAGTCAAGTGTTATTGTTGATATTAACTTACGTTCCCTTGATCTCACCTTGTTGAAGTGCCAAAGGCTTAGTGGTAAAATAAAGACAAATAGTAAAAAACATTTTCTGAAGATTTTTGAGTGACTCTTGATTTGCTTAAATGTGAAGTTATCAGGAACTGATTTGTGTAGTGTTTCGACAGCGCTATACTGCTACGAACATTACAATGGAACAGAGACAAAACATATGAAGTGTGTGTGTGTGTGCGCGTGTGTGCGTGTGTGTGTGTGTGCGCGTGTGTGTGTGTGTGCGTGCGCGTGCGCGTGTGCGTGTGTGTGTGTGTGTGTGTGTGTGTGTGTGTGTGTGTGTGTGTGTGTGTGTGTAGAATGACTGGAAACAAGTCAAAGAAAAATGCACAGTCTCCTAAATAAAACACCAAAGAAAACTTGAAGAGATGCGCACAACATCACTCTGTAGAGATCATGAAACACTTGTAGCCTGATGATATACTTATTCTCTTTGTAAGAACGGACATATTAACCATGTTAATTTATATTAATGATGAACATTATGTTACTTTTTCATGACGGAAAGTCATTACAAGCCCAAAATGGCGACACAAGGTTCGTGAACATTTCTTATTTTTCAGAGGTCGAGAACTTCAGACAAAGGACTTTAGTTTCTCACGCCTTAGAAAGGCGAGGCCTTTTTCGACAAACTGATAGCATTGTCAATGACACCGCGACTTCCACTGTACAGATTGTTAGTGTCGTCCAGACGCCTAAAAGTCTGGAAAACAGCCATCCACCTTTGTATGGACATAACAATGCGTATTGTGTTATTATAGGAATGTACTTCGGCGGTAGGATTACTTTCTCAAAGGGGGCACTCACTAATGGAGGATCTGACGGGGACCGCGAAGACGCGGAAGGTAGTATTAAAACTCATCAGCAGGAAGCCGGGCCACCGCCCGTGGGCGTGGTCGGTGAAGGGCGCGAAAGGTGACCCACGTGACCGGAGAGGTGAGCCACATCAACGGGTCAGAGTGAGGTCAAGGTCAGCGCCGAGGTCTTCGCGCAGGCGCAGCGCCAAGGGGGAGTCTAGCAGGTCCCTTGAAGAGGTGCTGTTAGTTAGTCTGCTTTCGTTCAACGGAGAGGGCAGTTCTCCGATAGAAGGAGACACGAAGTGTTTGCCTTTTATTGTGTGTGGGCCGAGGGACGCTCCAAGAGAGAGAGAGTGTCCGACGCTCAGGGAGAGTTAAGCGAGCATCTATCCTAGAACAGATAGAACGCTCAACTGCAGCGGAATAGGCCCTAGTCAGGGATCCCGCTGGTGTAGTAATATATTTCGCTACAGGGAATACGAGCTTAGCACAGGCTAAGACGGGAACATACGGTGGAGAAGCATAGTTAGACCACTATTTCTTAAGATTCACAGAGATATAGATCTACTTAGTGTCAGGTATGACTCTAGCTAGAACTTCAACGCTGAGCGAGATTTCCTCGGAAAGTGATCATCCTAGCTTTCGTGTTTCACGATTCTTGTCAGGTCCAATCCTTAGTGAAACCTGATGTTAGAGGAAGAGTAATCCACCGCCGTCTAGACTCTAATTGTTTACGTAATAAATATTTGTGTGTTGTTAATAGAAGTTCCTCTTAATATCATTATATCTTATGGTGAATATTATTCTGTCCGTTCGCCGCCCCGGTGGCGCAGTGGTCTAAGGCGCTGGCCTCTGATCATTCGTCCGTAAGGGGTCCGGGTTCGAATCCCGTTCAGGCATGGATGTTGTGTTTGTCTTAAGGCACTGGCTCTCTCCCTTCCCTGGAACCAGTGACATTAAATTAGGGACGGGCGACTGCTTATAGCCCATTGAGTTGCTCACGGTGGTCGTTAAACCTCCAATAAAAAAAAAATTCTGTCCGTTCAGCTGTTGTCGCTCCGTCTTCCCGAATCACAGATTTAATATTAAAGTGGGGACGGCTTCGTTTGTTTGCTCGAACAAAGTTTGAGGGAGTGTTTCTGAGAAGCACAAACACTTCCTTGTCGTTGTAAGAGACCATATAACGTGGACGCCTCAGATCCATGAGTAGGAGGCGGCGCTGCAACACGTGACCAGCACTTTCGCTCTCACACTCTTATTAGCTGAACATGCTACGCAAAAAGTAGAGGAGCTATGGCCAATGTCCCACAGAAAAAAATATTTCGGATCTTTACTTTTTTAGCGTAACGCAGATGTACCGTATGTATGCACGAAATCAAGTGAGGCTAGCTTAATTATGCTCCTTGTTAGAGAGAAATGAACTGATATTTGCACCTGATTCGGAAGTACGCAGTCGTATCAGAATAATATGACCACCTACCTAATAATGGCAATAACTACCCTTGGCCCGGATGACAGCGGCGAGACGGCGTGACATGGACGCAATGAGGCCCTGGAAGGCTTCCCAAGGCATGCACGTGCCCCGTATATGACGAGATTGTGGCTGGGCGCGTCGAACCTGTCGATCCAAATAGTCCCACAAGTGCTCTATGGGATAGAGGTCGGGCGATTTCTCCGGCCAAGGGAGAGCGGACACATCGCTGTCGTATTCCTGGAACCAGTCATGCACCCATTTAGCGACGTGGCACGGAGCACTATCCTGTTGGTAGACACCATTACCACCAGGGTAAACGTCCAACATGAAGGGATGCATTGTAAAGTACGACTTCCACGCACAAAAGTGCGGAAGGATACATTGACATTTAATGACTTGAGCGTGTGGTGAGTGATGAGGAGAGTTGCGAGAGAGATATCGAAGGAGGAGGACATGGCGAGCTTTGGCTAAGACAACAAGTTCAGTTTATACCGCGGAGTGTATTCCAATTTATGTTTTTGTGTAAAGAAATAAATGTTTTGTGTTGTGATCGAGTGTCTGTGATGTTACAGACGAAAGATAGAATTGGAGGCACCTGTGAGATTCGAACTACGAAAGACAGGAAGTGAAGGCACCTATGAGATTCGAACTACGAAAGACAGGAAGTGGAGGCACCTGTGAGATTCGAACTACGAAAGACAGGAAGTGAAGGCACCTGTAAGATTCGAACTACGAAAGACAGGAAGTGAAGGCGCCGGTGAGACGGGATCAGCGCAACTTCAGCGGCGTTTTTTATGACCGTGGGAATCGATGAGTTGAGAGTTCTTCAAGCGTGAGAAAGAACCAACGCGACAGGGATATTTTTTTCCTCTTTGTGTTGGGAAGAACAAAGGATGGTGACTGTAGTTTGTTTTTTCGAAATTATTTGTTCCGTATCGGATTTACACCACATTAGATGTTTATGTAAGTACTGTTTTGTTGTTGTTCTTAAAGAATTATTCAAAGGAATGAAATATCAAAGCAAGCTTTTTAGAAGTTTCCGGGCACGGAATTAAATAGAAGGAAATAATTTCTGTCAAGAAATTATACATTCAGATCAACTGTTTGAGCCTAGATTATAGGTAAATGTAGAATATTGTTGTAAACAATTTCTGTGAACGTATACACATATACGAAAATAGAAGGAAATAATTTCTGTCAAGAAATAGTACATTCAGATCAACTGTTTGAGCCTAGATTATAGGTAAATGTAGAATATTGTTGTAAACAATTTGTGTGAACGTATACACATATACGAAAATAGAAGGAAATAATTTCTGTCAAGAAATAGTACATTCAGATCAACTGTTTGAGCCTAGATTATAGGTAAATGTAGAATATTGTTGTAAACAAATTCTGTGAACGTATACACATATACGATAATAAATAAACATTGGGTACACGTAGAGCTTGTTGAAATGGCTTTCTTAGGAAGAGCTCGAAAAGAAGAACTTCTGCAGTTGGCGGAAGAATTGGGTATAGAAGTTATGCCAAATCTCAAAATTCTGGAATTAAAAAATAAAATTGTCAACTTTGAAGGATATGAAGAGGATTTCGTGAAAGAACTTTTGGCAGGTATAAAAGAGCGTAGAGAAACAGAAAGACAAATGGAATTTGAGCTTGAAAAACTCAAAATAGAAGCTGGACGTCAGCCGCTGGGAGGTAGTTTGGAGCAAAATGGAAATTCTCAAAAACCGAGATTAGAACTTCGTCATTTGATGAAAACATTTGACCCAAAAGACAGTGATATAAGTATTTACTTAGTTTTATTTGAAAGGCAAGCACAACAAGCAGAAATAAAAAGGGAAGATTGGGTCACGAATTTGATAGGACCTTTGCCCTAAGAAATATCACAATTGATTGCCAGAGAAAATGTGGAAGATGCTAAAAACTATGAATATGTTAAAAGGTTACTTCTTAAAAGATATAAGTTAAGTCCAGAGAAATTTAGATTGAAATTTGTACAACACATGCGTACATCAGAGAAGACCTGGAGAGATTTCGCCTTCGAGTTAGAAAATTATTTTAATGAATAGATTTCAGGACTTAAAATAGGCGATTTTGAAGGGCTAAAAAAATTAATGATCACAGATCAATTGAAGCGGAGAGTGCCTTATAGAAATAAGAGAGCATTTTATTGATAAATGGTCAAATATTGTCTCACCTTCAGATTTGGCTGATATGGTGGACAATTATGAAAGTGTAAGAGGAGGAAGCAAGAAAAATTCGTCGAATGAATTTTGTGCTTCAAAGAAAATGCAAGGCAGTGAGAAAAAAACTAGAGATAACTATGATCGCAGAAATTTTATGAAAAATGGATTTTATAACGAAAATTATGTTAAGTCAGATGTAGGACAAGGGTGGTCAAAACGGAATGTATCTCAGAATGAAGAAAAGTATGATCGCAGACGGAAGATTCAATGTTACGAGTGTGCATCTTATGATCACATTCGACCTCAGTGTCCTAAGCTAAAATCACAGAACTCAGGAAGCGTAAATAGAATCAGAGAGGAAACTGAAGGGGATCTCTTGGCACCCTATACCTTTGAAAGAAAAATAAATGGAGTTACCATGCCTATTCTCCGGGATACTGGTTCATCAGTTGATATCATTTGTCAAGAGTATGTGTTGCCAGGTGAGTTTACTGGAGAACATGTGTGGGTACAGCATCTTCTGGATGAACAAAAGGTTTGTTTACCATTGGCAGAAGTTGAACTAGAATGTGAATTAGGTCATATTGTAACTAAGGCAGCAGTGATTAGAAAGTCGCTAGATCAAGGTAGATATTTACTTGGAAATAAGACTGCCGCTTTGTTAAAAAAATTGATATGGAGTGGCCACTTAATTCAGAACAAGTAAATGCTGTGGTTACTAGGTATCAAGAAAACCAGAAACGAAACAACGAAGAGAGAAATTCAGTAAAGAATGATTCAGGGAAGAAAGAAAAACAAGCCCTTGAAGGAGAGGCTGTGGGTTCCGAAGAATCAGATGAGTTAGAAGAAGAAATTCTGCCATTGAGGCATGATGAAGATAAAGCCATGTTAGAGTTGGTAAAAATGGATTCAAAAAGTTTCATGGAAGATCAACGGCAAAGTTTGGAATTGAAAAAAATTCTCAAAGAAATAGAGAAAACAGTTTGTAATAAGGCAAATGGTTATGCTGTACTAAGAAATGGGGTGTTGGTGAAGAAGAAGATCAACAAGATTGGCGAAGAGGAAGATCTTATTGTTGTTCCAGAACAATATAGAGAACAAATAAAAAACATGTGTCATGAGGGAACTTCGGGGCATTTAGGAGTGACAAAAACCAAAGACAGACTAGCGAAGTATTTTTATTGGCCTAACTGTTATAAAGACATTGAAGAATTTGTAAAATCTTGTGATTCATGCCAACGTGCTGGAAAAGCTGGGGACAAAAAGAAAGCACCTTTAAAAATAGTTCCAATTATTCCTGAAATTTTTACAAAAATCAACGTTGATGCCTGTGGGCCTTTGCCCGAGACTTCAAGCGGAAATAGATACATAATTACAGCTATGTGTTTGTCGTCCAAATATCCAGATGCAGTACCAGTACCAGACATAGGATCCAAGTCGGTAGTTGACGCTTTGTTACACATTTTTAGCCGCATGGGATTTCCGAAAGAAATTCAAACTGATCAAGGAGCCAGTTTTGTAAGCATTTTGACACTAGAATTTCTGGAGCGGTTTGGAATAAAAGTTACTCATAGTTCTGTATATCTTCCCCAAAGTAATCCGGTAGAACGATTCCATCGAACTATTAAAAGGATGTTGAGAGTTTTATGTCTTGAGTCTGCTCCGGATTGGGAGAAACAGTTACCGGCGGCGCTGTTTGCTTTGAAATCTGTGACACATGAAAGCACAGGGTTTACGCCTGCTGAATTGGTGCATGGAAAAAATTTGAGGACGCCAATGACACTATTGTATGAAAAATGGATGGGTCATCCTGAAGAAGAAAACTATGTCACTGAATATGTATTTGAGTTAATAAATAGGATGAAAAGATGTCAAGAACTTGCCATTAAAAACATGGAAGTGGCTCAATTGAAAAGAAAATATTGGTATGACAGAAATGCGGTAAAACGTGAATTTCAAGAAGGAGATTTAGTATTGGTTTTTGTTACCTGCAGGCCAAATAAGTTAGCGGAACAGTGGAAAGGACCAGGGAAAATTGAGAAAAAAATTTCTGAGACTAATTATGTAGTAACCTTTGAAGGTAAAAATGTAAAGCATCAAATATATCACATTAACATGCTGAAACCATTCCATAAACGACCAGAATTTGTGAACTTATTGCCCGGTTGTGAAAATGGTGAAATGGATTTAGAGATTAAATTTCCGCAAGTCGAAAAAAAATCCCAATATATTTAACTTCTCTGATTTTGAGGAGAACAGTAAACTTCGAGAGCGCCTAAGTGGCCAACAAATTCAGGATCTGAAAAAACTATTATGCCATTACTTGAAAATGTTTTCTAATATTCCAGGGAAGACTCATTTGGTCGAACATGATATCGAGCTAGCTAGTAATGCTATTGTAAGAGTTAAGCCTTATAGAATGTCGCCCAGGCAGAAAAATATTCTTAAAGCCGAGATAGATAAAATGCTGCAGTACAAGATTATAGAAGTTGGTGAATCAGACTATACATCACCCATGATTTTGGTAGAAGTACCCGGAAGAGATCCACGCCCATGTATTGACTACAGGCGATTGAATGAAGTGACAAGGACCCAGTTCTGTCCATTGCCCAACATAGAAGAAAGAGTCGAAAAGGTTTCTGGAGCGAAGTATATTACAGTATTAGATTTAACAAAAGGGTACTGGCAAATTCCATTAAGTGCTAGAGCTCAACGATTGGCAGCGTTTGTGACTACTTTTGGAACGTATCGGCCCTTAAAGATGCCATTTGGCCTTAAGAACGCACCTTATTTCTTTAGCAAAATGATGTCGGAACTTTTGAGAATCTGCGAAGAGTTTGCCGTACCATATCTAGATGATGTTGCCATTTTTTCCGAAAACTGGGTGGATCATTTGATACATCTTGAAGAAGTGCTACAGAGGTTGCAGAGGGCTTCCTTGACCATAAAACCTTCCAAATGTAAGTTTGCTCAAGATCACGTCTTGTATTTGGGTCATATTGTTGGACAAGGATATCGAAAACCAGCGGAACGAAAGGTTCAGGCCATACAAAATTTTCCTACGCCAAAGAACAAGACGCAAGTAAGATCTTTCTTAGGCCTGGCGGGATATTACAGCAGATATATTCCAATGTTTTATTCGATAGTGGCTCCCTTGACAGACATCTTGAAGGGTAAAAATCGTAAAGAGGAAATTATATGGTCAGAACAATGTGAGAAAGCTTTTGTGGAACTAAAAAAATCTTTATCTAGTTTTCCTGTTCTGTATGCCCCTGACTATGAACGTAGATTTATTCTACAAACTGATGCTTCAGATCAAGGAATGGGAGTCGTCCTCTCGCAAGAACAAGAAGATGGCGCTGAACATCCTGTACTCTATCTAAGCAGAAAACTTTCGACAGCAGAGAAGACATACAGTACCAGTGAAAAAGAATGTGCCGCCATTATATTTGCGGTACAGAAACTGAAATGCTACCTGGATGGTCAAAATTTCCTCATACAAACTGATCATAACCCTCTCGTTTGGTTACGCACCAACGCAAGTTCAAATGCTCGTCTGATGAGATGGGCCCTTGCTTTACAAGCATATGATTTTGTTATAATTCATCGATCGGGAACTATGCACAAAAATGCAGATGGGCTGAGCAGAGTTCCAACTTTAGATGATCCACCTTGATCATGCTATGTGTCTGCTAGTGAAAACATTTTTTTTTGTTTTTTGTTTGTTTTTTTTTTTTGGTTGTGATATATACTACATAGAAATTGTTGGAAAACACGTAAAGATGATTGTTAAATTAACTCATATATTTCTCTTTGTAAATGGATTATGACTCATTATGTGAACTATGACTATTGTATTGTAAAATGACAAGAACTTTTTACCACTGGAAAAAGTTCCTCTGGAGTGAGGAGGGGTTGTAAAGTACGACTTCCACGCACAAAAGTGCGGAAGGATACATTGACATTTAATGACTTGAGCGTGCGGTGAGTGATGAGGAGAGTTGCGAGAGAGATATCGAAGGAGGAGGACATGGCGAGCTTTGGCTAAGACAACAAGTCCAGTTTATACCGCGGAGTGTATTCCAGTTGATGTTTTTGTGTAAAGTAATAAATGTTTTGTGTTGTGGTCGAGTGTCTGTGATGTTACAGCATGTGGTTAGCGAAGATAGACAGGTATAGCCATTGGCGTTCAGGGATTCATCAATGGTACCAGCGGCCATACCGAGAAAACATCCCCCAGACATGCGCACTACCACTGCCAACTTGTACTTGACTGACAAGGGTATCCGGGTGTTGGTTGTCGTCTTTCTGACGCCATATCCGCCACCGCCCATCACTTCTGTGGAGTAAAAACCTCGATTAGTCGGAGAATGCAATCTTTTTCACTCCTCCACTGTCCAATGACGGTAGTCTCGTGCGAACTGCCGGCGTCGTTGCCGATGGACATGGGTTAATATTCGCGCCTTGAAGCAAAATCGATTTTTGAGACCCATGCGTAAGTGGGTTCGCTCTACTGCTATCGGGGACACGTACCTGGGTGACACAGCGTTCATTTGCGTGATTGGGTTTTGCACCGTTGCGCGGCGATTGCCCTCTACCTGTCGACGGAGGCTGCGTTCTCCGCTGGGGTCGATGGGCTTTGGGGTTCTAGAGTTATGACGTCATGAGGTACGCGGTGTGCCAGCGGTCCGTTCTTGGTACACCCTTACTACAGCATCTCGCGGACAGCCCTCGATGCCTGCTGTTTCTGAGATGCTTACACCCGGCGCGGTAGACGATGATCATTCCTTTTTGAGCGTTCGTTAAATCATTACTTCTGCCTATTGTGCATTGTAACGCACTATGGCTCATCTGTTCTGGCCGGCCCCTTATATTTCCGTGTAGTAGACCTTTTCGTGTGCACTCTGTGACGCGCCTGGACGGGTACACTGCGATTACGGGGGTGGTCATATTATTCTGATACGGCCATGTATGTCTTTTTTTTAACTATGCTTCTTTCTCTTTATTTACCTTTTCATCTAAAGGAACTCTTAAGGTAGAAATTGACTGGTTGAACGAACTTTTGTTTGACAAAAATTATATTACCCTGCGTTATGTTTTTTGAAACAATTAATTCCATAGAATTTTGTGCTTCTATTGACAGAAAAGTGAAACAGTGATTTCATTTACGTTAAACGGTGATTCAAGTTCATCTTTTTATGAATTAAAATGCATTATTATTTTAATTAGATGGTTGAGTGTTATTTCGATCATGGAAGGATTTCCTAAAGACGAAGGTCCGACAACTCCGAAGCGATATAGAAAAAATATCTCCCTCCCCTTTCCGGAGAGAATGGATAAAAGAAAAGGAATGAAATCAGCGAAGTTCCACCTCAAAATCTTTTGTATATTTATTCAATGTATTGCATCAAAAGTATATTCATCTGTTGCTTTCTTTTATTCCAATCCAAGGAAAAGAATTCAAAACAGCTTATTCGATTATGTTTAATCAAATCATAAGTACATGACAACAATGGCAATCATTAAAACATCTTTGGGATCGGAAAATTGTGTTTTCAAAATGCTGATTTTTTTCCTTTATATTTCAAAGTTTTTTGTTTTCCTTTTTTCTCATTTACGCTTTCCAACCATAGGTTGAAGAAGCGTATATGCTGCAGCTTTTTCCTTCCGTCTGTCTGTCTGTCGGCACGATAACTCACGTAAAAATGGTTCGATTTCGATGAAATTTTAGTATGTGATAGGGGACCACCAGGGGACGAACCATATTGAAAATGGGTGAAGTTGGGTCAAAGGTCACGTCATAAGAGCGGGATCTATTCAATTGACCTTATGCGTCATAACTTGCGTAAATATGGTTCGATTTCGATGAAATTTTAGTATGTGGTAGGGGACCACCAGGGGACGAACCCTATTGAAAATGGGTGAAGTGGGATCAAAGGTCACGCCATAAGAGCGGGATCAATTTCATTGCCTTTATGCGTCATAATATGAGCAAATATGGTTCGATTTCGATGAAATTTCAGTATGTGGTAGGGAACTACCTTGGCACGAACCCTATTGAAAATTGGCAAATTGGGGTCAAAGGTCAGGCAGGGCATAAGTGCGGGATTTGTTCCATTGCCTTTTTGCGTCATAACTTGCGTAAAAACGGTTCGATTTCGATGAAATTTTGGTATGTGGTAAGGAACCACTTGGGAACGAAACCTATTGAAAATGGGTGGAATGGGGTCAAAGGTCAGGACATTAAAGCAGGATCCATTTCATTGCCTTTATGCGTCATAACATGCGTAAATATGGTTCGATTTCGATGAAATTTTAGTATGTGGTAGGGAACCACTTGGGCACGAACCCTATTGAAAATGGGCGAAATGGGGTCAAAGATCAGGACACTGGAGTGGCATCCATTCGATTGCCCTTGTGCATCATAACTTACCAAAAAATGTTTCGATTGCGACAAAACGTTATCATGTTGTTCCGGAGGTATAGTGAACCGGTTCTGTTGGATATCGACGAAATGGGGTCAAAGATCATTGCACAAAAGCTAGATTTATATTACACAGCCATTATTCTCATAACTTGCGTAAAACTGCTTCTATTGCGACAAAACTTTAGTATGTTATTCTTGAGGTGTACTGAACCGATTCTGTTGAATATCATCGAAATGGGGTCAAAGGTCAGGACACAGGAGCAAGATTTATTCCACAGTCATTATCCTCATAACTTGAATAATAATTTCTGGTATGTTGGAAAGCGTATCATAATCAATGCATTGCATGATTTTACTAACTTGTTTTTATTCTGTTGTGGTTGAATACCCGCATTTCTGATATACGTTCCATAGCACTAAATATTTTAGTTTTTTCAATCTAACAAAATGTTTCATAAAAATATTACTGGTTTGCTCTTCGTTTTCGCAACTTCTTGCTCCACTGAAGGAAGAAACAGTAAACATTTAATAAAGTTGCAAAAAAAGAAAAAAAAAGAAATAAAAAAAAAAAAAGTAAAAAAAAAGGTTTCTAAAGCAGAAAACCTTAAAGCATTATTCTTTCGAATGTCTCAGGGAAAAATTCCAATAATTTCAAAGAAGAAATCCGTGTTACATTATTTGTTTAATATCTATTTTACGTAGTGAAGTACCCAGGATTCTGTAATCGGGGATGTTGCGTCAGTTCGTTGCGAATAAACTCGTCACCTACGTGCGTTCGACGCGAACAAATTCGTCACTTACGTGCACTCGACAAGGACTTCGTCATCCAAGTACGTTCCACGTGGACAAATTTGTCGCCTACGTGCACTAGACGCGGACAAATTCGGCACCTACGTACATTCCAAGCGGACAAATCCGGCACCTACATGCGCTCGACTCGGACAAATTCGTCTCCTATGTGCTTTCGACGAGGGTAGATTGATCACCTATGTACGTTTGACTCTGAGAAGTTCGTCGTCTACGTGAGTTCAACGCGGGAGTTCATTTTCTCCTCCACGATTTGCTTGTTGCTGGAATCAGGGAAAGAAACCTTATGAATATGTGTGCGAAGGATTAAAATTTGATAAAGAGTCCGAATCCTGGGGGTTTAAAATTAATGTTTTGTGGATGAATAAAAGTGCCACATTATAATAAACCTTGTAAATATGAGCACAGAAGATTTGCAAATAGCTAAAAATGTCCAGGCCTAGGTCTTTATAGTTCATGTTAGAGATAAGAGAACCGACCTACGGGAAAGTGGACTCGAAGAAATCAATAGTGTTGTTTTCATGCCATCCCCTAAAGTTTTCGATGCCAGTTTTCCGAACTCGCACTACGCTTAAACAGATTCTATAACAAAATACAAAGTTTTCGGTAAACTGACTCTTCGGTGGAATGATCTTTCGAAGAAATGAGCTTTTAGGTGAAGAGACCTTCGGTGAAAATACCATTCAATCAAGTGACCCTTCGATGAAATGAACTTTTTCGAACAAGTGATACTTCGATGTAATGCACCTTCCGGTCTAAGGGTTTTGGGGGCAACTGATTTTCATTGAAGTGATGTTTAGCTCAAGCGAACTATACTCCTTTCCCGCAAACAGATGCATAGACCAGCTATAACGAAGTAAATTTCTCCGTCATTTTTGTCCACGCCGAGAATCGAACACAAGTCCACTTATTCCGGAAGAAGTCGCTCTACCAACTGAGCTACGCGGACGTTCGTTATCGCTGCTATCTGCCTTTATGTCATGTGCGTCCTGCATGGCAGGCACGTCACCCCCCCCCCCCGAAAGAGGACCGGGGACATGGCCCACGGGTCAGCCGTGACCATGAATCGTTGCAGGCAGCCATCCGCTGTAGAACGTGCAGTTGAGAACTCCCACTCGATCTGGTGTGTGTGGAATGCAACGTCACACACATTTTATTTTTCGAAGCGCTGAAGAAGGGATTCTCTTATTTTTCCTATCTCGCGGTGTGGAAAGAACATCACACCATTGCGAGATCTTGAACGACCGGGTCATCTGGGAAGTTCGGGCGCCATTATAACTAAGTAAATTTATCCGTCATTTTTGTCCACGCCGGAAATCGAACACGAGTCCACTTATTCCGGAAGAAGTCGCTCTACCAACTGAGCTACGCGGACGTTCGTTATCGCTGCTATCTGCCTTTATGTCGTGAGCGTCCTGCCTGGCAGGCACGTCACACAGCTGAAGAATGGATTGATGGACGGAGAGAGTTTTGAAATTTTACGCTCGTGTCTTCCTCAGGGAACAGAAAGAATTTCAATAATCCGACATTTTGAAGCTCATATATCAATTCCGCAGAAGTATTAAGAAAAAAACCGACATCGATAATTTTCTGCACATGCCTGTCTCTATAATAACGGAACGAATTGTTTCAATGTAGCTGTCAGAAAAGATATAATTTTTCTGAGAACGATGGACCCACAAACTGACACAATGACGGACGGAAGAGAAGTCTGAATTCTAATGCACCTGTTTTACTCATCGAATGGGGAAAGAATTTAAATAATTAGACTTTTTGAAGAGAAGATATGAATTCTGCGGATGAAAGGAGAGATGTTTGAAATCTTATGCTCATTTTTTCTCCTACAGGGCATAGAATAAATTTTATAATCCCACATTTCGAAGTGGAAGTATCGTTTCTGTAGACGGTTAGTCAGAAAAACAGACACCGATGAAATTGTGCGTATGCCTGTTTGTATTATTCAGAGAAAACTTTTTCCTAAGCTGTCAGAAGTGGAAACGTCATTTCTACCGACTGACAGGTCGATCAACTTACGTTGAAAGAACAGGAGAGTGCTGTCTCAAAAAAATAAAGTTTTCAAAGCGCAACTAACGTTATTGTAGGAGAGCGGAATGATAACTCAGACGCGAGGGGTAATCGAGTGGTTTCAACCGGATCAAGTTCGAGCAGATGTGATCATCTGCTCGAACTTGGTTCGGTTTCGATTCCCGAAAGGAGAAATAAATAGTGTTTTCGTCTGATGGTCCTTTCCGCTCCATGGAAGCATTTACCCCAAATTAGAGACAAATGACTTCTTATAGAATCCATAGAGATGCATACAGTGATTCTTAAGACCCCCCCCCTCCTCCCAACCCTTCCTAAAAAAAAGACAACCCAAATCTGAAATGTGTACGATATACGTACGTTAAAAAGATAGAAAAAGAAATAAGAAAAAGTTGGGAACGCGACCGAATGCCGCACAATCGGAACGGGTGGGGGGGGGGGTTGGTTACCAGAAGACAGTGAGCAGAACACAAGTGAGAATCTTTTTTCATGATGTTAACAATGTGGGAGTTTTCAACATTTTATTTCTTATTTCCGACTTCCCCATCCTGTTCCTCGACTTCTTTCAATGCTGAAATGTATTATTCTTTTTTAACACTTCTAATTGCCTAGTGCTGACCATAGTTATTAAGTCTCAACCTGTTTCCTCCCTCCAAGGTTGATCTATCAATGACTACCATCGAAATCTGTTGGCTGCTAACAGTGGAATAGAATATTTGGGGAGGGGGGAAGGGATTACGAAATTTATTTTTATGTACAACTAAATGTGTTATCAGTGTATTTTCCAAATGTATGCAACGTCCATGCAAAAATATTAAAATAAATATTCCTGAATTTTTTATTAATATTCTTATTACCTACACCGATGATTCATTACATTATGACTGCCCCCAGCCTAAAAAGACGAGTGCGCCTGGAGACTGAACGGTGGCGCAGGTGAAGTTCACAGAGCAGTATATATACAACCGGAGGATCGGCTTTTGGTTAGTAGAGTGTTCGGAGCCAGAATGGGAAAAGCTGCAGATTTATCAGAGTTTGATAGACAAATTGTGTTGACACTGCGCATCGAAACTATGATCTCGAAAATGGCGCGGCTTGTGTGTTGTTCACGTGCCGCTGTAGTGAGTACGTATATCAAAAGTGGTGCACAGATGGCCAAACGACGAACCATCGTCCAGCCGTGTGTCTCCCGCAGATCATTGATGCTAGAGGGAAGCGGAGACTGTCGCGCATTATTCACAGCGTATCACAGCACACAGTTCATCGCAGCCTTCCGTGCATGGGCCTGCGTAGCCGAAAACCCAGCCGGTTCCCCATGCTCACTGCCCGTCATCGCCAACAGCGCATGAAATGGGCCCAAGTTGAACGAGATTGGACCGTGGATAATCAGAAGAAAGTGGCCTGGTCTGACGATTCAAGATTCCTGGTGTATCACGTAGACTGCCGAGCACGGACACGCTGATTACCAACGGAGGCTATGTTACCTAGTTGCACTTTTGGGTGGAAACAGGCCGGCAGCGGCGGTGTTATGCTGTGGCCGATGTTTTCTTGGGATTTTTTGCCCCAATATCCTAAAAGCACAATCCCTGACAGCTGTCAGGCATGTGCACATTGGTGCCGACAAAGTTCATCCATTCATGGCAACTGTGTTCCCTGCTGGTGATGGCCATTACCAACAGGATAATGCGCCATGCCACACTGCCGGAATCGTGAAGGGGTGGTTCGAGGAACATGCTGGAGACTTTGTTAATGCCCTGTCCTCCAAATTTACCTGACATGACCCCAATCGAACATTTGTGATTCGATTTGGAAAAGCTGGTTCTCGATAAATCACCACCACCTTGGAAATGTACAGGAACAGGAGGACCTGCTATTGACATTATGGTACCGGATACCTCGGTATACATATCGTCACCTCATGAATTCGATGCCTCGCCGAGTGGCTGCTGTTTTGCGGGCTAAAGGGGGTCCTACAGCTTATTAAATAGGTGGCCATAATGTAATAGCTCGTCGGTGTATATTTTTATCACTTATATTTGCTATATTTACCTGTGCAGAAAATAA
Organism: Macrothele yani; assembly: GCA_039090855.1. Taxonomy (NCBI): domain Eukaryota; kingdom Metazoa; phylum Arthropoda; class Arachnida; order Araneae; family Macrothelidae; genus Macrothele; species Macrothele yani. The sequence goes on along the minus strand of CM076997.1, from coordinate 159,510,065 downwards.
GTTGGAAAAAGTGACTGGAATCCTGATAAGAACAATTTGCGTTCGAGAAATCTATTTTCCAAAGCACTAACAAACATGTCTGAAAATGTTACATAAATCCTGTAACAGTCTTCTGGGTTTTCTGTATTTATGTTACAGAGTTGGTTTTGTTTTGATATAATTCTGGTATTTCAATTAAAACTCCTTGCTTTTCAGCATCCTCTAAAGGAATCTGAAATAAGTCATATAACTCAAACTTGGCATTGTCTCTTCGGCACAGAAACTTTCAGTATACTAGAGCTGAGACGGGCTGAGCCCAAGCCTGAAAACCCGCAGCAGAGCCCGGGCCCGAATCGGGATCGGGCTGTAGAATATTTACTGCGGTTCGGGATCGGGCTCTTAGAGAGAGAGAATTTTTTTTAAATTTATAAATATGATTTTATATTATTTAGCAAATGAGACACTTTATAGGAGGTAAAGGGAATTCTTCGGCAACTGGTTCTGATTGGGGAGCACGCATTCGAGGTGTCTATTTATTCCGGGCTTGGGTAGAAAATGCCATAGGCCGCGCATTAATGTGTTTCTGCAGAGGAGAAAAGGTTTTTTCAAGAACTATAGATATTGGATAGTTGATAGCTTGCCGACGATAATTTACCCCGTATCTCCACGCAGTATCTCCCTGCTAATTGTACTTAGCAACGTACATATTTCAGCGCATTTTGGCGCGATAATATGTATTAGCATTATTTGAGCAACATACAATTGCAGCACCGCATAATCATTTTGGATGACCGGCCGCCGGAAGCACTCAGATGGAAACGAACGGTCAAAGAAAATCGTACAGTTACACTGTAAAAATAGATAGAGGTGCCTTCCCCACTCCCTATTAGAGAAATACATTGGTTAATTGCAGGAGGAGGAGAGAATGGAAGTGTGGAAAAGAAGATGTTTTTAATTAATGGTTGAATAGGTTAGCCAGTTTTCGGGCTCGTATGGGCCCGAGCTCTATCTTGCAATATAAAATTCGGGCTCGGGCGGACATACCACTGGCTCGGGCTCCGAAAATTGAGCCCGAACTCAGCTCTACAGTATATCCATGTGTTGGCTTTCCATTGCAATGGAGCATCCTGGTCCTTCGCTCCTTGTCGCTTCCTCGTCTTCATGGAGAAAACACGTTCAGTTGTTGCCTTGAGACGTAAAAACAATTTCAAATACTAACAAAACTTTGCCTTTTAAAATAGCGTTTTTGAAATATCGAAAGGTTCCAATTTAATAAGGGGAGGGGGTAATCACCCACTCTCGGCACGCTGCTGGCTGCTAAAATCTGTGTATAATCTATTAGAAGTTTTGTACTTTACTTAACGCTATTTTCATCAAATTGCTGCTTAAATATAATTTGTTTCGCACACTTTCTAAAATTGCAAAAGAATATGCATGGTACTATTTCGGAATCCACAGAATAATCGTGGAAGCTAAAACAAAAGGCACAGAGTGAAAGGGAAAATATGAAAGTTCCGAACCATCACTGAAAGCCAAACCGCTGCATCTGATTTAATTACAAGTTCTGCTCCACTTTCATTGAAGTCCGTCGACTGTGACGCCCCCATACGGGATGCGCATGAGTAATTTTCAACATTACCCATCTCGCTTGCTCTGGTTTACCGTAATGGCGTCCGTTACTTGCTCAAAGGGAAACTCCAGGTGACGGAAGATGGGAACTCATTTCTGGCGGGAAAATCACGGCACGTGTCCACCAGCGGGGGTGTTATCAACTTCGGAGAGTATCAATCCCTGCGAGCGAAAAGGGAAAAAAAAAAAAAAGTTAAAGCAGTCTCTTCCTTCCGGTTGATGCAATAAGCAGAGGGACACCGCAGTGTTGATTAGCCATAGCCCACCGGAAGCGAGTAGCGGGAGTTGGTAGGTGATCGGTAACATCCTCTTCATGTGACTCAGGTGAAACAATCGGTCACGTGTTGAGAGCCCGTCGTTTAAATGAAGCGAATTATTAGCTTCCGAACAGATGTCCCGGACAACATTAAGGCGTTTTGTATTTCCGGATGTTTTGAGTCAATACGTCGTGCCTCCAGAAACTGTTCTTTCAATATAGTCAACTTAAAACTTCGATTATCTCAGAAATACAATTTAACGAAGATAAATTTTATATCACAAAAACAAAATATATTTTTAAATAAAATGTTCCATAATTTTAAATCATTTAAAAAGCGCGTCTATTCAGTTCATTTCCTTACAGAACAGTCATAAGGCGAATAATTCTAGGTTCTATAAATAACGTGTCATCATTAGGGAGTAACCCTGTACGATGGATTTCTTCTTAAAATTCATGTGAAAGTGCACTTGGTTCCAAACTACTGAGTTTCCGCCTTCATATTCAAAATTATGCGGTACCATCTCAGTTTCTGAGAATGCTTACTAGATATTTTCTTTTAAATACTATAACTGTACTAGTGATGCGAAATTTCTTGGCGTAGAATAGAAATCAAAAATTCCAAGCTTTCGCACATCAACCAGATGACTTTTTTCAAGGAAGACAGCAAAAAAAAAAAAAAAAAAAAGCCTTGAAAACAGCTATTTGGTTTATGTGCGAAAGCTTGGAAACTTTGATTTCTATTCTACGCCAAGAAATTTCGGATCACTAGTATAGTTATACTATTTAATTTAAGTACAGTTGGTGAATAGTTTCTTGTTATTTAATTAGATATTTTCATTGTTTATTAAGGCCATATTGATACCGTTAGAAGATCAGTACTGGAGTTATTTTGGACAGACCTGCCCTGTCCACACGCGAGCACTGACGCCCCACACCCTTTTCAAAAGTATTAATTAATAATCCAGCCGGACGACTCCCGCATACTTTCGAATTTCATTCACCCATCCCCTTGTGGTCTTCTTTTGGGTCTTTTCATGTCCCTTGGAATCCAGTCTAAAATTTCAGCTGATCATCAATGGTGTGTCTTTCTGGCAATATGTCCAGCCCATTGACATTTCAGGGATTTTATTCTGATCATGATGTATCCCACTTTTATCATTTTTCTTATCCATGAGTTCCTCTTCTTATCTCTAATGGTTACACCAATAATGCATCTTTCTATGTTGCTTTCAGTTGGCTGCAGTCTTTGTCTTTTTTAGTTAAGGTCCGAGTTTTATACGTCGATTAATTTCTTCATCAATCTGGCCTTTGCTTGATAACTGCTGTCCAAGATAAATGTATGTATCGGTTATCTACAGCTTTTCCCCGTCAATGGACGAATCTTCATTTCTTGTAAAAGCATTGTACATCAGTTCTGTCTTCTGAAAGTTCAGGAGATGGAGGTATCATAATATTTCCGTGAAAAATTCTGAATGAAATGTCTCTTAAAATGCAAGTATTTGGAAGAAATCCAAGTGGACATCGTATTTTCTTCTATCTTTTTTTATGAAGTTCTCCCTTATGTTAACTGCCCGTACTTCTTGTTTAAATCAGTAAATGAAATGAACTTTCGATTTAATTTTTTTTAGTAACCTAAGGAAATAGATTTTTTGCTAACCCAAGAAAACAGACTTTTTCTTTGCTAATCTAAAAAAAAAAATAGTTTTTTTTTTTTTTTTTTTTTTTTTGCTAACCTAAAGCAGTAGATAGTATGCTAGATACGTAAGAGCTTGCTCGTTTAAGGGCGATTCTTCACTTTGCGAGTTGTCTTTTTCTTTATAACCCCAGAAAAATGCAAAATCTTCTATACTTGGCTTTGCAGCACGGCCATGGTTAGAGGTCTGAGCCCGGGCCGGGTTGGGCTTCTTTTAGTTTACAGAACAAAGCAGCGGAGTGGGGTGTGTGTGTGTGTGTTTGTATGAGAGAGCGGGACGACATCGACTGTTTCTCTTATCCCGAATCCGTATAAGGATTGATTTTTGTAGTGTAACCACTTGCTAGTTCAGGGAAAGGGACATTTTGAAAGTGCTTAGTCATTTTATTTTCTCCCCCCCCTCTCTCTCTCTCTCTTTACAGTTATATTCTTCGATAATTGCCAAAGTTTAATTAATATTTTTAGGCTTACATTCAACTAAATATTTTCAATAATATCTCGTTTCATTATTTAATTTTCACAATTTAATAAAATACAATAGAAAGACAAAATAATACCAAATGGCACATCACGAGCCAGGCCTAAATAATAGCTGTAATTGACGGGCCTGGCCGTGCCTTAAACACACGGGCTTCATTTGGGCCGAGCTCACCAAATAAGGCCTGAGCAAATGTCTAGGCCAGGTGACCGGGTCCGTCTCGAAGTTTACGGGCTGTCATAGGATGCAGCAAATTTCTAACGCTTCCATAGATCTCGGAAAATCTTTAATAATCTTCAGCTTAAATATCATTGCTATGTCAAATGGACTTTAAAGTGATGATTCTGTTTTGCGAAATATAACTCTTTCAGAAGTTTGTCTTAAGAAAAGAAGCAGAATGAAAAAGGTATGAAGTAAATATTGCACGCGAATTAACTCTGAAGGTTTAAGAGCCCTGGCAAGCATCCTTCACAGCATTACAAAGTCCCCAGTTCTCTCTAACTTGTGTTGTAAGGAGTATACCTGTGTAGAAAATCCCTCATCCTTACGAAAGCCCGGGACATATTTAGCTTCCCTCTCAGAAGTTAAAGAGAAGACTTATAAACTATAAAAATTAGCACCGTATGACCGAGGAGCATGTGCATTTGTATTTTTCTAACATTTTCAAGGTCTCCTGGCAGTATACCTGGTATAATAGAAATAGAAAAATTATCCTACTGTCTAAAAATTTCACGCGCGTATTATAAGTAACCAAAAGATCACGTTCTACTAATCATAAATATTTTTTAAGATGCGTCAAATTTTTTGACCAGTATATGATGCATGACGATGAACACTTATAGAAGGAATTTCTTCAGCAATGAGCTTTTTAGAAGAAAATAATTGTACATTGGGGCACACACCTTCCTCAAGTTCATTTTCTGAAAGAAAACAAATATCTAAAAGCAAAATTTCCCCCTTTGTATTTCAATGTTTGCATTTTATTTTATTAAAAAAAATACGGGTTTTACGCCCACTAAAACAAACCGCATGCGCAAAGGCTACAAATAACAATTGAAATCACTAGTTTTCATTTAAGCACAAAACGTAAAAATCCTTTATCTCAAAGTTGTGGTGACAGAACTCTCGCAGAAAATAACGTGGATGCCCTGCTGTGTACAAAGATGAGCCATTACATTATGACCACCTACTTAATAAGTTGTAAGCCCACCGTTTAACCTGCAAAACAGCGGCCACTCGGCGAGGCATCGATTCGATGAGGGGACGATAGGTTTACTGGGGTATCTGGTACCATAACGTCAACAGCAGGTCCTCCAGTTCCCATACATGTGATCATTTGATCACGTGAAGAGGATTTTAGGAATCGAGTATCTGACCCCAGGTCTTTTTTTTTTTTTTTTTTTTTTGATTGGAGGTTTAACGACCGCCGTGAGCAACTCAATGGGCTATAAGCAGTCGCCCGTCCCTAATTTAGGGTCACTGGTTCCAGGGAAGGGAGAGAGCCAGTGCCGTAAGACAAACACAACATCCATGCCTGACCGGGATTCGAACCCGGACCCCTTACGGACGAATGATCAGAAGCCAACGCTTTAGACCACTGCGCCACCGGGGCGGCGACCCCAGGTCTTAAACAGCCCTTAGAAATAGGAAGCTAGGAGATTTGGGCTAGAGTGCCCGATAGGAAAGTGACACGGAGGCGAGGTAGAAGACGCCCTTATTTACTACCGGGGGTCAGAAGGCTTAACGTGACCATTCAATGACCTAGTAGATCAGATCTGATCATATGTAGAGGATTTTAGGAAGGGATGGTCTGACCCCAGGTCTTAAACAGCCCTTAGAAATAGGAAGCTAGGAGATTTGGGCTAGAGTGCCCGATAGGAAAGTGACACGGAGGCGAGGTAGAAGACGCCCTTATTTACTACCGGGGGTCAGAAGGCTTAACGTGACCATTCAATGACCTAGTAGATCAGATCTGATCATATGTAGAGGATTTTAGGAAGGGATGGTCTGACCCCAGGTCTTAAACAGCCCTTAGAAATAGGAAGCTAGGAGATTTGGGCTAGAGTGCCCGATAGGAAAGTCACACGGAGGCGAGATAGAAGACGCCCTTATTTACTACCAGGGGTCAGAAGGCTTAACGTGACCACTCAATGACCTAGTAGATCAGATCTGATCATATGTAGAGGATTTTAGGAAGGGAGTGTCTGACCCCAGGTCTTAAACAACCCTTAGAAATAGGAAGCTTGGAGATTTGGGCTAGAGTGCCCGATAGGAAAGTCACACGGAAGCGAGGTAGAAGACGCCCTTATTTACTACCGGGGGTCAGAAGGCTTAACGTGACCATTCAATGACCTAGTAGATCAGATCTGATCATATGTAGAGGATTTTAGGAAGGGAGTGTCTGACCCCAGGTCTTAAACAGCCCTTAGAAATAGGAAGCTTGGAGATTTGGGCTAGAGTGCCCGATAGGAAAGTGACACGGAGGCGAGGTAGAAGACGCCCTTATTTACTACCGGGGGTCAGAAGGCTAAACGTGACCATTCAATGACCTAGTAGGTCAGATCTGATCATATGTAGAGGATTTTAGGAAGGGAGTGTCTGACCCCAGGTCTTAAACAGCCCTTAGAAATAGGAAGCTAGGAGATTTGGGCTAGAGTGCCCGATAGGAAAGTCACACGGAAGCGAGGTAGAAGACGCCCTTATTTACTACCAAGGGGTCAGAAGGCTTAACGTGATCATTCAATGACCTAGTAGATCAGATCTGATCATATGTAGAGGATTTTAGGAAGGAGTGTCTGATCCCAGGTCTTAAACAGCCCTTAGAAATAGGAAGCTAGGAGATTTGGGCTAGAGTGCCCGATAGGAAAGTCACACGGAAGCGAGGTAGAAGACGCCCTTATTTACTACCAAGGGTCAGAAGGCTTAACGTGATCATTCAATGACCTAGTAGATCAGATCTGATCATATGTAGAGGATTTTAGGAAGGGAGTGTCTGACCCCAGGTCTTAAACAGCCCTTAGAAATAGGAAGCTAGGAGATTTGGGCTAGAGTGCCCGATAGGAAATTCACACGGAAGCGAGGTAGAAGACGCCCTTATTTACTACCGGGGGTCAGAAGGCTTAACGTGATCATTCAATGATCTAGTAGATCAGATCTGATCATATGTAGAGGATTTTAGGAAGGGAGTGTCTGACCCCAGGTCTTAAACAGCCCTTAGAAATAGGAAGCTAGGAGATTTGGGCTAGAGTGCCCGATAGGAAAGTCACACGGAAGCGAGGTAGAAGACGCCCTTATTTACTACTAGGGGTCAGAAGGCTTAACGTGACCACTCAATGACCTAGTAGATCAGATCTAATCATATGTAGAGGATTTTAGGAAGGGAGTGTCTGACCCCAGGTCTTAAACAGCCCTTAGAAATAGGAAGCTAGGAGATTTGGGCTAGAGTGCCCGATAGGAAAGTCACACGGAAGCGAGGTAGAAGACGCCCTTATTTACTACCAAGGGTCAGAAGGCTTAACGTGATCATTCAATGACCTAGTAGATCAGATCTGATCATATGTAGAGGATTTTAGGAAGGGAGTGTCTGACCCCAGGTCTTAAACAACCCTTAGAAATAGGAAGCTAGGAGATTTGGGCTAGAGTGCCCGATAGGAAAGTCACACGGAAGCGAGGTAGAAGACGCCCTTATTTACTATAGGGGGCCAGAAGGCTTAACGTGATCATTCAATGACCTAGTAGATCAGATCTGATCATATGTAGAGGATTTTAGGAAGTGAGTGTCTGACCCCAGGTCTTAAACAGCCCTTAGAAATAGGAAGCTAGGAGATTTGGGCTAGAGTGCCCGATAGGAAAGTCACACGGAAGCGAGGTAGAAGACGCCCTTATTTACTACTAGGGGTCAGAAGGCTTAACGTGACCACTCAATGACCTAGTAGATCAGATCTAATCATATGTAGAGGATTTTAGGAAGGGAGTGTCTGACCCCAGGTCTTAAACAGCCCTTAGAAATAGGAAGCTAGGAGATTTGGGCTAGAGTGCCCGATAGGAAACTCACACGGAGGCGAGGTAGAAGACGCCCTTATTTACTACCAGGGGTCAGAAGGCTTAACGTGAGCACTCAATGACCTAGTAGATCAGATCTGATCATATGTAGAGGATTTTAGGAAGGGAGTGTCTGACCCCAGGTCTTAAACAGCCCTTAGAAATAGGAAGCTTGGAGATTTGGGCTAGAGTGCCCGATAGGAAAGTGACACGGAGGCGAGGTAGAAGACGACCTTATTTACTACCGGGGGTCAGAAGGCTTAACGTGACCACTCAATGACTTAGTAGATCAGATCTGATCATATGTAGAGGATTTTAGGAAGGGAGGGTCTGACCCCAGGTCTTAAACAGCCCTTAGAAATAGGAAGCTAGGAGATTTGGGCTAGAGTGCCCGATAGGAAAGTGACATGGAGGCGAGGTAGAAGACGCACTTATTTAATACCGGGGGTCAGAAGGCTTAACGTGACCATTCAATGACCTAGTAGATCAGATCTGATCATATGTAGAGGATTTTAGGAAGGGAGTGTCTGACCCCAGGTCTTAAACAGCCCTTAGAAATAGGAAGCTAGGAGATTTGGGCTAGAGTGCCCGATAGGAAAGTGACACGGAAGCGAGGTAGAAGACGCCCTTATTTACTACCAGGGGTCAGAAGGCTAATCGTGATCATTCAATGACCTAGTAGGTCAGATCTGATCATATGTAGAGGATTTTAGGAAGGGAGTGTCTGACCCCAGGTCTTAAACAACCCTTAGAAATAGGAAGCTAGGAGATTTGGGCTAGAGTGCCCGATAGGAAAGTGACACGGAAGCGAGGTAGAAGACGCCCTTATTTACTACCAGGGGTCAGAAGGCATATCGTGATCATTCAATGACCTAGTAGGTCAGATCTGATCATATGTAGAGGATTTTAGGAAGGGAGTGTCTGACCCCAGGTCTTAAACAGCCCTTAGAAATAGGATGCTATGAGATTTGGGCTAGAGTGCCCGATAGGAAACTCACACGGAGGCGAGGTAGAAGACGCCCTTATTTACTACCAGGGGTCAGAAGGCTTAACGTGACCACTCAATGACCTAGTAGATCAGATCTGATCATATGTAGAGGATTTTAGGAAGGGAGTGTCTGACCCCAGGTCTTAAACAGCCCTTAGAAATAGGAAGCTTGGAGATTTGGGCTAGAGTGCCCGATAGGAAAGTGACACGGAGGCGAGGTAGAAGACGCCCTTATTTGCTACCGGGGGTCAGAAGGCTTAACGTGACCACTCAATGACTAGTAGATCAGATCTGATCATATGTAGAGGATTTTAGGAAGGGAGGGTCTGACCCCAGGTCTTAAACAGCCCTTAGAAATAGGAAGCTAGGAGATTTGGGCTAGAGTGCCCGATAGGAAAGTGACATGGAGGCGAGGTAGAAGACGCCCTTATTTAATACCGGGGGTCAGAAGGCTTAACGTGACCATTCAATGACCTAGTAGATCAGATCTGATCATATGTAGAGGATTTTAGGAAGGGAGTGTCTGACCCCAGGTCTTAAACAGCCCTTAGAAATAGGAAGCTAGGAGATTTGGGCTAGAGTGCCCGATAGGAAAGTGACACGGAAGCGAGGTAGAAGACGCCCTTATTTACTACCAGGGGTCAGAAGGCTTATCGTGATCATTCAATGACCTAGTAGGTCAGATCTGATCATATGTAGAGGATTTTAGGAAGGGAGTGTCTGAAACCAGGTCTTAAACAACCCTTAGAAATAGGAAGCTAGGAGATTTGGGCTAGAGTGCCCGATAGGAAAGTGACACGGAAGCGAGGTAGAAGACGCCCTTATTTACTACCAGGGGTCAGAAGGCTTATCGTGATCATTCAATGACCTAGTAGGTCAGATCTGATCATATGTAGAGGATTTTAGGAAGGGAGTGTCTGACCCCAGGTCTTAAACAGCCCTTAGAAATAGGAAGCTAGGAGATTTGGGCTAGAGTGCCCGATAGGAAAGTGACACGGAAGCGAGGTAGAAGACGCCCTTATTTACTACCAGGGGTCAGAAGGCTTAACGTGACCACTCAATGACCTAGTAGATCAGATCTGATCATATGTAGAGGATTTTAGGAAGGGAGTGTCTGACCCCAGGTCTTAAACAGCCCTTAGAAATAGGAAGCTAGGAGATTTGGGCTAGAGTGCCCGATAGGAAAGTGACACGGAAGCGAGTTAGAAGACGCCCTTATTTACTAAAAGGGGTCAGAAGGCTTATCGTGATCATTCAATGACCTAATAGGTCAGATCTGATCATATGTAGAGGATTTTAGGAAGGGAGTGTCTGACCCCAGGTCTTAAACAGCCCTTAGAAATAGGAAGCTAGGAGATTTGGGCTAGAGTGCCCGATAGGAAAGTCACACGGAAGCGAGGTAGAAGACGCCCATATTTACTACCAGGGGTCAGAAGGCTTAACGTGACCATTCAATGATCTAGTAGATCAGATCTGATCATATGTAGAGGATTTTAGGAAGAGAGTGTCTGACCCCAGGTCTTAAACAGTCCTTAGAAATAGGAAGCTAGGAGATTTCGGCTAGAGTGCCCGATAGGAAAGTCACACGGAAGCGAGGTAGAAGACGCCCTTATTTACTACCGGGGGTCAGATGGCTTATCGTGATCATTAAATGATCTAGTAGATCAGATCTGATCATATGTAGAGGATTTTAGGAAGGAGAGTGTCTGACCCCAGGTCTTAAACAGTCCTTAGAAATAGGAAGCTAGGAGATTTCGGCTAGAGTGCCCGATAGGAAAGTCACACGGAAGCGAGGTAGAAGACGCCCTTATTTACTACCGGGGGTCAGATGGCTTATCGTGATCATTCAATGATCTAGTAGATCAGATCTGATCATATGTAGAGGATTTTAGGAAGAGAGTGTCTGACCCCAGGTCTTAAACAGTCCTTAGAAATAGGAAGCTAGGAGATTTCGGCTAGAGTGCCCGATAGGAAAGTCACACGGAAGCGAGGTAGAAGACGCCCTTATTTACTACCGGAGGTCAGATGGCTTATCGTGATCATTCAATGATCTAGTAGATCAGATCTGATCATATGTAGAGGATTTTAGGAAGGGAGTGTCTGACGCCAGGTCTTAAACAGTCCTTAGAAATAGGAAGCTAGGAGATTTCGGCTAGAGTGCCCGATAGGAAAGTCACACGGAAGCGAGGTAGAAGACGCCCTTATTTACTACCAGGGATCAGATGGCTTATCGTGATCATTCAATGACCTAGTAGATCAGATCTGATCATATGTAGAGGATTTTAGGAAGGGAGTGTCTGACCCCAGGTCTTAAACAACCCTTAGAAATAGGAAGCTAGGAGATTTGGGCTAGAGTGCCCGATAGGAAAGTGACACGGAAGCGAGGTAGAAGACGCCCTTATTTACTGCCGGGGGTCAGATGGCTTATCGTGATCATTCAATGACCTAGTAGATCAGATCTGATCATATGTAGAGGATTTTAGGAAGGGAGTGTCTGACCCCAGGTCTTAAACAGTCCTTAGAAATAGGAAGCTAGGAGATTTCGGCTAGAGTGCCCGATAGGAAAGTCACACGGAAGCGAGGTAGAAGACGCCCTTATTTACTACCGGGGGTCAGATGGCTTATCGTGATCATTCAATGATCTAGTAGATCAGATCTGATCATATGTAGAGGATTTTAGGAAGGGAGTGTCTGACCCCAGGTCTTAAACAGTCCTTAGAAATAGGAAGCTAGGAGATTTCGGCTAGAGTGCCCGATAGGAAAGTCACACGGAAGCGAGGTAGAAGACGCCCTTATTTACTACCGGGGGTCAGATGGCTTATCGTGATCATTCAATGATCTAGTAGATCAGATCTGATCATATGTAGAGGATTTTAGGAAGGGAGTGTCTGACCCCAGGTCTTAAACAGTCCTTAGAAATAGGAAGCTAGGAGATTTCGGTTAGAGTGCCCGATAGGAAAGTGACACGGAAGCGAGGTAGAAGACGCCCTTATTTACTACCGGGGGTCAGATGGCTTATCGTGATCATTCAATGATCTAGTAGATCAGATCTGATCATATGTAGAGGATTTTAGGAAGAGAGTGTCTGACCCCAGGTCTTAAACAGTCCTTAGAAATAGGAAGCTAGGAGATTTCGGCTAGAGTGCCCGATAGGAAAGTCACACGGAAGCGAGGTAGAAGACGCCCTTATTTACTACCGGGGGTCAGATGGCTTATCGTGATCATTCAATGATCTAGTAGATCAGATCTGATCATATGTAGAGGATTTTAGGAAGGGAGTGTCTGACCCCAGGTCTTAAACAGTCCTTAGAAATAGGAAGCTAGGAGATTTTGGCTAGAGTGCCCGACAGGAAAGTCACACGGAAGCGAGGTAGAAGACGCCCTTATTTACTACCAGGGATCAGATGGCTTATCGTGATCATTCAATGACCTAGTAGATCAGATCTGATGATATGTAGAGGGTTTTAGGAAGGGAGTGTCTGACCCCAGGTCTTAAACAGTCCTTAGAAATAGGAAGCTAGGAGATTTCGGTTAGAGTGCCCGATAGGAAAGTCACACGGAAGCGAGGTAGAAGTCGCCCTTATTTACTACCAGGGATCAGATGGCTTATCGTGATCATTCAATGACCTAGTAGATCAGATCTGATCATATGTAGAGGATTTTAGGAAGGGAGTGTCTGACCCCAGGTCTTAAACAGCCCTTAGAAATAGGAAGCTAGGAGATTTGGGCTAGAGTGCCCGATAGGAAAGTCACACGGAGGCGAGGTAGAAGACGCCCTTATTTACTACCAGGGATCAGAAGGCTTAACGTGACCTTTCAATGACCTAGTATATCAGATCTGATCATATGTAGAGGATTTTAGGAAGGGAGTGTCTGACCCAAGGTCTTAAACAACCCTTAGAAATAGGAGGCTAGGAGATTTGGGCTAGAGTGCCCGATAGGAAAGTGACACGGAAGCGAGGTAGAAGACGCCCTTATTTACTACCGGGGGTCAGATGGCTTATCGTGATCATTCAATGACCTAGTAGATCACATCTGATCATATGTAGAGGATTTTAGGAAGGGAGTGTCTGACCCCAGGTCTTAAACAACCCTTAGAAATAGGAAGCTAGGAGATTTGGGCTAGAGTGCCCGATAGGAAAGTGACACGGAAGCGAGGTAGAAGACGCCCCTATTTACTACCGGGGGTCAGATGGCTTATCGTGATCATTCAATGACCTAGTAGATCAGATCTGATCATATGTAGAGGATTTTAGGAAGGGAGTGTCTGACCCCAGGTCTTAAACAACCCTTAGAAATAGGAAGCTAGGAGATTTGGGCTAGAGTGCCCGATAGGAAAGTGACACGGAAGCGAGGTAGAAGACGCCCTTATTTACTACCGGGGGTCAGATGGCTTATCGTGATCATTCAATGACCTAGTAGATCAGATCTGATCATATGTACAGGATTTTAGGAAGGGAGTGTCTGACCCCAGGTCTTAAACAACCCTTAGAAATAGGAAGCTAGGAGATTTGGGCTAGAGTGCCCGATAGGAAAGTCACACGGAAGCGAGGTAGAAGACGCCCTTATTTACTACCGGGGGTCAGATGGCTTATCGTGATCATTCAATGACCTAGTAGATCAGATCTGATCATATGTAGAGGATTTTAGGAAGGGAGTGTCTGACCCCAGGTCTTAAACAACCCTTAGAAATAGGAAGCTAGGAGATTTGGGCTAGAGTGCCCGATAGGAAAGTGACACGGAAGCGAGGTAGAAGACGCCCTTATTTACTACCGGGGGTCAGATGGCTTATCGTGATCATTCAATGACCTAGTAGATCAGATCTGATCATATGTACAGGATTTTAGGAAGGGAGTGTCTGACCCCAGGTCTTAAACAACCCTTAGAAATAGGAAGCTAGGAGATTTGGGCTAGAGTGCCCGATAGGAAAGTGACACGGAAGCGAGGTAGAAGACGCTCTTATTTACTACCGGGGGTCAGATGGCTTATCGTGATCATTCAATGACCTAGTAGATCAGATCTGATCATATGTAGAGGATTTTAGGAAGGGAGTGTCTGACCCCAGGTCTTAAACAACCCTTAGAAATAGGAAGCTAGGAGATTTGGGCTAGAGTGCCCGATAGGAAAGTGACACGGAAGCGAGGTAGAAGACGCCCTTATTTACTACCGGGGGTCAGATGGCTTATCGTGATCATTCAATGACCTAGTAGATCAGATCTGATCATATGTAGAGGATTTTAGGAAAGGAGTGTCTGACCCCAGGTCTTAAACAACCCTTAGAAATAGGAAGCTAGGAGATTTGGGCTAGAGTTCCCGATAGGAAAGTCACACGGAGGCGAGGTAGAAGAGGCCCTTATTTACTACCGGGGGTCAGAAGGCTTAACGTGACCATTCAATGATCTAGTAGGTCAGATGTGATCATATGTAGAGGATTTTAGGAAGGGAGTGTCTGACCCCAGGTCTTAAACAGTCCTTAGAAATAGGAAGCTAGGAGATTTGGGCTAGAATTCCCGATAGGAAAATCACACGGAGGCGAGGTAGAAGACGCCCTTATTTACTACCAGGTATCAGAAGGCTTAACGTAACCATTCAATGATCTAGTAGATCAGATCTGATCACATGTAGAGGATTTTAGGAAGGGAGTGTCTGACCCCAGGTCTTAAACAGCCCTTAGAAATAGGAAGCTAGGAGATTTGGGCTAGAGTGCCCGATAGGAAAGCACACGGATGCGAGGTAGAAGACGCCCTTGTTTACTACCGGGGGTCAGAAGGCTTAACGTGACCATTCAATGATCTAGTAGATCAGATCTGATCATATTAAGAGGATTTTAGGAAGGGAGTGTCTGACCCCAGGTCTTAAACAACCCTTAGAAATAGGAAGCTAGGAGATTTGGGCTAGAGTGCCCGATAGGAAAGTGACACGGAAGCGAGGTAGAAGACGCCCTTATTTACTACCGGGGGTCAGATGGCTTATCGTGATCATTCAATGATCTAGTAGATCAGATCTGATCATATGTAGAGGATTTTAGGAAAGGAGTGTCTGACCCCAGGTCTTAAACAACCCTTAGAAATAGGAAGCTAGGAGATTTGGGCTAGAGTTCCCGATAGGAAAGTCACACGGAGGCGAGGTAGAAGAGGCCCTTATTTACTACCGGGGGTCAGAAGGCTTAACGTGACCATTCAATGATCTAGTAGGTCAGATGTGATCATATGTAGAGGATTTTAGGAAGGGAGTGTCTGACCCCAGGTCTTAAACAGTCCTTAGAAATAGGAAGCTAGGAGATTTGGGCTAGAATTCCCGATAGGAAAATCACACGGAGGCGAGGTAGAAGACGCCCTTATTTACTAACGGGTATCAGAAGGCTTAACGTAACCATTCAATGATCTAGTAGATCAGATCTGATCACATGTAGAGGATTTTAGGAAGGGAGTGTCTGACCCCAGGTCTTAAACAGCCCTTAGAAATAGGAAGCTAGGAGATTTGGGCTAGAGTGCCCGATAGGAAAGCACACGGATGCGAGGTAGAAGACGCCCTTGTTTACTACCGGGGGTCAGAAGGCTTAACGTGACCATTCAATGATCTAGTAGATCAGATCTGATCATATTAAGAGGATTTTAGGAAGGGAGTGTCTGACCCCAGGTCTTAAACAGCCCTTAGAAATAGGAAGCTAGGAGATTTGGGCTAGAGTGCCCAATAGGAAAGTGACACGGAAGCGAAGTAGAAAGGATGAGGAAGTCGCCCTCATTTATTACCGGAGGGCCAGTACCCGGCAGTTCCCGTACATTTCGGGGTGGTGGTGATTTAGAGTGAATCCGCTTCTCCAAGTCGCTCAAATGTTCGTTTGGGTTCATGTCAGGCGATATTTGGAGGACATGGCATTAACAGAAAGTCACCAACGCGTTCCTCAAACCGCTTTGTGAAGATTATGGCAATGTGGCACGGTGCGTTATCCTGTTGGTATAGTGGCCATCACCAGCAGGGAACACAGTTGCCATGAATGAGTGACTTTGGTCCCCAACGATGTCCGGACACTTGACAGCTGTCAGGGATTGTGCTATGGGGATAACGGGGCCTAATATGTCCCAAGAAAACATCTCCCGCAGCACAACACCACTGCCGCCGGCCTGTTTCCGCCTAACAGTGTATCCAAGTGATATAGCCTCAGTTACATATCTGCGCTCGGCCGCCTACGTGATGTGTCAGAAATCTTGATTCGCCAGACCACGCCAATTTCTTTCAATCATCCACGGTCCGATCTCCATGATCTTCGGGCCGTTTCATGCGTTGTTGGCGATGACGTTCAGTGAGTATGCGGACCCGGCTGGATCTTCGGTTATATAGGCCCATGAGCAGAAGCCTGCGATGAACTGTCTGCTCTGAGATATTTGCCATGAACACCACTGTTGCAGCTGTGGGTGATTTGTCGCACTGTGGCTCTGCGGTCGCTGTAAATAATGCGCGACAGTCTCCGCTCCCCTCTGGCATCAGTGAGCTGCGGACGATACGCAGCTCGACACATGTACACCACTTTTCATACGTACTAACTACAGCGGCACGTGAACAACCCACAATCCCCGCCGTTTCCGAGATCGTAGTTCTAATGTGCAGTGACATCACAATTTGTCCTTTATCAAACTCAGATAAACCGGTAGCTTTTCTCATTCTGACTCCGAGCACTCAAGTAACCGAAAACCGGTCCTCGGATTGTATATACACTGCTGGCCACCCAAAATGCAACACCAAGAAGGAAGCATCCGATTGGCCTGAAATTCGCAACATGCGTCGCCCGCGAGAGGACATGCAAGCGATTAGCATTGCAAGGCATATGCAAATCATGTGCGCCCGGCACACCACCTAGAAGCACTATAAGAAGGCTGCACAGAAGGTGGGGTGTAAGCAGTGAAAGTGTGTTGTGCTGTCGGACCTGT
Organism: Macrothele yani; assembly: GCA_039090855.1. NCBI lineage: Eukaryota > Metazoa > Arthropoda > Arachnida > Araneae > Macrothelidae > Macrothele > Macrothele yani. Next base: position 159,493,070 of record CM076997.1, on the reverse strand, counting down.
GCGTAGGAAGCATCCTGATGCCTCGTCGCAGAATACGGCAGTCATTCCAGCACGTTTCGGAGTTCGACAGAGGACGAATAGCAGCTCATCGCGACAGCGGTTTATCGTACCGAGACATCGGCCCCCGTGTGGGACGGCATCCAGCCACAGTGAGGCGAGTATGGATTCGGTGGGTGCAGGAGGGATGGACGGACCAACGTGGGTGATTGCCGCAGCCGCGGCACACCACCGAACGAGTGGACCGGCATGTTGTGCGGCGGGCATTGACGGCTCGCACCGCCACATCACGAACGTTAGCGCGGGAATTACGGTGTGTTGCGCAACAGCCTGTGTCAGCACGTACCGTTCGACGTCGTCTGCAGGAGCTGGGACTTGTCACACGGCGCCCATCGCTCCGATTACCATTGACGTTACACTACCGGCGAGTGCGGTGGCAGTGGGCCGTTGAACGCCGCACCTGGACTACGGAATGGCACGACATTGTCTTCTCCGACGAATCCCGCTTCTGCCTGCAACACCACGATGGTCGGATCCGCGTGTGGCGGCACCGCGGCGAGAGACTGTATGACGCTTGCATTATGCATCGCCATTCCGGTCCGTCGCCTGGCGTTATGTTTTGGGGCGGAATTGGATATGACACCCGCATCCCTCTTGTACGCATCTCCGGTACACTCAACAGCCACTGCTACATCTCCGACGTTTTGGAGCCTGTAGTCCTCCCTCACCTGCAGGACCTGCCAGCGGCCACGTTTCAACAGGACAATGCGCGCCCGCACGTAGCATGCATCGTGCAAAATTCTCCGCGGCCCATCAGGTGTTACTGCAGCCGTGGCCCGCCTGTTCTCCCGATAAGTCGCCCATCGAACACATCTAGTCGCTGTTCTGCAACCGAGTGGCCCGGCAAGCACCACACTTGGCTACGCCTGATGAACTGTGGCAACGTGTGGAAGCAGCCTGGACCGACATACCCCAAGCCCACATCCAAAGCCTCTTTCGTTCGATGTCGCGGCGTGTAGCGGCCGTTATTGCCATTCATGGGGGCTACACGAACTATTGATGTCTGCGTGTTCCGCAAGTCGCACGGGCCTGTAAACTCAATAGTTTCATATTTGTATCTGTTGTAATGTGTCCAGTAAATCTGGCTTTGCTATCTCGTGTTCTTCTTCGTGTTCCATTTTGGGTGATCAGCAGTTTATATGTCGCATTTTCTCAAAGTAAAATACTGTATTACTAAAGGTAAAGGGGAACACAGAGTTTAAATTACAGCTTATTTTTAGTACAAATTCACTGGCAGCACCCTTTTCTCCCCACATCAATGACAGGGACAGAATGAAATACAAAGCGGTACTTTATTATACAGTATGTTCATTACGCATACCAGCAGTATTTTAAATTTTATAGGCGACGATCACATAGAGAAAATTCTTTGTGTGTCTTTTAACAGGTCGATAGGTTATCGACACACTGTTGGTTTGTACACGGTGCCCCAAAAAAGGCATTACCACTTTCAAATTGTGATAACTTTGGATACAAAACTAATATCAGCATTCTGTTTGTTGCAGGTCGTAAGGAATACCCCCAAGTTTTCTAGAAGTGTACCCAGTGGTTCCTGCGACGAAAGCATAGATTGGGGAGTTGTTTATTGAAACCCGATCCGAACCGTAGGTTCAGCGGAATTTACGTATAACAGCATCAAAAAGTGGTGCAAGTCATTCAAGGAAACTGGTAGCGTCTTTACAAAGAAAAGCCCTGGACGACCATCGCTGGTTTCCTGAAAGGGAGGAAGTTGTGAGACAAACGTTCACTCGTAGCCCTCGAAAGTCAATCAGACAAGCAGCACGACTGTTCGGGTGACAAATTGCGCTGATGTCGAATGCCTGCAATTGTGTACTGAGATAATTTATATTAAAAATGTTATGATTATTTGAAATTGGTTTCACTTTTATGGGACATCCTGTATATTTCACATATCACTTTTTCAAATGATAATTTTAAAATATTTAATTATAACATCTAATAGAAGTCATCGTTCTTTCCACGTTTATAAGTGAGTCACGGAAAAATTTCTCATCGGCCGCCACCGCGAATCGAACTGAGGGTCTTCCAGTTACGCGCCGGATATGCTTCCACTGCACCACAGTGGCCTTGAAATTATCCAGACTCACAAACGACAAACTGCCAAACCACATGACAGGGTTGCTTCTTTGGAGCCCCGCACAATGCCGGGGATTCACCACAGATGAACAGCAGCAAGTGAACAAATAACTAGAAGGCGAATGAAAGATAAATACACAGTTGACGTTTACCAGGAACATCAAATAGAAGTCATCACTCTTTCCACGTTCATAAGTGAGTCACGAAAAATTTTTCTCATCGGTCGCCACCGGGAATCAAACAGAGTGTCTTCCAGTTACGCGCCGGATATGCTTCCACTGCACCAAATAATTTGATTTAGTTGCTGCTGTTCATGAGTTATTTGTTCAGTTGCTGCTGTTCATCTGTGGTGAATCCCTGGCATTGTGCGGAGCTCCAAAGAAGCAACCCTGCCATGTGGTTTGGCAGTTTGCCGTTTGTGAGTCTGTAGAATTTCAAGGCAGCTGTGGTGCAGTGGAAGCATATCCGGCGTGCAACTGGAAGACCCTCGGTTTGATTCTCGGTGGCGGCCGATGAGAAATTTATCCGTGACTCATTTATAAACGTGGAAAGAGCGATGACTTTTATTCGATGTTCCTGGTCCACGTCAACTGTGTATTTAATTATGACGTTGGCGCCATACTAGTCTCTGTTTATAACATTCAGATAGTGTAAATCGCCGTTTAACAGCATTTTTCTATGTGCTTTGTTCACCAAAAGATGAGATTCACGCACGACCTAATATGATTTACATAACTGGTTTCTGGTCAAGGAGTCAACGGGACGTGGGATAGCCTCTTCAGCGTTAACAGGGACTAACTTCAAACGCAACACGCATAAGGAGATAACAAAATTTTCAGCGCACATGGGTTTCTCTTTCTCAGGGATAAAAAAATCCAAACTGTAGAAAATTTCACGAAGAAAAAAATCGGCAAGAAAAATTCACATCTTTCTGAATGAAATTTTATATGCATCACTACAATCTGTTGAATGCCAATAGCAGAGTTGCATTCAGAGAGTATTTTCCGGGTGGGCAATTACAAATTCTGGGGGGGGGGTTGAAGCTTGTTGACTGATTATATACATATAATCACAATTTCGTTATTTATATATACGTACATTAATACACATAACATTTTAAAATAAAGTATCGAAAATTTCTTACGCTCGTATATCGCAAATGCGAATTACAAAAAATCTACACATACAAATGATTTAAAACGCAAAAATGTTATACCTTTGCTTTAATTCAGTCACGCATCATAAATTTCACCATGGGATGGTGAAAAATATTGAGGGTGCTAGTAAGATAAATCTGTGCTGGAAAAAATTCCCCTCTCCCAACATTTAGAGTGGTAAAAATGTCCTTGCTTTACTATATGCTGCTTCTGATTATTAAGGAATCATTACAGCGTAACCTGAAAACATATGGTGTTAAGCATTTGTAGTAGTGTTAAATGTAAAAAAAAATACTTAATAATAGGGTAATGGAACCGGAATGTTTATTTTATGAAATGTAATGTAATATAAATATCTTTTAATTGTTGAATTTTAATGAACATGTAAATAATTAAGAATCCTTGCAGTTTTAGAATGTTTGAAAAGTAACCGTGGGGAACTTCTTAAGGATATGATTTTTGAGTTCGATTTGGGCGAGCCAGTAAGTCACCGGAAACGATTAGTTTATCGGCGGACTTCCTGAGATGGACAACACTCAGGATTTCGTGTGTAGATGGCGACAACAAAAGAAGGCTTTTTTTAGAGTTTTAAAGCGACTATTAGGAAGGATTTCCGTTCTCGAGTAAGAGTTTTCCTTCGGGTGATGATTAGGCAACGGACATTAGGACGCAGGGAAAAAGAATGTTTTTCAGACAGAAGCTGGAGGAGGAGTTACGGAGACAATAGGAGAACGAGACTTCGAAGGTAAGATGATGACATGTTTAAGAGGAGAATGCGACTGACGGTAGTAGAGCGAAGGAGGGAGTTGGATGTTTGGGAGCAAGAAGTAATTTCGAGAAGAGGTTGAGGTTGTCTCCGTGTACGAGCGGTAGAATGAATGTAGCGAGGAGTTAGGACATGGATTGGAAGTAATCGCATGGGGACCCGGAGTAATCATAAATTAAGCAAAATCACGAAAATAAAGGATTTCATCAAACGTCAAATCGCTTCTGTTGAAAATACTCCAAATACGTGGCGACAGTAAATAAATAAATACATCGCTCTTAACCACGTTCTAGAAACACACAGCAACCGAAAAATTGTTTTTCAGCCGCCGCTGTGGAATTGAACCAACAGAACTCTCGATATCTAGCCGAGTGCGTATACTCGGCTAGATATCGAGAGTTCTGTTGGTTCAATTCCACAGCGGCGGCTGAAAAACAATTTTTATACGCACTGGGCTAGATATCGAGAGTTCTGTTGGTTCAATTCCACAGCGGCTACTGAAAATCAATTTTTCGGTTGCTGTGTGTTTCTAGAACGTGGTTAAGAGCGATGTATTTATTTATTCGCTTCTGTTGAATGATCTATTACTACTCTATTGATGTTTACAGTGCTCAAGGAACCTTGAAATCTTCTGATTATATCATATTTCGGTAATTAAAGAAAGAGTTAAACAGCACTGTGACACATCCCCTTTAGATTATTTAGATAAGCACATACAGTAAAAAAAAAAGAAAAACCGAACTAACCGTTTGCGTATGTGGATTGAGGTGCCTTGATTTTTATGTATTTATTTATTTTTATTTTTTTTTTTTTTTTTTTGTCACAGAGCGTAGATCACCTACCACCAGGAAAATAATCCTTTTTATGCGAACTATTTTTCCTAATTTGCTATTCTTAAAAATTAGGTAGCAAATATTTTGTTGTATTAGAAGCACTAACATCACGTTAGCTACGCTGAGGCTTAACCGTATACACGGAAAGTCGGTATCCTGAAGACTGAAATAAAGCTGAATGACAGCCTCCAAAATATAATGATGTATTGCTGTGCAAACATATCTACTCCATGGAATTAGGTTTTTATCGCGGTGGTTGTCCGAGAGTGCTTGAAAAACTACCCCTTCAGCGAGGACTATTTAATGTTTTATTGAAGGATGATAGAAATTTCAGATAGAAGTCAATGTGGATTTTTTTTTTATTATTATAATATTTTCACTCATTTTCTTTCGTTTTTCTTTTAATATATTTCTCCAAATACTCAACAATAAACGAAAATAGTTAAATTAAATATAAGGGGAGATCGCCCAGAAACCTACGTGGGGGCGTTCATGGATGTACAAGCATCTTCTACGTGGGGGGCTAAGCACCCCGTATAGGATGCCTGTACATCACTAGCCAAGAGTTTTAAAAGATTCGTGAAAAATGTTCATTTCTCATTCTCGTAAAAGTAAGGTGAGAAAGAAGGACCTCATTTTCTTTCATCCATTCGTAAAGGACTCGTAAAGTATCAGAGTATATCACGAAATCGATTTTCCTGCTCATAGTTCTTTAATTTACCTGACTACACCTTTTCGATTAAATCCCGCGTTGAGCTTTTGGGGGACTTCAATAAAAAGGCACAACGCCAGCTTCATCCTGTGTGTATTATTTACACTGAGTGAGTCTGGCTCGCAACTTTTCGGAAGGAGGTGGTTAACACTAGGGGGTCCAGGGAGAAAAGTGAGCGGCGACAAATGAGGACAAATGGCCGTAGATGTGATCGGTTGGGCGGATTACTTTTGGTGAGCACTGAGCGGAGGAGCAGAAAATAGGAGGCATGGGGGGGGGAGAGATATTGAAGGGTAGGTTGATACCAACTTAGGCTTAAGATTGAGAGGGAGGAGGGGTGGGGAGTTACTACTTCATGAAAGAAGGCGGGATAGGGGGTCGGAAGGAGGCAACAGTGGGGGATGCTGCTACCGTGGAGCAACGATTTGCTAGGCCATTTGTGACAAAGAATGACCTCCCTTCAAACTGGGAACCCCTCTACCTTTCTGACTCGCAGCGCTTGTATGAGTTCCTTTGAAGCTCGACTCCATCAAAATCCCCTTAAAAGTCTTCCGAAGAATGAAAACACGATGACAAAGACGTGGCAAATGACAGGGGAGTGCTCGGCAGGGCAGTATTTCCATTGACGGTCGGACCGCCACTGCACCCAAAGGGCCCAAAAAAGACCCCCTATTCATACCATGATCCTGCACAAAAGTACTACCACCATCACTACTTCCAGTGGGCTTGGGTGCTCGTATGGTTTCACCATCCCCCCCAGCCAGCTTCAAAACTCAACTTCTTGCACGCTCGGCTTCATACCCACCTAGCATAACCACCCCAAAAAGCTTCAAACTTTTCGTCGATGACAAGCCAGCCTTCTGCTTTGTAAAGCCGCTTGTTGATCTACACCATAAATTCCTACCCCCTCCCCTCCATCTGGGTGTCTACTTTAGCTTCTTCCTTCTCGCATTGAAATATTCGACCACAAGCATAATAGAAGTGACTGGCCGGACATTTTGAATCTCGAGAAGACAGAGGCATTTAAGCATGTTTTAAGAACGGTGGCACTATGCTGCTGTCGCTTACTGATGTCAGCAGCCAGGAAGAAAAGAACAGAAAAGAAATGGAAAAATAGGATAAAAAAGACATCCAGTCTCTATATTTGCCTTTTATTCCTGTCTCGGAGACTTCGACTTTGACATGCGTTTTTATCCAAGAAAGCGAAGAAAACTGATCCCAATTCCTCATCGTGTATTTTTCAATGGTAGGATGAGTACGTAAGAAAAGAAAAAAAGGAGATATCCTATTTTTTTATTTCCTTTTGTGGTGGCGGATGTGGAATTTGCCTTCGCTTTTTTGACGTAAGGACTGAAATTCGAATCCTGTCTGAAGTTTTGTCTCGGTTCGAATTTCAACCAGCTTCTGCAAGCTCACTAAAGACTGTTTTTAAACACATTACTTTTAAGACTTTGTTTTTATAGAAGTTGAGAGACTCAAAAACAAATATTTCGTTTTTAGCCATGAATTTCGTGAGGTAAAAAAAAAAAAAGAAAAAAAGAGCACACGCACATTGATACAGAGATTTTATACGGGGTTTAAGGACTTCATATAAAATCTCAAAATGCAACCTTTTTCCATCTCGTGCTTCCATACGCTTTGTGGAGACAAAGGAATAGAAGCACGAGATAGAAAACGGTTGCATTTTGAGATTTTATATGAAATCCTAAAACCCCGTATAAAATCTCTGTAACAACATACACAAATATATTTGGTAATTCCTAGTTGGATACAGGAAGTTCATGTGAAGTAATCGATTCATTTTGAAAAATTGGATAAACTCTATTTTTAATACACCATAATATGAATACTAAAGAAACGCATATAGCGTATTAAATCCGTTTATTTCTTATGGTGTAGTAATCACAGAGATTCGCAAAGCTTTCGCACTCCATTGGGAGGCTTTTTCAAGGCAAGAAAGTTGAATATATTTGACAGTGATGTAATGGGAAGTTTCGACATAGTGTCTTTATATCCGTCTATACCTATACCAGAGGTTGTTGGAAACCTTGAAGAAATAATCGTCACTTCCCGGGAATTCACACCAACCCAAACAAAGAAAATTATCGCTGCCTTAAAACTAGTTACTAACCACAACTATTTCAAATTGGATGGTGATATCTACAAAATAAACAAAGGGAACACCGATGGGTTCCTTTCTATCAGCAGTACTTGCTGAAGCAGTACTTAGACCGTTAGAAGATCTCCTCTTTGCAAAGTGTATCAAGAAACCCCGAGTGTGGATCCGCTACGCTGATGATATATTCTTCATATGGTAATATGGAGTAGACGAATTAAAAGATTTCATGCATACGATAAATAGTCTACATAATACGATAAAGTTCACTATGGATGCGATAAAGTTCAGCTTGAAGTGGATGGAACATTGAATTATCTTGACGTCGCGCTCAGAAGAAATAAAACATCCAGCTTCGATTTTAACGTTTATTATAAACCGACCGCAGTACCGAACCTTGTCCCTCCTGATTCACACTGCCCAAAAGAGTACAAACTTTCTGCTTTTAGAGCATTGTTCTATAGAGCGTATAACGTATGCCGATCTGACTACCTAAATAACAAGGAAATTTATAATATTTATAACAAAGGTCTAAAGGCTGGATATAAGAGGGATGAAATAGACAGAATACATAGAACTGTAAGAAATCGTATAATGTCAGCAACAACAAAATCACCTAGTAAGACAATGAAGTACGCAGGATCCATCTCATATATCCCAGGCTTTGCATATTGGTTAAAGAATTTGTTACGTAAATACAAAATATTAATAGCAATGAAGTGCCCGACCCCATTATCACATATAGTATCAAGCTGCAAGTGTGAAAAAGAAAAGGCGTATAACGAAGTAAATTTCTCCGTCATTTTTATCCGCGCCGAGGTTCGAACCCGGATCCCCTCATTCCGGAATAAGTCACTCTACCAATTGAGCTACGCGGACGTTTTATTCTGATTCCTATCTGCCTCTATGTCGTGTGCGTCCTTCTGGCAGGTACGTCACATCTCCTGGTACGTTACAGGCGGGTGTGTACGCTATACCGTTGGTATATCTTGACAACACGGAAAAGATATATATCAGAATGGCAAAGCGATTCTTGGGTACTAGATGTAAAGAACACGTGTGAAGTGTCGATCAGTACATGCAGAACACAACCCTCGCCAGAGAAGTCATGCATTCATCGGCCACTCCATTATGGAATAATATTAAAAGAATTGCCCCTTGCATTAAAGAGACTGCCATCAGGGAAACTGTCGAAATTCTCTCCAGCAAAGTAGCATGCAATGACATGATCTCTACTGAACTACCAATGGTTTGGCATGCGTTATTAAAAGACGGGAACACGTCGCCGCGCCGTGTAATTACGTGATAAAAAAATTCACGAAATATGCTGGTGACGTTATTTTCAATAATCATCTTTGTTCCTTATGTGTTCCAATTCCCTCCATTTTTATGTCTGCCGTTGCCTTGTAAAAGCCTCCCAGTGGAGTGCGAAAGCTTGGCGAATCTCTGTGATTACTACACCATATGAAATAAACGGATTTAATACGCTATATGCGTTTCTTGAGTATTGAATGAACTCCATGATAAAATATTGTAATAGTGGGGAAAGGAGCCAGGAGCATTGTTATAATTACGATATGGTGAGCACATTAATATTGTAACGAACCCTGGACTATGGGTGCCCCGCTGTGGGAATTATTCCCACCTCGGAACACAGAAGTGGGGATGTGTTCCCCAGACAACTGGATTAACTTCCAGAGCATGGGTTCGATCACAGAACCCGTAAGTACCTAAGCAATCAGAGCCCGAAGACAATTATTATAACAATATAATAATTAACTATGTGTATTTTCTAGTTATTTTATACACAGAGGGAATGTTTCGTTGTTTTAATGGCCAGGCCTCGCTAAGTAACCTTAAGATTAACTATTCCTCTCTAAAGTTTATGACGACCTGGAATCAAGTTTAAGATTTACCAACATGGAGCTTAAGTGTTGGCAGCACAGAAGTACGTGCAGTGACATGCAAAGATGTGACTACGCTAAAAAAAACTAAAACAGCTGATTCAGAACTGGCGCCGCTATCTCTTTTCAAAACGGTTGAGGTTCACTTAATGAAGATTAATAATTTTCTGCAAATTTCTTTACGTTTTCATTATCATGCAGAGACAATGGCGAAGTTAGAAATTTCTTAAGGAAAGCGGAATGGAGGGTTCATGGTTTTTTTCATCAGTGAAAGCGTCTCGAAAAAAAAAAAAATACTCCAAGTGGGAATAAGCCCAAAATCTTTAAAAGTCAAAAATGATAAAACACTTCTGCGAAAAAACCTTTTATTATATCATCATCATCATCATCATTGTCAACCATTATCAATCCACTGCTGGACGAAGGTCTCCCCAAGTTTCCTCCACAACGGTCTGTCTTGTGCCAGTCTCCTCCATGTCACTCCCGCATATTTACGAATTTCATCCACCCATCTCCCATGTGGTCTTTTTCTGGGTCTTTTCCTGTCCCTTGGAATCCAATCTAAAATTTCGGCTGTCCATTTATGGTCTGTCCTTCTGGCAGTATGTCCAGCCCATTGCCATTTCAGGGATTTAACTCTGATCATGATGTCCTCCACTCTCGTCATTTTTCGGATCCACGAGTTCCTCTTCTTATCTCTCCTGGTTACACCAAGCATGCACCTCTCCATGCTGCTTTGAGTTGTCTGCAGCCTTTGTATGTCTCTTTTAGTTAAGGTCCACGTCTCTGCACCATACGTAAGCACTGGAAGGATGCATTGATCAAACACTTTTCTTTTAAGACATAATGGCATATTGCTCTTGAAAATTATGCTGTTTCTTCCAAAAGCTCTCCAGGCAAGTTTTGTACGCCGATTAATTTCTTCATCAATGTGACCCTCACTTGATATCTGCTGTCCAAGATAAACATACGTATCTGTTATCTCCAGTTTTTCTCCATCAATCGATAAATCTTCATTTCTTGTAAAAGCATTGAACATCACTTTTGTCTTCTGAAAGTTCATTTTTAATCCCACTTCTTTACTCTTGTCAGCAAGTTCCTGGATCATACTCTGCAGCTCTGATGGGGTAGTTGCAAAAATGACTACGTCATCAGCAAAACGAAGGTGGGTTAGATAATCTCCATTAATCTTTATCCCTTTGTTTTCCCAGTTCAGTGATTGAAAGACATTTTCCAATGTGGCATTAAAGAGCTTCGGAGATATGGTGTCACCTTGTCTCACTCCCTTTCCAATTTTTATGTGTGTTGTATTTTCAAACAGCCGAATCTTTGCACTTGCATTTTCATAGATGTTATTAATAATATTAATGTATGCATCTTCAATACCGCAGGATTTCAGAGCCGTGGTAACTGCTGATGGTTTCACCGAATCAAAGGCTTTTTCATAATCGATAAAAGCCATGCACAATGGAAGTTCATATTCCCTCGCTCTTTCAATTAGTTCTCTCAGTACGTGGATATGATCTATTGTGCTGTAGCCACTCCTGAATCCAGCTTGTTCTCTCGGTTGAGCCATGTCCAGTGTTACCTTCAATCGGTGTGAAAGAACTTTAGTGAAGATTTTATAAACCACTGATAGGAGGCTGATAGGTCTGTAGTTCCTGAGATCCTCAATGTCACCTTTTTTATGTAGCAGGATCATTGTAGCATTGTTCCAATCCTCAGGAATCTTCCCTTCATTAAGGCATCGAGTGAAAATTTGGGCGAGTACTGTTTCAATTTCTCCACTTGCTTCTTGTATGATGTCTATAGTAATTCCATCTTCTCCTGGAGCTTTCCCCTGCTGCATGTTCTTGATTGCATGAGCAACTTCTGCTGGGAGGACTGGAAGAACTCTGGTACCTTTCATGATGTCTGGAGTACATGTATCATCCCTTTCATATAATTTGGAGTAGAAATCTTTCACTCTTGTCAAAATTTCGCCTCTATTTCTTGTTATAGAACCATCTTCTTTTCTCAGAGCCATAATCTGTTTTCTTCCCCCTTACTGAGATGTCCCTTTGCTATCTTAAGGCTTTGGTTGTTTTCAATTGCTTTCCTCACTAGCTCACAGTTGAATTTCCTTACGTCTTCAGTGATACTTTTTCGTGCTGTCTTGCATAGCTCTATATATTCCACTTTGGAAGTCACATCTTCTTTAGTTGTCCTCATCTCTCTTCTTTTTTGCATCAACATTTTGGTTTTTCCTGATAATTTGTTTACATGCAACTTGTTCTTAGACCCAGCTAATTTTGTTGCAGTTTCCATAAGAGCTTTGGTTACTTTTCTGTTAACTTCCGAAATATCCACTTCTTCCGATGTTAGGCCTTCTAAAGCAGAGAATCTGTTCTTCAGTTCCAACTTGAAAGTATTATGGTGTTTTTTAAGGTTGGTTATGTCAATAGATTTTGTTTGTCTTATGAGCTTGCCACGTTCCAGTTTAGTGTTGAGGTGCATCTTACATCTCACCAATCTATGGTCACTACCTGTGTTGAACTTGTTCAGCACACTGCAGTCTTCGATGACGAATTTTTTGTTACACATAATAAAATCAATTTCACTTGTCGTCCCAATTGGATGTCTCCATGTCCATTTCCTGTGTGGCTTTTTCTTGAAAAAGGAGTTCAAGATGAAAAATCCTTCTGCCTCTGCAAACTCAACGAGAGTATTTCCACGCTGGTTTCTGTTGCCGTGACCGAATTTACCTACTGAAGTTTCATTCTGTTGCCGTTGCCCTATTTTTGCATTGAAATCTCCCATAATTATCTTCAAGTGCTGCTTACCTTTATTATTTAGATGACGAATTTCCTCATAAAATTCTTCAATTTCTTCTTCAGGATGACTTGTGGTGGGTGCATAAGTTTGAATAATCTGAGCCTGGTATCTTCTCGATAGTTGGATAACGAGTCGTGCAGCTCTGTCAGAGGAACTTTCAACTTCTACCACTTTATCCTTCAGTTTCTTGTTTATTATAAATCCAACACCACTAGTTCTGCCAGTATCTGTCCCACGATAATAGAAGAGATGTCCACTTTTCAGTTCAATGAGATCTTCTCCTTTTCTCCTTACCTCACTTAGCCCGACGATGTCGCACTTGATCCTTTGTAGTTCCTCTTCCAATTCAAGAAGCCTTGAATCAGAAGATAGGGAGCGTCCGTTGTAGGTAGCCAAGGTCAGCATCAAATGGCAGCCTAGTCCGGTCCTCCGGGGATTCTTAGCACCCTCTGCCTTCATGTCGCACTGGCCGCTGCCTTGGCCAGGTACATTCCAGCTGCCGGAGACTGAGGGCCAAGATTTAAGTTGTAGAGTCATTTTGGAGGTGTTTGGCCATAACTCACCACGCTGGCCAAGCGGGTTGGTGAGTGTGGGATAGCATTTCCTCTGATCCCGATGGTATAGTTATACCGCTATTTGCGGTCGTCAGAGCCCCTTTAGTGGGAACAGGATGCACCACGAGAAGGCGGGGTTGACATTTGTCAAGGAGAGGCTGTGATGTTACGCATCACCTGACCTTACATCCCTTTTATTATATATATATATATATATATATATATATTTTATTTCCGTTTCATTTGAAAAACAAAAACAAAATATTCAAAGAAAAATGCGCACTGTGGAATTTTGTGCTAGATACTAACTCCCACTGCCTGAAAAATGATTTGTCACGCAATATGAAGAAAGAGTGTCCCTTCCTTCTGAGAGGCAATGATGAAAACAACATTCACACTTTGGAAACTTTCAACTAATCATAAATTTGTGAAAATCCGTGTTTGCCGTGAAACATATTCCGAAGCTTGATGTGTTATCTACAAAACAGCAAAAACTGAAATTAAACAGGCAACAAGTTGCTTAATAGAAAAAAATGACTGTATATATCCATCAAAATTAGGTGGAACAGACTTAACATTACTGCGCAGGGACTTTTTGACATGGTTGAAAACATGTGCAAAACAGTTAGGTTATGTACAAAACAGTTAGCAAATGTGTTTGAAAACATGTGCAAAACAGTTAGGTTATGTTTCGCAAATGAAGAACGACAGTTTCAATACTTCCCCTAAGTAAGTGAGTAAATTAAACGTTTCTAAAATACATTTGTTTGATTTCTATATAACCTAAGATACCCACTGCGGAGAGACTTTTGAACGCTCTGTATATTATATATTATAGTCCGAAGCACATTGACCGGTTCGGGTCAGGGTCGGGGTCCGGAAACAGCTCTATGCAGGAGCACAACTTTCCTGAAATATTGTGCAAATGAAATTTTACTAAAAATTTTCAAATCTCAGTTTGATCTTACAAATAATCTGATGAATGATGGTAAATTTAAACGTTTAAAACTGAAATTGTGTATTTTGATAAAAAAAATTATGATGTGTTTCAGAAATACATGATTCTCTTTAACGATTGTGCTTTAACATCATATTTTTAGCCATTCCCAACTCTGAGATTGTTAAATACCCAGTTATAGTTAGAGTTATATTAAGATTTGCTTTATTAATGTTTAATTACTGTTCCTTTCTTTCACTGCTACAATAGTTTTGGCACTCTTAAGTCATGTGATGTATATTCTAAATTAACTTTCATTTTTAGTTTCTTTCCCTATGTAAATCTTGAGTTATTCTCAGTTATATTTCACTCTTAACGTAATATCTTTTCTCTCAAACGAATACGTTTGGTAACACAATTGAGGTTGAATGCACGTGACGTATGCCTGAGATAAGATAAGAACGAGAGATGAAAACGACGACTAAACTGTTGCTTAGAGAGCGTGTAAAGCGAGCGTTTGAAAGAGAGCGTTGTGTTAAGAGCTGTGAAGCTGTGTGGTGAGTTTAAATATTGATAACGTTCTGTTATGGACGTGCTGAAACCTTGAATAAAGCATCTTTTCCGTAAGTTTGACTTCTGTTGTTTACATGTTTCGTCTGGCCGTTAAGGTTTCTTTCATTTAGGAACTATTTCTTAGTATGTTGCAGTTTTAAATTAACGTAGAAGTACGAAAAGACTTCTACGTTATAGTCACTTAATCAAAATGATATTAGAGACACTATACACAAAGCAAACAAACACATAAAATGCACAGGAAATCGTAAGTTCAACCCAGACCCAGTAGTTAATCTGATCTGTAGGTAACTGTACTTGTAATTACAACATTGGCACAACAACCCTTACATCTCTCCCACAAATATAATAGCGACACGAGTTATGAAAGTCAGGATTTGGGTATATTGTGACGAGCCTTGAGACAGTTGGAAGTGCAATATAATCATTTCAGACAGGTTTTGAAAAATCGACACCGCAATTTTCATGGCAGACGCTGCCATTTTCCCCGCCTGTTCTCAAGGTCTTATATAATCGCATTCCAGGATGCCTTGCTCTGATTTTTTTTTTTTTTCATTATTATTATTGAAGGTTTAACAACAAGCATGTGTAACTTGATGGGCTGTAGGCAGTTCGTTAGTCCCTAATTTAAGGCTACAGGTTATGGGGAAGAGAGAGAGAGCCTGTGTCGTAAGACAAACACAACATGAAAGCCTCACCGCAGTTTCGAAGCCGGACCCTTCTCGGACGAACGATCAGAAGAAACGCTTAGATCACTCTGGTCGCCCTCTGGTATTCAACCCTTCACGAGGTTCTAAAAAACCATGCATCGGTAAGCTTGCTGTTGTAAGCGGGACTTCCCTCTCAGTTTCGATAATTAACCTTAATTACAACTTCTTGCAGAAAATATGTAATGAAGGAATAGATGAGAAAATCTGCCTTGCCAATTAATTTATCATCAGCTAAATGCCTATTATGCTGTTGTGACGGAATTATCTTAGTTATTTACACACACGGGCCAATGAATTAGAAACCTTTATTCAATACCGGGTTGGACTTCAGCCCAAATTAGAACACCTACGCCGTTTGGCATAGATTCCACAAGATGTTGAAGTGCATCTACAGCAACAGCATACCAGGTGTTCACCAACCAGTCCTTTTCTTTTGCTGACTCAGATTTGACGGAATAGTATTTTGCAGCTGGATCCGTTTTCCAAACGTGTCCCAGACATTCTCAATGAGGTTCAGATCCAAGCTTTGTGGTGGCCATGGAAGATAGCACAAGTCTCAGTCATGCTCGCTGAACCACAGCTGAACACATCTGGCGCGATGGACAGCAGCATTGTCGTCCACGATAAAGCGGGCACCAGCTGGATATAAAGTCAACCTTTCAAGATTATCTTCATCGGAAACAATGTTCAGATAATCCTTGAAGGACACCCGGCCTTCACGCGATTTGAAAGGACCCGCTCCCTAGCAACAGAACGTACCCCACACCATGACACCACCTCCAGAATCTTGTGTTGTGTTTACAAGACAAGCTGACTCCATTGCTTCATGGGGTTTCAGCAAAATTCTGGTTACCCGTCGGTACAGAACAAGATGTACCGCGACACCATGTGCACCTACTGTAAGGTGGAACGCGTGATCGTTTTCTAGTTTTTCAGTTCCCAGTCACGCGTTCCTGGCGCCACTGTAAACGAATTTTCCGGTTCTTCTCAGAAATCAGTGCATGGTTTCCCTATAAACATGTACCTGGCAATACCGATCCTCTTCAATTTCCTGCGCATAGATGGCGAGATAGTTGAGTCGAAAACAGCCTTGAGTGAATGTTTCGGCCAATTGTTGCACACAGGAAGTCCTGTTTCTCCGTAGAAGCCTTCTCAGGCAACAGTGATTACGTTCCACACAGTTTGTCGTCGCGCCACAGTCACGCTTCTTAGACAAACAATGTGGGTTATTTTTCTATTGATTAAAGACCCGTGATATTTCGCCTTCTGAAAAACCAGTCAGATCTGATGTTTTCAGAATCGCCGCTCCAGTCAAACGGACATATACAATAAGCCCTTTACCAAACTCCGAAAGATCCTTTGTTTTTTTCCATTGTGATCAACACTACTGATGATTACTGACGAGAAGCAGTCTTAAATAATTTCCTAGATCACATGGTGACGCACGTGACCATGTATTTGATAATCTCTGCTCAACTGCCGTTTACGCACACCTGCATAAAGGTTTCTGATTCAGTGTCCGGTGTGTATGCTTCTTAAAGCTTTCAATTCTCTCGCTGCTTATTCTGCTTTTCAATTATTCCTCTTTCGTACCAACTCCAATTCTACCTAACTTTTTATTCTTTCGCGATGGTCATTCGGAGGCCCATGTCCTTCTCGGTCCCTCTCTCAAAACTCCTGTCTCCCATTTATTTCTGTGTGACTCCTCCTGTCCTTTCTCTCTCTGACTCTACAATTAGCTATTCGTTGCTCGAAGGCCAGGTCTTCAAGCAACAAGAAGGTCTTCAGTCGCCAAGAAAAGCAATAAACTCGTTACGCAGTCTGATTTCACTTTCGGATCACAAGTACTGACCCCACCACTAGCTATTCGTTCCTTGAATGCCAGGTCTTGTCTCCAAGAAAAGCAATAAACTCGTTACGCCGTCAGATTGCACGTTTGGATCACAAGTACTGACACCACCACTAGCTATTATTTGCTTGAAGCCCAGATCTTGTTTCAAGTAAAGGAATAAACTCGTTACATAGTCCGATTGCTATTTCGGATCACAAGTATACTGACTCCACCACTAACTATCAGTTGCTCGACGGCCAGGTCTTGTCGCCAAGAAAAGCAATAAACTCGTTACGCCATCAGATTGCAAGTTTGGATCACAAGTACTGACACCACCACTAGCTATTCGTTGCTCGAAGGCCAGGTTTTCAGTCACCAAGAAAAGCAGTAAACTCTTCACGCAGTCTTCTTGCGCTTTCGTATCACAAAGTACTGATGGCAGTAAAATAATGAAACATTTACCCAACATACTAAACTCGATTGTCTGCGAAATGCTGTTTTAGAACTCTACTAATGTCCGATAAGCATCATCGATTATTTCCATTATAACTGACGAAGAAAGACTTATGGCTGGATGTTCCTTACTATTCCTGGAAACGAATGAATTTTAAAATCTCCGTAACACATCCATTTAATATTTGAATAGTGAAACTTTACATCCCGATGACTGCGCAGACTACCTAGATTTTCTTGTGGACATTCTGGAACGTATCAGTGCAGGTGAAACATTCTTGCAGCATGACGTAATTTTCCGATGAGGCACGAGTCGGCACAGGTGGGCAAATTTAACTACCATAAGATAGGAATATGAAACATCCAAAGTCCGCACAAAATATGGACATGTTCAGCTCGTGTGTTGTGGCGTCATACACGTCAATTGTCGTAGGACTGTAAAAATAAAAGAAGAATCTTACATCTGTATGTTGAAAAGCTATAAGAGATCGAAGTTAATAAGTTACAAAGTTTCATGACGACACCCTGTACTTTGAGATTTTCAGTTTAAAAATGGGGGGGGGGAGGAATGTTCAAAATTGCTGTTGTCTTTGATACTTCCCGCTTCCAACGCGTCGGAGCTTCGAAACCGATTGTTCTTAACTCACCACTGCAAGTGTGTTTGAACTTTAAGAACGTGTATTTACACAGTACTGTCGCACCAGAAGATCATGGGAAAAGTTCAGTAATTTTAGTGAGTGTCAATCATTAAATTGCCGTGTGACGTATTATACTACATAGGTGAAGCACGTGTCAAGAGGACAAAGTTGTAACGATTAATTCCGTGGATGTTGCTTAATTGGGAAAGCATTCGGCTCCGGAGCAGAAGAATGCGTGTTCTCCTCGTCACAGGCAAAATTTGTGTTTTCACATTGGCGCCCGATTGTGGAAAATGGATCTACTGAACCTTGGGTTCTTCGAAAAAGGTGTGATGCTTCTTTGACACGTCGTCTGGAAGTAGTTGGAATGACTTCTTCTGCAGAGAGTTACTTCAAACATGGTTTGCAGCGGACCTAAAACCTGTGGTTTTGAGCCCCACCTTTCTCAAGGTTGAGGGAGGGGAATATGTGACGTACTACAGAGGTGAAGCACATGCCAAGACGGCAAAGTTGCAGCGATGAATTCCGTCCATGTAGCTTAATCGGGAAATCATTCGGCTCCGGAGCAGAAAGATCCGCCATAGGGAAATTAGTGTTTTCACAACCGTGCGCAGTGGTATCAGAATAATATGACCACCCTCGGAATCACAGTGTACTCGCCCAAGCGTGTCACAGAGTGTACGTGACAAAGTCAACCAAACGGAGAATAGGCGGCCGGCCAGGACAGATGAGCCATAGTGAGTAGCTTGCGCACAACGGACAGAGGTAGGGATTTAACGAACGGTCAGAAGGGAATCATCATCGGCTACCGCGTCATGGGCGGAAGCATCTCAGAAACAGCAGACTTCGTGGGCTGTTGGCGTGGTGCTGTAGTAAGGTACACCAAGAATGAACCGCTGGCACATCGAGTACTTTCCAATGTCATAACTGTGAAGCCACAGAGGAGAACGTTGCCTCAGTCGACTGGTAAAGGCCAATCGATGCGAAACATTGCAGCAATTGACCACGTAAATGAACGCTGGGGCACCCAGGTACGTGTCCCCGATAACATTAGAGCTAGCCCTCTTACGCATGGATCTTCGTAGTTGACGCTGCGTCAAGGCGCCCACGTTAACCCAGGTCCATCGGCAACGACGCCTGCAGTTCGCATGGAACTACCGTCATTGGACAGTGGAAGAGTGGGAAAAGGTAGCCTTCTCTGACGAATCGAAGTTTCTACTCCACAGAAGTGATGGGCGGTGGCGGATACGGCGTCAGAGAACGACAACCAACACCCGCATACCCTTGTCAGTCAAGTACAAGTTAGCAGTGGTAGTGCGCATGTCTGGGGGATGTTTTCCTGGTATTACTTGTGGCCGCTGGTACCATTGATGAATCCCTGAACGCCAATGGCTATACCTGTCTATATTCGCTAACCACATGCATCCCTTCATGTTGGATGTTTACCCTGGTGGTGATGGTGTCTACCAACAGGACAATGCTGCGTGCCACGTCACTAAAGGGGTGCATGACTGGTTCCAGGAATACGACAGCGATGTCTCCGCTCTCCCTTGGCCGGCGAAATCGCCCGACCTCTGCCCCATAGAGCACTTGTGGGACTATTTGGATCGACAGGTTCGACGTGCCGACCTACAATCTCGTCATATTCAGGACCCCCGTGCCTTGCTGCAGTCCAAATGGGCACGTGTGCCTCGAGTAACTTTGCATTGCGTCCATGCCACGCCGTCTCACCGTTGTCATCCGGGCCAAGGGTGGTTATTCCCATCATTAGGTAAGTGGTCATATTATTCTAATACGACAGTGTATTTTTAGTTTTGTCGTGAGGAACGACAAAAAATCATTTCGATTAATTTACTCTGTAGGTGTGTTCACATGAACATGTAAAACCAATTACACAGGCAAAAGTCGTTGATTTATTTTATTTTGGTTTCTCCATTCATTTCTTTTTAAAAAGATAAATAAAGAAAGCAAAGGAAAAAAATCTGAACTAAAGCGTTGCAACACTTAAGCTGTCTCTCCTGTTATGATGAAAAATTCTTACGTCCCCCCCCTCTCTCTCTCGTTCTTAAAGGCACATGCCTGAAGTGGATCACCTTTTTGGAAGAGGAAGCGTGCATATAATTTTGTATAGAATGCTGTCAAGTTCTCATCTCAACGGAGCCAAGTCAGTTTAACACTGTAAAGAAAAGCATTTCTTCTGATTCTGACAGCTTCCGAGAATTCGCCCGTGATTGAGAACTCTTCAGATTTCCTCCTGCTTCAGTTGAATTAGCCGGGTTCTTCGGCAGAATAATTGAAGCGGGATTCCGAAAATTAGATGTCAGATTTCGAAAGCAATTGTGATATATTATTTAGCAATTTTCATGGATAATTGATTCCTTTTTAAACACGGGAAAATTAAAACTGCAAATTGGTGTATTGAGTAAATTGCATCATCATCATATAATAGACAACATATGCAAGTTAAATAAAAGCTGAATGAAAAAGAAAGATTCCTCTTTATGTACTGGCGAAATAAAAGGAGTTTTATTGCACCACTTTGATTATCAGGGCGAAGAATTTATTTTTAAGTGCAGATGAATCCTTTAGAAAGCACCCACATTTCATCTGGCTTTTTAATAACAAAAAAAAAAAAAAAAAAAAAAAAAAAAAATTTAGTCCGGGCCATAGTCTGTTGACTTTCATATTTCGTTGCAGGTTTATTATAAACCTGCAGCGAAGATATGACATATATTTATTAGGTTCATTGAAATAACCGCTGCGAAAGTATTGACATTCCTTTCAATTGCGTTTCAGCTACTCGAAAATATGCCTCTTATGCATAAATTTCTATTCAAATTTATCAAACGTAGATATTTTCTTTTCACATTTGACATTTATACTCAGTAAAATTCGGTTCCTATATACGGATATATTTCTTTAAACTGCTCTCTATTCCATTTTTGGTTTCCTTTTCATAAGTTTGAATCCATTTAATCAAAATTTTAAATCCGTTTTTTTTTAGCTCGTCTTTTGTAAAAAAAGATCGTGCTTCTGTTATCGGTTTGTCCGTCTGTCCGTCTGTACCCACGGTATCGCTGCAACTATTAGTCCGATTTGAAAAATTCTTTTTGCATTCGGAAGCTTAAAATATGCGAATGATGATCCTTCATTTCGTTTTTTTTTACGAAGTACAATTTTGCCACTAGGGGGAGTAAATGCAGATGATGTCGAATTCAAAATTACGTTTTAATCCACATATTTGCTTCTAAACATCCGATTGAAAAAATTCTTTTATCTTTCGATTCCATTTATGTCGAAGAGTGTTTTAGATATAGTTTCCTTTTCAAATTACGCATAGATTTTCCGCTAGGGGGCGTAAAAGTAAATAACATTTTTTCCGATAACTCTTCTCCTAAAACTCCGATTTGCAAAATCTTTTTTTCAGCGGATACATCTCCTAATGGAAAATCTTTTGCATATAATTTCGAAGTTTTGGTAAAGAATACTTTGGCCTCCAGGGGACGTAAGTGTTAATTTTTGCTTCTGATGTTTTTGCCATAAAACCTGAGCTTCTGAAATATCGATTGAAAAAATTATTTCGTGGACTGATGCCACTCACATCGATAAACCTTTTCGGAATATTTTCTTCCTAAAATATCCCACAGTTTTTCCGCCAGGGGGCGTAGATGTATATCTTGTTTTTGTCAATATCTCTACTTCTAGGAGTCCGATTTGAAAAATTCCTTCTTTGTTGGATAGTGTTTCCAGTGTGACATGTTTTTCATATAATTTCAAAATTTTCAAGTAATTCATAGACTTTCCGCTAGGGGGCGTAAAGGTAAATTGCGATTCGCTCTATATCTCTGCTTCTAAATCTCCGATATGAAAAATTCTTTCTGCACCGGATACATCTCCTGATGGGAAATCGTTTGCACATAATTCTAATTTTTATAAAAAAAAATTGGTTTGGCCACCAGGGGGCGTAAATCTTAATTTCCACTTCTGATGTATTTGCAGCAAAATATGAGCTTCTGAATTCTCGATTAAAAAAACGTCGTTTGTAGACCGATAATACTCATGTCGACAAACCTTTTAGGAACATTTTCTTTTTATAATAGTGCATGGTTTCTACGCCAGGGGGCGTAGACGTATATCTTATTTTTGTCAATATCTCTACTTCTAGGGGTTCGATTTGAAAAATTCCTTTTTTGTTGGATAGTGTTTCCGATGAGAAATGTTTTTCCTATAAATTCAAAATTTTCACGTAAATCATTTAAGACTTTCCGCTAGGGCGCATAAAGGTAAATTGCGTTTTCTGCTCCTAAAACTCCGATTTGAAAAATTCTTCCTGTATCGCATACAAGACCTGATGGAAAATATTTTTCACATAATTTCTTATGTTTTGTAAAGAATGGTTTGGCCACCAGGAGTCATAAGTGTTAATTTCTGCTTCTGATGTATGTGTAGCAAAATCTAAGTTCCTGAAAACTCGACTAAATTTTTTTTTCTTGGACCGATACCGCACATATGGATAAACCTTTTGAGAATACTTTCTTCCTAAAATAATGCATGGTTTTCCCACCAGGGGACGTAAAGTCACATCTTATTTTTGTCGATAACTCTGTTTCTAAGAGTTCGTAAGCTCAAAAATCCGTTTACAACAATATCTGAGAGATTAAAGACCCGATTGAAAA
Source organism: Macrothele yani (assembly GCA_039090855.1). Classification (NCBI taxonomy): domain Eukaryota; kingdom Metazoa; phylum Arthropoda; class Arachnida; order Araneae; family Macrothelidae; genus Macrothele; species Macrothele yani. Next base: position 159,470,242 of record CM076997.1, on the reverse strand, counting down.
ACTTCTTTCTTCCGTCAGATACTATTGTTTTCCATACCGGTTCCATTGCCTTTGAATAGCTTTGATAAATTTAATTTGCGTCAGAACGGATTCAAAAGACTTGCTCATTACACCCGAAAATTCGGTGTCATCTTTCTTGTTTTTTTATTCATCCGGTTTCAAGAACACTGAACTTTTCCTGCCTTCCTTCACATGTCTTGATGGTAATAGGTAGAGGAATAAGTAATGTCGTTTTTTCCAAACGTTGGAAAACTTTATTTCGCAACAACAAAAAATAACAATTTAATCGGTAATGTATTCGCCACTAGTATTTACAACTGCTTCCCATCGTTCAACAAGTTGGTCGATGCCTCGGCGATAGAAATCCGCCGGTCGTGACCTGAAGAAGTCGTCCAACCACGTCCACAATTCCACGTCATTATTGAACAACACGCAGCGCAGATTGTTGGAAAACGATCGAAACAGATGAAAATCGGATGGAGCCAAGTCCGGACAATAATGCGGGTGCAGCAAACTTCCCAATTAAGCGCTTGAATGGCGGTTTTGGTCATATTGGCGATGTGGGGCCTAGCGTTGTCGTGTTGCAGCAGAACACCATATCGCCGATCGGGTCGCTTTTGTTGCATTGCGTCGTGGAGTCGATGCAGTTGTTGAACATAGAAGTCCGCGTTGACCGTCTCATTGTTCCGAAGAAGTTTGTAGTGGATGATTCCCTGCAAATCCCACCATACACACAACATCGTCTTCCGAGGATGCGACTTTTGTTTTGCTCGCGGCGTTCCGTGTTTCGTGGGACTGAGCCATTCTTTTCGCTGCTTCATGTTGACGTACAGACACAATTTTTCGTCACCGGTAACGATGCGGTACAGAAATCTTTCCTTGTGACCACGAGTAGCCCTGTGACGAGCAAGCAAACCGGCAGCAATTGTAAAACGTTGATTTCTGTTGCTGTCGTTCAGAACGTGCGGAACCCAAGCGCCGAGCTTTTGAACTTTTCCCATCGCATGAAGGTGATTCACGACTGTCTTCTGATCACAGTTCATTTGCTCAGCCAATTCTCTGGTCGATTGACGTGGGTTTTCGTGCAGCATCTGGTTCAATTGCTCTTCGTCGAACTCAACCGGGCGACCGGGGAGATTCATGTCCTTAAGGCCGAAATTGCCGGATTTAAAGCGCAAAAACCACCGTTGAGCCATCCTTTCAGTCACAGCATCTTCACCGTAGACAGCACAAATCTCGTGAGCTGCTTTCGTGGCTTTGGTCTCTCGATTAAACGCAAAGAGCAGCAGATGTCGGTAATGCTCCTTTTGTCTACTTGACATTCCATTTTAATGATCTGAAAACCAAATAAAATTAAATCAAATCACACACACTAGCATGTAGAGTGAATACGTATCTATCGCATAGTATATCACATGTTGCCACAATATTTTATTTTGGCACACAAATGGAACTGTGGAAAAAACCGACATTACTTATTCCTCAACCCAACACATGCACACGCAAGAACCTATAAACCAGGGACGTCACTAAGAAAATGAGGCTGGGCTTGAACCTACCTTGAAATATGTTTTGACCACCCTGTCGCCCATCCAGTTCAAAATGTGCTGTTTTCCAGTATATTTAACTTTAAAATATAACCTGCACTTTGCCAAATAATAAGTCCTAGGTTTTATCTCACGTAGCCCTACGTATTTTTCCTTAGGAAGCGCTTTGTTAACTTCTACGTAGAAAGGTTGTCAAAATAGCATCTGCGGGCCATGGAAATTCAATTGTTCTCCACTCTTCCAATTCCTTAGTTTAAGCTAGAAATCTGCACGAGCCCGAGCCGTGTCGGACCTTTGCTCATTTCTAAGTTGGGAAAACGGGCCGGGTCCGGGCCTTCAATATTTAATGTAAAACAGACACTGGTCGAGCACGTTTATTTATTTATTTATTTTTTATGTGCAAAACAATCGCTGTACTGTGCCTTTCTCGTTTTTAAATGTCACAACATACAACAGTAGGATAAGAGTGAATATATAGAAGTTTTCCGACATCCTCCTCCTACAAAACAATTGGAGTGTGTCAGCTTCTTTAGGTTTTCAATGTGAATGTGGTCGCTTCTCTCTTTCTCTAACTTTCACCCTTCTCTCATGCTTCAGGGCAGGCTATTAACTGCAGCATTTACAAACCGAACTACCCGCTCGCAGACGATCTTTTTTATTGTTCTGGTCGGCGGCACTTTTTTCTCTAGAAAAGCTTTTAAGTAGTGTTAAATGGCACGGGAGAAATGGGCTGGGAGATACTTACTTCTTTGTATAAATCTGTGCCGTATTTTTCCCAATTTGTACTCTCAGGGAGTCAGCAGATGACAAATGAAGAATATGTGCATGTTGACAATGTAAAGTAGAACGATCGGACTCATATTTCTGGGTATTTCGTACTTTTCTAATTACCCCCCCCTCCTTATTCACCAAGGATATTCCGTGTCCGGCGGTAGGCAATGATAATTTGAAAACCCAGAAAATTTGAAAGGCATGGAAATTGTGGTTTACATGCAGTATTTTTGAGTATACAAGCCCCCCCCTCCCCCTCCTCAGACGTCACGGGAATTATACAGAGTCACAGAAACATTCTGAATTAACGTTTATTGTAATAGAATATGTGTAGCAATTAAGAAAACGAAAACTCTTCTGGAGTCCAATGACCGAGAGCACCAGGTGTCAAATTCGTGTTTCAGTAATTGTTGAAATTTTACGGGCCGGGCTTTAATTAAAAAATTTGAAACGTGCCAGGTATATACGGGCCGGGCCTTGGACGTGTGGGCTTGGGCCGGGCTTTCCAAATTAAGGCCCGTGACCTCTAGGTTCAGCCTCTTCTGGCCAGGGGGTCTAATGAGGAGGGTGAATAGGAATTCACTGAAGGAGTCACTAGTAATTGCTCTGTTTTATTTACAAAACAGGGGATTCCAACTCGGAAAGTGGAATCTAAAGCTACACTAGGTTGAAAAGTCTTAACGGATTCATCCTAGAGGTTGAAAAGTCTTAACGACTTTTTAACCTCTAGGGTGAATCCAATCGTGAGATAAGGTGAGGACATAGCATCGGTAAATTGGGTAATTGTATCAGATGAGTGATTCAATTGCTCAATTTATACTATAAAGCAAGGAATGCTTTAGAACTTGATTTCTTTTTTTTCTTTTTTTCTTTTTTTTTTTGGTAATAACTTTTATGTATCTTTAAGAAATGGTTAAATGTACAGTTTTATAGCCTTATTTCACAAAACTCCTAAATATGGAATTTACTCTTGATATATACAATAACTTTTGTCTTAAGCAATTTACAGGCTGATACCTAGACATCTTACAATCACCTACACGATTAATTCAATACCCGGCTTCTAAGGGTATAATAATAGCTGGTGCACAAAATGCGGGAGAGGAGAAGAAATATCCTGTGCCATAATAACTAAAATTCATGCGATATGCTATCTATACAATATCCGATCTTGCAACAGAATTTCGAAATCAGTTCTTTTGACAGACGATTGAAATTTAACAGGTGATCAAACCTGAAATATCCTCGCGCATCTTTCCTATTGCCTTAATGTTTTTGTCATACGGATACGGAAAAAGTGAGAAAGGAGTTTTTACGTTAATATACGAAAGGAATTGTGGAAAAGTTTCTGAAAATTCAGAATTTTCATTTAACACATCATAAAACGGAAATTTACTGTCAATATATGAAAGAAATTGCGGAAAGGTTTCTATAAATTCAGAATTTTCATTTAACACATCATAAAACGGAAATTTACTGTCAACATGAGAAAGAAATTGCGAAAAGGTGTCTGAAAATTCATAATTTTCCTATCGTACGAAAAATCCGTGAAATTTCGGTTTTTCTCCATTATTTCACGGAAAAGGTTGCATCAGAAATATACTTCATTAATTCAGGAAACGAATCACGGAAAGTGGCATGTGTTTTTCAGAAATTTTTTTACAATGCACCCACCCAAGAAATTGGATCGACATACACACACACGCCAACAAATTAGTCAACACACGCACGTAGTCACAACATACCTCGGAGAGGTGGAATCACACAGGCACACCACAAGAGAGATGAAATCGACGTGCACCTGCACACCCACTAGGGATGAAATTGAAGAAACACACACACACACACACACACACACACACACACACACATACACACACACAAACAAGATGGAGTTGACTTATAGGCACGTACAGACCCTGAGAATATTGTTAACAAACATGCCCATTCACATGCCGAAGCTGAAGTTGATGCACACTCACGCGAGCACAGGAGATGCAGAACACACTAACAATTGAGTCGACACATTGTCCGAGTACACCCCAGAGATGAAATTCACACCTGCATACCACAGAAAGATGGAATCAAAGCACACTTATATACCCACCTCAAAACAAACATACACAGGAGATGGAGTTGGCATGCAAGCGCTTTCAAATCCTGGAGATGGTGTCGACAAACAGGCACACACAAAAGCTGGAGATGGAGTTGACGTGCCCACACTCCAGAGATGGAATTTACATAAGCACGCCACAAAATAGATATAATCGACGCGCATCTTCACACCCACCACAGATGTAATTGAAATACACGCACACAGTCTTCAGAATGTGTGCGTGTATGAATATCAACTCCGGAGGTGGAGTTGACATTCATACACGCACACATTCTGAAGACGAAACTGACAAACATACAGACACATAGACCCACTGGAATTAATTTCAAAAGACACTTACAAGGGAAACTATTAGACCTCCCGACGACAATCGTCACGGAACGTTCTGTGGTGAACAAGCGTGACACCAAACTAACAGGTGTGAAATACGACATTTCTCAATCGCTCGCAACCCCTAGAACAATGGCTTATAAGAGTGAGACGACCGCCTGTAATGTATGCAGACATAAAGTATCAAACAGCATGTAAATGTGGGTGAGATGTGATTGGGTGATACTGCGCATGTCTGGAAGGTGTCCTGCGTTGTGTACGTCAGTGATTGTTAAACGTGAGTAGTGTGAGACAGCGCACGGGCCTGTTCGTACGCATACAAATATTGTGTTGTGTGTTTTAAGAAAATGGCTTGTACCCCTCATGCTGTAGTACAGATACTATTGAACGAGGTGACGTAGAAATACCAAGTGGACGACACGGCTCCAACGTACATCGACAGGCGAATCGCAAGGCAGTTGTATAGCGTTTTGGAGCAACATGTCGTTGGAGGCGCTGACATGTTTGAAGGACAGACATTGTGGCGTGATAGTGATGAAACGTCGGACACGTTATCTGAACATAGTGATACACCGGGTAAAGCATTCACGAACAGTTTTTCGAACAAACCATGCAGAGTGTCTATGACAATGTGAAGGTCGCAAAGAAAACCGTTGCAGCAACTGCCCGTAAATATAAGATATCACCAGAAAAAGTGCCGCAAATAGTAACAGCTGTTGAGAGTGGTGGTACGATGGAACACAAAACTGCACGCATTCGCCAGCATATGTACACCAAATTCCAAGATGAGTGTAACTCGTGACTCTCAATTCACTACTGGCATTTAAAGACGTGGACGAAGGAAGCAGCTAATGCAATTTTAAAGCCAGCGCATATTTTCTACACAAATCCAAACGCCGCAATAAAATCTCATCATGCAAGATCACGAGGTTTGTTGCCAGGCTGGATGTTACCCTTGTCACGGCAGTAAGGAACGGTGCATTGGAATTTGTACGAGATGTTATGGACTACATTACTGCCAATGCATTTGATGCCGACATGGTGTTCAATACAAACCAAACTCGATTGGAATACGAACTCACGTCAAACAGGACGCTATCACTGACTGAGGAGAAGACAACTGAAGCTGTTGTGTAATCCGTTGCACCGACTATCCACTCCTATACCATTCAGGTGCTTATGTCCATGTCAGGACGCCTTGCAAAGAAACTGTACATCTGCTTTCAGGAAGCGGGTGGTAAGTTTGGAAAACGTGTTTTCGAAACAGTACGAGGTAACCAACCTCCAAATACTGAATGTGACTGCAGCACCAGTGGTAAGATGTCCACAGCTCACGTTCTGTCCTGGATGCGTAAGTTACTGGAACCAGAGCTAACAGGGCCTTCCCTTCTCTTACTGGATTCGTGGTCTGGTCAAAGCGACACTAGCTTGCCAGCCAAAGCCTTTGGTGGCAGGGACGTCAATTTGCACGCAAAAATCATACCACCGAAAGCCACCAAATACTTCCAGCCCCTTGATGTGCATTTCTTTCGACAATACAAACTGTTTGCACGACGCATGGAAGAATACATATGTTCTGATGATGTGCATGGCGTCAACCTGCATGACAGAATCTTCATTTTTAAAGTTGCATTCATCTATATACAACCAGTTGTGTGCACCACAGTACCAGCCTATGCTTCGATTTGCGTGGAAGGCGTCTGGATACTGGCCGCACGAAAGGCCTCTTCCGTTTCGTAATGTGTTGGACATCAATTTTGCTGTGCGTGACATGTGCAGCGCTCCTGACTGTGATTTCAGTGCCGTCATTATCTGCTCGTGGTGCGATATTCACCTTTGCTTGCAGCACTACCTTCTCTCAACACATGACCATGACGTGAAGTGAGGTATGTATATGACATTTGCTACTTAAGGTGTTGTACGTGATCTCTCTCGACATTTAGGTGCCTCATATCTAGCAGGTAAATGTTGTTTGACATTTAATGGCTGCATACATTACAGGCCGGCGTCTCACTTTTATAAGCCATGTTCTAGGGGTTGCGGGCGATTGCGAAATGCCGTACTTCACACCTGTTAGTTTGGTGTCATGCTTGTCCACCACAGAACGTCCCGTGACGATTGTCGTCGGGAGGTCCGATAGTTTCCCTTGTTAGTAATTCAAAATAATGTATTTTATCTTTTGATGGAGTGGATATATACACACACCCTTGAAATAATGTTAATATGCCGGCACGCACACACCGTAGAGGTGGAGTGTTCACACACACACACACACACACACACACACACACACACACACACACACAGTATATGGATTTGACGTATAGGATCGCACACACCCTGGAGGTGAAACTGACAAACAGGCACACGCACCTGCTGGAGATGGAGTTGACATACACACACGCGAGAAATGGAATGCAAGCGCACATTTTCACAACACGCCCTACAAATGCAATCCAAAAACGCACACCACAAGAGAGATGGAATTGACGTGCGCCTACACACCACCAGAGATGAAATCGAAATGCACACACGCAGAAGATGGATTTGACATACAGGCGCGCGCACACCGTCGAGATGGAGTTGAGATACAAGCAAGCACACATCCTGGAAATGGGGTACACAAACACACGCAGATCCAAGGAATGGAGTTGATAGCCCCCGTCCCCCAAGATTTAATCCACACACGGACAGCACAACAGAGAGTGAATCGACGTGAACCTACACACCCACTACAAATGAAATCGCACACACAGGAGATGAAGATGATATAAATATGCCCGGGAAATGGAGCTGATATCTCATAGCCAGGAATGGAGTTGACACACACACACACACACACACACACACACACACACACACACACACACACACACACACAAGATGGAATTCCTTATTTATATCAGGCACGACTTCACCAGGATCCAAAGCAGACTGCTATGATTCGTGAATAGGATGCCTAAAATGACAATTAAATGTTAGAGGTATGTGCTCAATGTGTTGCCTATAGCTATACACTTAATGGGTTAGCCTAGGTACATGCTTAATGGGTGAGTCTAGATATGTGCCCAATGTGTTACCAACTTGGGCTGTACAATCAGACACTTTTATTGCATAAAATATACTATGTAATTCAATTTGTGTGTATTGAAACGAAGAGGGAAATTAGGACATTGGAATGAAAAGGGGAAAGATTAGAGCAGTTAAAATACACTCGGAGGCGTAGATTCCTAAAAAGAGCTCTTTGCTCCAGCGAGGAACGCGAAAAAGAAGTTTGTTGAGAGCATACCCATCAGGATATCTGGATGGGCGAGAAGAATTTCGTGATCAGACGAAAAAAGATTCGTAATTTTTAACTTAAGGTTCTGTTGTGAAATAGGTAGTAAGGCGCCCTTGTTAAAGATAACCATAATATGGCGTCCCGACACTTGTGTGGAGGTGCACTGTTCTGTTGGAACAGGCCCAACCCATCAGCTTGAATGCAGGACATGAACGGATGTACCTCGTTAGAAAGGATGCGCACATTGCGTTGGCCGGTCACAGACGCTTGTAGACGTACCAGGGGTCCCAGTGAAGTCCAGCTAAACACACCCCATACCATTACGGACCCCCTACTAGCCGGGTCAGTTCCCTGTTGACAGGCGGGATCGATGGCTTCATGGGGTTTGCGCTACACACGAATCCTTCCATCTGCCCGATACAGTTGGAAATTCGATTCGTCAGACCAGGCTACTTGTTGCCAGTCATCAAGTGTCCAGTGGTGGTGATGCCGTGCCCAAGCGAGGCGTATAGCTCTGTGTCGTGCACCCATGAAGGGGATTCGAGTTGGGCGTCGGCTCTCAAAGCCCATATCGTGCAGGGTACGTTGTACAGTCCGGACGCTGTTGCTTGCTGAGGCTCCAGCATTGAATTCCGACGATACCTGCGAGAATTTTGCATGCCTATCGCGTGAAACGATTTTTGACAGCCGAAGATGGTCACGTTCACCCAATGTCTTTTTACGGCCACACTGGTATCGTAGCTTGGAGGTTTTGGCGGGATTCTTGTAGTCACGGTACACCCTTGCAATGGTCGTTCGTGAAAATCCGAACTTTGTTTCTACCTTTGAAATACTATGGCCCGTCTCACGATCGCCAACTATGACACCGAGTTGAAAATCGTTTAAATCGTTATTACTTGTCATTCTCATGCAGAAAACAGGTCTGACAGCTGGCAAGGATGTCTATCGCTTTATATACGCTCTGGCGGATGCAACCGAGTAAGCGTATAGGTGACGTTGCTATGTATTTTGCATGAGCTCGTCTGTACCAGTTTTTCTGGCACTTCAGTGTATATACAACCTGAGGACCGGCTTTCGGTTAATAGAGCGTTCAGAGTCAGAATGGGAAAAGCCGCCGATTTATCGGAGTTTGATAAAAGACAAATTGTGATGGTACGACGCCTCGGAACTAAGATCTCGGAAACGGCGCGCTTTGTGGGTTGTTCACGTACCGCTGTAGTGAGCACGTATCAAAAGTGGTACACATATGGCCAAGCAAGTAATCGTTGTCCATCCGTGTGTCGTCCGCAGCTCATTGATGCCAGAGGACAGCGGAGACTGTCGCGCATATTTCCCAGCGACGGCAGGGTCACAGGGCGACAAATCACCCGCAGCTACAACAGCTGCAACAACAGCTGCGATCAGGGCAATGTGTCACAGAACACAGTTTATCGCAGCCTTCTGGGCTTGGGCCTGCGTAGCCGAAGACTCAGCCGTGTCCCCATGCTCAATGCCCATCATCGCCAACAACGTATGAAATGGGCCCGAGATCATCGCGATTGGACAGTGGATGATTGGAAGAAAGTGGTCTGGTTTGACGAACCAAGACTCCTGGTGCATCACGTAGACGGCCGAGCGCGGATACGCCGATTACCAATGGAGGATATGGCACCTGGATGTACTGTTGGGTGGAAACAGGCTGGTGGGGGTGGTGTTACGCTGGTGGCGATGTTTTCTTAGGACACATTAGGCCCCACTGTCCCAATAGCACAATCCCTGACAGGTGTGAGGTATCTGAACATCGTTGCAGACCAAGTTCACCCATTCATTGCAAGTGTGTTCCCTGCTGCTGATGGCCACTACGAAAAGGATAATGGGCCATGCCACACTGCCAGAATCGTCAAGGAATGGTTCGAGGAACATGTTGGGGACTTTCTGTTAATGACCTGGCCTCCAAATTCAACTGACGTGAACTCAGTCGAACATTTGTGGTTTCACTTGGAAAAGTGGGTTCGTGCAAAAACACCACCACCCCGAAATATATGGGAACTGGTGGACCTATACTGTTCACATTATGGTACCAGATACCCCAGGATACCTATCGCCACCTCATCGAATGACCGCTGTTTGGCTGACCAAAGGGGGTTCTGCAGCTTATTTGGTAGGTGGTCATAATGTAATGGCTCATCTGCGTGTATTATTCATCGGTGTGGTATTATTCATCCGTGTGTATTATTCATCGGTGTGTATTATTCATCTGTGTGTATTATTCATCGGTGTGTATTATTCATCCGTGTGTATTCCCTCGTTGCGATGCGATGGCATTTGTAGAGCCAGAACGTAACAATATATTACATCATGTATATCATCATCATCATCATTGTCAACCATTATCAATCCACTGCTGGACGAAGGTCTCCCCAAGTTTCCTAAACAACGGTCTGTCTCGTGCCAGTCTCCTCCATGTCACTCCCGCATACTTTCGAATTTCATCCACCCATCTTCCATGTGGTCTTCTTCTGGGTCTTTTTCTGTCCCTTGGAATCCAATCTAAAATTTCGGCTGTCCATCGATGATCTGTCCTTCTGGCAGTATGTCCAGCCCATTGCCATTTCAGGGATTTAACTCTGATCATGATGTCTTCCACTCTCGTCATTTTTCGGATCCACGAGTTCCTCTTCTTATCACTCCTGGTTACACCAAGCATGCACCTCTCCATGCTGCTTTGAGTTGTCTGCAGCCTTTGTATGTCTCTTTTAGTTAAGGTCCACGTCTCTGCACCATACGTAAGCACTGGAAGGATGCATTGATCAAACACTTTTCTTTTAAGACATAATGGCATATTGCTCTTGAAAAATATGCTGTTCCTTCCAAAAACTCTCCAGGCAAGTTTTGTACGCCGATTAATTTCTTCACCAATGTGACCCTCACATTGATATCTGCTGTCCAAGATAAACGTACGTGTCTGTTATCTCCAGCTTTTCTCCATCAATCGATAAATCTTCATTTCTTGTAAAAGCATTGTACATCACTTTTGTCTTCTGAAAGTTCATTTTTAATCCCACTTCTTTACTCTTGTCAGCAAGTTCCTGGATCATACTCTGTAGCTCTGATGGGGTAGTTGCAAAAATGACTATGTCATCAGCAAAACGAAGGTGGGTTAGATAATCTCCATTAATCTTTATCCCTTTGTTTTCCCAGTTCAGTGATTGAAAGACATTTTCCAATGTGGCATTAAAGAGCTTCGGAGATATGGTGTCACCTTGTCTCACTCCCTTTCCAATTTTTATGTGTGTTGTATTTTCAAATATCCGAATCTTTGCACTTGCATTTTCATAGATGTTATTAATAATATTAATGTATGCATCTTCAATACCGCAGGATTTCAGAGCCATTGTAACTGCTGATGGTTTCACCGAATCAAAGGCTTTTTCATAATCGATAAAAGCCATGTACAATGGAAGCTCATATTCCCTCGCTCTTTCAATTAGTTCTCTCAGTACGTGGATATGATCTATTGTGCTGTAGCCACTCCTGAATCCAGCTTGTTCTCTCGGTTGAGCCATGTCCAGTGTCACCTTCAAGCGGTGTGAAAGAACTTTAGTGAAGATTTTATAAACCACTTATAGGAGGCTGATAGGTCTGTAGTTCCTGAGATCCTCAATGTCACCTATACTCTATACGAATACCAGAATGCTAAAGAAATAAGTCGTTTGCACGCAGAATCAGAGAAATTGAGGAATATTTCACGGTTACATACAAAAGGGACCTATCACACACACACACACACACACACACACACACACACACACACATCAGCACAATCATTAGCCTCATCAAAAATTCTCAATCTGCAACAGGATGAAGGTCTTCCCAAGTCTCTTCCACAACTCTCTGTCTAGCACAGATCTCCACCACGTTACTCCTACATGCTTTCAGATTTCATCTGTCTATCTACCACGAGGTCTTGGGGGCCCTTTCCTGTCCCTTGGTACCCAGTCTGATATTACATTTGTCCAACGATGGTCAGTTTTTCAAGCAATATGTGCAGCCCATTGCCACTTGATGGTTTTAATCCGTTTCCTGTCTTTCTTTTTTACACCAAGAACAAATCTCGTAAGAGTGATACTTATTATTAATATTTTTTTCTTAATAACCGTTAATTAAATAGGCTAAATGATAATGATGTTATTTTTATTAATTTTAGTGTCTCGTAAATGCGTAATAACTTCTATTTTAATAAGATTTTAAACGCAGTAAATATGTGTGGGAACCTTTTTTAGACTGCAAATATTTCTTTGTTGCATATAGGGTGCCAGTGAGTCTCCCTAATTAGGCTGATGGCGGACAGGATACTTTGGGTCTCAGATTTCAGGGTGCGCAAGACTCCGAAGTTTTTAGCATAAACTGTTTTTTCATGTTCGGTGTCTGGCTCCAAATAGAAAGCGGTTCCAACAGGCAAAATTTTGGCTGGTGATGGGAGGACAATGTGTTTTCAAAAGTAGCTAAGACTTTGAATTTCAGTCGGACGGTTGTCAACTCCTGCGGCTACGTGAATGAGTGGATCACAGGCAGGGGAGTTCTAAAAGAAAGTCGGAATTTATTCTTAGCACATGCGAGTTGGGGATATTCCGGAGCGCGCGAAGGGAGAATGGAAGAATCTTACCTTTGAGAGAAAATGGGGTGGCAACCGCAGAATCAAGCTCGTATCCTGTGAAACCGCACGATCACCAATTAACGGAAAATAAAAATAAAAGTAATCTCATCAGTTGATGATTTAATGTTCATGAATACTTTCACTGGAAAAAATAAACGGTGTGAATTCACGGAAAATTTCTGAAAATAACGTGCGGCAAAGTTCCCGTGAAGTATCCTACTTTTAACGAAATTTCCGTTTTTAAAAGTGCCCGTTTCTTTTAACTTCCGTATTTTCACAGATTTTTCGTATATAGTCAGTAATTCCGTTTATTTTAGAAGAGTCCCTTTCAAGTTTTTCCGTATATGTTCAGGAGTTTCGCGAAATCGAAGACGCTGTTTTTTCATCCCTTTAAGCCAGAGAATCCTTTGGCACCGGTGGCTGGACTCCAACTCAAGTCGATTGGGTTACGTCTACAAAAGCCGCGTGTCTTAACCACTGAGCCAGAAAGTCTTAGGAATTGCACTCACATTCAAGGTAAAACTAATATTGCTATGATATACACGGTCGAGTCACATTATTGTGACCACCAGTTAATATCCAGAATAACCGCCGTGTGCAGCGTGAAAAGCAGCTATATAGACGGGCTGCGAGAGATTCAGTAAGGTACTAGAAGGTGTTCACAGGTATATGGAACCATGCTGACTGCAGTGCATCTGACAGCTGCTGGAGGGTGTGCGGTGGAGGATCCGTAGAGCGAACAACACGATCGAGGTGGTCACACAGACGATCAATTGGGTTTAAGTCTGGAGAAATAGGGCGCCAGGAAAGTACTTTAACGTCTTCATCGTGCTCTTCCAACTACTCTCGGACATTTCTAGCTGTGAGACACGTCGCACAGTCATACTGGTAAATCCCATCCGCCCCAGGGAAGACAATCAGCATGTATGGGTGTACGTGGTCTGCAAGGATGGATTCATAACGAATTCGGTACATAGTGCCTTCCACAGGTATGAGTGGACCCAGGGAATGCCACGACAACATTTCCCAGACCATAACCCTGCCCCCCCCCCCCACCAGCTTGTGTACTTCCAGCAATGCTTGAAGAGTGTTTGTTTTCCGATGTATCTCGCCTTATACGCCAACATCCATCCGTTCGATGAAGTAGAAAACTTGACTCATCGGAGAAGGCAATCCTTTGCCAATCAGCGCAGGTCTAATTCCGATACTGCAGTGCACATGTAAACCTTTTCTGCCGCTGCACCTTCGTTAGCATAAGTGCAGTAGCCGTCAGTGTGCATCGAAACCCCATACGCAGCAGGGTTCGTTGAACTGTCGTTTTAGACACACTTCCGGTAGCCCCTGATTCATTCGGCCAGTGAGTTGCCCCACTGTAACGTGTCGATCGGCCCTCACGCACTTTCGCAGCCGACGTTCACCTCTCACATCAATGGCATGTGGTGCTTCGCAGTTTTCACGTCGCTTATTCGCAATGTTGCCATTTCTCCAATCACGATGCACTTTAACCAGAGCAGAACGCAAACAGTTCACAAACTGCGCTGTTTCAGAAATACTGCCACCCTTGGCCCAAAAGCCAATAATAATCCCTTTTGGCAAATCTGATAAATCACTCCTTTTATCGATGAGAGCAACGAGTGATATGTTTTCAGAATGCCTACAGCACACCTTAAATACCCAGCACACGACACTTTCCTTCTTTCATTGGGTACGCGCCGTTGACGTCAAAAGTAGGAGGTGGTCACAATAGTGTGACTCGACAATGTATTTCCTTCTTTTTTCATTAATGCGAATGATCCAGTCATTTTATTTTCTGTTGGAGCTTACTATTTTTTTGAATACGTTTGAAATAATTTTGTTATCTCGGTAGGAAGACTTTTCACAAATTAAGTATTGTTGGTTTTTTTTCCAGCGTGGTATTTCGAAGCAACAGAATGCTTTGGAACTTGACCTATTTTTTAAAACTGATGATAGCTTTCATGTATCTTTAACAAAAGGTTAAACATACAGTTTTATAGTATTATTTTCAATACTCCTAAATATAGTATTTACTCTTGGTAGCTACAATAGCTTTTGTCTTACGCACTCCACAGGCTGCTACATATAGACATCGTACAATCATTTGCCCAATAATTTAAGTATCCGATTTCTCACGGTAACACAATATACACTATATTGACAAAGGTCACCTGACACCCCCTTCAAAACCAAGTGAACGGATCCGCTGCGTTATTAAGATGCGCTATACAGCTTCAAATGGTATAAAAACAAGCCTGGAGCTGACCGCGATCATATCGCACTGTGAGGTTGAATGAAAATGTCGCGGCGGCAAAGAACTGACTTTGAGAAAGGAAAGATTGTTGGATATTATATTAGTGGGTTGTCCATAAGGGAAACAGAGAGGTGTTTAAACATACCCAAGTCAAATGTTTTGGATGTAATGTATAAGTGGTAGACACATGGCGTGTCTGAAGCAGGAAAATGTACCGGCAGACCAAAGAAAATCAGTGATAGGGGCTATGAAGCCTCACTAGAGTCATCATAGCCAATCGACGGAGTACAGCCCAAGACGTCAGTGTACGGGTGAGTAAAAATGCCAGAATCTCGGCATATACACGTACCATTTGCAGAGAACTTCATTCCATGGGTTGCCGTGGTCGTGCGGCTGCTCATAAGCTTTTCATCTCCACTCGGAATGCTACTCGTGGTTTAGCATGGTGTGAAGAACATTTATCGTTGACATCAATGGAAACGGGTCCTATGGACTGATGAATCCAGATACACGACCCATCAGTCTGATGGCCATGTGTGGGTTTGGCGGCAGCCGGGAGAACGCTATTTACCACAGTATACTGTTCCTACGGTAAAGTTTGGAGCTGGTAGTGTACTCGTGTGGGGGTATTTTTCGTGGTATGGTCCGGGCCATTGGTTATCGTGGACAAACCTGTTAACCAGCATGTCTACCTAGATATTCTGGACAATTATGCACTACCAACTCCGTGGTAATACTAGCATTGTTGGTACCAGCAGAATAATGCACCTAACCATAAAGTAAGGACTGTTACGGCGTGGTTTGACGACAATTCTGTATCGCGTGTGGACTGGCTAACACAGAGCCCTGATCTCTAATCCCATAGAGCACCTATGGGATGAATTAGAGCGCCGCATAAGAAGTTTGAAGACAAGGCCTGCTACTAGGCAACAGCTAGCAGCAGCATTATGTACTGACTGGAAACGCATAGTGTTCCAAAACCTTGTCGAAAGCATGTCTCAAAGGGTCAGTGCATGCATTAAGGCCATAGGTGGACCGACACCGTACTAATGTATGTCAATAAATGCTATGTTGTGTTTGTAAATATAGTGTATAATGGCCGGTGCACAAAATGGGGGAGAGGAGAAGAAATATCCTGTGCCAGAATGATAAAAATTCTTGAGATATGCTATCCACAATATCCGATCTCTCTACCGAACGAAATCAGTTCCTTTGACAGACAAATGAAATTTAACAGTTAATCAAACCTGAAGTATTGGCACGAATCTCTCCTATTATTAGAATGTTTTCGTCATATGGATAAGGAAAAAGTGAGAACGGAATGTTCCTGTTAATATACGAAATGAATTGCGGAAAGGTTTCTAAGAATTCAGTATTTTCCTGTCGTACGAAAAATGCGTGAAATTCAGATTTCATCCTGTCATTTCACGGAAACGGCTGTAACAGAAATATGTTTTATATTTCTCGGAAAGTGGCTTGTGAATTTCAGAAATTTTTTTTATAGTGTTGGCATGTATCATTACGTAGCGGTGCTACTCGAACCTGTAACTGTGATAACCTGCTGAGAAACTGAAGTTCGTGAGTCAAACCTGCAGCACACTTAGATACAATCTCTCCATGCTTCATTAAATTCTTCAAAGCCTCTGTGCGTAATTTTTTTTCCATACTTCTGATACATAAATAAGAACTGGAAAGATGCATTGATTAAAAAAATTTTTCTCTCGAAACAAAACGGTAAATTTCTCTAAAAAATTGTCTTATAGTTTTCCCAAATGTTCTAAAGCCAAGGTTTATGCACGTTTCATTTCTTCTTCGATGTGGCCATCACTTGATATCTGTTGTTCAATTTAAACGCAGGTGTCAATTACTTCTAAAATTTCCTCACATATCTCAAAATCCTCAACTCGTGTAAAATTATTGTAGAACAGTCTTGTTTTCTGTAAGTTCATTTCTATTCGCAGTTCTTTTCTATTTTCAACAAGTTCCTCGACCAGGGCTGTAGCTCTAAGAGGGAACTTGCAAAAAAGAATGTCATCAGCAAAATGAAATCGCGTTTGACATTTTATATACTTATATACGTAGTTTCTGATGAACTCTTACTATTGGACATCTGAATTAGTGTATTCGATTCCAAGGGATAGGTTGGATTTGGAAGGCATATACAGGAGGAAGGTGGAAAAGAATGGGTGAAGACAGAGAGATCTGTGGAATAGACTTTGGGAGACCTTCATCCAACAGTGGGTTGACGATGTGTGTATCGTGGGGAACTGAAAGTACATATGTTAATATTATAAATAATATCCATGAAAATGTAAGAACGAAAGCTCGGCTGTTCGAGTACACATCACCGATGAAAATTGGAAAGGGACTTAGACCAAATGACAGAACATCTCCTAAGCTCTTCAATGCCACATTGACAAATGTCTTTCAGTCATCGAACCGGGAAGACAAAAAGATAAGCTTTAATGTTGATAGTTTAAACCACCTTCGTTTTGCTGAAGACAGTCGTTTTTGCATGTAGAGATAAGCTTAAATGTTGATAGTTTAAACCACCTTTGTTTGGCTGAAGACAGTCGTTTTTGCATGTACCACCTTTGAGTTGCAGAATATGATCATAGAACTTACTGGCAAGAGTGAAGAAGTGGAATTGAAGATGAAATTAGAGAAAAAATTAGGTACAATTGTTTTACAAAAAGTAAAGAATTAGACTTTGTAGAGGCAAATTTAGAAGTAACTGATGCCTTGATCTATCTAAAAGCATCCTTCCAGTTCTTACTTATGGATCAAAGGCATGGGCCTTAACTAAAAATAGATTTGCAGAAGCTGTGGTCAAGTCCAAGGATGCCTCCAGAGATGCATGCTTGGTGTAGCCAAGAAAAATTGGAAAAGGAACTCGTGGATCATAAAAAGGAAAAAAGTGGAAGATATCAAGATCAAATTAAAGATTTTTAAAGAACTTCCAGTAGCAAGTGCTGGACATATTACTACAACTGACAACCGTTTGCTAATAATTTAAATACTAGATGGGGTACTAAAAGATAGAAAAAGACCCAAAAGAAATCCTGTGGACCGTGGGTGGATGAAATTCTAGAGCATTCCGGTGTGACATGAAAAGGAATTGCTCAAGACAGAGTGGATACTGGACACTTCAGTGTGGCTAATATGTTCAACTGTTTTGCATATTCAAGAAAGTTTTGAAGGAAAAAAGAGTCCAAAAGAAACATCATTCATTATGCAAAATATTTTATTGTTTTCATCTTTGTCAATATTAACTATACACATAAATACAATGAGAATTTCCATCTTTGCTTTTACGAAAACATATGAATTTATACAAGATGTCACTACCATTTATACAGCAATACTGTGGTAACATCATAGAACCGTTTTACAAGGTTTTCTTGTGAGAAGGAATTTTACGTAGACTAGTTCAACAAAGAGAAGGCAAACATTTCTTTTCAAAATACTTCCTTTTCCTTTGAATATGTTTTGACGAATTAAAGGACTTTTTAAGCTGGTCCACCAGCTGCATTTTTCTGCAACTGAACTTAGTTCCTTGCCTTATTTCTTTATTTCCTAAAACTACGTGAGTATAACACTTTATGATCGCATGTAATTTCTGAACCGTGAAGTCCAGCAGCTCAATCATTTATCAAAAGACTTCGGTCGGTAATACGATCAAAAGACTTGGATCGGTAATACGATAATTTATTAAAAGACTTGGGTCAGTATTTTCTCAGTCAAATAAGTTTACATTTTAATAATACACTTCGTACAACTGAAACTAAAAACAACAGATCATTGCCTCTTTAGATCCGAAAATTTGTAATTAGGAAATGATATTTTATCATGTTTTAAGATAAATTAATCTTGTTTGATTTAAACTAGCAATAATCTTAAATCAAACGAGATTAATTCCAGTTTGATTTAATCTTACTCGTTTCACACAAATCAAATTTAAGGTGCGTTAATCCCCTATTAAGAAAAAAATTGGCTAAATTAAATTAATTTGTTTTTTTGACAGTGATTCAAAAGAATTTATTGCACGACACAATAATCAGTGTCTAATGAAGAAAAGTAATAGTGTTTCAAAAAACTTAGTCTGATTTAAGACAGACTGATCTGATTTAATATAAATCAATCGTACTAAAACATTTCAGTCTAAGAGGAAGACAAACTAAGCTTACGTAAAGAAATAAAGCCTTACTGCAGTTCAGTTTTAATGCAATTTTAGACATAGCAGATCAAATTTCAGATAAATTACATTAATATATGAAACTAATTAATTTTTTGTAGGCAATCATTCACGAAAAATTAACACCATATAGAATAAAGTGCGTTGTATTTAGAGCAAAGCAGTCGAATTATAGAGATTACGTCTTTTATTTTATTTTATTTTTTTTCGGACAATTTAATCTGAGGTAAAACATTGGCCTTGCAGGAAAAATTTGACTGAGTAAAGGTAAATAAATTCGGCAAGACAAATTAATCCCGTATCGTTCCCTTTTCTTAATGAGATTTGATACAAACTAGCTTTTGTTATGGAAATTCGTTTCAGGCAAACCATAGCTATGTTTTAAGAAAAATTAATGCGATCTTATTTATTCCTTTTTCATATATTAATTAGTAAATATTCCTTTTAAAAATTAAACCTGATTTTTGCCAAACTAGTCAGCTTTAGAAAAAGCTGATTTAATTCAGTTGTTAAGATATCAGAACTGGCCTGATTTGAATGAAAGAACAAATTAATTGAATTTAAGACAAGTGAGAGACTGATACAAACGAATCATTCCAATTCAAGGAATATCATTTCCATTAATGCAGAATAAACTTGTTGAATTTAAAATATCAGTCTCATAAAAATTAATCGATTGAACAAATGCCTTTCATCTTCGTTGGCTGATGCAAGAGGTGCTGTAAAAAAAGCCCCTTCCCTCATTTTTCCACAGGTAACCATATCGTTAATATACGTGTTTAAAGTAAAAAAGAAATATAAATTAGAAGCTGACTTTTACGCTAACATTTAAAAAGAATTGATAAAATCAATAGAACTTTTGCATTAAATCTCTCAAGTGAAACAAAGTTAAACAAAAGTGGAAAGTATATTACCAATTCCCGTTAATTTAATAGGAAAATTTTGAGAGATTCAAAGTTCAAATATTGAGAAGTATATTTATTCGGCGGGAAAATTTATTTATCAAATCTCATTTGATTCTAAACATTAGTTCACATACGTAATTGCTATGGAAATGTTTCATGCTGTTTTTAAAAAACTAACCTTCAGAGGGGAAAAATGCCTTAACATATTAATCTCCATATAATTTTTCATTCAGATTTTAAAAGAAATCTTTCATTTGGATCGAATTGTTAATTTACAGTACTTTGTCTGAAAGCTGCCTTTCTTCACATAAGAGGTAGTAAGTTTTAATGTTCACGATAGTCTACAAAACAGGACTTTGAAAACTATTCCCTCAGTCATTAGTGCAATATAAAACAAATCTCCATGCCAGTTGCTGACTGGAGAAGTCCACGCAGCTCAAGTTTAAAGTCTGTTATTTGAGCTACTTTCGATATTTCTTTCTTTACTTTATTCCTCTTTCGTTTGGCACTCCACACTCATAACTGATTGACAATTCATTCCTAAGGTAGATCCAGGCAATTATTTGTTCTTTTGTGGAAAATTCTGGAGAGAACAGTAAAAAATTCATCAAGCAGGCAATCACTATTCACAAGTGCTGAAAATAACCATCTCAGGAAATTTAACTGCGCAAGCACACTCGTTGAACTCTGGAAGAATTATCTCTGATTTGCGTGTTCACATCCCCATGAGACATTAATACATCGGCATTCATAATTGAACATTTAAATACTGTACTTTCTGCTTCTCTGAAGCGCATTGTAAATGCTGTTTACCGTAATGGTAAGCCCGAATGGGGGGGGCGCAATTTTAGGCTGGATTATTAGCAACCGTCTGTCTTGTACTTTGTGTGAGGAAAAGAGTACAAGTAGCAATACTATTAGCAAACCCATGTCTCTATATGAGACAAAAATAAAGCATAGACGAAACCGCGAGTTCCAAAAATATCCTAAATCATGAAAGGAATACGGGTTTACACCATACAATACAAATTTTGCAGATGTGAATCCGTTTTTCGGTGTAAATATGACAAGGATGGTAAGTCAGATAATATCCGCAAACTTGAAAATGTCGTCGTTTCGGAGCGGGAATCGAACTCTCGTCTCCCGGATAACGACCGAGTATGCTAATCACTACACCACCCAGAAATTCCAAGTTTCAAGTTTCCGATAAATTTGGATATAGCCATCACGGGATTCGCTAGTCGAAGCAACCGGCATTCATGTTTAGAGAATCCGGAGGTTAAGAATTCTATCTAGTGGGTGCCCTTAGGAGCAGCTAAATCATGAGGAGATAAAACGGATTCACTTCTTCAAAATTTGTAATATCCAAAATGTCTCGGCTGCCCAAGGTTGCCTGAGAGCGAAACAAGGATGGACAGACTCCTAAATAACAAGTTGCCTAGGGCTGTCCTAAGGCAAAACAAAAAGGAACACGAAGAGCATGTGTCCGCTGTCAGCTTTTTAATAGTAATATCTCAATCGTCATGCAAAAGGTCTGCTGCAAACTTTTCGATAAAGTTTCTGCCAACTTTCTGAACGGCATAATTTCTCCTCTACGCCTTTTTTTCTGTCTTTTTTTTTTTTTTTTCAATTGGTGTTTAACGACCATCGTGAGGAACTCAATGGGCAGACGTCTGTCCCAAATTCAGGACCAGTGGCTTCAGGTAAACGAAGAGAGTCAGTGCCATAAGACAAGCACACCATCATGCCTCACCAAGGATCTGAACCCAGACCTATCTCGGACGAATGGTCAGAAGCCAGAGCTTAGACCACATCGCCACCAGGCGGCGACGTCATTCTTCCTGCTTTGCCTTTGCGTAAGGCCATGACTTATTAAGCTTCTTCGGTAATTCAGAATTTCTGTTCAAGAAATCTTGGACTTAATTGTATTTAAAGTAAAATACAGTATCATGGGATTCTTCTAGACTGCAAAACATATTTTTTCGCAGAAATTGGCTGTCAGGCTAATCAACCGCGAAATTCACCATAGTTTTAGCGATTCAGAACTCTCCCGATTTATACATATCACAAAGAAGCCTTTCAATAGGAATGCTGCCAATGGTCTTCCGAAAGAAAAGTTCTTCTATGGTGGAACTGCTAACTGTTCGCAAAGTGGGTAGCATAAGCAAGAGTTTTCCGAAACGACACTGATGCATTGGATATGCTTGCTGAATGTACTTGTTGAGGGTCATCTGAGCCTGGTCTTGTAACGAAGTTACACTGTGGATATCTCTTAAGCCACGAATGTCTGCTGCACCAGAAGAGAACGCTGGAAGAAAAGAACAGAAAAAAAAATTATCGAAGGAATATTCAACAGTAAATAGACACAAACGCAAAAAGATACATGTAAATAATCATGATTCGAGAAAAAAATGATTTGTCAGTACATAAATCTTGAACGCATACACTATTAAATTTTGAAACATTCCTTCCTGTCTTGTATTTTGTGAGAAGTAGAATGAAGTTGGTAGTTCGTCAACTCTCATGACAAAACTCGAACCAGATGGATAAATATTTCTGTGTTAAAGTTTTATTTTTGCTGGAATTAAAAGGAGTTTTTCGGTTGCTCTTACTTTTAATCGAATATCCATTAATCGTGCAACGATGGCTTGCTCCTCGTTTATATCGTGCAACGATGGCTTGCTCCTCGTTTATATCGTGCAACGATGGCTTGCTCCTCGTTTATATCGTTCAACGATGGCTTGCTCCTCGTTTATTCTCAAAGTCTATTAATTCACTGCAAACATTTTTTTTTTAAATTCACGAGCCATTTTTCATGATTCATTTCGTGAATTAACGAAGCATGTTTCTGACACATCATTTTTCTGTCGAATGACTAAAAAATCGCTTGGATGTTATAAATTTTTCGTACGGCACGAAAATCCTGAATTTTCAGAAATCTTTCCTCAGTTTCTTTCTTATATTGACGGTACCTTGCCGTTTTTAAAAAGTGTTAACGGAAAATTCTGAATTTTCAGAAACCTTTCCACAATTCCTTTTGCATATTAACGAAAAAATTCTGTTCTTACTTCTTCGGTATCCACATGATGAGAAATTTCTGATAATAGGAGCGATTCGTGTGGAATACTTTAGGTTTGATTACTGTTAAATTTCAGTCGTCTTATAAACATGATGAGAAATTTGGTAATAGGAGCGATTCGTGGGGAATACTTTATGTTTGATTAACTGTTAAATTTCAGTCGTCTTATCCACATGATGAGAAATTTCCGGTAATAGGAGGGGAATACTTCAGGTTTGATCAACTGTTAAATTTCAGTCGTCTTTCTAAGGATCTGATTTTGAAGTTGTGCAGCGAGATCGGATATTGTGGATAGCATATCGAATACATTTTGATTCAATAAGTAGCTGTCTACCTTCCTTGAAGCTGTCTAAGTTAGCTGTCTGCCTTCCTTGAAAAAGCTATCAGGTTGATGTGCGAAAGCTTGGAAAGTTCCATTTCTATTCTACGCGAAGAAATTTCGGATTATTAGTATAATCATACTATTTTGAGTTAAATTTTAATTATTGTGAAATAATAGTATAAAGCAGCACATTTCATCTTTTCTTAAATATAATTGAAAGTCATTGTCAGTTTAAAAAGATCTCATGTTCCAAAGCATTCTGTTGCTTCGAAAAATTATGATGAAAGAAATACTTAATTTGTGATAAGTTATCCCACAAAAGAAATAAAAATATTACAAAACTATTAGAAAAATAATAATAAACTCCGACAGATATAAAATGACTGATTCATCTGCATTAATGGCAAAAGAAAAGAAATCGTCATCGCACAATTAGAGTTCTACCTTGAAAATGACTGCGATTTCTGGGTCTTTCTAGTACACCGGTAAGGTTCGCGCTTTCTGTTGAGCCAACCCAAACGACCTCGGGTCGAATTCCCCCACCTCCAGGGAAAGAGGAGAAGGATTCTCTGGTTCAAGGGCTGAAAGATTCAGTCTTCGATTTTGGGAAATTTCCTTATAAATAACAAAACAAAAAACAAAAAAAAAAAAAACGAAACGGAATTAATGACTACAGAAAATCTGTGAAAATATGGAAGTTGAAAAGAACGGGCACTTTTAAAAAATAGGCGAACACCTACTGGCAGCTTTACTGCACGTCATATTTAGGAATTTTCCGTGAATTCACAACATTTATGTTTTACAGTGTGTTCAAACAGTGTGCTGTATGGAACATTTTTAATTAACGTCAGATTACTGAAAAGATAGTACTTTTTTGTCACTAGTTCATCCAAAATTACGCATGTTTTCTTTTATACGATGACAGAATGTAAATTTAGTCAACTTTCAGTAAATTTCGTCATTGGGAGAACCTGCTTATACGAACAGTTAAGAAGAGGAATTTTATGTCATTTTGGTGTTATTATCAGTAAGAAAGAAAAGACAGCTAATATTTAACTAAACTACATGGAGAAGAAATTAATACTGACAGTATTGTTTAACTCACATGTTTTGAACAAGACGATTGCCTTCAGACAAGTGTATTCTGTTGCGTCGACTTGCATATGTTTGAAACTGGCAATGAGATCCTGGAAGACCTTTATTTCGTTCATGATGGACAACATCTTACCCGACGACTGAGACTCCGCAGATAAACCTGGAAAGGAAAATAAAATAATAAGCATGTATCATTATTCCACAAATATTACGACTCACATTTTTTATTATTATTGTTACAATAGCTATTCTGGAAAGGCTTTTGGTATAACATTCGTCTGGAAAATTTTAGTTATATCATCATCATCATCATCATTGTCAACCATTATCAATCCACTGCTGGACGAAGGTCTCCCCAAGTTTCCTCCACAACGGTCTGTCTTGTGCCAGTCTCCTCCATGTCACCCCTGCATACTTTCGAATTTCATCCACCCATCTCCCATGTGGTCTTCTTCTGGGTCTTTTCCTGTCCCTTGGAATCCAATCTAAAATTTCGGCTGTCCATCGATGATCTGTCCTTCTGGCAGTATGTCCAGCCCATTGCCATTTCAGGGATTTAACTCTGATCATGATGTCTTCCACTCTTGTCATTTTTCGGATCCACGAGTTCCTCTTCTTATCTCTCCTGGTTACACGAAGCATGCACCTCTCCATGCTTCTTTGAGTTGTCTGCAGTCTTTGTATATCTCTTTTAGTTAAGGTCCACGTCTCTGCACCATACGTAAGCACTGGAAGGATGCATTGATCAAACACTTTTCTTTTAAGACATAATGGCATATTGCTCTTGAAAATTATGTTGTTTCTTCCAAAAGCTCTCCAGGCAAGTTTTGTACGCCGATTAATTTCTTCATCAATGTGACCCTCACTTGATATCTGCTGTCCAAGATAAACGTACGTGTCTGTTATCTCCAGCTTTTGTCCATCAATCAATAAATCTTCATTTCTTGTAAAAGCATTGAACATCACTTTTGTCTTCTGAAAGTTCACTTTTAATCCCACTTCTTTACTCTTGTCAGCAAGTTCCTGGATCATACTCTGCAGCTCTGATGGGGTAGTTGCAAAAATGACTACGTCATCAGCAAAACGAAGGTGGGTTAGATAATCTCCATTAATCTTTATCCCTTTGTTTTCCCAGCTCAGCGACTGAAAAACACCCTCCAATGTGGCATTAAAGAGCTTCGGAGATATGGTGTCACCTTGTCTCACTCCTTTTCCAATTTTTACGTGTGTTGTATTTTCAAACAGCCTAATCTTTGCACTTGCATTTTCATAGATGTTATTAATAATATTAATGTATGCATCTTCAATACCGCAGGTTTTCAGAGCCATTGTAACTGCTGATGGTTTCACCGAATCAAAGGCTTTTTCATAATCGATAAAAGCCATGCACAATGGAAGTTCATATTCCCTCGCTCTTTCAATTAGTTCTCTCAGTACGTGGATATGATCTATTGTGCTGTAGCCACTCCTGAATCCAGCTTGTTCTCTCGGTTGAGCCATGTCCAGTGTTACCTTCAAACGGTGTGAAAGAACTTTAGTGAAGATTTTATAAACTACTGATAGGAGGCTGATAGGTCTGTAGTTTCCGAGATCCTCAATGTCACCTTTCTTATGTAGCAGGATCATTGTAGCGGTGTTCCAATCCTCAGGAATCTTTCCTTCATTAAGGCATCGACTGAAAATTTGGGCGAGTACTGTTTCAATTTCTCCACTTGCTTCTTGTATGATGTCTACAGTAATTCCATCTTCTCCTGGAGCTTTTCCCCGCTTCATGTTCTTGATTGCATGTGCAACTTCTGCTGGAAGGACTGGAGGAACTCTGGTACTGGTATCTTTCATGATGTCTGGAGTGCATGTATAATCCCTTTCATATAATTTGGAGTAGAAATCTTTCACTCTTGTCAAAATTTCGCCTCTATTTCTTGTTACAGAACCATCTTCTTTTCTCAGTGCCATAATCTGTTTTCTTCCCTTACTGAGATGT
The DNA here is from genome assembly GCA_039090855.1 of Macrothele yani. NCBI lineage: Eukaryota > Metazoa > Arthropoda > Arachnida > Araneae > Macrothelidae > Macrothele > Macrothele yani. Next base: position 159,443,713 of record CM076997.1, on the reverse strand, counting down.
CCCTTTGCTATCTTTAGGCTTTGGTTGTTTTCAATTGCTTTCCTCACTAGTTCACAGTTGAATTTTCTTACGTCTTCAGTGATACTTTTTCTTACTGTCTTGCATAGCTCTATATATTCCACTTTGGAAGTCACATCTTCTTTAGTTGTCCTCATCTCTCTTCTTTTTTGCATCAACATTTTCGTTTTTCCTGATAATTTGTTTACATGCAACTTGTTCTTAGACCCAGCTAATTTTGTTGCTGTTTCCATAAGAGCTTTGGTTACTTTTCTGTTAACTTCAGAGATGTCCACTTCTTCCGATGTTAGGCCTTCTAAAGCAGAGAACCTGTTCTTCAGTTCCAACTTGAAGGTATCATGGTGTTTTTTAAGGTTGGTTATGTCAATAGATTTTGTTTGTCTTATGAGCTTGCCACGTTCAAATTTGGTGTTGAGGTGCATCTTACATCTCACCAATCTATGGTCACTACCTGTGTTGAACTTGTTTAGCACACTGCAGTCTTCTATGACGAATTTTTTGTTACACATAATAAAATCAATTTCACTTGTCGTCCCATTTGGATGTCTCCATGTCCATTTCCTGTGTGGCTTTTTCTTGAAGAAGGAGTTCAAGATGAAAAACCCTTCTGCCTCTGCAAACTCAACGAGAGTATTTCCACGCTGGTTTCTGGTTTCTGCTGGTTTCTTTAGTTATATATATATATATATATATATATATATTGTTGCGACCTTTTGGTCTTCAGATATCAGGATGCGAAATTAATTCCGGACTGCGATTCGAATCACTGGATGCACCAATACCTCGTTAGCCAATTAGCCGACACAGTACACCAATAAACCAATGGAGGCACAGTATAACAATTAAAACAGGGATTTAATAGATATATGCATAAATTACACCGGACACTTCTTCAAGTTGTGAAAGTTATAATTTCCGGACAGCTTTGGCCCTCTTCGGCGTTTCAGAAAATATGTCCTAACGAAAAGTCTGTTCGTTCACACTGAACCGCAAATAAAATACTGATCAAAAGTACTTACATATGTCCTCGAGTATCCACAGTATTGATGACACCAACAACACAAACACTCACTCACATTCACTAATATGTTGGCACTACGGGTAGCTCTTTTTCCTCCTTGGATGAGGCCGCGTTGCTTACGGTCTCTTGGTCGAAACTACGTCATCCCTAGTCGCTGAACGCACGTACTCAGACACACGCACAAAAGTCCTCTCCCCGCTTTCTTCACGAAGAGGCTAGCGGTTACTTCAGACGTACTATTTGCAGGGTGAGTCCTCCGTGGTTCCTGGTGTCAGGCGTTTCTTCCCCCCTCTCTCCCTCTCTGGATGAGCGAGGAGCCCGTAATTATTATATCTCTGTCGGCATTTCACCTGAAATGGCTCCTTACGGCAGGTATCCGTGGTCCGGCAAGGTGAAGAAAGTTCTCAGGCAGATCTGTTGCTAGTTAGTCCTCAGCTTATGTTTTTCAGCTGGCTTCACTTCTTATGCTCAGAATTGCAAGAGCACAGCAGACGGCAAGCAATTGTTCTAACGCGAGGGAAAATCCTTCCTCATTCTCTCGGCTGTCAATGAGATTCTGCCACTCTCAACGACAAACTCCCGTTTCCCAGAAATTGGTAAGTGGTGAATTCTACCACTCGAAACCGCGACATATTTATTATAAACCGCTCTTCAAGTCCAAGAGCTTTCCCATTGTTTCGCGCGCGGCCCAGACAAAAGCTTCAAAAGCTTTTGCCGTCCAAACATTTTTGAGTCATGGGAAATAGCTTTTAAACTCTGAATCGTCCCATTTCCGTTTATGGGCTCTTTGTTCTCGTGGCAAACACCTGCAACTCGCCCCTGGAATTCCAAGTGCCAGCAGATCTTTTCTTAATATACCGTCCCTCGCAAGTGTTTAAATTATAACTCTCTGTTAATTAAAAACCCCAATCAAGTTTCAATTACCGTTAATTAGCCACGCCTCTCGCCAATTAATTATGCGAGGGGGGGGTAATCGTCACAATATATATATATATATATATATATATAAGGGATGTAAGGTCAGGTGATGCGTAACATCACAGCCTCTCCTTGACAAATGTCAACCCCGCCTTCTCGTGGTGCATCCTGTTCCCACTAAAGGGGCTCTGACGACCGCCCATAGCGGTATAACTATACCATCGGGATCAGAGGAAATGCTATCCCACACTCACCAACCCGTTTGGCCAGCGTGGTCAGTTATGGCCAAACCCCTCCAAAATGATTCCACAACTTAAATCTTGGCCCTCAGTCTCCGGCAGCTGGAATGTACCTGGCCAAGGCAGCGGCCAGTGCGACATGAAGGCAGAGGGTGCTAAGAATCCCCGGAGGACCGGACTAGGCTGCCATCTGATGCTGACCTTGGCTACTTACAATGGACGCTCCCTATCTTCTGATTCAAGGCTTCTTGAATTGGAAGAGGAACTACAAAGGATCAAGTGGGACATCGTGGGGCTAAGTGAGGTAAGGAGAAAAGGAGAAGATCTCATCGAACTGAAAAGTGGACATCTCTTCTACTATCGTGGGACAGATACTGGCAGAACTAGTGGTGTTGGATTTATAATAAACAAGAAACTGAAGGATAAAGTTGTAGAAGTTGAAAGTTCCTCTGACAGAGCTGCACGACTTGTTATCCAACTCTCGAAAAGATACCAGGCTCAGATTATTCAAACTTATGCACCCACCACAAGTCATCCTGAAGAAGAAATTGAAGAATTTTATGAGGAAATTTGTCATCTAAATAATAAAGGTAAGCAGCACTTGAAAATAATTATGGGAGATTTCAATGCAAAAATAGGGCAACGGCAACAGAATGAAACTTCGGTAGGTAAATTCGGTCATGGCAACAGAAACCAGCGTGGAAATACTCTCGTTGAGTTTGCAGAGGCAGAAGGGTTTTTCATCTTGAACTCCTTCTTCAAGAAAAAGCCACACAGGAAATGGACATGGAGACATCCAAATGGGACGACAAGTGAAATTGATTTTATTATGTGTAACAAAAAATTCGTCATAGAAGACTGCAGTGTGCTGAACAAGTTCAACACAGGTAGTGACCATAGATTGGTGAGATGTAAGATGCACCTGAACACTAAACTTGAACGTGGCAAGCTCATAGGACAAACAAAATCTATTGACATAACCAACCTTAAAAACACACCATAATACCTTCAAGTTAGAACTGAAGAACAGGTTCTCTGCTTTAGAAGGCCTAACATCGGAAGAAGTGGACATCTCTGAAGTTAACAGAAAAGTAACCAAAGCTCTTATGGAAACAGCAACAAAATTAGCTGGGTCTAAGAACAAGTTGCATGTGAACAAATTATCAGGAAAAACCAAAATGTTGATGCAAAAAAGAAGAGAGATGAGGACAACTAAAGAAGATGTGACTTCCAAAGTGGAATATATAGAGCTATGCAAGACAGTAAGAAAAAGTATCACTGAAGACGTAAGGAAATTCAACTGTGAACTAGTGAGGAAAGCAATTGAAAACAACCAAAGCCTAAAGATAGCAAAGGGACATCTCAGTAAGGGAAGAAAACAGATTATGGCACTGAGAAAAGAAGATGGTTCTGTAACAAGAAATAGAGGCGAAATTTTGACAAGAGTGAAAGATTTCTACTCCAAATTATATGAAAGGGATGATATATGCACTCCAGACATCATGAAAGATACCAGTACCAGAGTTCCTCCAGTCCTTCCAGCAGAAGTTGCACATGCAATCAAGAACATGAAGCGAGGAAAAGCTCCAGGAGAAGATGGAATTACTGTAGACATCATACAAGAAGCAAGTGGAGAAATCGAAACAGTACTCGCCCAAATTTTCACTCGATGCCTTAATGAAGGAAAGATTCCTGAGGATTGGAACACCGCTACAATGATCCTGCTACATAAGAAAGGTGACATTGAGGATCTCGGAAACTACAGACCTATCAGCCTCCTATCAGTAGTTTATAAAATCTTCACTAAAGTTCTTTCACACCGCTTGAAGGTAACACTGGACATGGCTCAACCGAGAGAACAAGCTGGATTCAGGAGTGGCTACAGCACAATAGATCATATCCACGTGCTGAGAGAACTAATTGAAAGAGCGAGGGAATATGAACTTCCATTGTGCATGGCTTTTATCGATTATGAAAAAGCCTTTGATTCGGTGAAACCATCAGCAGTTACAATGGCTCTGAAAACCTGCGGTATTGAAGATGCATACATTAATATTATTAATAACATCTATGAAAATGCAAGTGCAAAGATTAGGCTGTTTGAAAATACAACACACGTAAAAATTGGAAAGGGAGTGAGACAAGGTGACACCATATCTCCGAAGCTCTTTAATGCCACATTGGAGGGTGTTTTTCAGTCACTGAGCTGGGAAAACAAGGGGATAAAGATTAATGGAGATTATCTAACCCACCTTCGTTTTGCTGATGACGTAGTCATTTTTGCAACTACCCCATCAGAGCTGCAGAGTATGATCCAGGAACTTGCTGACAAGAGTAAAGAAAGTGGGATTAAAAATGAACTTTCAGAAGACAAAAGTGATGTTCAATGCTTTTACAAGAAATGAAGATTTATCGATTGATGGAGAAAAGCTGGAGATAACAGACACGTACGTTTATCTTGGACAGCAGATATCAAGTGAGGGTCACATTGATGAAGAAATTAATCGGCGTACAAAACTTGCCTGGAGAGCTTTTGGAAGAAACAGCATAATTTTCAAGAGCAATATGCCATTATGTCTTAAAAGAAAAGTGTTTGATCAATGCATCCTTCCAGTGCTTACGTATGGTGCGGAGACGTGGACCTTAACTAAAAGAGACATACAAAGGCTGCAGACAACTCAAAGTAGCATGGAGAGGTGCATGCTTGGTGTAACCAGGAGAGATAAGAAGAGGAACTCGTGGATCCGAAAAATGACAAGAGTGGAAGACATCATGATCAGAGTTAAATCCCTGAAATGGCAATGGGCTGGACATACTGCCAGAAGGACAGATCATCGATGGACAGCTGAAATTTTAGATTGGATTCCAAGGGACAGGAAAAGACCCAGAAGAAGACCACATGGGAGATGGGTGGATGAAATTCGAAAGTATGCAGGGGTGACATGGAGGAGACTGGCACAAGACAGACCGTTGTGGAGGAAACTTGGGGAGACCTTCGTCCAGCAGTGGATTGATAATGGTTGACAATGATGATGATGATGATATATATAAATACTTAAGAGCAAAACTGAAGACTAAGGAAAAAATTTTAGAATTTAAAACGAAGGGTGCAAAATAACCTGAAAATCAAAACGCGCAACGCAGCAGTTTTGAAAATTCAGAATTCACATTCTATAAAGATACCTAAGCAAAAAAATACATATATAATTTTGACTCACACCTAGTACAACATAGAAAAGGTTATGTATCTGCCTGTGTGAGTAAAAGGAGAAAAGAAAAAAATAAAATAAAACAACTGAATGTAGAAGGTGTCGAGAATACTGAGCTTTGGCTTTATCAAGGACCAGCAAAAACTCTGCATTTTCTCACTTCCACAAAGACCCTAGTTGGAAATGGGTTTCTGCAAGGCCATAGATGCAAGTAACATTCCCACCTAAAATAGTTTAAAAAATATATATATAATATTGATATAATTATGTATTATACCAATTTTACATAATTGATATAATATATTATAATTATATAGATATACGGTATACCGTATTAGATATAATTAGATATATAATTAGATATATTAGATTCAATACATTCGATATAATTAGATGTGTTAGATATAATTAGTTATGCTTCATATAATTAAAATTAGCTTGATAAAATTAGCTGACTATTTTCTCCATAAAATTAGCTTGATTTTTCCCCCAAGATTTGTGAAGTCGTTATGAATTCCTCGAGATAATTATAAAAAATACTCGTAGAGCATTTTAGGAACAAACACTACACATGTCCTAACCCGAAATTCATACCTTACGAGAAGCCAGCCCGAAACCTTATCCTTGACCCTTTAACCACAGAACTTATATTGATGTGTTGGACACCTTAAATCACTTCATCTGATGTTTTCTCACTAACTCTAAAAAATATGATACAAAATGTTATGGTCCATATCAGCTCTGTAAAATAAAAGGGGGAGAGATGTTGAGAGAAGCCCTGTGACAGTCCTTTTTTCCCAAAATTATAAGCAACTGCATGCGGAATGTCGAGCGGTATCAAGACGGCTGAGGGCGATAAAGCCCGGTCTTAAATCAGCCAACGTCACACCTTGAAAATTTATTACAGGCAAGAAGTAATATTAATTATTTCTCGTCATTGATTGTCCTTGATGGTTACTAATGGGAAGACGATTTGGTATGCCATGGCAGTAAATACGTATAAATTGCTATTTATTAAAAAATGAGTTGTGAAAAACACGTTACCGATTTATCTACCGTTTGTACTTTCTGATACAGAAAATCTTTGCTAAAAATTTTCGTTTATTCTGGTGCACATTTCCGATCAAAATTTAGCTAATCAACAAGGAGAAAGAATACGAAAAGTACGTCAAAAATCCTGAATTAAATAAGTTTTTAACGCGCATTTATGTCGTGGCACTACCTGAAGTATCATTATCAGAAAAAATGAATCATTTTGAAAGACATACTTTCTGTTTCACTTTCCAAACGATAGCACTTAATTTTCTTCGCTTCTTCTTTTTTTCTGATTTTCCTGTAATTAACTTATAACATTATTTCTGATATACGGAAAGCGCGCACAATTCATCCCTACCTCAAAATTACTTCGAACACACGAGGTCAAGGTCTTAACAAACTACCTCGCTTATATTAACGAAGTCGGTTATAGGGGAGAAACTGCCTTGGTCTAGGTTTAGGAAGAAAACTGCATGATAGTGTTGGCTGGATGTTGTAAGGAGGATTTATACTTCCAGTTCGTGTTCGATATTTAAGCCTAACAGCATCTCGTTTTGTGTGAATGAAAACTATACTATGAAGGCAAGAATAAATGGTACATAATTCTGTTCTTTACTACTATGTAAAACCTATTATGCTGGTTATCCCGTAGTTGTCTTAGTTCATATTTATAACTGATATCTATTACTCTATTTCCGACTTTCATCTGAATGTCCTGTCAGTCTCCTGGCTGTTTTATTTCATCATCATTTCCATTCTCTTTCCTCGCTTCCATTTGGGTCTCGCTCCCTGAGAAAACTTCTGACCACCTGCTGCAGTAATCTCCGATTGTTCTGCTCTCCTGTCCCTACGCGCGTTCCTCTGTAGCTGTGAAGAGCAATAATCTCATTACGCAATCTGATTGCCTCATCCGACCATGATGTACTGGAAACGAATTGATAAAAGGATTTAGCCAATGTACTAAGTTCGAACGCGTGGGAAATGCTGTTTTACAAGTTTTACTAATTTTTATTGCCGTTCTGGCGGACAGTATCTTGAAAACACCGTCAAAGTTTCCTCACGCTGACAGCCTCGATGATGACAAAGCAAAATCTATTGCTAAATATTTGCCATTCTATTCCCTGGAAACGAATGCACGCTGTAACAAAATTTCTGAAATTCACGAGCCACTTTCCATGCTTTCTTTCGTCAATTAACGAAGCATTTTTCTGTTACAAACTTGTCTTTTTACGAAAAAGAAACCTGAATTTCATTGATTTTTCGTACACGCAGAAAAATTCTGAATTTTCAGAAACCTTTCCGTCACGCCTTTCTTTTGTTAACGGTAAAATTTCGTTTTTAGAAGACTTTAACGGAAAATTCAGAATTTTTAGAAACCTTACCGCTATGCCTTCCTTATGCTAACGGTAAAATGTCGTTTTTGAAATTTAGATGTATGACGTAGAAGTCTTGTCTTACTTCTACGTTAATTTAAAACATCAACATAGTAAGAAATAGTTCCTAAATGAAAGAAAACCTTAACGGCCAGGTAAACAACAGAAGTCAAACTTACGGGAAAAGATGCTTTATTCAGGATGTAGCAAACACATCGTAGCATAGCATATTGCACTAAACTCTCCACACAACTCGTAACACAGCGCTCCTTTCAATAATCAGTTTACAATTTAACGTTCGCCAAGCAACAATTTAGTCGTCGCTTTTATCTCTTGTTCTTATCAATATCAGGCATACGTCACGTGCATTCAGCCTCAATTGTGTTGCCAAACGTATTCGTTTGAGAGAAAAGATATTACGTTAAGAGTGAAGAATAACAGAATAAACTCAAGATTTACATAGGGAAAGAAACTAAAAAGGAAAGTTAATTTAGAATATACGTCACAGGTGTTAACGGAAAATTTTTAATTTTCAGAAACCTTTCCGTTATGCCTTTCTCATGTTAACGGTAAAATATCGTTTTTAAAAGGTGTGAACGGAAAATTCTGAATTTTCAGAAACCTTTCGGCAATACCTTTTCCAAATTAACGGAAAAACTCTGTTGTCACTTTTCCCGTATCCATATGACGAAAATTTTCTGGTAATAGGAGTGATTCGCTGGAATACTTGCGGTTTGATTAACTGTTAAATTTCAATCGTCTGTCGAAGGATCAAATTTTAAAGTTCTGTAGCGAGATCGGATATTGTGATCATATCACATAGAATGTCGGTTGTTTTGGCACCGGATATTTCTTCCCCTCTTTCCCATTTTGTGTTCCAGCTATTGTATATTGTTTTACCGTAAGAAACCGGGTACTTATTGTATAGGTGATTATAGGATGTCTATGTATCAGTCTATGGACCACTTGCGACAAAGGGAAAGCTATTATAGCTATGAAGAGTAAATTTTATATTTAGGTGTTTTGTAAAATAATACTATTGTGCTCGGGCCGAGCGAGGGTAGAAATCCCATCGCTTGACACCAATTGTTGTAATCGTGGTCGCTAACCCAACGCGAACCACCAACTGTTAAGCCCGGGCCGAGCGGGACTATAATTTCTACCGCTGGCCACCGATGTTGCGCCTTTCGCCGAGCTACTAATTTATTTTAATTTCGCATTCACAAAACATAGGTTCTTGGCGCGAAGACCACACCTAAACTTTCAAAACTAAAATTTGTGGGCCACACCTAAACATTCAAAACTAATCACACTCGTGCACATAAGTAATGTGTCCTGAAAATGCATTGACGGCACTAAACATAAACATTTAATTGTTACAGAGATTTAATACCAGAATTTTAGGCATAGATATTAAATCTCATTTCGGAAATTTTATTTCGCTTTAGTGCTCCTTTTCCTTTGTTTTCACGAAGCGCGAGAGAAATTTCTCTGTGTCACTCCTCTATGAAACATCGGAGACACGGTTTAATTAGAGACGCCAGTTTGTCTCATTTTAGAGTCTGCACCTTTGTATTTTGTAGACGGATTAGTATTGTTGTGCTCGTTTGATCCTTTGCCTTCTTTATTTCAAAGCAGCAGATTGATAGCGCAACCCTCTTAATTTCTACCTTGAGGCTTTGCTATGCCTATTGCCGGCGTTTCTTTCCCATGGGGTTTTGTGGAGGCAAAGGGGTGAGTTTGGTGTTAACAAGGGGGGGCAGTCACTACTAGGATTTAAAAGCGAACGGTCGCAGCAGGACGAGGGCAGGAAAGGCCTGAGGTGTTGGGGAAGCAGGTCTTCAACTTACCCGGGAAATGGAGGTATTCTCGGCAGAACGAAAGAATGATCGCCGGAGGATTTAGGGAAGGATTTCTTAGTTTCAGAGGAGCAGCGAGGAAAAATAATTGAGCTAAGGACAACCTTTCTGCGATTAAGCAAAGAAAAGAATAAAGTGCTTCATAAGAGTTTTAAAAGGATTGCGAAAAATTATTATTAACAACTATTTTACTGTCTTCAATCACGCAAGATTTTGCAAGTTAACACAAACCATGTAACACAATGGGAAATTAAAACAAAATGGCAGAAATATGCATGACAATGAGCTGGCTGCTAATCTTACGTTTTAGGTCATTCTGACTGAAATTTTCTGCCCTTATGAAATTTTTGTGTTCTTAAATGTACAGCTCACTTCTTAACAATTTAACAATTTACCAGTTCAGTGTTACATAGATTTTACACTAGGTTTTAAGATTTCATATAAAATCTCAAATTGCAACCTTTTTTCATCTCGTGCTCCCCTTCTTTTGTCTCCACAAAGCGTGAGAGAAATTTCAGAGTTTCAGTTTCCCATTAAGCACAGGAAGCATGGTTCATTTTGTACACCTGATGGTAGGAGTTTAGTATTTGTACATTGTATTTTGGAATTGAGATTACTCTATCGTGCCTCATTTGATGCTTCACAGGTTTCTATGTCAATGCTGCCGACTAATGGACCTAGCCCCTCACATTTTACTTTGAGGCTTGAGATGAACCGAGGGCGGTGTGTTTGTTTCTCACGGGGAACTTTCGGATATGCTTAAGGTCATTTTTGAAGACATGGGAGGAGGAGGCGAGAACCGAGTTGTCTCTGGCTTTCGAGAGCGACCGGTCGCATGCAGGCAGAGGAGGGAATTGCCCCAGGCGGGGCTGGGAGGTTTTAGGCTGACCGGCAGGGTAGGGGATTTCTCGACAGCACGGGAGATGATCGAAAAAGGCAGGATATAAGAAAAAGGAATTGGTCTTTTTAAGCGGAACAGGGAGGAAAATTAATTGAGCAAACGGACAACCTTTTCAAGGGATTAAGTGAAGAGAAGAATAAAGGTTTCTTAGACATATTTACGGATCGCAAGAATTATTTGCTTATTACCTGTTACTTAGAATTATTATCATTCTCAATACTATTATTTTATCATCTTCAAGTACGCGAGGAATAGACGAGCCTCGTAACAATTACAAGTTAACAACAGGCTACAAAGATAGCAACGAACTTGTTGACATCAGTTCACGATAGAATGTTAACTTGATCTGCTTGTACATGCATAACAGTTCGCAAACCAGTACTAAGTAGTTAGCGTAACAGATGTAACAACAATTAAACATGTTTTTACTTACATGGGGCTGAAGCCACCAGTAAATCAACTACGATTTGTTGCACTTGCTGGATAACACTAATTGTTGCGCCTTACTTTTTATTTTTATGCTGAACAATTTCCTTGCGCGAGCTTGGTTTCGATGCTTTCACGCGCGCTTGCACGACATCGGCATCCGTTGACACACGAACGCACACCTCTTGGTTGCGAGATTTTCGCTTTTCTCCGTAAGATGAGCTAGCCTCTATAGCTGTATACGGGGAGGTTTAGGTCATTCTGATGATGATGATTCCGAACCGCCGTCATTGGAGTTCCAAACCAGAGTTTCCTTTCTAGCTCCGCTTCTCCTTGGTGCTAGAGGACTTAAAAACATCAGCCCGCCGACTTTTTAATTCTCCGCTGCTTCAACTTCTTTACTGAGCCAACGAGTCGCAAATTTCCATTCGGCCCACAGCAGGTGAACCTCTGCTTTCACACGCGGATACAAGCATTCCGCTTTCTTTATGGCAATCTTTGCCTATTCCTGATCTAGCGAATAGCTAACCTCCATTTTTCAAAATGCGGGAGATTTGCTGTTTCTTTTGCCGAAAAACGGTAGCAGCCAAAGACACCAGGTCTTTCACATCAGAGGTCATACCAAGCAACTACCGCTTTGCAAAACCCCGAGCGAATAGGGGCAACACACACAAAGAGCACAAAGTCACTTAACCATATACCTGAACAATAGACGAATTCACAATTATTCGCTAACCTCCGTCCGCTTTATGCCTTAATCCCTTTTATCGCCGGTCTGTCTCAGAATGAAACTTCTAAAATTGTTTAGTCTCCGAAAAGCTTCTCATCTCTTTATGATCGAAAGCATTAACTTAATGGTCAACTCGCGTATGTGCGAGGACACTCGTTTTTCATGCCACGACTAAAGCCTGCTCAAAACTTCTATTTTTTTATTTTATTTTTTCATTTTATAAGCTCCTAACCAAGCCCCTGCAAAACCCAAAATTAATTAATTCCTAGTTAATTTAATATTTCCACCACGCCTATTAATTTCAGAATTAATGGAGGGTGGGTCGTAACAATACCATAAAACAGAACATTTCGCCTTTTCTTAAACATAACTTGAATCCATAATTTTTCAAGGCATTCTGTTGCTTCGAAAAAACAAGATGAAAAAATACGTCATTTGTTATATGTACTCCTGCAGAAAAAGTAAAATTATTACAAACCTATTAAAAAAAAAAGCTCCAACAGAAAATGAAATGACTAACTTACTGGTATTAATGACGAAAAAGAAATCACCATCGCGCAATTAGTTTTCTCTTGAACATGACAGCGACTTTTTAATCTTTCTGCCTCAGTTGTTAAGATGCGCGGTTTCTGTTGAGCCAACCAAAACCACTTCGGTTCGAATCCCACTGGTGGAAACGGATTCGCTGGAGTAAAGGCGGAAAAATGAATGTTTTTCGATTTTGAGAAATTTCTGTATAAATATGGTATAGCACGAAACGGACTTTTCTGAAGTAAACAGAGTTACTGATTACGGAAAATATGTGAAAATATGGAAGTAAAAAAAAAACTAGAACTTTTAAAAATGGAAATTTCGTTAAAAGACGGACACCTACCGTCAACTTTCCTGCACACCAATTTCAGGAATTTTCCATGAATTCACACACTTCTTTCAATTTCAGGAATTTTCCATGAATTCTTTCAATTTCAGGAATGTTTCATGAACACTTTTTTCAATTTCAGGAATTTTCCATGAATTCACACACTTCTTTGAATTTCAAGTTCTCCATGAATTCACACATTTCTTTCAATTTCAGGAATTTTCCATGAATTCGCACACTTCTTTCAATTTCAGGAATTTTCCATGAATTCACACACTTCTTTTTCACAGTACATTGTAAATTCTTCCAAAGGCTCCGTAACAATGGACTATTTATTTATAACGAAGTCAAAATTACTGATAACGGACATAACACACTGTTGAAAATTCTTTATTGTGTCTAAAATGAGTTTTCCTTCCTATGAAGTACGTTTATACATATGTACTGTTGCTATATCAATACTACGTAGTACTACTGCATTTAATTAATAGGTTTTTTATAACGAAGTTACGGATATAACGAAATTTGTTCTTCGTTATAAACCAGCATTATTGCACTGCGAAACAACAGACGCAAGTAATTCAAACTAAAACATATTCTTATTTTAAAAATAAAAGTTAGTTGCATCCATAAGAGAAGTTTCTAAAAGTCATATCTCAAATCTTTATTTCGTAATTTGAAAGGATTGTAGAGACAGGATGCAAACATTATTCATATGCACATATATCACTGTTTGTGACAAATAAATTAGCGAATTTCTAAATAAACACTAACCTGCTGAGATCAGAAGAGGTTCAACGTCTAGAGGAAGGTGAAACTGAGCTGAACTTAGTAGGAATAATTCCCTCCAGCCTTCTTCCAACAATAAGAGCTACAATAGGTAAAGAATAAATAATTATATTGTATCGAATTTATACAGTTATCTGCAGTTTTTAAAACTGTATCATGATTGATTGAGTAAAACAGATAATTTTTTTCACAACGTTAGACGATATTACGTAAGGGTGGAAAAATGTATTTTCTTAGAGAAATACATACAATTTTTTTGTAAGCCTGATTGATTTCAGCTGAATTAAGTACAGCCTAAGACAGATTTCCCATTTGAGCGTCTCAGCTGAATGAAGCATTTCATATATTATTTGTATTTGTCAGACCACTTATGAAGTATTTATTAGGTTTAAAGCTTTGTGATTGTAGTTAGTTTCACTGTAATAGTAGGTTAAGAGTTTCAGATTTAACTGTAAGTAATATTTGTGAGTTTTACTTACTTAAATGTTAAGCTTAAGCTGTGAAATACTACAAACTTGTAAATACAGAAAAATACTAATCGCCAAGGTTGGAAATGAATCAACATAATCTCCTTACATGAGTCCAAATTTATTTGTTCCTTTCTTGTACTTCAACACACTAGAACACGCTAGCCAGAATAACAACTGGTTGCCTTTAAATCTTAAAATCTTTAACAATCACAACACCAAATTAACGTACATCTACCGAAAAGCACTTATAGACTTAATCTCAAAAACGCGTAATGAACGCGTACTGTCAAGACGCAAAATCGAATGCATTTATCGTTAACAGGACGTTATCACAACAATGTAATTCTATCAAGTCGGTTTATCCATAATATATACCAATACTTCTGAATACACTTATCTTTGAGAAGACGTTATTTCAATTCTGATTCTGCTTTGCCCTGTCCTGCTACAATTAGTATTTAACTTCAATTGACCTCTGACCCACTGTCAATGCTGCAAAACTTAGAAATCTCGTCGGGAAAATAATGTGCCGTTAAGTCATAAAACGTTTAATGAGAAGAAACTAAATTTGCATAAGGACATAGTAACTCAAAAGGAAGTTTGAATAGAGGTACACATCACATATTAATATGAGGCGTGTGCAAACATTACAGTACAAATGTCATGATCACGCGCGGACAGGTCTGCACGTTATAATTGAAATTTAGTGAATTCGCCATTAGAAATGTTCCTATATTTGTTTGGATTGGGTGCAATGTGGACAAAATTCCTATAATTAAATAACATAATATATACCAATACTTCTGAATCATCAGAAGAGAGAGACTGTATTTTAACATCAAGAAATAAAATTTTGATATGTATCAAAAGAGTTTGCAAACATCCACTCTAAGAAAGAATGACTAAACAGCGTTAAATTTAACCCTTTCAACGGCTGGAACGAGTTAGGAGTAAACAAAATGGGCCGAAATCAGCTCGAACGAATGCATTTGTTGTCTGAAAAACGGTCCGAACGCTGCTGGAACAAGTGAACCTGCACAAGGATCTGTTTGGCGTATGATTCACACAAATCCTTTTTTGACCTATTAACTGCTTAACGAGCTATAACAATTGCGAAGGACCTACAAAAGAAGAATGCAGGTGTTTCAATCACTTGCTTCTGCAAAGTGGCATGATGTCAGTGTCAAAGGGGCAAGAACTTTCCCGTCATGCCTTGGGACATGAAGTAGAAAATAAAGTTCCAGAAGGGAACACTTATCACCAATAACAGGTTTATTGTCGATGCTGCTGAGATAAAAGTGGGGGGGATAAACTGTTTTTCCGTAACTTTCATAAAATACGGCCACTATATGAACATTTTCATTCGGGGCCCAGACAAAATTTTGGGTACCATTTGGTTCAGATACATCGCCCGGTTAAAGGAAGTCATTAAAGTTAACCTATAGATGTATAACATTTCTTGACTTCCAGTCATCATCCACCCAGGTGGCAGAGTAGTCTGAGGCACTGGCTTCTGACCACTTGCTCGAGGAGGGCCATGGCTCGAATCCCGATGTGGCATGGGTAGTGCATTCGTCCCTTTAGAACAGTGATCCTAAGTTAGGAACGGATGACTGCTCGCAGCCCTAAGAGTTGCTTTCGACACGGGAAATCACGACATTCTGTTACATAAATTACCCAAATACGGTTTTCGTGGCAAAATTCTTTCCCTCTTAATGAGCTACCTCTCTCATCGCAAACAGTATGTCACTGCAAATAAAATAAACTCCGATCTACTTAATATTTCACGTGGAGTGCCTCAAGGTTCGGTATTGGGACCGTTACTGTTCCTGTTATATATTAATGACCTTTCTCTGTGCCTGCAATCAACTCATGCTTTGCTATACGCTGATGACACTGTCATTTTTCAAAAATGTCATGATTTGCATAAGTTACAGATAATGATCAATAATGATATATCAAACTTATCTCATTGGTTATGCTCTAACAAATTATCACTTAATATTCTAAAAACCAACGTCTTATATTTCTGAAACGTACATAAAAGAGAGGACATAAATAACCTTCCAGTCAGGATTAATGATCTCCCCCTTAAAATTGTGGACAAAGTTCAGTATCTTGGTGTTTTGTTTGATGAATTCTTTAACTGGAATACCCATGTTCAGTTTGTTTTAAAAAACGTTTCCTTACAGGTTGGCCTACTTGGTAAAATTAAGCATCTCTTCCCTATCAATGTCCTAAAAACATTTTACTATCCTTTTATTTATACCCATCTCTCCTATTGTCTGGAATCTTGGTATTCAAATATAAGGGCAAACAATAAGTTATGCTTGCTCAAATTACAGAAGAAATCTGTTCGCTATATACTGAACACAGATTACATGTCTCATTCAAAACCATTATTTCTAAAACTAAATATTATAAAAATTCAAGAAATTTTTACCTTGAAACTAGGTATCATGTTTTTTAAAATAATGCATCTTAAACTGCCTGTTTTTCAATCTGACATCAAATATCTGGATTATTCTATCTTCACCAGATAACAACAAATTATGTCAGCCGTGTGTTAGACTTAATTATGGTTTAAATAACATACTGTATAAAGCCATTATCCTATGGAATAATCTCCCAGAGAGCATCAGATCCCTGGAAAATATCAAAAAGTTTTCCTTGTCTCTGCGAAATGACATTGTAAATCACCCTGATCTCCATAACGAATCTCAACCCTATCATTAAATTGTAGTTCCAAGCATGCTGCTAACAGTGGTGCTTCTGTTATAACCATCTTACTTGCTTCATATATGCCATATGTTTTATTCTTTTTCTTACATCTGATAGGGGGAATCGCCTTACAACCAATGTGTTCAGATTCCTCCTGGTGTATTGCATTTTCATATAACTGTAAGTTTTAAATGTGTGCAATAAATAATTGTATTGTATTGTGTTGTATGTGCTCTCTAATTAAACCCAGTAACAAAAACAAAAAAACAAAAACTTATATTAACCAAATTTAGCTCATGAACTAGCATTTAAGGACTAAATAATATTTTAAAAATTGTACACTCGGAAGTTTTATATGTGCTGAAAGGTTATGCTGCTATAGAAAATTAACAATTTTAACTACTGTGCCAAATGCCATAACATGCCATTATGATAATGGCAATGAGAAAATAATAGCATACAAAATGATCAACTCTTTTCCCTGGAATGTTGCTATAAATTTATGCTGAATTCAAATCTATTAAGAAGTTATAATTATTAAAAAAAAAAAAAAAAAACGTGAAGTAAAACAAGACCTTTTTCTTTGCCAAATGTAAACTCCCAAGGTTGAAAACTGAACGAAAGACGGATAATCTTCAAAAAGTGTTCAAAAGTTTGCTATTGGATCGCTAAAATAATAACATATTTTCTTTTATTAATTTTAAATAAAATTGGTGCATAAAAGTCTTAGCGATTTTTGTTTTGTTTTGTCGACCATGACCTGCGATTTACAGATTCTAAGACTATGCCTCAGGATTAAGTGGGATAACCGCGCCTTAATTTAGAATGTTTTCTGTTTTTCCTGCCATAAAATGCAGATTTGTAGCTTTTTTATTTTGTATCTTTTTTTCTGACGTATTTGCAATTGCATCTTAATGAAACAAAACTCCTACCTTGTTGTTTGTACTGGCATCAAACTTCTACAGCTTAAATTATGATTTGAACTCTGTAAATTTTGTAAGCATTTTTATCTCTTTCTTTTATCGAAAACTGGTTACGTCTTCTTTCCAATGGGTAAGAAGTACTTCTAAATAAGCATTTCTCAAAGATCAGCTCGGTTCTAGAGGTGTAACAAGATTTTTTTCATCGGAAAAAAATGCGCTTTCTAAAGTCAATAATTTCATAAAATCACCATTTCCAAGTAAATAAATTAATAAAAATCAAAAACGGAGAGAAATAAAAGAAAAACGAAAGTTTTAACGCGACAGAGATATTTAAAGTATAAACTACGAGAAAATGCAGTCCAGATCGTCCTTTTTCAGAATAAAGCCTCCTGTAAAAAATCCTAGGAAGTCTATAATTATAATTCTAGTTATTTCCTCGGTCTGTAAATTTTACATTCTTCTCAAAATTCGTTTCCATGTCCGAAAAGTTTTTAAATTAAATTAGTAGTTCCACGCGCACTCACATTTTTGAAATACAATACAATCTTTAATTTGTTAATTTTCTGTTTTTTGTTTTTTGTGACATAATGATCTGTGAATTGTGATGAAACTAAAACTAGAGATTAATAAATTTATTTCACATACTGCATTTTGTAGTTCTAAACGAACACAGTGTTAGAGATAAACTTGATCAGAATTCGTCTTTTGGGTTCAACTGATTTTGTGGAACCACTTCTACATTCTCAATCAAAACTAAATAAAAATAAAAATATTGTTAAGGAAATTAAATAAAATTAAATTAAAAACTTCCAGTGGCTATACTGATGTTATATACAATTATTTGAAACGTTATAATCATAGGAATAATCATATGTTATAAACAAATATTTAGCTCATACCAATTCACCATAGTTATATACTTTATGAAACAATTCACCATAAATCTTCAAACGTTAATCTGTACCAACGTTACATTCTAATACAAAACACGTGTTAAAGTTATGAACAATGGAACACGTGTTGATGCTATTCATTGGAACACGTGTTACTGTCATCAATGTTAAATACAAGGTGTTAATTTTATTGTTATATTTATTATTATGAACAAATTATAGGTGCATCAGTTACAGATCATTTACCGATTAAATTTACTTTATCGTGCCTTTTTATAACTATGGGACTTTTGTTCTACAGTGATCGTATATGGACAAAAACGTGCCCCTTATATGTACTGGCATATAATAAAGCACGGCGTTGTGATTCACCTTTATCCCGTCACTGGAATGGTGGGGGAATAAAGGTGCCGCTCGTGAAAGAAATTAGAAACATAAACACATATTTTAACTTACACATACCTTAACTTATGTCTTGTGTGGTTATAAGGAAAACAAACAGGAGTCTTATGTGGAAGTAATAAAAATGGTTTAATACGTGAGATTTAGGAACACTAAGGTACCACGTGCGTGGGTGCAGCCGTTAGCAATACCTTACACATAAAATTTACTATTATTACGATTTTTCTCTATAACGTCTCCGATCATTTCTCCATACATCTATCTATATATATAAGTGCAAAGCTTAGTGATTCATTTTACTTCTAGTTCCTTTTCTCCTATGCTTTACTTAAATGTTTTACCTAGCTAACTGGGTTTTCATTGTTTGATCATGACCAATACACACGCCACGTGCTCTAAATAGGGTTATGAATTAATTTAAGCAAATACATGCAATAACAGGGAAAAGGAAAAATAACTTAACTGGTATTTCCATATGTCTTTCAGGTTTTCAATCCAAATCTTTTTCCAATTGTCAGCGCTGGCAGTACTTCATCTATCTCTCGTCACATCGCTCGACGATCCGCTATTAACGTCTGTCCCTTGTCGCTACACGCACTCCACCCTGTTGACCAGTGAAGACCTTCTGAGCTTCTGAGCTTCACCTTGTCCGCGGATGCCAAGGTCACTTGACCAGTCTGGAATTCATCTAATCCGTCCGGGGAACGTTACTTCGCTCCCTCCTTGGGAACTGACCCTTCAACTTTTCCGACCCCCCTATATCCCCTGGGGCCTAAGTATCGTCACAAGGCTTGAGATTGCCTCCCGCTATCCCCTGGGGCTATCTATGCACGTGCATGTTGGACTAAATTTATTTTAAATAATTTTATTTCCAACACTGACACAGTTTATAATTTCATAAAACCAGTTTAATTTCGTCTTGTAAAACTTGTTTTAGCATCTCATTCCACGAAAATGAGATTTCAAATGGTGTAATTGTTTGGATGTGACTATAAATGGATGACATGCAGAATTCTGTTCAGATATAAAATTATTCCATGTGGACATATGACTGGGTTAATTAATTTCAATTTCAGGAATTATATTAAACTTGATTCCTCGGGAAAACATCGTTTTGAAATGTTTCAGTCTAGTAAGTGACTGAAACATTTCTTTTAGCAAAACTAAAATATTTCAGCACTATGTGCTTTTGATCAGAAACATTTTTTGTCCTAGTAAGCGCAAAGTAAAGTTCTTGTAAGAAAAAGATCTAAGACATGAGTTTCAAAAGAATAATGTCGAAAAAGAAAGAAAAAAACTTTTGAAGAAATTCTTAAGTTTCGAGATATTTATTCCGACAAACTTACTGTCCCTTTAACGATTATTTAAACTACCTGATAAAGTTCACACTTCTAAGAATGCAAAAAACTCAAACGGATAAAACGTATGGCACAAAGTTTAGTTGAAATTTCGAAGTTCAGCCTTTAGAAAAGAAACTCCGCCTACCTGATCTCTGAATGGTAGATTTGTGAAAGAAGAAACGCCTTTCGCCCACTTGACGTTCATGAAGAGTAACCTGGCTGCTGATTCGCAGATTGTCTCCGGATTGCTGATCATGCTCGCCGTGAATATGAACTGGTGAGGATACTGTAAGGGACCCAAACAATAAAAGTTAGAAATAAAAATTCAACGAAATATAGATGATATTACATATCAAAAAATCAAAATATGTTATGTGAAACTAATGTTTCACATTTATATGCATGTAATCTACGAGAAAGCTTGTTGGACTGTAGCTTACAAGAATATTATTTACGAAAAAGGTCTTTTAGGAATGCTACCGAACACTTTAAAAAAAAAAAAAAAATAGCGATGTTTTTAATCTCAGTTTGCGCATGTGCGCTTTTCGTACGTATGTCACTGCGGTGACGACTCTCGTCGTCATTATTCTGTTATTTACTTGAAAATGATTCTAAATGATACTTCGTTCATTTATCCAATCTGGCTGTTTTGTTATTAAAGGCCGCTAGATAACAATGTGCTTTGAATAACTAACGTCAACTTGAGTACAATATGTTGTTCTTTAGCTCTTTAATAGTAATCTCAATCAATAACTGTTTTTACTGTTCAAAATACTGTTCCTCAAAGTGATTAGAAGGTAAAAAATCCTGTTGTTGTTTCTGTGGAATTAATGAAAAAAATATAGAACTCTTACAGCTTAAAAAATCTACCTCCGGTTTTTTTTAAGTGTGGTTGATTCGAAGTATCTGAAATTCATTCTCTTGAAGTAATAGTTCGTTGTCCACATTTTAACTCTCTCTCTCTCTCTCTCTCTCTCTCTCTCTCTCTCTCTCTCACACACACACACACACACACACAAACTACTTTCGTGACGTTACCGAATTCAAAATAATTCCAAAAATGTAGAATAATGTTCTATGTTGTATTTTTTCGAAAAAAAAAAAAAATGAAACCTCAACTGACGAAATGCAGAAGATGAGGCACGCAGAATTCAAAGATAAAACAGTTAACACAGTGTAACAGCACTATTTGATAATAATTCTTAATTTTAATCTTTTCATTTTAATTCATGCATATATCAAGTAAAAATTCAACGCATTGTACCATCAAAGACAGAGCAAAAATATGTACTGGTCTGGCACGTATCCAGGAATATTGTTTGGGGGGGGGGGGGGGGCGAGTCCGAGCAAAAACTAAAGAATAATTTATATGTAACAGATATGGGTGGCAAGTTCTATTGATCACAAATCGTACTAACCTGCTACAAGCATAATGTACATTTTACTACGCCACGTCTCCTAGCGGAAAAGAGGGCGAACCTTGAGATTTAAGAAGCACATTTTCAAACTGGTATAATAGAAATAAAGCAATAAATTAGGGTTGCCACTTACGTTAGAATTTGTCTCGAAAACACCGAATGCGAAATTTATAGAAATATTCTAAACTGCCAATTTAAATTGCACAGAAACTTGCCTTGAAGAGCATTCATAAACAAACTGTTGTATATTCATTCATTAATTTTAACAGACTACATAAAGAAGCTTAAAAAGTCCTTTACTGCCTTTAATATGTAGATAGCCGTATAGACACAGGTAGAGATTCAAGGGTTGGGGCACGTACGGAGGGCGCATGTGCCCCGGTGACTCTCTCTACCCAGTTACAGATTGGTTTATCACTTCCTCTAAAATAATTTTGTGGACAATTAATAAAAAAAAAAAAAAAAATCACATGTTTTGTTGTTGTTGGGTAACTGTGGAGGGGAAAGCTCCGGCCCCCTGGATTCCTCTCCTTCCTTGGATACATGCTTAGTCCTGGTTGTAGTCAGCGGTTTTACCTGAGGGATCACAAGCCATTTGTTATACCGGACAGCCTGTACCCAGGGACGGATTAGGGGAGGAGGGTCTATAGGGGCCCAGGTATAGATTCATGGTGGGCCTTGAGGGCCCACAATGACCAAGGGCCCAGGAGGCATGCATGGGCAAACAATAGATAAATAGAGAGAAAAGGAGAGAGAGGTTTCTTCAATAGTTTTACTTTTGTGCCTTTGTCTCGTATGATTTCCACTTGGTCAGAAACAAAGGCTGAAAGACGAACAGATTTCAAGACGGTGACTCACCAAGGGTAAAGATTTCATGTCACTGTGTACAAGCGGGGTCGGCGAGACAGTTTCAGATTTTTCACTACCATCCAACCATACCTCCCAGTTTGCACTTGGAACCGTTATGGTCGAAGTACCCTGTGGCTTCACATTGTATATCAAAAAAGATGTACTAAGAAAAGTAGGCAATGGTACATCATTAGAAAATCCAAGACAAAATCTAGGGATTGCAAACTTTTAAAACATGCTCTTATGAGACGGATGAAGAATGCGGTGACTTATATTATGACAGACTTCATAATGATTCCCCCTCATAAATTCTGTGGGGGCCCACTCAGATATCTTAGCCTTGGTGCCCACTCAAATATCTTAGCCTAGAGGCCCACTATGCCTTAATCCGGCCCTGCCTGTACCAACGAAAGTTTACCCCGACTCCCAGCCGTTGGTGATCTCCTCTGTTCGGCAAGTTGGGGGATGTGCGGCCCTCTTCGAATTGTTTCTCTCACGCGTTTACTATAGTGGTCTTTGAGGAAACAATAATTGCTGCTTCTGAGATGCTGGCGTTTTCCTTTTCACCCGGATAATCGTCCCTCAGTCAATGTCTACCAAATCCTTCCCTTTCCCCATCGCTATTACGGAGATTTCATACAAGAATTTTTAGGCAAAAATATTAAATTTCATTTGCAACTTTTATTTTGCTTTCGTGTTCCATTTCCTTTGTTTCCACGATGCGTCAGAAACTTTTAACTTCGTCACTCCAGTCAAGAAATACGGTTTATTTAGAGACGCCAGGCTGTCGCATTTTATAATTCTTGGCCTTATATTTCGTAGCGGCATTTGGCATTGTCAAATGCAATTTGCACCTTTCGGCTCTATGTTCAAGGGTACCGAAGGGTATACAGGAGCGACAATCCTCAGCATTGTGGCTTTTGTCTTGGAACGCGGCTCTTTTAATCCGTGGGAGAGGAAGTATCGCTGTGCGTGCTAGAAGGGGTTGGTCATCTTTTCGCTTGTCACAGTGCGATTTTAACTCTTTCCTTAATTACCGAAATATGCTGGAATTAGAAGATTGCAAGGTTCCTTTAGCACTGTAAGCATTAATAGAGTAGTAATAGATCATTCAACAGAAGCGATTTGACGTTTGATAGAATCCTTTATTTTCGTGATTTTGCTTAATTTAATGATTACTCCGGGTCACCGTGAGATGTCCTAACTCTCCGCTACATTCATGCTACCGCTCGTACGCGGAGACAATCTCCCCTCCTCGAAATCACGCCTTCTTCCGAAAAATCTCCCAACCTCTATCTACTACCGTCAGTCGCATTCTCCCCAAAGACACGTCATCATCCTACCATCAGAAGTCTCGTTCTCTTATTGTCTCCGTAGCTACTTCTCTAAACGCGCCTCCAGCACTCCCGTCCGAAAAACACTCTTTTTCCTGCATCTTAATATCCCTGCCTAATCATCACCCCGATAGAAATCCCTTACTCCAGAACAGAAGTCCTTCCTAATGAGTCGCTTTAAAACTCTAAAAAAAGCCTTCTTCTGTTATAGCTATCTACACACAAAATCCTGTGTGTTGTCTTTCTCTAGGAAGTCCGTCGACGAACTAAGCCGTTTCCGGTGACTTACTGGCTCTACCAAATCGAACTCAAAAAATATATTCTTAAGAAGTTTCCCACGATTACTTTTCAAACTTTCTAAAACTGCAAGGATTCTTAATTATTTACATATGATTAAAGTTGAACAATTAAAAGATATTTACATGACATTATATTTCATAAAATAAACATTCCCGTTCGATTACATTATTATTAGATTATCATTCACTAATGTTATAAGGTCAAAATCCAGAACGAAACAATCCTCCACGTGTATCATGACTACTTCACATGTTTCTTGGTAAATGCCAAAGTGGATCTCATGATCAAAGTTTATGGCTCCGATAAATTTACGGGGTTTAGAGTCTCGATTTTAATCATTCCATTCAACATTCAGTCTACCGCAAACCTACATCCAGTGTTTCGATTATTCCTAATTCTTCCACCCTTCCAATGAGTTACGAATTGGCAGCACTAAGGTACTTGCTACAACGTGCCATTTCACATTCTTCGAACATTCACCTACGTAAACAGGAAATTAAAATCATCAAACAGATCGCTGTTGCCCACGGATATGAAACACATGTGGTGAACCGTTTTTACAGGAAATTGCAGTCTACCAACACATCTACCTTAACCCGAGACTCTAAACCGCGTAAATTCATCGGAGCCATAAACTTTGATCAGAGATCTACTCCGATATTAAAAAATGTTTGTCACCGACATAATCTAGACTTTGGAGTTAAAACAAGAAATATTTCAGCCGAATTAAAAAATTAAAAAAAAACCCCTGTGAAACCGGTATGGCGCTGCACAATGCAGCCTTCCAGATGCCGTTCACCACGGTATCCTTCGAACAAGGATTCGCCCGTCGTGATGCATTAGATTGAATCTGGACTCGTCCGAAAACATAATATGATCCCATTCAGCAGTCCAGTTTGGAAGTTCGAGACACCACTGCAATCCCTGGTGCCTATGATTCAGAGTCAAGGGACGTTGCAGCAATGGACGGCAAGCAATGGGGCATCTCTGCATCAATCGGTGACGAACAGTGCTTCAAGGCATCGAAGGATGTGTGATCATCCTCCATTGCTGCGCAAGTGTCGTGGATGGTGTTGTGAGCGACATCACTGCCATATGGTGCAACTACCTGTCTTCCCGCTCAGCGGTGTAATTTCGAGCTCCAGACCCTGTACGACGATGCGTAGAACCTTCTGCTGTCCATGAACGCCATGTACATACAACGGTAGTTGCGTTACGCCTAACGCCTGCAGCAATATCACGGTATGATAAACCACCTTCTCTGAGTCCAACGATTCTACCTCTTTCGAACTCCGTCAAGTGTTCGTATGTTTGTCTGGTTCTCCTACGCGGCGTGTTTTCATGTTAACAACTGCGCACGGTCGAGTTTAGCGATAGTAAGTTTAAAAACCTTCTCTCTGTACACCTTCTTTTATACCCGCTGGTGTGACGTTTCCAATGGAGTTGCGCGCGCCTCACATTTGCATGCGGGCTGAAATTGAAATCCTTTACACCTCGCAGAAAGCCCTATCCGCCCTACAAATCCGAGCATTTCTTCATGGTGTTGCAATTTCTATTAACAGCAGTGTATATAAGTTCGTGAAATCTGAATATGAAGTATCACTATCATAATATTACGAAGACATTTTTTGTGTCAGCTATATTTACACTGCATATACAGTAGCAATTTATCGATATAAAAGAATTATACAGTTGAGCAATATAAAATAGTTACATAGTTGAGAAACACATCTCCTTGATTTTTTTTCATTCTTTTTTTCTTGGTGAGTGCATTTTTCATTATCATATTTTTTTCTTATTTTTTTTTTTTTTACTTCCTACATTTTTTTTTTTTTTCGTAAAGAAAATAACAGTAGCAAATTTCGCAAACACATCGCAATTGAAAAGGCATCTTACCTTTGGCGTGGGGTGGAAGAGTGGTCCTGGAGGCCGAAGAGTTAGAGGGGACACAGCTGGCGTCGTGGTAGTTGGACATATTCCGCCTCTGTTATCCGTAGCTAAGAGGTTTATCACAGAAGTGTGATGCGAGGTGAAGTGAGTCGGTGACAAGGACGTCACTGTTTCTGGACTAGTTTCTTTCAGATACATGGCCACCTGGCGCCGAATCGTTGAATTTCGGGGACCTCTTTCGTGCTGGACTGCTGCAGAGGAATAAAAGGGCACTCATTGGTAAACAAAAGAGAAGATTTTTTCGCACATGTCTCTTACATTTTTTTTTAAATAACTAAATGTCAGAAGTCATCGCTCTATCCCCGTTTTCTTTAATTAACAAACAGCAACCGAAAATTTGTTATCCGGACACCGCTGGGATCGTACCCCAGATCCCTCGATAACTAGCTGAGTGCATTCGCCTTACGCTACGCTAGCACGGAGCTATGTGTGTTTATCTGTCAGCATCTGATTTTACAAATCCATAGAAATGGGCTCAGCAACTGAGACGTCTCCATCTGGTGAGGTTTAACGGCACAAGCTATTAAATTATAGAATAAATCCAAAGGGCAAGAGTGATAGTGGAAAACTTCCAAATACGAGGAGATAATGTGAATAGACAAAGTCATCGCTCTTTCCACGTTTTCTTTTCGAGAGATCTGGGGTACGATCCCAGCGGTGTCAGAATAACAATTTTTCAGTTGCTGTGTATTAATTAAAGAAAACGTGGAAAGAGCGGTGACTTTGCCTATTCACATTCTCTCCACGTATTTGGAAGATTTTCACTAAATGTCAGAAGCATGTCAATATGCGGATGTGAGCTCAGTACTTAAGAGAGAGAAGAGAGGATAGTGCAACAGAAAACTGAAGAAGATATATCAGCTGTATCACAGAGAGAGGGGTGGGGGAGATAAAAAGAGATAATCAGAAGCAAGAGAAGGAGAAAGTTGACAAGGTTTGGTGAAGGAAGAGGAAAAGAAGACAAGAGTAGAAAAAGGTAAGGTGCATAAAGTTCCAAAGAAAAAGTGAGCTGAAACACAGAGAAAGATGATACGATTTGGTGAAGGAAGATGAAAAGAAGACAAGAGTAGAAAAAGGTGAGATACATAAAGTTTCAAAAAAAAAAAAAAATGAGCTGAACCACAGAGAAAGATGATACGGTTTGGTGAAGGTAGATAAAAAGAAGATAAAAGTATAAAAAGGTAAGTTGCATAAAGTTCCAAAGAAAAAATGAGCTGAAACACAGAGAAAGTTGAAAAGGTTTGGTGAAGGAAGAGGAAAAGAAGACAAGAGTAGAAAAAGGTAAGATGCATAAAGTTCCAAAGAAAAAATGAGCTGAACCACAGAGAAAGATGATACGGTTTGGTGAAGGAATATGCAAAGAAGACAAGAGTAGAAAAAGGTAAGGTGCATAAAGTTCCAAAGAAAAAATGAGATGAAACGCAGAGAAAGATGATAAGGTTTAGTGAAGAAAGATGAAAAGAAGACAAGAGGAGAAAAAGGTTAGATGCATAAAGTTTCAAAGAGAAAATGAGATGAAACACAGATAAAGATGATACGGTTTGGTGAAGGAAGATGAAAAAAAGACAAGAGGAGAAAAAGGTAAGATGCATAAAGTTTCAAAGAGAAAATGAGCTGAAACACAGAGAAAGATGATACGGTTTGGTGAAGGAAGATGAAAAGAAGACAAGAAGAGAAAAAGGTAAGATGCATAAAGTTTCAAAGAGAAAATGAGCTGAAACACAGAGAAAGATGATACGGTTTGGTGAAGGAAGATGAAAAGAAGACAAGAGTAGAAAATGGTAAGGTGCATAAAGTTCCAAAGAAAAAATGAGCTGAAATGCAGAGAAAGATGTGTTTGAGCTCATTCGGTTTGGAGAACGAAGATGATAAAAAAGAGAAGAGTAGAAAAAGGTAAGATGCATAAAGTTTCAGAGAGAAAATGAGCTGAAACACAGAGAAAGATGATACGGTTTAGTGAAGGAAGATGAAAAGAAGACAAGAGGAGAAAAAGCTAAGATGCATAAAGTTTCAGAGAAAATGAGCTGAAACACAGAGAAGGAAAGGTAGAGTAAGCGCCTGATAAGTTGGCGGAGAAAATGGAGATGAGTGACAAAATTAAACACATGCCCAGTCTCTTTCCTCTCATTTCGCTCACCGTACACCTGTAGAAAAGAGAATGTATGCATGCCTGAAGTAATTAAAGCCCCCCCCCCCCCTTTTTTTTTTTCTTCCTTTCTTTTTTTTTTTTCTTTTTTTTTTTTTTTTTTTTGCATGAACTTCTTTTGAATCTTTTGTAATCCCTACAAAAGCAGTTGTACTGTCCACATCAGAAATGCATTTTTTCTTCTCTCCCCATTTTGGTGCATGCTGAGCAGCAGAGAGGTAAATAGTAGAGAAAACATACCACTCAGGGCTCATCAATTAAAGCAGGTGGAGCGAAATCGTAGAGAGAGAGAGAGAGAGAGAGAGAGAGAGAGAGAGAGAGAGAGAGAGAGAGAGAGAGAGAAAGAAAGCGAACGAATTTTTTGTAGTGATCATGTCCAAGCTGGGAAAGGTTGCGATTGGATCCCTGCTGACTAAAGCTCTCAACGCTGAGGTTTCCATTGCTGCCTCCGCATGGACACCATTGTTACGTAATGAGGGACTTCCAGGAGATCCTGCTACCAGCACCTGGTGAGCGCATAGATGGTGCTCTGCGGGGAAGCTTACAGTTCTCGCACATAATAAAATCACGCCATAAGTAAATATCCCAAAGCAGAGTCTTCGGCGTTGCTTGTCCCTTGTCAATATGCTCACGAAGCCATTCAATTTTTTCACCACGTAAAATTCCGCCAGCGTGCATTTTCAGTCAAACATGAGAACTGTATAGCCTCTGCGCCTCTCAGCTGTTAAGCAAAAATTTATTCACCTATTTTTTTTTAATTTTGTATTTTGTAAAAGCTTGCAAAATGTGAAAACAGAAAAGCACTCCTTTTATATAAAATCTTGTGAAAATAAATTTCAGTCAATTTTTTGTAAAAAAATAAAATCAGTATGAAAATAAATTTCAGAGTCAATTTTTTTGCAAAATATTATTTATTTATTCATTCATTTTTGTAATGCTGTGAAAGATAAAAATTTGGGAAGCATGACCATAGTATCATCATCATAATAATAATAATAATAATAATCGTCGTCGTCGTCATCATCATAATCATCATCGTCGTCGTCATCATCATCATCATTATCGTAATCATCATCAAAAATTCTCAGCTCACTGCTTAAAGAAGGTCTCTAATCACTTCAAATGTTCCCTGTGATGAGAAATTCTCCCTCATGCCATTCCAGCCTCCACGCATCTCCCACGTGGTCTTTTGGGTCTTTTCCTATCCCTCGGCATCCGGTAAAGCATTTCATTTGTCCCACAGTGGGCAATCTTTCAAGCAATGTGCCAACCCATTGCCACTTGAGAATCTTTACTTTGATCACGATTTCATCATGATCAATTTTTCTTTATCTTACTTTTGTTCTTGAGATCAAGCATGTAACAAATGCCGTTATGTACAATCCCTTTCTATGAAATACCTATCCGCTTATGTTTTTAAGTGTTACAGTAAAGCGAAAGGCGCCTTTAAGTGCATTTTTTGTAAAATATTTACTTATTTACACATTAATTTTTGTTGTACTAAATTTTTGTAATAAATTTATTTATTTATTTATTTATTTATTAGCTGTCTTAAAGAAGAGATGAATTAGGACAATGATCAAGCTGCAAACGGACAAAAAGCTGTGTTTAATACTTTTATCAGAAAATGAATATCACAAGTCACTGCAGTGAAAGTAATGTGTTAAATGATTTTGTCTACCTTGGCAGAAGGACATTTATTCAGGATAGGATAAGAAAAGAATTTAACGGATAAAATTTATCTTAGCAACATTCGAAAGAAATAATGTGATATACAGGAGTAGTGTAACCGGGGCTTCCATATTTATCAGAAGCGAGATTCTGTAGCCATTTTTGTGTTACTGAATTGGAATCATTTCCTTTCAATTCCCGCCATTTGGACGAAAGGCAAATGAGTATTTCCTTTCCCACGCGACGCAGCAGATGGCAATTAGGGAATCTTGCGATTTTCGGAGAAGAGACATCTTAGGGTGTAGCCAGAGGGAACGCGGTGGCAATGGGTCGACGAAGCAAGATAGTTTTAGCAGGGGTGCAGTATGCTTCGGGTCGAAAGGGACGGAGGAAGGAATAGTTTTTGAGTGGCCGGAAAGAGAGAGAAGGATTTTCGGCGGTGTAGAATACTGAGGGAGAACGGAAAGAATGAAAGCACGAAAAGGACAGAAGCTTGGTGACATTCCCCGTATGATCTGAATAAACGTTTTCCTCACTGCAAAATTTAGCTTCAGTCGATTCACTTTTTTACGGTTTGTATTGCTTTTATCTGCTCCAGTTGGAAGAATTACGGATTGAACCACCGATACCGAACTTACAGCAAAGGAAGCACAAACGAATCCTCCACACAGGGTGCTGTTATAGAATTCAGCTCCAAGCCCTGTAACATTTAAATGGCGCCCGAACAGGGACTCTCTAGATCTTCCATTCACCGGTACCGAACCCGAGCATCTTTATTAAGCAGCGTGGAACTCGAGCATCGCCGATGAAAAGCAGAACGGTCCTTCGGTATTTGGTTTTTCAGTGCAGCAACGTGGAGTCTTCAAGTCACCGACGTCGGGCCTGAGAGTATTTTATTCCTCATTGTGGAGACCTGTTCCTGTTCGAATTTTCCTACAGATTGGAACATTTTGGTTTTTGCAGTGATAGTGCTACTAGACTTTGGGTGACAATCAAAACAGTGTGTGTCAAAAAACAACAACAAAAAAAACATTCTGGATTACGAAGTCAAGCGACGTGCTGTAAGTACAAAAAAATATTTTCTTCCATTTTTAAAGTGCACCCACTCTTTCTGTGAAATCCCACACCACCTGCCGCTGGTAGTCAAAATATTTTTATGCATCATAATTGCTGAACGTTAAGATTCGTTAACACAGAGCTTTCCATGAAAAACATTTTTCATTGATTATTTACAGTGCGCACGATACTCGTTAGAGACAAGTGTGATATAAAAAACATTTTTAGCCATGATATAACAAGTATTTTCAGCAATTGTATAACAAGCATTTCTTAGCAATTGCGGTATAAAAAGAATTTCTTAAGTATAATATTTACATCAGCATCATGGCAGACGAACAAAATAATGATCCGTATCGGATTCCTGCGCTAGTTGCATCTTGTTCCCCTTTGATAGCTACTTTCGATCCGGAGGATAGAAATTTTTCGGTGGCACGTTTCTTCCAAAATATTGAGGATGTCGGAAATTTGGCTCAATGGGGAGATTTGGAAAAAATAATTATTGCACGCACAAAACTGCGAGGTGCTGCTTCCCAGTACTTAAATTTTAGCCCCATTTTGCGGACCACCGTGGACTATGAAGAATTTAAGAATATCTTGCAGGAACGCTTCGAGACTGAGGAGCCGCTGGCAATGCGTTTGGCCGCACTTTCTAATTGTTACCAGCGTGAGCACGAAACAGTCAAAGAATATGCCGCTCTACTCAACGCCGTAGCTAATGACTACTTGAGAGAGAGCCCGAATGATCCTCCCGAATTGCGCAGAATTCAGGATCAAACGAAGCTGGGTCAATTCCTGCAAGGACTGAAGCAAAGTTTGAGAAGATGGGTGCTTTCTTCGAATCCACCGGATTACCGTACGGCGGTAGCTAAAGCTATCAATGAAGAGAGCTGTATGAAAATTACGACACAGCCTCTACCCGTAGCAGCATCCGTTTGCGCGTACCCTGATGCCGAGAGCTCGCCTTTCAAATATTCAGGTGCCGCAGAATCCTATAGTAGGGATGCGCAGCCCCAATCGGATGCGAGAGAAGGGAGCATGTTGCAAATGGTAATGAAAAGGCTTGAGGCCAGTGATGAGGCTATTAGAGCACTGACGGACCAGGTGAGCGAATTAAAAATTCGAAATGTCCGATCCGAAATAGAGGAAGAGCGGCGCAGAGAACCGCTGGAATACAGAGGCACTAGTATTCCGAGAAGATACGGAAATGATAATAAATGTTGTTGGACCTGTGGCTCATATTTGCACCTGCAAAGGCATTGCAGAGAAAGGCCTCCCTCAGATCGCTATGACAGGCGTGATTACAGGCCTCAACCTAGGTCACCGCGGAGGGATGACCGACCGCAGTGGCAAAGAAGCAGAAACTGCGCGCCGTCGAACGCTGCGCAGAATGCTCCAACTGGAAATTGGCGGGGTGAAGTAGGGTTGAGAAACAAGTCACCTCAAAGAAACACTGTAAGATTCAGCGACGAGCAACATTTAAACCGGTAGCGACAGAATCTGTGGGCATTAATTCTGTCGTCAAGTTATCTCCCGCAGGACATTCTAATAGTGCGGAAGATATGCAAAGCCCGTTCCCTATTATAAAAGTCAGAATTGCAGATAACACTATACCATCGCTCCTGGATACCGGATCGACTGTTTCTCTTTTAGCCTATTCGGCAGTACAAAAGTTGAAAAACTGTCCACAGCTTCAGGAAGTTGATTCTTCCGTAATTATAAGAGGTATTACTGGAGCAAATACCGCCACGGAAGGGTGCTACATGGTAGAAATCGAGGTCAACAAAAAGAAATTAAAACATCTATTTTACGTTATTCATACAGAATTTTTGAACTATGATGCAGTTTTAGGGTACGATTTCTTGCATAAGCACGCCAAATCTCTCGACTTGGAAAATAATTCGTTATCTTTAAAACCCTCACCTGAAATGTGTAATGAAATAACGGCAGTTAAAACCGTTGACTCCCTGCCGGCTGCTATTTCACCAGTAATGGTTAATGAAACCACAGAAACGGAAACAGAAGCTGTTAAAATAATAAATTCGTCGACTGGCAAAAATGCGAAGAAAATCCGTATTCCACCCAGGTCAATGCAGTGCCTTCTCATTAGGGACATGCGCATGAGAAAACCTGAAGGTGATATTTTAGTGCAGCCGATAGTTGAAAATCTCGAGGAGGGATTGCATGTTGCCAGATCTGTGAACAGAATCAGTAGCAATGGCCTTTATAATGTTTTAGCTGCAAATACTTCTGATCAACCAATCTGGATAAACAAAGGCATGAAAATAGCTAAATTTGAAAATTTTGAAGAAACTCAGGTGAATAATGTCATGGGAGCTAACACCATAGATATCACTGAGAATATGTCTACCCAAAATTGTTTTGACTTGTCTCACATTCCTCCGAATCAAAAACGAGAGATAGAAGAATTGCTGAATAAATACGCGGATGTCTTTGCTACAAATTTAAATGAGCTGGGAAATTCTACTGTCATCCAGCACAGAATCCCGTTGACTTCCGATACTCCAGTGTATTCCAGGCCTTGTCGTACTCCCTTAGCTTTAAAGGAAGAAATGAAAAAACAAATTGAAAGCCTATCTGAGGCAGGAATAATCGAACCTACAGCCAGCCCATTTTCGAGTCCAGCTCTCTTGGTGAAAAAACGAGACCATGCATCGTATCGTTTCGTTATAGATTTCAGACGTTTAAATTTGATCACTAAATTGGATCGCTACCGTTTACCTCTAATGCATGATATTGTCGACAATTTGGGAAAAGCGCGCTACTTTTCCACTTTAGATCTGAATTCTGGATTTTTCCAGATCCCAGTCGCGCCGGAGGACGTGCATAAAACTTCCTTCTGCTCAGAATTTGGTACCTTTGCTTTTCGAAAAATGCCTCAGGGACTAGCTGGTGCGAGCTCTACTTTTCAGAGGGCTATGGACATTGTGCTCTCAGGCATGCAACAACATCATGTATATGCATTTATTGATGATATTTTAATTGCAAGTACTACCTTTAAAGAGCATATAGAGAGACTAGAGATGGTGTTTCACAGACTCCGGGTTCACGACCTAAAGTTGAAACCCTCTAAATGTCATTTCCTTAGAAGCAAAATAACCTATCTTGGGCATGAGATTAGCAATGAAGGAATAAGACCAGATCCCAGAAACATTGAGTCAATTATGAACCTATCCACGCCGAAATCAGTCAAAAATGTGCAACAGATTGTGGGGGTAGTTAATTATTATCGGAATCATATCCCAAATTTCTCCGATATAATTACTCCTTTGACTGATCTAACCAAAGGAAAAGAAAAGAAAAAATTTCTTTGGAATGAGAATGCTGAAACAGCTCTCCAAATTGTGAAAAATTTACTTTGCACCAGGCCTCTTTTGCATTATCCGGATAACGACAAAGTTTATTTCCTATCTACCGATGCTAGTGGTGAAGCATTAGGAGCAGTGCTCGAGCAAGAAAAGGAAGGGGTAATGGTTCCCATAAGCTATGCTAGCAGGAAGCTGAAGAAGCCAGAAAAGAACTACTCTACGACGGAGAGGGAATGCTTAGCCATTATCTGGGCGGTAAATCATTTTCGTCCGTATCTGTACGGAAAACATTTTGTTCTCAAAACAGACCACAAGCCCATAACCTACATGCTTACGAAAAGCAGCCCAAATATCAGGTTAAACAAATGGCAGGTGCAGCTGCAAGAGTTTGATTTCGAAATCCGCTACATTCCGGGAAAAGAAAATGTAGTAGCAGACTGCTTATCACGGAACGTAAACACAGCCACGACTGATACAGTGCATCTTCTAAGAGAAAAATTTTCTATAGAAGAAATGAAGGTTTTACAGCGAAAAGACCCAGCTTGGAAAAATATTATTGACCATCTCGAAGGAAAACGACAGCAAACCCCCACAAAGGGACATGACTTCTTCTTTTTGGCCGAAGGTGTACTTTACCACTACTCAACTCCCCATCCATCTCAAGTGAGACAACGAACGGTGGAACAGCTGTGTGTACCTGAATCTCTAATTGGACAAGTGATGGAAACAATGCATGATTCCTTATTTACAAATTGCCATTTAGCATTTGAGAAAACTCTGCTTCGAATCAGAGAGCATTACTTTTGGTACAACATGTATGCAGATATTCAGAATTTTGTAGCTTCATGTCATCAATGTTTGGCGCGAAGGGGATACAAAGCATCACAAAAGGCACCGTTGCAGCGAATGCCAACTACAAGCCGTCCATGGGAAAGGCTGCATATAGATGTTTTAGGGCCTCTAAGACGGAGCGACGAAGGAAATATATATGTTCTCACCATTCAAGATGCATTCACTAAATTTCCATTAGCCTATCCAATGCCGGACCAAAAGGCTGAAACTATTGCGAAAATTTTACTCGAGGAAGTATTTTGTTTGTTTGGTGTGCCTGAATTTATGGTTAGTGACAGGGGTGCTAACTTTCTCTCCGGAACTATGAAGCAACTTTGTGAAAAAATGCATATTAAGTATTTACATACTTCAAGCTTCCACGCGCAGTGCAACGGGTTGATCGAACGGTTTCATAGGGTCCTTGCATCCATGCTCAGCCATTTTATAAACCGCAATCACACAAATTGGTGTAATCTCATTCCATTCGCATTATCTGCTTACCGCTCCGCTGTCCACGCTACAACCGGGGACACTCCTGCATTTTTATTCTTCGCCAGAGATTTGATTTCACCATATACCTTGATTCCGCCTAGAACGAGGCAAACTTATTTTTCCACTGAAGATTATGTTGAGCATATTTCTGATACGATAACTGCAGTTCACAGAGTGGTGAGTGAGAGAATAAAAAATGCCTCTGAAAAACAAGAAACTCACCGGATGAAAACAGCGATTTTCAAAAATTTTAAAGTCGGTCAGCTGGTATTCCTTTATACACCGAAGGTGGAGGTAGGGCAGAGCAAGAAATTTGCGCATTTTTCCGAGGGCCCATACCGCATCACGAGCATAATGGGCAACGTGAATGCGAATCTGCGGTTGGTAAGCAACCCAAAGAAGACCGCTATGGCTCATTTTGATCGGCTACATATATGCCCGACAAGAACGCCCAGGCAGACCGATGCAGCACCGGAAGCTTCTCAAACGCACCAAAGTACTCCGGAGGTGCAAGAAAGAGATTTTTCCTACGAGCGCTGGGATATGCCCGAAGCAAGCGAAGCGACTTACACAGGTGCTGATTATTCACTCTCACAAGCCAGGAGTGATAATCGTCAGGACCATATTGTCATCGATATGGAAGCAGCAGATCGTGGTTACAATCTTAGAGAACGCGATATCTTCGGAAGGGTGCGACACCTAAACAGACAACGAGTGTGATTCTTCAGTGCTGTTGAAACTTTTCGACATGTTGTGTCATCGACTGCAAAGAACGTGCCTGCAATATGTTGCGTAATCATTCATATTTTGTGATGAACTATTCACACCAAACGCATTTTTTTTTTCCTTTTGTATTTCAGTGATAAAAATAATTTTCAATTTGTGAAACGTGTACATACGAACATTTTGTGTTTACATGAACATTTCCCAAAAGACAATTTAAGTTTTTGTGCATCAAATTGATAATTTGCACTAAAGGGATTTTGTATATGCTGTCACGGACATTAATTTACGCTGCTCCTTTTAAGTGGTTAGATGGACAATGATGATCTATGATCTTATTGAACTTTAAGCGGAGTCGTTCAAAAAACTGAAGAAATGCATTGATTTTTTGCAGTGTTATTTATCTCAACTTGTTTTATTGTATATAATATTAGCGTAAGTAATTTTAGTATGTAGAAAATTGCAGTGTAAGTGTATATAAGATTTTGCGAAAATTATTCAAGTGTTCAATCGGTAGAAAATTGCAGTGTAAGTGTATATAAGGTTTGAGAAAATTATTCAAGTGTTTAATAGGTAACTTATCAGCATTGTCAAAATTTAAATTTTTCTGCATTTCATGTTTCAACTGAAAGAAAATTTATGCATATTTTGTCGTACATTTTTCGGAAATTTTCAGCGTAGATCAGCATTATAAACTTAAATGAGGGGTTAATACAAACTGGACAAGAATGGTTGTACAGAGGTAAATTTTGAGAATTAATTGCACCGTAAAGTTAAATTCTTGTAGAGATCAATAGTAAAATTTTAATGTAGGAATGAAG
Organism: Macrothele yani; assembly: GCA_039090855.1. Classification (NCBI taxonomy): domain Eukaryota; kingdom Metazoa; phylum Arthropoda; class Arachnida; order Araneae; family Macrothelidae; genus Macrothele; species Macrothele yani. The sequence continues at coordinate 159,406,667 of CM076997.1, read as the reverse complement.
TGGAATGGAGATAGCGATGAAAGTATCAAGTGTAAAGTATTATTTGTGGTAGGTATCTGTACATGTATTTTTCAGGAGAAGTGTGATTAGCAACCATGTTTGTATATATGTAATATCAGAAAATGTTCTGGAACCCATCATGCTAGTTATATTTCAATGTGCTTGCTGGAAATCTTTCGTCAATTTTATCGTCAACTATGTTTTAAATTATTTTGCCATTAGGTCATCATCGTGAAGTGTATGGAAATATATTGATCAAAGAAATCAAGGAGAATAACTGAATGTAAACCTTAGCATGCAGGTACCTCTTCAAAATCATGTAAAATGGCCCGCCCAATATTGTATTGTCACAAGCTTGTCCTGATTCGAATCAATCGCGTTGGTTAATGTAGGCAAAAAAAATTAGGCTGTCTAACGCCACCCTCATTTTTATTTTGGAGGGGAGATTTTGTAACCGGGGCTTCCATATTTATCAGAAGCGAGATTCTGTAGCCATTTTTGTGTTACTGAATTGGAATCATTTCCTTTCAATTCCCGCCATTTGGACGAAAGGCCAATGGGTATTTCCTTTCCCACGCGACGCAGCAGATGGCAATTAGGGAATCTTGCGATTTTCGGAGAAGAGACATCTTAGGGTGTAGCCAGAGGGAACGCGGTGGCAATGGGTCGACGAAGCAAGATAGTTTTAGCAGGGGTGCAGTATGCTTCGGGTCGAAAGGGACGGAGGAAGGAATAGTTTTTGAGTGGCCGGAAAGAGAGAGAAGGATTTTCGGCGGTGTAGAATACTGAGGGAGAACGGAAAGAATGAAAGCACGAAAAGGACAGAAGCTTGGTGACATTCCCCGTATGATCTGAATAAACGTTTTCCTCACTGCAAAATTTAGCTTCAGTCGATTCACTTTTTTACGGTTTGTATTGCTTTTATCTGCTCCAGTTGGAAGAATTACGGATTGAACCACCGATACCGAACTTACAGCAAAGGAAGCACAAACGAATCCTCCACACAGGGTGCTGTTATAGAATTCAACTCCAAGCCCTGTAACAGTAGAGCTGCGTTATGTATCAGAAAGAAATTATTCGATCAGCCGTTACGAAGTTGTAACGAGGTCGGATTGTACGTTGCATTATCAGGTTTGATGTATATGCCTATTTGCAACTCATTGAGAAGAATGTGCAACAAAAAATGGCTAATAAAGTTGTAGCTCCACGAAAGTACTAAGATCGGTTGCGGTATTAAATCATTTCTTTATTACTGTCTAATTTCTCTATTGGGTATGTCCCGGTATTATATTAATTATTGAATTAATTACGATTATTTTATTTTCTACTTATCATCTGCACGTTCTACCTAATTTATCGTCAATTTCATTTTCTTATCTCTTGCGCTCTCCAGTTTGAAAGCCATTCTTCTCAACGTCTTTCCAGCTCGCTGTCCGAAAATCGTTACCCTTCATAGACCCCCCCCTCTCTCCTCTTTATCCCTAAGACCCCTGTGTCCGTCATTCTCCCCTCTTGCTAGAAAGAAATGGTGTCTGACGCCTCCTGGACAATAAAACAATTTAGCCCTCTCGAATGCACTTGCTGATAGCAGCGTAGGCCAATAAAACGATTTAAGCAAACGATTTGAAACAGCTCTTCCATACAAAGAACGATATCCTGAGAAATACATTTTTACCACCCCTAATCACCGACGCAGCCTTAGATAGCGCCTTTCAAACATTCTCATGCTCTGCCTGGAGCAACAGACCCAGTTAACAGCTTACTAAAAAGGACTTGAAAATGAATTAATAATAAAATTCTTTAAAATCTCCAAGATCCATGTAACACAGTGTTGTCCTACCAGTTCCTAGTATGGATTAAAATTTGGACTTGGAACAAGGAAGGTATACAGAGACTAAAGACAACTGAGTGATATATAGAGAAATGCATGATTGATATGAACAGGAAAGACAAATAAGTAAAGACACATACGGGGATGAGAAAAAATTTGAGGGTTGCAATCTTCGTCACACTTTTGAAGACAATTAAGTGAAAAAGGGCCGGACATGTTGCTGGACTAACGTTTTAGCGGTGGACAACAGTGATATTTTAATGGATACAAAAAAAGTGTAAAGGATTCAGCAAACAATCACGTCGGGTGTGATAAAATGAAATTGAGAAGCATACAAGATCCAGTTGAAAGAAAAGCCCCCAAAACAGAGTGGATGGAACTTGGAGTGGCCTTCTTCCAGAAGTGGACCTGTCGTGATCGATGACTCACCTTCGAAAAACTATCCTTTCAGGCGTTCATTAAAAGAAAAATCCTGCCGTGGTTGGGTAAATGCTTGGACGTCAATTTTTAAAGATTTGTTTTTTAAAGGTACTGTAGGGAGCTTGGTAGTTAGGTCTCTTGTAGGTTCTACCCTCCAGTTCTCCCTAACTTTTTAATGTTCTGTCTCAGGATGGCAAGCAATCGCAATGTCGCGAGTAAGACCAAATCTTCATTAAACATTATCACTGTCTCGGTATATATCATTACGGAAATTTAATATAGGAGTGTTTGTGCAGGAATATTTGGTCTTTCTTCGTAACATTTCTTTTTCTTTGTCTTAGGGCTTGTGAAAGTTTTATCTTTATCCCCTAGTCAGGAAATACAGTATTTTAGTTGGCATCTTCCAGACTCATTTTAGTGTTTCATCTCCAAAGGTATCACAATGGTGAAAGCCATTTGCAGAATTTGCTTTTGTTCTTGAAGATTAGTCTAGTGCAATTAGCACTCTTCGCTCTCTTTATTTCAAGATATTCCGAAAGGGAGTTGGGTGGTGAGTTTACTTCAAATTTGAGGTTTTGCGAAGGCGATGCCAGCGTTTTAATCAGAGTCAATTCTGTGGCAAAAGGGTTGGAAGTGTGGTGTCACTTCCTGGAGGGCAAAGCAAAAAAAAAAAAAAAATGGCAGAGGGTGGATAGAGAAGAGAGACCGGCCGGATTGACCAAGGGTCCGTTGTTCCTGGGAGACGACGTTTTAAGCTAGCTGGAGGATTTAAGGTTTTCCCCCAGTGAAGCGGAATAGAGATGGTAAAGTGATCGAAACGAGATATTGTTAGGGAATAGAAATATATTGTTGGCGGAAAAAGAAGAGTAAGACAGGGAGAAGCCTATGGATAACCATGCTCGAATAGATTAAAAGAATAAATTGTTTTAAAAGGTATTGAACCATTTTCCCGAGGTATATTTAGCGTACTGCCCATTATTAACTACGTAGCATTTTGATCTCTACTGACAAAGTTAACTTGGAATAATCAAGTTAACAATGCACACCCAGCAGCTAGGGACACGTCCTGCTACTACGACGTTTACCCCTTGTTCCGCTTTTCATTGGTGCTCCAGGAAGCGACCTCCTTCCACCCCCATTTCTGGTCTCTTCTCTCCAAGGCGCCGCGTTCCCTCAGGCGAAAATCGCACCACCTCCAAGAAATTTCCTAACACCTTGTGCTGGACGTAGATACCCGTTTCCAAGAATACAAATAGCGCCTTAAACATTTCAGGTTAACACTAATTTCTTTTTTTTTTTTTTTTTTTTTAAATTTGCCTTTTAGCAACGAAGTTCTTACAACTACCGTGTCACCATGTTTTAAATACATACGGTATCTCCACGTTTATATTCCATTTCCCGGACCTTTTTTTCAATGCTGTAGATTTTCAAATTCTTCACTTAAAGAAATGTATCCATGCTGAATATGCAATTGTTCTGCATTCCCTTAAAAATCAAACTAAGCAGCTTGTTTCGATATTATGTACAATAGTGAATGGGTTACCTCCAAATAAATTATGAATCGCCTTTTTTTTTTTCTGTAATTACTGAATAAAAATCCTAAATGTTACAAATGCATTCAGTACTGCAGATTGTTATGACCGGACAGGAGCATGCCGATCTTTCGTTGCTTAATTCCGCATTTATGGTTTTTATTTGTTCTTCATTAACCATCTTTTACGTTTAAATTATCTATCACATTCCATGTAAACAAGATGCTCTTTCTATTTTGTGACAAAGACTTTATTAAGCAATCCTAAAAATATGTACAAAATCGTATTTACATGTTATTCAACTTTTCCGCGTGTGACGAAAGGAGCAGAGTCCTTATTCATCCTACTATTCCCGTGTCCTGGATTCTGTAATCGAGGCTTCCATATTTATCAGAAGCGAGATTCTGTAGTCATTTTCTTTCCAATTCCCGCCGTTTGGATGGAAGGCCAGCGAAAGGCAAAGTATTTCCTTTCCCACGGATCACAGCAGAGTGTAAGCAATTAGGAACATAAGTTTTTGAGAGTGAAGCCGTGGCTGCGCTTTCTTGGAATTAGACAGACCAAGGGAGTTTTCTCTCTCCGCGCATGAGAGGGAAGACTCGGAGGCGAAAAGTCGAGGGAGAAGGGAATAATTTTAGGAAGCTCTGGAAACCTCGGAGGTGAGTGGGAACGGATGAAGGAAGCGGTTTGGATGGCCGGGAAGAGATAAAGAGATTTTCGGCGGTGTAGAATACGGAGGGAGAACTAAAAGAATGAAACCACGAAAATGACGGACAAAAGCTTGATGACATTCCCCGTAACATCTAAATAAACGTTTTCCCCACTGCAAAATTTAGCCTCAGTCGATTCACTTTTCTGTGCTTTGTATTGTTTTTATCTGCTCCAGTTGGGAGAATTACGGATTAAACCACCGATACCGAACTTACTGCAAAGGAAGCATAAAACGAACCCTCCACACAGGGCGCTGTAATAGAACTCAGCACCAAGCCCTGTAACACTTCATCTCTCGTCTTCCTTCCACCACCCTCTCTCTCCAAAATCCTGCCTTCGGGCCTACCAATTTTCATCAACCTTGACGATTCTCCGAACAACCCCCTTACCTATCTCAATTTTTATATCGTCCCTGACTCCCTTTTCACCTTGGAGCGTTGTTGGTCACCTTACGAACATAATTTACGTCATGTCGCATTACACAAGTTTTACATTTTAACAGGATCATGACAGAGATGGCGATATATTCTTAACAGTAATTATGAAATAAATACAATGATAACATCATCAGCATTGTAGTACATGCTAATGACGATTAAACCAGAGTTAAGATTTACTCACCGTCTTTGTTCATTCCGGTCTCCAGGCATTTCCTCAGTCTACAAGCTCTGCACTGGTTTCTGTGTGTCTTATCCACAGGGCAACTGTTCGCTCCGGTGCCTCTTGCTTTGCATACATACTGTCTGTTTCTCCTAATTGACCTCTAAATAAAAATATAAAAGCAGGACAAATTCACAAAAAGTAGAAGCAAAGAAAAAGTACAAGTATATGTTATTATAACCATCAAATACACCATGAGACATTACATTATGACCACCCACCTAATAAGCTGTAGAACTCCCTTTAGCCCGCAAAACAGCGGCCACTCGGCAAAGGCATCGATTCGATGAGGTGGCGATAGGTATCCTGGGGTATCTGGTACCATAATGTCAACAGCAGATCCTCCAGTTCCCGTACATTACGGGGTGGTGGTGATTTAGCGTAAGATTGCTTTCCAAGTCGAACCATGGGTTCATGTCAGGTGAATTTGGAGCTCAGGGCATTAACAGAAAGTCACTAGCATGTCCCTCGAACCACATTTTGACGACTCTGGAAGGGTGGCATGGCGCATTGTCTGTTGGTAATGGTCATCACCAGCAGGGAACACAGTTGCCATGAATGGGGGAACTTGGTCCGCAACGATGTTCAGATACCTGACAGCTATCAGGGATTGTGCTATTGGGATAATGGGGCCAAAAGTGTCCCAAGAAATCATCGCCCACCATCGCCGCCGCCGGCCAGTTTCCTCCCAACAGTGCATCCAGGTGCCATAGACTTCGTTGGTAATCGGCGTATCAGCGCTTGGCCGTCTACGTGATGCACCAGGAATCTTGATTCGTCAAACCAGGCAACTTTCTTCCAATTATCCACGGTCTAATCTCAATGATCTTGGGCCCATTTCATGCGTTGTTGGGGATGACGTGCAGTGAGCATGGGGACCCAGCTGGGTCTTTGGCTACGTAGGCCCATGAGCTGCGATGAACTGTGTGCTGTGACACATTATTCTGATCTCTCTTGTTGCAGCTGCGGGTGAGTTGTCGCACTGTGGCCCTGCGGTCGCTGTGCACAATGCGTGACAGTCTCCGCGCCCCTCTGGCATTAATGAGCTGCGGACGACCCACGAATGGACGACGGTTCGTCGTTTGGCCATCTCTGCACCACTTTTGATACGTACTCACTACAGCGACATGTGAACAACCCACAAGCCGCGTCGTTTTTGAGATCGTAGTTCCGAGGCGTCGTGGCATCACAATTTGTCCTTTATCAAACTCCGATAAATCGGCAGCTTTTCCCATTCTGACTCCGAACACTCTACTAACCGAAAGCCGGTCCTTGGGTTGTATGTATACTGTTCTGTGAACATCACCTTTGCCACCGTTCGGTTTCCAGTTTCTTTAGGCGGAGGGTGGTCATAATGTAATGGCTCTTTGGTGTATTGCTTTTCATATGTAGATGATTATAACAATAAGGATTCGAAAATTTTAGAGTACTGTACAAAAGCAGAAAAGACAACTGTTTCCGACATCTGAACTTTCAAGAAAAAACTTATTACCATTTAGAAGGAAATAAAATAAAATAAATTAAAACATGGAGAAGCTGTATTAACAGAAAAGCTTGTTAAATATGAGTGCACTATACTTTGAAACAGGGAAAGCATTTCATGAGAAAAACTAAATTGAATTCATTTGCTGTAAACTTGCAATCATCATGAAGCTTACAAAACCAAAATTACTACTACACTTTACAAAGCGACTATTTACTTGCACACAGATTAAGTTAAATGAAACGGAAAAAGACAACTGTTTATGTTTCAAATAAAGCAGAGTTCATTCTTCAACAAGAACACGAATAGATTTAAATAACACATCTATCAACACAAAACTAAGCATTGTGCTATGAAAAAAAATGTTTACAAAAAAATTAAATCAAACACTACTTTAGTGTTTTATTTTCGCTTCTTCCCTCTTTTTGTTCTTTTCCAAATTTATTTAAGAAACGTGGTAGATGACTGGCGCAAAAAATCTTGAAATTCAGACTACTGAACCTAAATCCTGATTTAGGAACAAATGAATAAAAACTTACAAAATTTAGGAGCATAGTATTCCGGTATTAAATTTGAATTTAAGTCCTAAAGTTTAGAAAAAAATCAGGAATTTGAGAATGTTGGCTGTAGGACCTAAATCTAAAGAAAGATTGATATTTAGAAATCATAAAGAATGTAAGAAAGTAGGATGAATCTGGTTCTGATTTAAGGAATGATGCTCGAAAAGTTTTCCGGGATTTAAGAATGTAGAATCACAGACCTAAATTCCAATTTACACACTGATGTCTACAAATTTTCCGGAGTTATTGGATGCCATACCAAAATCTTAATGTAAGAATTATTATTTAGTTTCCTAAGAATTAGATAGTATAGCCTGCTGGGCAATCGTGATTTAAAGATTAATATTTAAAAACTTTCAGGAATATTGGACAGTAGGCTGCTAGTATAAAATTCTTGTATAGAGACTGATATTTAAACCTTTCCGAGAATTTAAAAATATAGACTCGTCGACCTAAATCCATATTTGATGATTGATGTTGAAAAAAATTACGAAAATCGACCAATACTACGATGTGACAATTGGGAGAAGTATATTAATTTCCTACAGTTTCAGTTATACGTAATAAGGATTTATTTGTAGGGCTTGCTAACATGTCGTTCACGATCTTCCTTACGAGCAACTAGACTTCTGCTTTTCTGACAGATGTAGGCTTTATCACAGGTTTCTCATTTTCCTCCTACATTAATCTTGATTGCAGTCTAGAATAAGGAATGCAAAGAAAAATGAGATCCGCGGATTTTATTGGAATTTTGAAAACAACTTTTCGTTTCTCAAAGCTTTCCTTTGTTTCTTGGCTTAATGACTTGCATGAGCATTGAATATTAAAAGTCGCTTTCTCTAATTTAGGTTCACTGGGTTCAGGAAAAGGAGAGAAACAAGCCGTATAAGGACGAACTCAACATCCATATCTGACCTAGGATTCGAACTTATGTTAGCAATTAGCGGTACCAGAAGTCCGCCTCATAAACCTGAAGAAAACTATGCTTATGATGATAGGACTCACAAAGATTGACAAATACAGATTTCCTGTTATTGCTTTTGTTCATTGTTGATTTGTTTAATTTTTTCAATAGCTGAGTGGTTTTATCTGTAAAGTCACTAATTACTTCGTGCCGTTAAAATACTCCTAAAAACCATCAATAATGTTTGCGATTTAAACTTTATCTTCAACGACGGGGAAAATTTCACAGGAAACGCATGTGGTGAATGCGAAGGTTGTTTTATTAGCAGAAAACTATGTTTTATAAAAAGCATTTTGCTCAACCTTGACACATAAACCGTTTTGTTCATGCTCTTCTTCCAATAACCATATAAAGAACACGGTTTAGACGCGCTTCACTACCAAACTTTCAACTGAAATACCCTAGGATAAATCACACGAAATTCCAAGTTCATTCTTTTCTAGGAATTGTCAGCTTTTGCCATTTCACTCAAAATTACGAGTGAAATACATTTTTCTCGTACATGTCAGCTACTGATTTTTACTTAATCAATAACTGTTAGAGAATCATCCCGGAGTCTCTTTCAGTGCCCTGTAGGGTGAGTTTCTTAAATTTTCGCTTGTGAAGAAATTAAAAGTTCCGGGACTTTAACTAAATTTTTTCCCGATGATGAAAAAAATTAAATACCAGCTAAAGCGATGACTCGCTGGTTTTCAGTGAAGAGTAGCTTTATTCAGTCACTTTTGAGCTATTTCCTGATTTATTTATGTTTCTTGATATTATTTACTTATTGATTTGTTCTTATCTGCTAAATTTTACTTTCCTGACTGTATTTCTCCTTCAATCCTTTATCACCGTACCAGATATTCTCCTTCAATCCTTTATCACCGTACCAGATATTCTCCCCATCTTTATTTTCCAATGGTCTCTGAACACGCTCTTTCACACGCATAAAATCTTCCCCCTCCCCCTCCCCCATCAACGTTTTCCTTCAAGAGCTAGATCCAAACTCTTCTAGTATCTTCTCACTTCCTTGAGAAAAACGCGGGCTGCTCTCTCATTGCATCCCGCACCACTTAATTCCTGTTTTGGTCCCCCAGTCAGCGCGAAGCCAACCTTGTTCTCTCACATCCCTTGTTAACGCCAATCTGATTCATCGTGAGAAATCCCTCATTAAAACCTAAGCTGTCATGAAAAGCAGTGTATTTGAAATGTTAAGTATTTTTTCTCAAGGAATGACAGGCATAAACATGTGGATACCTGTTGAAATAAATACTTGGTAGCTTTCATTCGTCAGATAATTTAAAGAGGGGCATGACGCAAAATATTTTAATTCATACGAGATTTTAAAAAGAAGTTTGTGTTTTATGCAAAAATATTAATTTTCACTAAAATATTGTGGATTACATTTCCTAGAAGAAAACATTCAAATGAAGAAACAAATAAATTTACTCACCTTAAAAAAACCCGCACACCTGTAAAAAAAGAAAAAAGAAAAAAAGAAATGGTTATATAGAGTTGTCCTTTTTATATACCAAAAATGATGAAGAAATAAATTACATTAGCAAATATAGGTAATAAACTCACAACGATTTAAAACACCTCAGAAATATGCACTAATATGCACTAGTTTTGAGTACTACACTACAGTATTTTTGGGTAATACGTATATCTCCATGACAAAAAAGTCCACGAAAAATGAAACTATATGTACTGAAATGTGACTTTATTTGGCGTACTCTCACAAAATATCTATCAGAAGACGTATTAGGGATCAATAAAACACATTTCAAATACAGTACCACAGAAATTGGCATACCTATATTTACACCAATTTTGGCAGAGGAAAGGCAAGAGGCTCACCAAAATACGATACACCTACTTCAAATCAAAGCAATGCATTAATTTAATTATACAATTCTTTGTTATTGACCATAATTGCTTACATATTTAGTTCATCACAATAGATGTTGAAGTGATATCCACGAACACACACAAGTAGCCTACTTATTTTTATTTCGCGCTTCGGGTTTGATTAAATTGGAGATCTTATCACACAATAAAACAGTAGACGCCCCTGTGATATTTATTGTTAATTAATGATTATTATGCTGGTTGTACTGGAATTGAACTTAGTTATTCAATTATTTTGTATTACTGTACTTTCGACTTTCACCAGACGTTCTACCTAATTTTTCCCTGCTTCATTCTCTATGCTCTTGCACATGTCATATCAGGAGCCTTTCATTCCACGTTTGCTTTCTACCTCGCCTCCTAGCCTCCTCTCACATGCGACTACTATATTTCTTTCCTCGTCCCATCGCCATCCCCTACTTTGAAAAAATCTGCACTTGGCGTCTCAAAAGCTGTAAAATCATTACGTAGTCTGGGATCACTTTCGTTTACCGTGTTACTGTACGCTGCTGAGGACACGGTTAAAACGACTGCAATAAGGCATTAAAACTTCTGTCCAACATACAATGATCGATTGCTCTGGGAAAAGCTTTTTGGACGCCCACTAACGATTATTGCCTTTGCAGATATGCCCTTGATTGCTTTCATTGCGAAGTTTCTGTTTTCTGACCGAAAAGACGATAAAAACAGACCTACTAAACAATATTATATTCAAGGTTACGAATAATTCCCAACCTCTACGTAACGCAAGCCTGAACTAGTTTCATTTTATTTTCAAAAACCTTCATCATCTCCTTTTGTGACATACCCCTGATGTAAGTAGTTAGAGCTCCGTCTGGTTCCAGAAGTGTATGCGAATTTTCTTGGTAAACCTTATTTGTCTCCATTCCACAAAGATAAAAAAATCTGGTGAGCGAGAAGTGGGGTGGGATTACAGAAGCTCTGAGATTATCCGATCTCCAAAAATTACCTGCAGGAGTACCATCAATCGTGAGGAAGTATGGGCCGTGGCACCGTCTTGCTTAAAACACTCCATTGAGTTCGCCAATGAATTAGAAGTGAATATCCGACCAGTAACGATTCAGACTTTATTGATTCATCGAAGAAGATCTGGCCAACGATTCTTTTTCCTGCAGGCTTGTTTAGATGTTGGTTGAAGTCACTCACAACATTATATATCATCATCATCGTCAACCATTGTCAATCCACTGCTGGATGAAGGTCTACCTAAGTTTCTTCCACAACGAGTATGAGCCAGTCTCCTCCATGTCATTCCCGCATGATTTCGATCCACACATCTCCCATGTGGTCTTCTGGGTCTTTTCCTGTCCCTTGGAATCCAGTCTGAAATTTCGGTTGTCCATCGGTGGTCCGTCTTTCTGGAAGTATGTCCAGCACATTGTCATTTCAGGAATTTTACTCTGATCACGATGTCTTCCACTCTTGTCATTTTCCTTATCCACGAGTTCCTCTTCTAATCTTTCCTGGTTACGCCAAGCATGCATGTCTGCACGGTTCTTTCAGTTGTCTGCAGTCTTTGAATGCCTTTTTTGGTTAAGGATCATGACTCCGCTTCATATATAAGCACTGGAAGGATGCATTGATTAAGCTTTTTTCTTTTAAGACATAATAGCACATTGTTCTTAAAAATTGTACTGTTTCTTCCAAAAGCTCTCCAACCAAGTTTTATACGCCGATTAATTTCTTCCTCAATGTGACTCTCGCTTGATATCTGCTGTCCAAGATAAATGTGCACGCACACACACACGCACACACACACACACACGCGCGCGCGCGCGCGCGCGCATATTTTATAACTATAAAATTTGTCTATCCACGTAGTACTGAATGTATCCTGCCAATTTTTTTCTGTATTCCCTACAATTTAATGATATTTAGAAACTCAGTAATTTGTAAGAGAATAAATTTATTATATTTAAATCTCTTAAGACCTGAAAAATGAAAAATTTCAGGGTTGTACACATGTTTTTCAGGTTCCACAATTGTTCCGTTACGTATGGTTCTTACATGTGAAAATTTTATTTCAACAATTTTACCAACTGAGTTTTTTTTCGGTATATGCAATAAGAAATAAGTGGCCTATAATTCCATACAGATGTGGTACACACATTATTTTCTGCAGTAAATTTTTTCACCATGTAACGGAACGCTGCTGATGACATGGTTTTAAATGAGTGCCATAAAGCGATCAATGAAATACCCCTCCCTCTCTCCCCCATGGCATATAGAGCCCGACTGCTCTGGAAACGCTGGTTGAGCTGTTACTAATGATTATTGCCTGTGCTGAGAGGATCTTGACTGGCGACATCGAGAAAATCCTATAAGCTAGGTGCAAGAAGATAAAAAGAAAGACCTACTACTCAAAATTATATTCTCTGTAAGAAACAATTTCCGTCTCTTCGTAAGCTATAGAATGCTAGATCTCGACAGAGCGCAGCAACATGCCAGTGCGACATTGGACGTTTCTCACACAGGGCAATAAGCTGTAAATGAATATCTATCGCAAAATTTATTTTTGCTTACAAAATCGAAGTGCAGCTCAAACCCCTTAGCGAAACCAATGTTCAATCCATAACTGCCACCGAAATGATCTAAGAACTGGCTTCTGACCATTTCTCTGAGATGGATCCAGGTTCGATTCCCTGTGAGGCCCATATGGATGTTGTGTTTGTGTTATGGCACTGACTGTCTCCCTTCCCTGGAACCAGTAACCCTAAATTAGGGATGGACGACTGCTTGTTGCTCATTGTGGTCGTCCAACCCCCAAACAAACAAACCATCCTAATCGCCATTTTGAGCTGCCACAAGACAGCTGCAATGTGCTCATGTACCCCCGCAGTGCTATTCTGGAATAATGCTATAGCGCTCCAGTTGTCAGAAGCATATGTTTCTGGCTAATGGTCAGCATTGTGCTCTGGTTCTAGTCTCCGGTGGGACATGAGTGACGCATTTGTTCTCCGGCAATGTCTCCCTTCCTTTTCTAGAATCAGTGGCCCTAAATTTAGAATAGGACGCAACTTACCCCATAAGAGTTACTAATGGCCGTCGTTAAAGCCAGAAAAAGCCGCCCCGGTGGCGCAGTGGTCTAAGCGATGGCCTCTGATCATTTGTCCGAAAGGAGTCCGGGTTCGAATCCCGGTGAGGCATGGATGTTGTGTTTGTCTTACGGCACTGGCTCTTTTCCTTCCTGGAACCAGTGACCCTAAATTAGGGACGGGCGACTGCTTATAACCCATTGAGTTGCTCACGGTGGTCGTTAAACCTCCAAAAAAAAAAAATAGTACTACTATCTATGCTCATAGTGTTACGCTTTCTATAGGTGATCTCATAGACTAACAAATTATTTCCATCAACACTCGTAATAACCTTTCAGTCACATAGTTCAAGATTGAAGTATCGAGGAAAATATAACCAAATGAGGATTTTGTTACGAGGGTTTAGGAGATTTTACAGATTTTAGATATAATTTTTTTTTCCAAGTAAGCAATATTTAGCTACAAGTCTTTTTCAGTCAGTATGGGAATGTTCGAAGAGACTATCTATGGCAGCAAGGGTAAGTAGCAAGAGTTGTAAAACTGCGTTCCCTGGCAGTTGTTGTTTGTATTGAAGAGTCTGTTAAAAAAACATTAAGTGCATTTTATGGTTATATTAGCCGACGCAACTTTTAGTACATTGTGATTCGAGAAACGCATCGAGACGACTAAATGATTTTATTGCTCAGGAAGCGTCGCAGGAGCACTCTCACCTACGAGCTAGTAGTCGATAGGGGTCTAAAAAAGAAGTAGAAAAGATAGATCGCAAAGTAATGGCCTGAGAAGGAAGACTTTTTCGAGTTTCCGGAAAACGACAGCGAAACAGAATGAAAAATTAGGTAAAATTAGAGTAAGTGCGAAAGACCGAATAATTAGGAAACAGGGAAAGTAACAGCAGAACTGCGAGATTCAAGCAATAATTTAATAAGATAATTCTAGGACAACCTAATAATTGAAGGCAAATAATAAATTAATTGAAACTGCAAATTTCTCGTCTGTTCCTTTGCAATATATTTTCTGCAACCAGCTGCAATCGAACCCGAAGAGGACTATAAACAGAACGACAACAACCCTCCAACAAATTCCAGGGTTGGGATTATGCTGAAGTGAATCTGTAAATTTTTCGAAGCTGAGGTTGACTGTTAATTTTTATTTTTGCTTTGTAACAACATTATATGAAAAAATGTTGGACAAAAATTATAGTCACGTGGAAGATCTGTGCATCTTTTAGAAATTATACAAAGCATTCACTCTTCTCCTACGGATAAAAGGGTTTAAGAAGGTCAGTGAAAGTTGTATTTCCGCTCTTACATGCCTATTACAATTTATTACTTAGTGAATCTGAAATGGAAGCAATTAGATTGCGATGAAAATGACTCTGGAAAATGGTTTTCTAAAGGTCATAAAAATAGTCCACGAAATTTTATGTAATTTGAAAACGGGTCCGAAAAAGCTATGTCCACTCTAAATGCAAGACTCTCAAAACGTGATTGACATTTGGTGTTTATTGCTCAATGAATTCCGCACAGATTGAGGTAGCAGACTCTCCTGTCTAACTCAATAAACAAACCTGACATGTCGTCCTCATTTTCTCAGCCTTAAATGGGGAATGCGTCACCCTTTTCATCTGTATCCCATCAGACATAATCTCAGTCTATCCTCTGGCTCTCTCTCACGACCAACTCCAACGGGCTCCCAAATAAATGCACGTGACCCCGGGTTCCAGCCAACTAGTTGGGCATACAATGTGGTTCGCCCCACCTTTTCTCGCCCCCCGTCCGGCCGTCATCGGGTGGGGGTTGATCTAGGGGTGCAGACGCCCATCTGTGAGTGGTTTGTCCCTTCAAAAAACCCCATGGGTGCAGATCATAAGCAAGCGCAGTCGGCTGCCTCTCAGTTGCCTTCCCATGACAATGGTAGGAGGTGTCAGAAACAGAACTTCTTCTTTTTTATTCGTGAGCTCCGTTGCGTCACAGGGTTATTGAGTACTATCCCTTAGCTTCCAACAGCATAGATTTGATTTCCTCCACTTCAGCAGAGAAAAGCTCCATGGAGCCAAATTCTCCCCTACTGAAAACAGCAGGACTGTTCTATTGCTATCAAGTGTAACTTTGCCTGAGGTTGATTGTGACTGTCTCTTGCTTTGTTAAACTGGTAAAATGGCCCTAGGGAGAAATATCGTACCAATTTTTTGGCAACTTTGTTGAAGGTTTATTCAAAGCTGCACTTAGGTCAATTGTTTCCTTGGAAGACTAAAGTTCGGTTGTACAGAAACGGAAAGAGTGGTGCATAATGAACGCAGGGTACAAATCGGTCGATCTTCGTTTTCGTTTACGTTAAAGTTTTAATTCTAAGAGGTTTTCCTCAAATCTGAACAAAGGAAGTTTCTTTCTGTATTTCTTTAATTTGACATTTATTCCTCAGCTAGAAACCTTCGTTATGGGAAGCAGCAGGATTTCCTCATTGCTGCCAAGTGTTACTTTATTATTTCTCATGCACTGATCCAAGTACTTTTCCGCAGTGGTCTAAGCGTTGGCTTACGACCATTCGACCGAAGACGGTCCGGGTTCGACTCAGAGTTGAAAACGGATCCAAAATTTTGGACCCGGAGCCGACCCGGACGTCACATAATTGGACTCGGCCTGGACAAATCTGCTTTGAACTATAAATTCGAATATGTCATCATCAACAACATCATTGCCAATCATTATCAATCCACTTCTGGATGAAGGTCTTCCCAAGTCTTTTCCACTACGGTCTGTCTTGACCCAGTCCCTTCCGTCCACCCATCCTCCACGTAACCTTCGTCTAGGTCTTTTCCTCTCTTTTGGAATCCAGTCTAGAATTTCGGCGGTTCGTTCTTCTGGCAACATGTCCAGCAAATTGCCATTTCAGAGATTTTACTCTGAACATGATGTCTTCCACTCTTGTCATTGCCCTTATCCCTGAGTTCCTCTTCTGATCTCTCATAGGTTACACCAGCATGCATCTCTCCATGCTTCTTTCAATTGTCTGCAGTCTCTGTATGTCTTTTTTAGCTAAGGTCCACGTTTCTACTCCGTACGTAAGCATTGGCAGGATGCATTGATTAAACATTTTTTTTAAAAAGGACGTAACAGCATATTGTACTGTTTCTTTCAAAAGCTCTACAACCAAGTTTTTTTTTTTTTTTTTGATTGGAGGTTTAACGGCCACCGTGAGCAACTCAATGGGCTAAAAGCACTCGCCAGTTCCTAATTTAGGGTCACTGGTTCCACAGAAGGGAGAGAGCCAGTGCCGTAAGACAAACACAACATCCATGCCTCACTGGAATTCGTACCCGGACCTCTTTTGGACGAATGATCAGAGGCCATCTCGGAAACGTCCGCCTCCCGCACAACGCATAGCAACTTAATCAACTGCGCTATGCCGGTGGTTATGTCTCATGTAAATCTGGCAGTCGGGCTCATCTCGGACGAATGGTCAGAAGCCAGCGCCTTAGAGCACCCCAGAACCAACAGTTGCTAACGAAAGCCCTTAAAACCTCTCCAAACATTCCAGGTAGTGTTACTTTTTTTTATGGGATTTTTTTTTAATTGGGGGTTTAACGAACACCGTGAGTAAACAGTCTCCCTTCCCTAATTTAGGATCACTAGTTCCAGGTAAGGGAGAGAGCCAGTGCCGAAAGACAAACAGAACATCCGTGCCTCACCAGGACTCGAACTCAGGCTAATCTCTGACGAATGGGCAGATGCATCGTTCAGACAACTGCGCCACCGGGGTGGCGCAGCTGAGGGATCGTGATTTATAAATTTGCTTTTTTTTCAGGGTTTTAAAGACAATCCTGAATAACTACAAGGGTTCCATGTAGTCTCCTGTCCTAATTCGGGTCACTGGCTTCGGGGAACGGAGAGAGTTTCTTTCGTATGAAAAACCTACCACGTGCACTTCATCCGAGGCTCGAACTCGAGTCCATCTAGGACAATTGGTCAGAATCCAGCCCTCAGACCACTCGGCCTTCCGGGCTGCTAACTTCTTATTAATGAAAGAATAAGTGAAAGAACAAACGCTAGGGATTTTAACATACGCATGTATAAGAAGTTAGGTCACTTTTCCATAGCTCTGTGACCGTTTTTTCTTACGTGATTTTAAAGTTTTACTCCTTCCTCTTTCATCTTTCCACTTCGTACAATACCTGTTCTGATTACACCGAAAATCATGAGCTTCATTTGCATCGGATATCAGGACATTTTACGATCACGTTTCCTATTGCGCAATCTGTCATTTTTTAAAGAAAAAAATGATTTTATCTTTCATCCCAAATCAGGTACCTGTTTTTAATAAAGTTAAAAAAAAAAAAAAAAAAAAAAGGTGAAAAGGTGAAAGGCTAGTTCCTACAGCTAAAGCGATGTAGAAGCCACTTCGTCGCGGGAACGGAATGATACGAAACGTTGGCTTCTTATCATTCGTCCGAGATGGGTATAGGTTCGAGTGCCAGATGAGGCATGAATGATAGATACTCTTGCCTTTGGCACTGGTCCTCCCCTGTCCCGAACCAGTGGCCCTAAATTAGGGCCCGTCGCGTCGACTGCATATTGGGTTGCTCACGGAGGTAGTTAATAAACCCCCAAACAACAACAACAAAAAAAGGAGAGGGCAACCTCTTCCAAATAAAGTACTTGATGCCAATATTATGTGTCAGGCGGAAATATCATTTCAAATTTATTATTCCAGATTCCCAGCATTTTCTACATAAGAGATTAAAATAACTGGAAAAATGTTATTATAAAAATATTTCGAATAGCACCTGGAAAACTAAAGCATATTAGAAACAATAACCCTCAGAAATTTATTAGGATGAAAGAAGATTTTCTACACGTAAAAAAAAAAAAAAAAAAATAAGACGTCGATTTTAAAACATGTATTCGGCATCTGATAATTAAAAGAAACACATAAAGGAAACAATAGAAGTGAAGAGTGTAAAACAAAGAGCAGTTTCTTAAACGTAACGAAGTGCACCCAAAATGAGTTTTTATTTTAGGTTAACTTCCTAAGACATTATTTTCAAAACAAGCTTTTGATGTGGGTGTATTTTTGTTTATACGAAATCATGCCCACGTATCCGTGACTTTTTGCTTCAATTACAGGAAATGTAATAATGAAATTAACAAAAAATGTAAAAAATTCTATACCAATAGACTGTAATTCATACGGGAAAGAAGTTTATAAACTTTTAAAAAATGTGGGTATCTTAAATTCCTTTTCCAGTTTTTCAAAAAATATTTCGGTTTTCATAGTTCAAGAAGACAATAAGCAAACTGATTGAAAAATATATGAGGTAGGCTCCTAAATTATAATTTTGAAAATCCTCACACAAAATAAAGGACTTTCATTTCGGGAGAGTTTTTTTAGCTATAAAAAATTATGTCGTACAAACAAGCACAAGCAAAAAGCTTTTTGAAGTTTTTGGTATTACGTCTTTATGAAAAGCGCATGCCATCTACCAGAATAGCGTTTTTTTCTATTACATTTCTGAGAGAAAGATCACTATGCAAAAACAAAATACGAGAGAAATACATTTTTTTTCTAGTATAAAATAATTTTTTATATTTCAAATTAGGGAATGCAGTTAATGTAAAATATATGCAAATTTTTCAAAGTAGTTAATTATAGGAAGGAGCCTTAGCGCAAAAGAAAATTCCGCGTATTTAAGATTGGAAAACACAAGGTTTCCTTTAAGTAAATAAATAAATGAAAAATGCGTGTCATCCACCGAAATGTCCTTTTTTTTTTTTTTTTTATGTAATTGCCACAGAAGTTTGTTTCTAAGGAAAATTCACTTTCTGTGAGTAACCTCGAAAAATCCGTTGAAGTAAATCTTATTTCTTCACTAAAAATTCACCTTCAAGGAAAAGCAACTCTCCATGTTATATAGCTGTCGCTGTAATTTTTTTCACAGCGAAGATATGGAATTCAAAATTTGTTACACAGGAATTTAAATTTTCGAAAGATTCGTTCAGTTCATGGTGTCGTTTTACACAGAGCAAATGCGTAAGGTAACAAAAAAGCAACTAAGCTAGTGATTTCTGCGAAATAAAAGCAAATGATTTAAAAAAAAAAAAAAAGAAACTTACCCGTCACAAGCAAATATGCCGTAATGCTTCCCAGAAGAATGATCTTGGCACACTTTACATGGAACGTCTAATAGTATTCTACCTACGAAAATATATGTTAAAAGTAAATTAGCCAAGTGAAAATTACTAAGCACAGATGAATTTAAAATCATGTCTGTCTAGCGATAGACAAACGCGCGCGCGCACACACACACACACACACACACAGAGGAAAAGAGAGAGAGAGAAAGAAGAAATTGACTAGTGGTAAAAAAATCGGCTAGTCCGACCCCCCTTGACTATCAATCTTTATGTTCGGACTAAAGTAAAATAACTTTTATTAACCCAGGGCAACCGATTAAAAGCTTGTTTTTTCAAAGCTGTGATGCTTAAAGCCGCGTATTTTCTCAGATGTTACACATGCTTTTGTTGACAAGGTTTACAGCTGGTGAAGAACCTTACACATTTTGAACCTTACACGTTTTGACTCTTGCACATTTTGATGCCTAACATTCCCATTTCAGGAACCGCATCTGCGGTGGTTTTGAAGTACAAATACTGCAAAGGGGTGGGGGAGAAGGGATAGAAGGGATTCAGGAGGAAAGGAAATATTTATCAAATTTTCCTGTTCTCCGGTGTTGGTGAACCGAGGAGGTAAAATAAAATTAAATAAAAAACGGACTTTGAAGTTGGATGTTGGTGGGCTCTAGCACGTAAACAGTGTTTTGCCTGCATGCCATGTTTTGTATAATCGACATTTTCTAAATTTGAGCTTTACTTTATCCAAATTAGCTGGGAATTTTAAGTTGGACTAGTAAATTCTCTTTCCAGTTAGTCCCGGACTAAATAGGCAAAAAATAATTTTTCTTTCCTTGTAGAGCATCAGCGTCTTTTAACCTATGTTCATTTATCTGCCTTTCTCTTCTCCTTCTTGGGTTCTTACTGTCTCTTAGGTTCATTCTACCTCAAATCTTCTAACGTTTCTACCTCTCATTCTATGATCTTCCTCTTCCGCACATTTTCGTTAGTTTTCACTCTCTACGTCGTTTCTTTTACTTTCCCTGTATCGTGTACCTCAGTTAACACCTCCTTTCACTCCCTTTGTTTCCCTCTCTTTTACTCCTACTTTTCTGCAACTCAGCAATTCTTACTGAATTGTTAAATAATTTTCTCTTGTTGAAAACGTTTGGAACCATATGTAGACTTTATGTTCTTTTCTCCTGAAAAACCTATTGATGATAAATTGAGAAAGTTGTAATTCATTCACACGTATGAATTTGTAACAAGAATTGTGATTGGTAATATCATCGTATGAATGTATGACTGATTATTTATAATCTGAAATTTTCAAGGGTTTATTTATTTATTTATTTATTTTTACTGTCCGCTAGGGGAGAGAAATTTCCCTTCTTAATGTCGTAAGTTATTCTTCACTCTGCTAAACTTTGTAAATCATTTTCTGTTTTTTCCAAGAGCCTAGAGAGAGAGAGAGAGAGAGAGAGAAGGGGGTGAGAGAGAGGAGAGAGAGAGGGGGGAGAGAGAGAGAGAGAGAGAGAGAGAGAGAGAGAGAGAGAGAGAGAGAGAGAGAGAGAGGGAGAGAGAGAGGGGGAGAGAGAAAATAAAATGAAAGAAACGAAGAAATGAATTTCCAGCAGCACTCTGACACTAAACGTTTCAAATTATAGGCCAACATTGTTTATCGGAATTAAGAAAAAGAAAAAAAGGAACATGAATACGAATATAGTCCTGAATGAGCGTCTGTCCCATAAAACATCCGATAAACTGTTTTCGTTTAACACTATACTAGTTTAAACAAAAACAGTTAAAAACGCTATTAACAACAAAACTACTTTCGTTTAACACACATAGTATGAATTAATTCGGACTAATATGTAATCCTCTGAATTGATGAAGTACCTTTTGTGCGTGTGCTTGCGGTGGGTGTGTATGTCTTGGCTTCATTTTTCAAACATAACTTTAATACTTTAACAACAGTACACCTTTCCTTCCTCTATTATGGGTAAGTTTTCAACTGCTTACACTGTAAAAAATAAATGGCACGAATTCACGGAAAATTCCTGAAAATAACGTGCAGCAAAGATATCCTTTTTTAACTAAATTTCCGTTTTTAAAAGCTCCCGTTTTTTTCTTTTTTTTTAATCTTCCGAATTTTCACAGATTTCTCATAGTCAGTAATTCCGTTTATTTCAGAAAAGTCCGTTTCAAGTTTTTACATATTTATATAGAAATTTCTCAAGATCAAAAGCACTGAATTTTTCATCCCTTACACCAGGTAAAACCTTTCCCGCTGGTGGGATTCGAACCGAGGTAGTTTGGGTTGGCTCAACAAAAACCTCGCGCCTTAACCACTGAGCCAGGGATACTCAGAAATCTCAGGCACGTTCAAGGTAGAACACTAACTGCGCGATGATGAAATGATTTTTGTCATTAATGAGAGTTAATTAGTAATTTTATTTTCTGTTGGATTTTATTATTTTTATACGATTGGAATTTAACAGTTAATCAAACCTCAAGTACTCCCGTGAATCGCTCATATAACCGGAACGTTTTCTTCACATGGATACGGAAAAAGTGTGAACTGAGTTTTCCGTCAATATGTGACAGTAATTACGGAAAGGTCTCTGAAAATTCAGGATTTTCCTAGCGTACGAGAAATCCGTGAAATTCAGGTTCCTTTCCGTCATTCTCGGAAAAGGTTGTATCAGGAAAATTTTATCGTTAATTCACGAAAGAAAAGTTGCTCGTGAATTTCAGAAATCTTTTTTACAGTGTTATTAGAAAGTTCCAAGGAAAATCATTTAAATTCGCATCACAATGGTTAGGAATTTCTCTAGTATTGCTAACAAAGTATTTTAAAATGTTTGAAATAAGGAATTCGTGCAGCCTCTGTTCAAAATAACAAAGACAAATAAAGAAAGAAAGAAAGCAAAAAAAAAAAAAAAATTCAATGTATTGAAAGAAAAAACAATTATTTCAAATTAGCACTTTTTTCATCGTGATTTTACGAAGTAATGGAATTCCTTGGAACTCGAGATATTTTAAACTGACAATGACTTTCCATTATTTTTAAGAGAAGGTCAAATGCACTTTACAGTATTATTTTACAAAACTCCTAAATATAAAATTTACCGTTGATAGCTGTACTAGCTTTTGTCTTAAGGGGTCTACAGACTGATGATGCATATGCATCGTACAATCAATTTAATAGTTAATCAAATCTCAAGTATTTCCGCTAGTCTTTCCTGTCATCGGAAACTTTCCGTCATATGCATGGATACAGAAAAAGTAAGAACAAGATTTTCCGTCAATATAAGAAAGGAATTGAGGAAAGAGTTCTGAAAATTCAAAATTTTCTGTTTTATGCTTAGAAACGTCAATTTACCGTCTATACAGTATAAGAAAGGTATTGCGGAAAGATTTCTGAGCCGCCCCCGGTGGCCCAGTGGTCTAAGCTATTGCCACTGATCATTTGTCCGAAAGGGGTTTCGGGTTCGAATCCCGGTGAAGCATGGTTGTAGTGTTTGTCTACCGGCACTTTATCTCTCCCTTCCCTGGAACCAGTGACTCTAAATTAGGGACGGGCGATTGCCCATTGAGTTGCTCACGGTGTTCGTTAAACCTCCAATCAAAAAAAAAAAAAAAAACAGCTTTTAGAAAATTCAGACTTTTCCTGGCGTAGAAAAAATCCGGGAAATTCAGGAATTTTCCGCTCATTTCGCGGTAAAGATTGTATCAAAAATATGCTTCGTTAATTTACAAAAGGAATCACACAAAAAGGCTCGTGAAGTTCAGAACATTTTTTACAGCGTACATAAAATAAATGCATAAATAAATTTCGACAGCTTGTTGGGGCAATAAAAAATATCTTGTTGTTCAATAGTGAAAATCCTCTGAATACGTGGCGTCAGTGAATAAACAAAGACATCGCTCTTTCCATGTTTATCAACCGAAAAATTATTATTCGGCCACTGCTGGGATCGCACCCAAGATCTCTCGATATCCAGCTGAGTGCGTTCGCCTTACACTACAATTGTCAACCATGAACGGCGCTATGTGCGTTTACCTAGGATTCACGGATTTTTTCTACGTTAGCAACTGAGACGTCTCCATCTGGTGGGTATTAACGGCACAAGCTATAAATTAATTAGAGCAAATAAACAGTGCCGGATTTAAGGCTTTTGAGGCCCTAGGCCAAATTTTCTACACCCCCCCGCCCGGGCACCCATATTTGAATTTTCTCCCATAAGATTTTTTAATAAACTTATCCTTAAGTTTAGAATATAATAATTGGTAGTATAATTTTATTGTTAAATAAGTATTATTTAAATACAAATTATTTTGATTTAACTTGCTATTAAATTAAAGGTTATAAAAATATTGTTGGTAAACATAGACAAAGAGGTTCATGCTTATCCTGTAACAACACTTAACATTTTGAAACCTTTGACCTACATTTGAAACCGACACACGATGCCTTTTTATAACACGAAAGTAAACAATAGTATTTCTTGTTTCGATTCTTTAAAATTGCATTACAACAACAAAAATTAATAAAGTATATAAAAATTAATTGTAAGGTGTTTTGGGAAATGATATAAACAGACACATTTTTTTACAAGTTTGATTTATTTGTACATAAGAAAAATGGAATCATAAGCTTAAAAAAGTAATCTACTACAAGTATGAGTACTCAGCTCTTGCTATACTTTATAAAATGAAACTCTTATTTCTAACATTTAAAAATACAACTAAACGTAATAGACAAAAGTAGTCAAAAGATCACACATCAAGCTATTATTACGTTCTTATTTCTTTAGTTATCATTCAAGATAAAATAAAAAATTACCACTACTTCATTTTATTCAAGTAAATTAAAATAACGGTACCTTCATTTTCTAAGTTTTTCTGTTCTATTCTCTCCGTTTTTCTGAATTCTACACCTTCGGCCTCTAGAGCTTGCGGCTCCTAGGCCGTGGCCTAGTTGGCCTAGTGGTAAATTCGCCGCTGCAAATAAGTCCAAAGGGCGAGAACAATAATGTCCACCAAATGAAGACGTCTCAGTTGCTGAGTCCATCCTACGGATATGTGATGCCAGAAGCTGACAGATAAACGCACATAGCGCCGTTGATTGTTGGCCATTGTAGCGTAAGGCGAACGCACTCTGCTAGATATCGAGAGATCTGGGGTACGATTCCAGCAGTGGCCGGATAACAATTTTTTGGTTGCTGTGTGTTGATAAACGTCGAAAGAGCGATATCTTTGTTTATTAATCTTGTTGTTCATTAGAACATTGCACCGTTTGGCCACGATCGTCCCTAGTGCCACAAAAACCCATCAGTCACAAAGAAGGATGTCAAGACAACGTTCTAGAAAAAGCTTCGGAAGATCTTAGTCTAGTATTGAATGGCTTACGAAGAGCATGATACATTTTTCATTCCTTAACTTTTCCTGTTTTTCTATACAGTACGTATGTACTCTATGCTCCAATATTCAATATTATTGCTTTCTACTGTAAATTTCCCAACGTCTCCCTTAGTTTTACTGCATTCAAAAGCGTCAACAGAAAAGTTAGCAATCAAAATTAGTGTTACCGCTAAAATCCTTTCAGAACCTTTCAAGAACAGAAATTGCATAGTCAAATTTTCAAGGGAGCGCAAATGGCCCCTCTTGCCCGCCATATGGGCACCCATGGCCTCACCAAATATCTATTAACAATGAAATTTGCCAATCTTGATGTCCTGCCCTTAGATAGCAGGAAGAACCAACACATAAACACGTAATCTTTGCGCACGCATTGAGTATGAAGACTTGCTGAGAATAACTTTTTTTTTTTTTTTTTTTTTTTTTTTTAGTGACAGTCTTTCAGTTAGTCTTTGAATACTTTTATGAAACAAAACGAACAGGGAAAAAAATAAAATGAAAGCCATTTATCTCTTTATAAAACCGTCATATATTTCAAACACAACGTTGTTATCAGATAACTATCGTATAATTTAGTGAAAATCCTCTAAATACGTGGCGGCAGTGAATAAACAAAGACATCGCTCTTTCCACGTTTATCAACACATAGCAACCGAATCGATTATTTGCTATAATTAATATATAGCTTGTGCCGTTATGCCCACCAGATGGAGACGTCTCAGTTGCTGAGCCCATCCTACGGATATGTGATGTCAGAAGCTGACAGATAAACGCACATCGCGCCGTTGATTGTTGGCCATTGCAGCTTAAGGCGAACCCACTCGGTTAGATATCAAGTGATCTGAGGTACGATAGGTATGGCCGGATACCTAGTTTTCGGTTGCTATGAGATGATAAACGTGGAAAGAGCCGTGTATTTTGTTTATTCTATAATTTAGTAATCGAAATAGTGGAGGAGTAACAGTATGTTAAGCAGACCGCTGTTAGATTTTTTTTTTTTTCGGTTTTTATATGAGAGCATACAGTAAGTTTGGAAGACAGAAACAGCCTCGGCAGAAAAAATAAGAAGTCAACTTGTTTGCAATGTGTTTCTTTTCGTAGGTAAATGGATAACATCCTTGCATGAAACGGTCCTGAAAGCTTTATGTTTAGGCGTCACTACCCCCGTCAAATTGCATGCCAGCGATTTCATTGGTTCATGACTTCTTTTTGCTGCTCCTGTGGTCAATGGACTGGGCAATGTGGTCACCATCTGCGGAACCTTCATTGGGGGTATTACTACGTTTTGTCCTGCTCCCCTCCCTTCCGATGTACCTTGTCCATTCGATTTGCCGTTGGTGAGCAGAAAAATGAACCATCTGCCGACACACGCAGTTTACCCAGTCTAATGAAATCACGGCGGATGTGACACTTCCCAAACACTCAGACACTAACGGAGGATTTTTTCGTACATCTGCTGCTTCATGCTTCGCTGACCAATCGTAGCTAAACGATACAGGTTGTAATACATTATTTGATGACTGTGATAAAAAAAAAAAAACGGTCGGAAAGAGATAGAGCGATGCATCATCAAAAAATACGATACTTTAAAACATCACACTATTTCACATGCGTGGAAAGTTTTAGACACCCATTTAAAAGTGATTCCTCAGCAATTAAAAATTTGTCGCTGCTTACAAATAATTTTCTTAACCTTAAAAATTTGTTTTTTAAGGTTAAGAAAATTATTATTTAAGAAAACGTTCCTTCCCACAACAAACTATTTCTCCATAATGCTTGAAAGGAATTTGATTTAGCTTTACTTATAAATATGTAACTGAAATTTTTCACAAAAACATTCGTTAGTCTGATAATGAGATTTTTCTTGATGCATATGAATATAATTTTTTAATTTCTTCGTATCCTTAAAATTCATGATACTTTAAAAGGGTTTTGATGTTTCTCCTGTGTATAATTTTTATTTTTATTGAAGAGAAAAAATACTTTTATTTTCTTAACATACAAACTCTAACGACGCTAAGTATTTTTTTGACATTCTCGGAAAAGTGGGCAATTGTTCTGTGATGTGTTCTTCTCTCTCTTTGATTTCTGTTTAATGTTCACAGACCTTATAGCATTTTTAAAGTTTACTTTCAACTTCTTCAAGAGTTCTAGTTTTCCTTCTTAAATATAATTTTATTATTAATCATCCTTCGAAAGTCATTAATAATTTGTGTTTCTTCAAGAACAAGTTTGACAATAATAGCATTTCTTAAAGAGATTCTTATCAACGATACGTAAATTTTGACAAGTGTTCCACTCCCTAATTTTCCTTTCCTATTTGAAATAATTTCTGTGTTATGCAAAACATTTTTTATGAACATTTCTATGTTGTACAAAACTTACTTGTTCAAGATATTTTTTTATACGTATTTTCCTATTTGAAGGAATACTTACATTTCATCTTGTATAAAATATTTCTTCTTTTCCCATTTGAAGGAATTTCCATGTTGCATCTTGTACATAACGTTTCACCTTGTACAAAACATTCTATTTTTCTTTTCCCTTTTGAAAATTATTTCATGCTGCATCTTGTGCAAAATATGTTTTCCTGAACAATATATATATTTTTTTAATCTCTATGGCAGATGAGTTTTGACAACCATAAGGATATTTGTACTGACAGGATAAATGCACAATATAATGACCATTCCCACCGATCACACATGTCATCCTGACCTTGGGATTTACTTTTAAAATTGTAGGAGATCTCAATCTCTCATCTCCACCACAGAATGACTGTTTTTTGCAACGCAAAAAAAGATTTCTTTCTAATCTCAGACGCAAAATTTGAAAATCATGATGAATTATTCGGAAGTTTGTCCGAAAAACAAATGTGGTTTTGAAGTTAATTCCCTTTATACACCGCAGGTTACGAATTTTGCACTGAGAAAAACGTTTTGTTAATTCAGCAAAAAAAATGCCGAATTAACCAAAACATTTTGTCGATATGCAGTCAACAAAAATGTTTGTTAAATTTACAAATATATTTTGCTGAAAATTATTGTTGATTCAACAAAATTTATTGTTATCATGACAAAATGTTTTGTTCATTTAAAAAAATGCCTAGGTCGATTTTTGGGAATTTGTTAGATCCAACAATGTGTATTGTTATCGAGATAAAACGTTCAGTCGAATTAACAAAATATAGCCAACGAAATAAATTTGTGTTGCCAACAAAACAATTCCGATGGAGTTTGGACAGACCCAACTAAAGCAAAATAAATGGACAAAGCAGCTCAACAAAACTATTTTGTTGTTTCAAACAAACTTTCTTTTCTCAGTGATGGGGGCTCTTCAAATCTGGTTTTCCCTTCTTAACGATAATCAGTATTTAGATCATACTTGATCTATATGTCTTGTCCTTCCATTATCCTCCAGTTTTCTCAGGAAACTATAATTTTACGTGGGCAAGAATAGATGATTGAAGACCAGGAAGCAAGGGGAAGGAATAAGATATATAATCATATGGTAAATAATTAATGCGGTTACTATTAGACAAAATAAATATTTGCGTCAATGCATTTGTTTTCATAATTCTTCAAGATGTAATAGGCTAACAACACTTTTCTCAGCAAGCCCAACTTTTCGTCTAGTATTACTAAAGTGATGTGTGGACATACAGCGGAACCTCGGTTATACGTTTCTCAGTTATATGTTTTTCCCTTTTATACGTACTTCTTTGTTTGTTCCGATATCTTACTGAAGTTTCTATCGCTTTTTCAACCCGGTTATACGCAATTCATTTATACGCTTTTTGCGATTATATATTAAAATTTGAATTTCAGATTATCAAAAATTCGCGGTTCTTTGATTCTTTTATATGCAACCCGGTGTGTTACAATTTTTAGAGAATTGAAACAGCGTTGTTGTGTTCCTTCTTGGTACAGCCAAAGTTGAACATTAAAAAGGGTATCGTGTTTACTTTCGGTTTGGGTGAAAATTTTGCTCCGCATATCATAACTAACGCACATATGTGCTATTTAAAACTTGACTAATCTCTTGGACGTAATCTTGTGGATCCACTATTTCGCTGCGTAGTGGAATAGAATCCTAAATGTATCATCAATATTCACTATTCTGATATCACATGGGCTCACTCACAGATCATATTTAAGAAGACATGGGGCCAGGGGCTGTACAGTATTTTGTAGTTTGTGTTGAACTGAACTGGTATCCATTTTTCAACCATGCATCCTTAGATTTTCTTGCTACCACTGATTCGTCCATGAATCATGGGATACACACTTCATTACGGGTGGGATATTTTTATGGCTTCCTCATAATATTTTGGGAATGTTTTTCTCCTGGTTATTTTTTATTCCCACAAATTTAGGATTTGGGTGGATGAAAAAAATACTGAAGAGAAAACATTCCCAAAATATCATGTGGGAGCCATAAAATTATCCTCGCCGTAATGAAGTGTGTATCCCATGATTCATGGACGAATCAGTGGTAACAAGAAAATCTAAGGATGCATGGTTGAAAAATTGATACTACTTCAGTTCTACTTTAATATCCCCTCCCCCGGGGCTTCATCTTGTTGAAATTATATTAAAGTAGTGAACAAAATAATATGATCCAAATATCGTGATAAAAGCGAATTCTTAATGTATGAACATTTCCCCCAATTGCAGGTGTGTACTGTAATGCTTTCGAAAGATTTAAGGATGGACTAAGAGCGACTATATTATTTGCGGACTCCTTCTAGAAAAGTGGAAAGAAATAGAAAACTCTTTTCACAAGGCAATTTCTTATAGTTATGCTGTGCTATCTGCAAAAGTAGGATCTAATTACAAATTCAAACAAAGCATAGTATTTAAATACTTTGAGCTTCAAAGCATTTTACTTCTTTTACAATTGCATTTAGAACGGCAAATCCCCTTAATGCACCAAGGGAAGAAAGAGATTGGGAATATTTCCCTTCGCTAAACAGAGAACTGTT
Source organism: Macrothele yani (assembly GCA_039090855.1). NCBI lineage: Eukaryota > Metazoa > Arthropoda > Arachnida > Araneae > Macrothelidae > Macrothele > Macrothele yani. The sequence continues at coordinate 159,377,042 of CM076997.1, read as the reverse complement.
GTTTATTACATCTGCAAAAAATTTGCGCCAGTTATTCATAGTAACAGGTAAAAATAATTACTATTTTGGCAATGCAGCTACCACGTTTATTGGTGGTTATTATACTGTAGTTGGCAAATAACTTCATTCGATTCGTTACTCTGATAAGCGCAGAATAGGCACATCATTAGGTATAATACGCACACAATCATTCGTTACCTGGCCACTAAATTAACTATGACACACGCATGCACACGCATACATCCTGAATGCTCACGCACAGAGTAGGTAGGTTCTTCTTTAGTTATACCACTAAAACACACTAAGCAGCCAGTTCCTAAAATTTATAAATTTGCGCCAACACACGCCGCGTAGCCACTTCACTATTTGCACAACGCACACATACGCATCCAGTGAGTGTCCGCTTGATTAGATGTAACACATTTGATTTGGTACCACACATACACACACACACACAAAACCGTGCGCGCATGCAGTCCGTGCGAGTAGTCACTCCATTACATATAACACACATATACTACTGAATGACAATTTTTTAGGTAGGTAACACATGCACGTACGCACACATATACTGAGCAGCCACTTCATTAAGTTTATAACACACAAATGCACTCACATCGAGTAGTAACTTTAATCTCTGTACACCAGTCGCACTCATTTAGTGACTGTCGACATCACTAGATACAAAATTCGTACGTACATTCAGTGAATGACACCCTCATTATGTAAAACGCACACGTGGTACATTCAATGCGTAGCCACTTGATTAAATATATACCTAGGTAACACACCCACACAAAGACCGGCGCGAGCAGTGGACTGATGTTAAGTTAGGAGCAACACACACAGATATCGAATAGTCACCTCATTTGGCATCCAACACATGCATACTGAGTAGAAATTCTTAAAGTTTACAACACGCGTGCCTGGGTGACATAATTTAAAAAAAAAAAAAGAAGCTGAAGCGCTATTTCGGAGGAAATGGTTGAACCACTGAGCTTTTTTGGTAGTTCTTGTAGTTTGAAAAGGAACTAATGTTATATTTCGGTATTCTATGTATAGAGTGCATCAGCTTAAAAGGGCATTCTTTCTCACGAAGCTTTAATTTAAAGTCTTACACTAACAATCAGTGTCTCCTTTATTTTTATTTGGGGAGGGGGGTCCCTAAAAGAGTATTCACTGAGGATATGAATGTGATTGTGCATGTGTTAAGGTAAAAGAGATGCATACGTAAGAGATATTCCACGTACTCGATTCACGCAATATTTTCATTAGGAATTTCATTAAAGAAAAGCTGTAGAACTGCAGCAATGGAGAAGGAATATCAATCTAAAAAAAAAAAAATGTTATCAAACATCCACAAATGGAAGTTTGGACATTTTCATCATTTTGCGATGTAGGAATCCTTTCCCACTGGTTTTCGTTGACATGCTAATCGGTATGTACACATGCTTGAGTGTTCAGCGATTGAATCCGGTCGATAACTGTGCTGCTAACTGTATATTTTTTTCCAAATTCAGAACAATTTCTTCAATGAAATTTCCTTACGTAAACGATTTTTCAATACGTCTCCCCATGTGCAATGGGACATTTTCCAGTAAAACACTTGTTTGTGGCGTTACAAAACTAGAGTATCAAAATTCCGTTCATTCGCAACGATCACTAATATGAGTCATTATTATTCAGAGTATGGAGTGCTAAGTGCGATTAATAAATAGTCGTAAGGAAAATAAAAATAAAACAAAGCGGGAATCAGTCTGTCCATCTGGAATGACATATTGCTCAGCAGCAATTGTTTAGACAATGTTAAAGTGCGATTATAGTAAGGAAAATAACGGATAGTGTAATCAGTCCACTGAGTAAAAAATGCGACGGTTGATCCAAAACGTATATGTTGCGTATACTTTCCGATTTACATAAGAATATCTTTAGGATAGTGATTATTATGCTAATTCACACATAAAAATTGAAAAAGCTATCCCGGTGGCCGCGTGGTCAGAGGCGTAGGTTTCCGGCTAATTGTCATAGATATACTGTTAAAAATTTTGCGGCATATTTCCAAAAACGGCAGCTACACCAGTGGCGGTATTTTCTGAGCCAAAGGTGTGGTGCATGGAACATAGGAAAATATGATGCAATTATGCACCACGTTATGGCATCCAACCTGATTGGTACAAAGTTGCACTCATTGCACTATGTTGCTATGTGTTTCCCTGCATCTCACAAGAGTTGCACCTTACTCACGAAACGTGATGCAGCACAATTATTTGGTGCAACCTACTGTAAAATTTTTAAGAGTGTAGAACAGTGTTCGAATCCCGGATAAGAATGGGTGGTGTGTTAATTTTACTTCCCTAGCTCTGTATTGCCCTTCCCGGGGACCAGTGACCTTAAACTAAAGACGGGTGACTGCATATGACCATAGAGTCAGCGGCGGATCCAGCATGGTGTGATTGGGGCGATCTCCCCCACCCCCACCCCGTTCCTTAAAAATAAACAGATCTGAAATTCTTTTTGGACTAATTATATATATATATAAACTTGCCTGGTGAGCTTTTGGAAGAAACAGCATAATTTTCAAGAGCAATATGCCATTATGTCTTAAAAGAAAAGTGTTTGATCAATGCATCCTTCCAGTGCTTACGTATGGTGCAGAGACGTGGACCTTAACTAAAAGAGACATACAAAGGCTGCAGACAACTCAAAGTAGCATGGAGAGGTACATGCTTGGTGTAACCAGGAGAGATAAGAAGAGGAACTCGTGGATCCGAAAAATGACAACAGTGGAAGACATCATGATCAGAGTTAAATCCCTGAAATGGCAATGAACTGGACATACTGCCAGGAGGACAGACCATCGATGGACAGCCGAAATTTTAGATTGGATTCCAAGGGACAGGAAAAGACCCAGAAGAAGACCACATGAGAGATGGGTGGATGAAATTCGAAAGTATGCGGGAGTGACATGGAGGAGACTGGCACAAGACAGACCGTTGTGGAGGAAACTTGGGGAGACCTTCGTCCAGCAGTGGATTGATAATGGTTGACAATGATGATGATGATGATGATGATATATATATACATACATGAGAAAATACTCATATATATATATATATATATATATATAATTTTAACCAAACTCAGGAACGAAAAAAATAAAAATATAAAAAAAAAAATAAAAAAAAATAAAACAACGTTCTTACCCGAATCCCTGCTCGTTTGCATTGGTGTTTCTTCCTTTCTTTTTTTTTTTTTTTTTTTTTTTGTCTCCTGTTGAACTTGCTTCTTCTTGTAGTGAGTATATATATATATAATAGAGAGAGAGAGGCAGTATACGTGTGATACATATATAAATTTAGTATACGTGTGATACATATATAAATTTAGTATACGTGTAATATGTTTGTCTGTGCTATTTATATATCCCACACCGGTCAATACATAACCTTTTCTATGTTGTACTTGGTATGAGTCAAAAATTTTTTTTTGCTTCAGTTTCTTCTTAATAGAATTTGTCTGTGCTATTTATATATATAATTATATATACGTGCTATATATATATTGTTTTAAAATTTAGCTTTCGTCTTTTTTGTAAGGATCAAATTCCCCCCCCCCCCCCTTCCAGTGTTCTGCACCCGCCTTTGCATAGAGCTGCTCATGGTGTCCGTTAAAGGCAGTAACCAAAAAATGAAGGGGGGTGTCAAACATTTATGGTATTATCATATAAATTACTGCATTATGATATAAACTTTACGGTATCATCATATCATTTCATTCAGTCGTCTGCTTAAGGTCCCATCCATCGCTATTTTTCACATTAAATTTGTAGTTTTGTTTCATAGGGATCTGAAAAAAATAGAATTTTTCTGTTCTTCCTTCAACAGGAGGGAAAAAGTGGATAAAACAAAAGGGGAAAGAAGAAGAGAGAGAATAACTAGTAATGTGGATATTACAACTGAAGGTCTTAAACAGTGTCGTCGTGTATATTTGGATAAAGACAAAAGAAATCGTTATGATCAAACAGATGAGATATTGTGCCTTCTATCTTTCAGGTGAAAATGCAAAGGACAGTCGCACAGTCAAGTTCGATGTGTAAGAAATTGGAATAAGAGAAGAAAATATGCGAGAGGACTTCATATCAATCAGATCTAAAGTACACAAAATTATTTACATCGATTAGCTCTCATTTCATTCAGTAGCCTGCTTAAGGTCTAATAATTTTCCTTCAAACGTTAAACGTAACCTCAGAAATGAAAAAATAAAATAAAAAAATCCGTGCTCACACTCTAATTTAATTGGCTTAAATAATCTTCATTTTAAGCTTTCGAAATCCACCGCTCTTTTTTTTACTATTTATACTTACCTTTTCTTATTTATATACGCTGAAAATGGTATTTGTGTAAATTATTTATACCCACATGTGCGCAGCATCTTCATAAAATTACGATTCAAACGTAAAATAAGGCAATATTGTAATTTAAATTTCATTTTGCTTGCAGAACCGCTTATTATAAGCGTATACATATCACTCAATTTTTTATCCCGTGACTAAAACGGATGCTCACCCGCGACGAAAACACGAGTTCGAGTTTCGATTGAAGCATTATTAGTATTTGTTTCTTAAATCTGGTTCTCAAAATTCTTTGTAAGCAGCAATTTGCAATCAGTACGCTGAACACTGAGACCTCTGCGCTTGACAGAAGCAATAACATAAATGATTTTCATCAATGAAATCAGTTGGATCAAAAACGTATATTCAAAATGGATTCCATAACTAATAAGATAAGTTAAAATATTTATCATTTATATAGTTTGAGTTTTAAACTTACTTGATGTGCTACTTGTCTTGCTGGCTATCGAAGACATTGTTAAGTCCAGAAATGAGAGGAAGCAATTTTTCTCAAATAATAAATTAAACTTTCGAAGCACTGGTTTATTCTTGCAGATGATTTACCATAATGCTTTTGTAATAAAATCTGAACTTTAAAAACACTGAAAGCAAAGTCAGCACCACCTGGTTCTAAGCACAACTGCACCGTTACTCTTGTTTGCCGAGTAGTAAAAGTCGAGTTGTATTTTTGACTGACCGCTGCTGCGGAAAGGGCGGTCGGAGCCTTTCCAAATGACGTGACTTGACATGCGTGGAGTCGATACGTCAACGGGCACAGGTCCACTCTGGTTCGATGATTCCCCTCCAGAACAAGTTCCTGATTGGCTCGTTGCTCCACAATGGGATATCAATGAAGAGTGAGGCAGGGACGGGCGTGCGCCGCCGGAAAGCCTGAAACCAGGAGCAACATCCCACGCGCTTCACTTTTGACGAAGGAACTGCATCTGCGAAGTTAATGAATGGGATACTGGGGCGGAAATGCGCGCTTCCTCCCGTTCTTCCCCTCAAAGTTCAGTGGGATTAGTTCTCGCTTCATCACAGCTAAAGAGCTTTTGCATCATGCTCTGGCTAGCTTTCCAACAGCTAATTATAGAAGCGGCGTTGCTCTATCTCATACACCCCCCACATAATGAATACACGAGGAGGATGAAGCACAACCGTTGTAATTTAGAATCACGTTCCTACAAAATCGTGATGCGGTTTATTCATATCTGTTTTCTTTTGTTTCCTGGTGAATTCATTTTATTCAGATTTCGTTCAGTTTACATTTTCGACTTTTGTTTTCCTTTTTGAATTTAATTTCTCTCCGTCCGGTTTCCATTTCTCTGTTCGTATGCATGAACACATTCTCTCCACTTATTTTTCGCTTCTTTCTAACTATGCGTTTCTGTCGGAATTTTTACATCACTCTCCGTTTGCATATTGCTCCAATTTTCTTCGTTGTTTATCCTCTTTTCCACTTTATTTTTCAGAGTTTGTAGTACACAAGATATTCACGTTCCCTATATACAGGGATTTCGATATGGAAAAGGATTTTTAGGTAAATAAATGTTTTCACATAAAACACATATTTTCGAAAATTTCGTATGTTATTACGTATATTTCGTAAAAACACATATTCGTAATACAAAATTCCATAAAAACCCATAAAATCGTATGTTTCCTCCATTTTTTTTATCTAGGTTAAATACCCTCCCTCTCCCCTGAAAATTTAACAAAGAAAAAAAAAAAAAAGGAACCGTACTGTAATAAAGAACGGGTGGAATTTACGCTTCTCTTACCCTCCACAAAGATTCGTTTTATCCACGCCAGAGTGTTGGCAAATGACGTCTTCTCTTCCCGCTCGGAAAAGCGAAACCGAAAGTTTTTCTGTAGCCAGGAGGGCCTAGATGGCACATGAGCAAGTCTCAAAGTCTAACACGGAGAGAATATATACGCCGCTAGCGTTATTGTCGTCATTGTTGATGCGGTTCTGTTGAGTTGCTGCGGTGTTTGTTAAATCACCACGAAGCAAAATTTTTTTCACGTGGATCTTGGAGATTTCAAAGCATTTAATATTAATTGTTTTTCACGTAAGGTCATCCGGCATTCTGGGGTGTTCAAAGACGCTAACTAAGGTGGCATCATTAGTTATACTTGTGAAAATGTGTTTCACAGTGAATCGTTGTTTTGTAAGGGAAGTCGTTTGAGAAAACTCTAAGTTCTTAAATCGTTTTATTAGCCTACGCTGCAAGCATGGGCATTATGTTCAACAGAGTTTTCGGGACTAGCGTGATTGCTTTATTGCATCGGGGCGTCTGGCAGACCTACCCTCTGAGCCAGGACAGACACGCAGTGGAAGAAGTAGATAAGAATCTTAATAGAGGGTCAGAGAGAGAAAGAGAGAGAGAGAGCTAGAGAGAGAGAAGCAAAAAGAGAGAAAGAAAGAAAGAGAGAGAGAGAGAGAGAGAGAGAGAGAGAAACAGAGAGAGAGTGAAAGAAAGAGAGAGAGAAAGCGAGAGAATAAGACAGAGAGAAAGAGAGAGAGAGAGAAGCGAGAGAAAGAGAGAGAGAGAAAGAGAGAAAGAGAGAGAGAAGCAAAAAGAGAGAAAGAGAGAGAGAGAGAGAGAGAGAGAGAAAGAAAGAGATAGAGAAAAAGAGAGAGAGTGAGAGGGAAAGCGAGAGAAAAAGACAAAGAGAAAGAGAGAGAGAGAGAGAGAGAGAGAGTGAAAGAAAGAGATAGAGAAAAAGAGAGAGAGTGAGAGGGAAAGCGAGAGAAAAAGACAAAGAGAAAGAGAGAGAGAGAGAGAGAAGTCTAGAAGGGACAGTAGTTGAGCTGGGAGACGCCTTGAGAAGGGAAATGATTTTCGTACAGCGAGCTGAGAGGAGGTCGAGTGGAAAGGAAGATGTGTTCGGGACCGAGAAGCGAGACTGATAAGTAAAAGAAATGGAAGAGAGATTAAGTAGTACGCGTAAATGAAAAGTGGAGAATAAAGTAACCACAATAAATTCAGTAATTCAGTATCGCAAACGATATTGATACTTTCGTGGAGTGATATTCTTTCGTAGTTGCAGCACTATGTACAAACGAACCCCGAAACAACTTTGTTCTTTCATGCAAACGACCTCGCTAAAACGAAGAATTCCGATCTGCTACTGCCGCCTATACCCGTAGTCACGCGCTTAGGTACCCAGCTCAATGCCTTAGTACATTATGCAAATAATTCTGAAGGCAGTGAAATGGACAAAGACAACGCTTCTTCAATTAAAATTGTTAAGAATTTAATATATGATACAGATTTTAAAAGTTTCTCGACATGCGTATATTTGTTGCTTTTGGGTTGTTTACACAAACACACACTGCAGCTCATCCACGGTTTAGGTTATGTAACCACCGTTGCTCTCTTTGCTGGATGTAAAGTCGAAAATCTTAGCACCTGGCTGTTTCGTACGGATTTCAATGAGGCGCTCCGATTTAAATCTCCATTTATTCATTGAGATGATCATTTACAGCCTTTGATCGCTGTTAGTTGCGTTCGTCCGTTTGCCTTTTTCTTTGGAGCCAAAGAACAACGATTTATTTAACAAGGTGAAGATGGCAAAATCAGCGCTGAACCTCCATACATCAATTCAGAATTTGGCAGTCTTGGAATTAAAGAATGCAAATTACTAGTAAAATCTTTAGATTTCTTACTTAAAAAAACATTTTCTATAAAAAGAAACACTATGCTTTTTGAAATTTTAAGATTTCAAGTTGGCCGAGAAATGGAGTGTTTCTCAAGTTTGAAACCTGAGCAACCTTTTCCTTTTTCTCACTGGGAATAAATACACTGATCTAAAAGAGTTATGAAAAAAAAAAAAAAAAAAATAGAAGAAATTTCAATCCTGGAAAATGTTTCTCATGATGATTAATAAAGAAATATCTATAAAGCTCTTACTCCTAGAAATTGAACTGAAATTGAAGGGTCACTGGGTGGGAATTGTTACCGAGATTTAACACAAGAATTTTAGGCAAAAATATTAAATCTCATTCGCAAAATTTCTTTCGCCTCGTGTTCCACTTGTCTTTGTTCTACAAGCCTAGAAATGTTGCACCTTTTTCACCTTGTCAGGGAGTAGGGATTTTCAGAGAGCGCCAAGTTGTTGCACTTAAAAGCCGTTCAAGTCTTGGCTTTGTATTTAGTAGCCGCATTTGGTATTATCAAATGCAATTAGCACTTTTCGTCATGTATGTTCAAAAGTAACCGAAGGGTACGCGAGGAGCTACTATTCTCAGCTTCCAGGCTTTTGTCTTGCGGTGCCACCTTTTTAATTCGTTGGAGAGGAGTATCGCTCTGTGAGTTGGAAGTCTAGGGTCACCTTTCGCTTAGGGGCAAGATGGCAAAAGGAAAAGGGCAGTCAACTCGGGGAGGTAGAAGGGTCGGTCGGAAGGAAGCCATAGGGCTTTGTTCCAGGGCACAACGTTTTTAACTGCGGAGAGCAAGGTTTTTCCCGATTGCGAAAAAGTTATTGGTAACAAGTATCGACTGAGTGTAGAAATATCTTATATTGCTCGCAACAAACAGAGTAAAGAGAGCTTAAGGACAATCTTCGCCGAAATAGATAAAAGAAATAAATCGCTTTAGAAGGTACAGAAGTATTTCATGAAATAGTGTAGAGTCGTGCTTATTATATAATGAATTAGCTTTATTTAGCTTTCCGCTAAGCTAATTAATATGAATGATTCTCTTCCTACCAGCTAGCTAATGATATACTTGTACTAAGCTTCAAAATAGTGAATTCAAAAGGGTGTTGTTACTAGTTAATTACGAACGTAAACAAAGTCTTAACGCTGGTTATTTATGGTAAATAAATGTTATAAACCTAACAGCCAGACAGAGGTCTGACAAAAACTATGAATTGAGAAAGACTAACTTACTGTCAACTTCTTTATTATAAGACTCTTGGTCAACTAAAGCACACACACAACTGGTTTTTACTATAATGAAGAATCTCTCCTCATAACAACACAATCTCTCCTCGTATTACAAACACTCTCCGTAAACAACAACGCTCTCTCATAACAACAACAAAAGCTCTCCCTAAGTCTCGATGAACGCGCCTATATACTAGCTACCACCACGTCATGACTTACACTCATTGCCAGATCTCATTCATCGGGTGAAATAATATTTCGTTCAGTAAGAAGATAATTTACATAGTAAAATAAAATAAACAGAGATAGTAAAATCAAAAGGAAAGTGAATATAGAGTATACGTTACAATTATTATTAGCTCTTCTATTGTTTTCCTTCATATTGGTGTTCGCATGACGAACTCTAACTACGAACCCCGAGATGACAGAGTCCATTATTATTATCATCAACCACGTAGCACTGTGATCGTTTTTTACAGCGTTAAACTGGAAGAAGAAAGCAAGTTAGCAGAATTTTCAGAAGTTAATTTGGGGTCAGCATCAAGACATTAAATTTGGTACACATATAAGAGATTTAAATTTTAAAATTGCACATTACGTAATTCTAAACCGTAAATGGGGTTTTGAAATAAATTTATCAACCGATCCATTCTGTAAGTTTTGTGGTAAAATTAAAACTACTTTGTGGAATGTAGTTTCGCTGAGAACATTTCGAAATGATTACTAAATTACTTAAATTTAAAAGATAGGTTCACTAATCACTAAATATTATTCCATTTACCATTAAAATACGGTAAATTAAAAAATAACGCCATATAATATTTAATTGCAATCACTAAATATAATTTTTGTGGAAATTTACAAATTTATTGTCTTGTAATGAAACGTATCGTAAAACTGAAAAAATAAAATTAGCAATTAAATGTGACTTTAGAAATGTATTAAAATTTGAAGTTAGAAAATTTTAAACTCAAAAAATATTTAAGAAGTAAAAGTATCACTGAAGACGTAAGAAAATTCAACTGTGAACTAGTGAGGAAAGCAATTGAAAACAACCAAAGCCTAAAGATAGCAAAAGGACATCTCAGTAAGGGAAGAAAACAGATTATGGCACTGAGAAAAGAAGATGGTTCTGTAACAAGAAATAGAGGTGAAATTTTGACAAGAGTGAAAGATTTCTACTCCAAATTATATGAAAGGGATGATACATGCACTCCAGACATCATGAAAGATACCAGTACCAGAGTTCCTCCAGTCCTCCCAGCAGAAGTTGCACATGCAATCAAGAACATGAAGCGGGTGAAAGCTCCAGGAGAAGATGGAATTACTGTAGACATCATACAAGAAGCAAGTGGAGAAATCGAAACAGTACTCGCCCAAATTTTCACTCGATGCCTTAATGAAGGAAAGATTCCTGAGGATTGGAACACCGCTACAATGATCCTACTACATAAGAAAGGTGACATTGAGAATATCGGAAACTACAGACCTATCAGCCTCCTATCAGTAGTTTATAAAATCTTCACTAAAGTTCTTTCACACCGCTTGAAGGTAACACTGGACATGGCTCAACCGAGAGAACAAGCTGGATTCAGGAGTGGCTACAGCACAATAGATCATATCCATGTGCTGAGAGAACTAATTGAAAGAGCGAGGGAATATGAACTTCCATCGTGCATGGCTTTTATCGATTATGAAAAAGCCTTTGATTCGGTGAAACCATCAGCAGTTACAATGGCTCTGAAAACCTGCGGTATTGAAGATGCATACATTAATATTATTAATAACATCTATGAAAATGCAAGTGCAAAGATTAGGCTGTTTGAAAATACAACACACATAAAAATTGGAAAGGGAGTGAGACAAGGTGACACCATATCTCCGAAGCTCTTTAATGCCACATTGGAGGGTGTTTTTCAGTCACTGAGCTGGGAAAACAAGGGGATAAAGATTAATGGAGATTATCTAACCCACCTTCGTTTTGCTGATGACGTAGTCATTTTTGCAACTAGCCCATCAGAGCTGCAGAGTATGATCCAGGAGCTTGCTGACAAGAGTAAAGAAGTGGGATTAAAAATGAACTTTCAGAAGACAAAAGTGATGTTCAATGCTTTTACAAGAAATGAAGATTTATCGATTGATGGAGAAAAGCTGCAGATAACAGATACGTACGTTTATCTTGGACAGCAGATATCAAGTGAGGGTCACATTGATGAAGAAATTAATCGGCGTACAAAACTTGCCTGGAGAGCTTTTGGAAGAAACAGCATAATTTTCAAGAGCAATATGCCATTATGTCTTAAAAGAAAAGTGTTTGATCAATGCATCCTTCCAGTGCTTACGTATGGTGCAGAGACGTGGACCTTAACTAAAAGAGACATACAAAGGCTGCAGACAACTCAAAGTAGCATGGAGAGGTGCATGCTTGGTGTAACCAGGAGAGATAAGAAGAGGAACTCGTGGATCCGAAAAATGACAAGAGTGGAAGACATCATGATCAGAGTTAAATGCCTGAAATGGCATTGGGCTGGTCATACTGCCAGAAGGACAGATCATCGATGGACAGCCGAAATTTTAGATTGGATTCCAAGGGACAGGAAAAGACCCAGAAGAAGACCACATGGGAGATGGGTGGATGAAATTCGAAAGTATGCAGGGGTGACATGGAGGAGACTGGCACAAGACAGACCGTTGTGGAGGAAACTTGGGGAGACCTTCGTCCAGCAGTGGATTGATAATGGTTGACAATGATGATGATGATGAGATATCTTTAAAACCTATAGCTTATAAAAAAAGAAATGATGTATTAATAAAATTATGGAATAAAATAGAATATTTAGGCGTATTGAGAAAATATGAAATCATAAATAAAAATTTTAAAATCTTAAAAAGGTCCATCTCTGATATATATTAAAAAATTATCTCTGATATTTATTGAAAAATGTTTTTTTTTTTCTGTTTTTTTTTTTTTCATATGTGTATTTCTGCTGTTGTCTTTTGATAGTGTCCTGGTCACTGTTTCTATTTTTGTTGCTATGTTAGTTGTTATGTTGCTTTTTGTCTTTTTCTGAACTTCCTCCAGTTGGGTTCCCAATTAAAGTTCCAGTGGTTCTAAAGTAAGCGTTAAAAACCTGCTTCGGGTGATTATTCTCGGCTCCTCCTCACTAAATACTGAATGTTTTAATTGATTGAATAAATGTCTTTGTTAGAAAAACTAATCTATGAACTTATTATGTTAACTACCTTTTTCTAGGTTCCTAATAGTAAACTCGATTGAGTAAAGCACTTATTGTTGCTTTTATAATTTGTTTTTTGTTACACTTTTCAAACCTTCTGCTATTCTTTTAGTATAACATTATGTCAACTAATTGAGAAGTAAACTGGTTAAAAGTTGGAAAATTTACATGTTTAGCTCGAAAATGTTTTTTATTATATGATATTAATCTTTGTAGGAAACTTTATTTAAATTTTTAAATAATTGTGTAAAGAAATAAATTTGAGTTTTGTACTTTACATATTAAGTTTGCTTTTGCTGTGAAAATGTTACAAACGGTGGGAATAAATGTGAAAAAAAATTAGATCCTTAAAGAACCTTAGTTAAAACCTCACGTCCAGCTTCTGTAACTGAACATGAGATATAAAATAAAGGTACTGAACGATCTTGATTTGGAAGCAAACGTTAAAGTCATTGAAATGCACGCGAAATAAAGTGCGAAGACCAGGCATTTAGCAGAGATGTTAAGTGCCGAAAAAACACAAATTTATGGCATTTTAAAGCTAATAGACGAGATAGCAGAGCAGTGGCGTGAAGACAACAGCTCAGCTAAAAGAAAAATGCGTATAACCAGAAATTAAAAGTACAATAAGATTTTCTGGGAGTGGTTTGTCGGTGCAAGAGCAAGAAATTTACCAATTTCAGGTCCTACGCGGCTAACAAGAGAAGACGTTTGAGGTAAAAAAAATTAGATAACAATTCCATGCTTCTAATGGATGGTTAGAGAAATTTCGAAAGAGGCACACTGCGTTCAAAGAAATTTGTGGCGAAAATTTCTTGAACGAAATGACAAAACACTTTCGGATTGGATATGAAAATTGTCAAAACTCGTTGAAGCTGAAGATGATGAGCCTCGAAACATTGCTGATGGTGATGAAAAGGTTTGCGTTTGTGGGGCACTACTGAATAAAACTTTGCGTTCGAAAAGCGAAATCGGTACACGAGGGAAATGCCTAAAGAACGCCTAGCAGTTTTTCTTTGTGCTTTTGTATCTGGGGGAGATGGGAAAACTATCAGCGTTTGGCAAAGCCACAAACCACGATGCTTCAACGAATTTGATTTAAAAAAGTTTCCCTTTGAGTGGAAATCGAACAAAAAACCTGTATGATAGTCCAAATTATGGACAAGCGGCTAACAAATTTTAATTTTAAGATGAAAAAGCAAAACAGACGTTCTTTTTTTTTTTTTTTTTTTGATAATGCAACATACCATTCCCTTCTTGAATGATCGAAGGTAAAACTTGCATGTTTTCCACCAAAAACGACAAGCATTTGTTAGCCAATGGATCAAGGGGTTATTCAGTGCATTAAAATTCATGAACGGAAACTTATAATGCAGTCACTCCTTGGAATCCGCATTCTCTTCTAACGAATTCACAAAATTCACAAATGTTTCTTATGCTAAATAGACAAAGTCATCGCTCTTTCCACATTTTTATTTAATTAACACACAGCAACCAAGAAATTGTATTTTGACACAGCAGGGATGGAACCCCAGATCTCTCGATAACTAGCCGAGTGCGTTCGCTTTACGCTACGGTGCCAACAATCCACTGCGCTATGTGTGTTTATCTGTCAGCATCTGACTTCACATAGCGCCGTGGATTGTTAGTACCGTATACATAGATAGCAAGGTCGCCGTGGACTGTATAATGTACACATGGACAGCAACATCGATGTTAAAGGATTATGAACAAATGGACAGCAATGTCAATCTTAAAGGATTATGTACGCATCGACAGCAACGTCCATGTTAAAGGATTATGTACGCATCGACAGCAACGTCGATGTTAATGGATTATGTTAACATCGACAGCAAGGTCGATGTTAAGGTATTATGTACACCCATCGACCTTGCAAGGTCAATGCTAAGGTATTATTTACACATGACCTTGCTGTCAATTAAGGTATTATTTAACATGACCTTGCTGTCGATGTTAAAGGATTATGTACACATCGACAGCAACGTCGATGTTAGTGGATTATGTACACATCGACAGCAATGTCCATGTTAAAGGATTATGTACACATCGACATTAAGGTCGATATTAAAGGATTACGTACACATGGACAGCAACATCGATGTTAAAGGATTATGCACACATGGACAGCAAAGTCAATCTTGAAGGATTATGTACACATCGACGGCAACGTCCATGTTACAGGATTATGTACACATCGACATTAAGGTCCATGTTAAAGGATTATGTACACATCGACATTAAGGTCCATGTTAAAGGATTATGTACACATCGACATTGAGGTCGATATTAAAGGATTATATGCACATCGACAGCAAAGGTCCATGTTAAAGAATTATGTACACATCGACATTAAGGTCCATGTTAAAGGATTATGTACACATCGACAGCAAAGATCCATGTTAAAGGATTATGTAATCATCGACAGCAACGTCGATTTCAAAGGATTATGTATGCACATCGACAGCAACATTGAAGAGAAAAAACCAGTAGCAGTGAGGATGATGAAATAGAGGAGGTGAATATAGAAACTACATCTAGGATAAAAATATATCATCAAGCATCGCAAAACAATCAGGATATTTGCGATTTTGCACTTATCCGAGATATGAATTATTTCAGTTAAGCAACTCAGGTTCTCTCAGTGGGCGTTACATTGTAAGTGTTTTTATACAGAAATCATTGTTGGATTATTTAACAAGGTTGCTATATTTGGGTACATACGTATGAACCTTCTGTTAAATATTCAAAAATTACGAAAATTCTGTTATTAACAGAAATTCAAATGTTTATATTTCAATGGCTTCCATGGATGCACCTGTATAAAAAGGAAACCTGTCTAAAATAGAAAATAGTTCCAGTCACTTGGATTTCGTCTTATAGACAGGTTTCACTGTAATAGTTCCAGTCACTTGGGTTCCGTCTTATAGACAGGTTTCACTGTAATAATTCCAGTCACTTGGATTCCGTCTTATAGACAGGTTTCACTGTAATAGTTCCAGTCACTTGGATTCCGTCTTATAGACAGGTTTCACTGTAATAGTTCCAGTCACTTGGATTCCGTCTTATAGACAGGTTTCACTGTAATAGTTCCAGTCACTTGGATTCCGTCTTATAGACAGGTTTCACTGTAATAGTTCCAGTCACTTGGATTCCGTCTTATAGACAGGTTTCACTGTAATAGTTCCAGTCACTTGGATTCCGTCTTATAGACAGGTTTCACTGTAATAGTTCCAGTCACTTGGATTCCGTCTTATAGACAGGTTTCACTGTAATAGTTCCAGTCACTTGGGTTCCGTCTTATTGACATGTTTCACTGTAATAGTTCCAGTCACTTGGATTCCGTTTTATAGACAGGTTTCACTGTATCTTATGTACATATATCAATCAAAACTACAGTATCAATTTGTTGTATCTACCATCATTATATTCAACACAAATGCCAAGTTTTAAGTTATCTTTTAAAGATCGGGAAATTATTAACCTTTCGTTATAATCTCTGCATGTTTATTCCGTAGAGTAAGGATCCAACTGAGAACAATGCATATTTACATTTTTCAGTTCGGAAAAGGGATGTTGTCATCGTATCCTAAAATTTAATATTATATTTCATGAGTATTCTGTGAATACCAATCAGCTTTAAATTATTATTTGCAAATGAATTATTGCTGCATATCTTCAAATATAACAAATATACAGCATTTCCCCCTTCTCTTATATCACTTTCTTAGAAACCTGTACGGAATCTCTCTTCCTAAAACCTGTTCGGAACTTGCTCTGCGTTAGAAATTTTTAATCCACTTATACGGAAAAAGTACCATATTCGACTTGTGTGGAAATCGCGCGTAAAACTCCGAATTCAAGGCTTCGTCTCTCGCCTTTCAGCTTGTAACACTATGTACCTTCACGAAACAGAGTGTGTGTGTGTGTGAGAGAGAGAGAGAGAGAGAGAGAGAAGAAGAAAAAAAAAAAAAAAAAAAAAAAAGACAAGATCAGGAGACTCCCCCGACTTTGGGATTAGTTGTTCCCTGTCTCCCATACGAGCTCAGGCGTAATCACCGTATCCATTCCGCACCTTGCACCCTCAGTGACTTAAGTACTTTTAAAGTAACGACGTTTAAAATTTACTTCTTGCTGCAGAGCACCTAAAGAGAATATTTACGCACATTTCCCAAGTCCTTATACTTCCTAACTCTCGATACTGATACTAAAGAACGTGACAATGAAATCAAGGTGACAAACATTTTTTTTTTTTTCTTTTTGGAGAGAGTCAGACTCAAAAAGATTAGGCAGTCCGGCTACGACCTTCCAGATTTCCGAGGGGGCAGCGGAAGTGGGGGCACACAAAGCAACCACGAAAATAATCTCCATCTATCGATTTAAAGACGTATTTAAGCGCCATCACACCATAACCAAATGAAATCCAAGCATCCTGAGTTAAATGCAGGGACTAATCTTTTTTCTTTTAACGTCGTATTTTATGGTTCCAGTCAGATCAGATCAGATCAGGTAAAGGATTTTAGGAAGGGAGTGTCTGACCTGGCCAGGTCTTAAACAACCCTTAGAAATAGGAAGCTAGGAGATTTAGGCTGGAATTCCCGATAGGAAAGTGACATAGAAGCGAAGTAGAGAGGGGTAGGAAGACGCCCTTATTTATTACCGGGGGACCAGTACCCGGGGGTCCGACGGCCTTAACGGGCCCATCCAACGCACGGCGGATATTTAATGGATCGAGCATTCGTACCTGCTGGGATCAAACCTGAGGTCCTTTACGTGGCAGTCACGATCGTTGCCCACTAGGCCGCCCGCGGCCCTGGTTCTAGTCAGTGTTGTAGTGCTAATTGAAAAAGTACAGGAACGCGCAGTGCCTTTACGTTTTCAATGCATTTCCCTTCCTGCCTCCCATTCCGCCACTCCCGTTTTTACTTTCTTATATTAGAAACTCTTAAACAATTATAAGAAACTCTTAAACAATTAAACACTCTTGTGAGAGGGTATAAATGGGACCCAAAGTGCTTGCTTCGGCTGCCGTTCATCCGTCGGGTGTGTAAGAGTAAAACCGTCTGCGTGAAAGCTCCCCAAAAATTGCACGGCAGAACAGTTTTATTGCTACGACGCATTTTCCCGCCTGTGTAAAACAGGCCCCAGAGACAAAAATAATCACCTCTACTTTCAGCGTAATGCAGGGGCACTCGTAATAGGACTAAATTCATTGAGACTCATAACTAGACTCCTTAATGATGACTAGATTAACTAAATCCCCAATTATAATAATTTCCCCACTGCAACATCTGTTAACTTGGTTTGTTGCTTGGTTGGTAATAATAATATGTAATAAGTAGGAAGTTTAAATATTCATCGAATGCTTCATTACCTTTTCAAAACGATTAACTTCACTTATTTACTTCTGCGAAGGTTGTCCTATAGCTTCTGTTATTCTGCTTGTTGCCGGCAATATAAAATATTTCCACCCACTATGGATACCGACGCAAAAATATCATTGGGCCAACCGTTGGTCAATGTCAGTGTGCTACTGGGGCCCTGGCTTCCTTCCGTCTGACTCCTTCTATCTCTCCGACTATACTCATATTTTCTTTCGCCACCTCGCCCCAGGCGAGAAATGACGCTCGCTTTATAAACACAGAGCGATATATCACTCCCACGGATTAAATGGGCCGCGCCCCAAGACAAAAGCATCAAAGCTGGGAAATGGTCGCTTCTGCATACTCTTCGGTTCCTTTGAACATACATGCCGAAATGCGCTAATTGCATTTGACAATACCAGATGCGGCTACGGAACACGAAGGCAAGACCCTAAATGACCTTGCTTATTATGAGACCTTTGTACAACGATCTTTTAAGATGCGCCAGACTGGCGCTCTCTGGAAATTTCTATTTCCTAACAACGTGAAAAGGTTGCGACCTTCCCAGGCTTGCAGAACAAAGAAGACTGGAACATGAAAGCAAAAGAAATGTTGCGAATGAGATTTAATACTTTTGCCTAAAATTCTTGCAATAAATCTCTGTAACACATCCCCACCTCAACGTTCATAGCAACAGTTGAAGAAGGAGTTTCAAGGGACTGGCACTTGAGAATATATTTAGGGACTAACTCTACCTTCAAATAAACATGGGATGTTAATTCCACTAACTGTGCATTTTTTATTTGAAAAACATTGTAGGACATTCGTATTTTAAAAACAAAGCAATTTATGCTGTACAGGGTTTACCGGAAGCAGGAACACGTGCCAGCTAGTAAAAAAGATAAGCGTTCCGGGACGTTCCAGCCTCACTACACCACTGGTTCTAGTGTATTGTGCTGAATTTTAGGTTTCTGGCACAAGATAAGTTTCAGGATTTCGTAAAAATAAAAGTTCTTTGACTACAATCCTTGTGATGTAGAGATTGATCAAAGCAACAACATATATACTGGTATCCAAAATTAACGTGACAATCACAAAATCACAAACAAAGCAAAATCCATACGACCGAGTTTGAATTCAATTGGTACGGACATACATATATAGATAACGCAGCAATACACAACAGAAAAGGAATGCCTTCACCACATGAGGAGGAAGCATGACCATGACAGGCTGGCAGTCCAAATGTGATGCAGCAAGTGGCGTCGATTTCGAGGGGCGTAATTACTCGGAAAAATGATACAGTTTGCAAAACGAGCCCTATAAGGCATAATATAAGGCAAATAAGAATTTGTAAAAATAAGTGTCACTTCTCCACTAAAGAGCGTAGGAGTCTCGGGAGGAAAACCTCAGACATGCTCTATCTGGTTCAGATGCGGAGATCTCGTGGGCCACTCCATCCTGTGAATACCCTCACTCACCGAGAATTTGTCGACTAGCCGAGCTCTATGGCGACAAGAGAGTTATTTTCCATAAAATAGATCTGGAAGCAACAGCATGTTAGGATGTCATACCTCTATCGTACAGGGTGCCTCTTGGAAACACTTGAAGCTGCATGGATCCATCCAACATGATTACAACGTAAACTATGGGAACTTCGCCACCGTGGTGGCTAGTTTCCTTAATGTTGGAGGGAAGATTTCGGCTTCCTGCCTCTCTCCAAGTGTGAACACGTCAAGAATCCCTGTTCTTGGCTGTACCGCGACTCGTCACTGAAGAGAACTCAGGCCTATTGATCAGGGGTCTAGGGATAATGTTGTAGGGCCTTATTCAGACAGACCTTTCTGTGCGTTGCAAAGAGTGGGTTATAGGCCGTTGGCCTTGCATACAGATTTTTCTCGTGGTCTTCTGTAAACTGTTTGCCTCGATACCACGATTCCTGCAACATTGAAGAGCTCCTGCCAGAACTGCCTGGGTATCGACTTCCTATGACGACGAGCTGTTAAAGACAAATATCGGTCGTCTTGACTTGTTGTGGCTTGTGGCCGCCTTTGTCCCGGACTTCTGGTTATTCTTTCGGTTTCTTGGAATTATCTTCAGAGATTAGAGACCACTTGCTTCGACACATTCAACCATCTTGCTACCTCAGCTTGCGATTGTCCTTCTTCTGATCTACTGATCGCTCTCCATCGTATAGAGTCTTCTAAGCGATGACGCGGAGCCATTCTTCCACTAACAGCCTAACTGGAGCTTCAATTTCCACTCATCGCTCACAACAATATTTATCAGAGTCGCGTGCCTCTCATCTAGAGGACGTACGGTCGTCACGTGCATATTTCCATATGAGTTACCACGGTGTTGTTTGGGTACGTCAACTTAGCGTTCTCCCTTGCATATGTCTCTGAAAAGCATTCAAAATCGGTCATCTCGTTTTGGACATATTCTCGAATTTATATTTGTGTATGAGAAACGTTCTTGCGTCATACTGAAAAGAATCCTTCACTACAACAGTTTATCGCAAACAATTTGACAATAATATATTTGCGTACGTCAGATTTACACAACAATATATTTCCAGAATATAATACGGGATTACACCATACAATACAAATTTTGAAGATGACAATCCGATTTTTGGTGTAAATATGACAAGGATAGTAAGTCAGATAATATCAGAAAACTTGAAGATTTCGTCGTCCTGGAGCGGATATCGAACCCGCGTCTCCCAGATAGCGTCCGGGTATGCTAACAACTACACCACCCAGAATGTATTCAAATTATTCTGAAACTTGAGACTTGGTCGTTCTCGGTGGTGTAGTGGTTAGCATACCTGGGCGCTATATGGGAGACGCGAATTCGATATCCGCTCCAGGACGACGAAATTTTCAAGTTTTCGGATATTATCTGACTTACCATCCTTATCATATCTACATCAAAAACGGATTGTCATCTCCGAAATATATTTCTTTACGTAGGTAAAGTGGCGAAGAAAGGGCAATTTTTATACAGCCCCTAAAGTACATGTTGCCACGTGTTCGTGTGTCTGTGTGTCCGTTGTCCGGTGGTCACTTGTTCCAAACTCTCAGAACATTGAAGATGTCACAATGATTTAAATATTTACTCCCCATTTATGGGGTTGAAGCCGAGTCAAACACTGAGTGAGAACATGGTAGATCTTAATATAAAATTTAATTGTGAATAAACGTTTTGGTTTGATAAAATTTCGAGAAAATGTTGTTTCGACGAGCAGAGGGTAGTTTTATATCTTTTGTGTTGACTTTCTCCAATTCCACACACTTGATAAATTAAGCTGGGTGATATTTCTTTATCACTCGTAAAATTCGCACGAAATACTCCTTCATTTAGCACTGCAACGACCCTCGCTCTTTTCCATCTATTTACTAATATTTTCGAGGATCTTTTTTTTAAGTTTACTGTTCCTTTAAGCTTGTGTTTCTCTCATTCACGCACCCTTCGAATAGTCCCGTTGCCACGCAAGACAAATGCAACACACTTCAAATATATAAACATAATTATGCTCTAATGCGACTAATCTCGTGTATCAGACACCAACAGCCTCAAAACATACTGATTTCGTCCACTCTGCTCCAAACTGGCGCGAACGAAGAAATTCCGCGTCGGAATGAACATATGCATGCATATTTATAATTATTTTTTCCTGAACTGGGGGTTAGCGAATCTTACAGAACCGGTTATCAATGGTGTGTGAATGACTGTTTGCTATACAGTGAAACCTCCGAATAAAGGTCACGGCTGGGACCGGGAGAAAGTGACCGTTGTTATGAGGCTCCCGTAGTTCGAATGTTAGGCTTAAGTTATTATTGCTACTAGTTTGCGTTTGTGCAAAAGCAAAATAAGGGTAGGAATTTTATGCACATAGAAATCACTTGCAGTGCTTTCTCCAAATGCTGAGTAAAACTCAGTATAATAATTAAATAAATAAATCATGGTGTAGATGATTTTAGGAATTCATTGTCTGACGTTTGGTCTTAAGCAGCTCCTAGAAATAGTAAGCTGGGATATTAGAGTTAGAGTATGCTATATAAAAGGAAGAAAAAGTTGTCAGACAGTGAAGTGTTACTGTAGAATCAGCATGCCTCGCTCCGGAAAGTAGAAACAAAACCCACAGAAACCAAACTAACAGATATCCCCGCCAATGAGCAACATTATAGGCATCCGCAAGTAACCCCACAGCCCCCGGGGAACGATTGAATCATACAGGGAAGCTGGATCTCGCCTCACGTAGGACTAAATCAATTTGTTTTCATTTGGGCTCACCGTTGTACCCATCATAATCCAAACTATCCTCCCCGAGGCATAGTTCTCTTAGTAATATTCTTTGTACCTATCTTACTCCTCTTGTCGAAGTACCGGAGGAACAGCGGGAAGTACGGAGAGATGAGATCTCCGTTACATCTTTTTCGGGACTGGCAGGTGTGTCAGTTACATCTCGTTCGGGACTTTCAGGGAAGTGTGCTACATCTCGTTCGGGAATGTCTTTGGTGACCGTTACATCCCTTTCAAGACTTTCAGAGGTGTCCCTTACATTTCGTGCGGGGATGTCAGCGACGTCTGCTACATCTCGGTCTGGACTGTCCTTGGTGACCGTTACATCTCGTTCGGGACTGCCTTTGGTGGCCGTTATATCTCGTTCGGGGCTGTCAGCGACGTCTGCTACATCTCGGTCGGGACTGTCTTTGGTGACCGTTACATCTCGTTCGGGACTGCCTTTGGTGGCCGTTATATCTCGTTCGGGGCTGTCAGCGACGTCTGCTACATCTCGGTCGGGACTGTCTTTGGTGACCGTTACATCTCGTTCGGGACTGCCTTTGGTGGCCGTTATATCTCGTTCGGGGCTGTCAGCGACGTCTGCTACATCTCGGTCAGGACTGTCTTTGGTGACCGTTACATCTCGTTCGGGACTGCCTTTGGTGGCCGTTATATCTCGTTCGGGGCTGTCAGCGACGTCTGCTACATCTCGGTTAGGACTGTCTTTGGTGATTGTTACATCTCTTTCGGGACTGCCTTTGGTGGCCGTTATATCTCGTTCGGGGCTGTCAGCGACGTCTGCTACATCTCGGTCGGGACTGTCTTTGGTGACCGTTACATCTCGTTCGGGACTGCCTTTGGTGGCCGTTATATCTCGTTCGGGGCTGTCAGCGACGTCTGCTACATCTCGGTTAGGACTGTCTTTGGTGATTGTTACATCTCTTTCGGGACTGCCTTTGGTGGCCGTTATATCTCGTTCGGGGCTGTCAGCGACGTCTGCTACATCTCGGTCGGGACTGTCTTTGGTGACCGTTACATCTCGTTCGGGACTGCCTTTGGTGGCCGTTATATCTCGTTCGGGGCTGTCAGCGACGTCTGCTACATCTCGGTCAGGACTGTCTTTGGTGACCGTTACATCTCGTTCGGGACTGCCTTTGGTGGCCGTTATATCTCGTTCGGGGCTGTCAGCGACGTCTGCTACATCTCGGTTAGGACTGTCTTTGGTGATTGTTACATCTCTTTCGGGACTGCCTTTGGTGGCCGTTATATCTCGTTCGGGGCTGTCAGCGACGTCTGCTACATCTCGGTCGGGACTGTCTTTGGTGACCGTTACATCTCGTTCGGGACTGCCTTTGGTGGCCGTTATATCTCGTTCGGGGCTGTCAGCGACGTCTGCTACATCTCGGTTAGGACTGTCTTTGGTGATTGTTACATCTCTTTCGGGACTGCTTTTGGTGGCCGTTATATCTCGTTCGGGGCTGTCAGCGACGTCTGCTACATCTCGGTCGGGACTGTCTTTGGTGACCGTTACATCTCGTTCGGGACTGCCTTTGGTGGCCGTTATATCTCGTTCGGGGCTGTCAGCGACGTCTGCTACATCTCGGTTAGGACTGTCTTTGGTGATTGTTACATCTCTTTCGGGACTGCCTTTGGTGGCCGTTATATCTCGTTCGGGGCTGTCAGCGACGTCTGCTACATCTCGGTCAGGACTGTCTTTGGTGACCGTTACATCTCGTTCGGGACTGCCTTTGATCTCGTTCGGGGCTGTCAGCGACGTCTGCTACATCTCGGTTAGGACTGTCTTTGGTGATTGTTACATCTCTTTCGGGACTGCCTTTGGTGGCCGTTATATCTCGTTCGGGGCTGTCAGCGACGTCTGCTACATCTCGGTCGGGACTGTCTTTGGTGACCGTTACATCTCGTTCGGGACTGCCTTTGGTGGCCGTTATATCTCGTTCGGGGCTGTCAGCGACGTCTGCTACATCTCGGTTAGGACTGTCTTTGGTGATTGTTACATCTCTTTCGGGACTGCCTTTGGTGGCCGTTATATCTCGTTCGGGGCTGTCAGCGACGTCTGCTACATCTCGGTCGGGACTGTCTTTGGTGGCCGTTACATCTCGTTCGGGACTGCCTTTGGTGGCCGTTATATCTCGTTCGGGGCTGTCAGCGACGTCTGCTACATCTCGGTTAGGACTGTCTTTGGTGATTGTTACATCTCTTTCGGGACTGCCTTTGGTGGCCGTTATATCTCGTTCGGGGCTGTCAGCGACGTCTGCTACATCTCGGTCGGGACTGTCTTTGGTGACCGTTACATCTCGTTCGGGACTGCCTTTGGTGGCCGTTATATCTCGTTCGGGGCTGTCAGCGACGTCTGCTACATCTCGGTCAGGACTGTCTTTGGTGACCGTTACATCTCGTTCGGGACTGCCTTTGGTGGCCGTTATATCTCGTTCGGGGCTGTCAGCGACGTCTGCTACATCTCGGTTAGGACTGTCTTTGGTGATTGTTACATCTCTTTCGGGACTGCCTTTGGTGGCCGTTATATCTCGTTCGGGGCTGTCAGCGACGTCTGCTACATCTCGGTCGGGACTGTCTTTGGTGACCGTTACATCTCGTTCGGGACTGCCTTTGGTGGCCGTTATATCTCGTTCGGGGCTGTCAGCGACGTCTGCTACATCTCGGTCAGGACTGTCTTTGGTGACCGTTACATCTCGTTCGGGACTGCCTTTGGTGGCCGTTATATCTCGTTCGGGGCTGTCAGCGACGTCTGCTACATCGCGGTTAGGACTGTCTTTGGTGATTGTTACATCTCTTTCGGGACTGCCTTTGGTGGCCGTTATATCTCGTTCGGGGCTGTCAGCGACGTCTGCTACATCTCGGTCGGGACTGTCTTTGGTGACCGTTACATCTCGTTCGGGACTGCCTTTGGTGGCCGTTATATCTCGTTCGGGGCTGTCAGCGACGTCTGCTACATCTCAGTCAGGACTGTCTTTGGTGACCGTTACATCTCGTTCGGGACTGCCTTTGGTGGCCGTTATATCTCGTTCGGGGCTGTCAGCGACGTCTGCTACATCTCGGTTAGGACTGTCTTTGGTGATTGTTACATCTCTTTCGGGACTGCCTTTGGTGGCCGTTATATCTCGTTCGGGGCTGTCAGCGACGTCTGCTACATCTCGGTCGGGACTGTCTTTGGTGACCGTTACATCTCGTTCGGGACTGCCTTTGGTGGCCGTTATATCTCGTTCGGGGCTGTCAGCGACGTCTGCTACATCTCGGTCAGGACTGTCTTTGGTGACCGTTACATCTCGTTCGGGACTGCCTTTGGTGGCCGTTATATCTCGTTCGGGGCTGTCAGCGACGTCTGCTACATCTCGGTTAGGACTGTCTTTGGTGATTGTTACATCTCTTTCGGGACTGCCTTTGGTGGCCGTTATATCTCGTTCGGGGCTGTCAGCGACGTCTGCTACATCTCGGTCGGGACTGTCTTTGGTGACCGTTACATCTCGTTCGGGACTGCCTTTGGTGGCCGTTATATCTCGTTCGGGGCTGTCAGCGACGTCTGCTACATCTCGGTCGGGACTGTCTTTGGTGACCGTTACACCTCCTTCGGGATTATCAGAGGTGTCCGTTACATCTCGTTCGGGACTGTCTTTGGTGGCCGTTATATCTCGTTCGGGGCTGTCAGCGACGTCTGCTACATCTCGGTCGGGACTGTCTTTGGTGACTGTTACATCTCTTTCGGAATTATCAGAGGTATCCGTTACATCACGTTCGGAGCTGTCAGAGGCATCTGCTACATCTTGTTCGGGACTGTCAGGAGCATCTGCTACATCTCCTCTGAGTCTGTCTTGGGTGGCCGTTACATGCCGTTCGGGACTTTAAGAGGTGTCCCTTATATCTCGTTCGGGGCTGTCTTTGGTGGCCGTTATATCTCGTTCGGGGCTGTCAGTGACGTGTGCTACATCTCGGTCGGGACTGTCTTTGGTGACTGTTACATCTCTTTCGGAATATCAGAGGTATCCGTTACATCACGTTCAGAACTGTCAGGGGCATCTGCTACATCTTGTTCGGGACTGTCAGGAGCATCTGGTACATCTCCTTTGAGACTGTCTTATGTGACTGTTACATCCCGTTCGGAACTGTCAGCGACGTCTGCTGCATCTCGGTCGGGACTGTCTTTGGTGACTGTTACACCTCTTTCGGAATTATCAGAGGTATCCGTTACATCACGTTCGGAGCTGTCAGGAGCATCTGCTACATCTTGTTCGGGACTGTCAGGAGCATCTGCTACATCTCCTTTGAGACTGTCTTGGGTGACCGTTACATGCCGTTCGGGACTTTCAGAGGTGTCCCTTACATCTCGTTCGGGGCTGTCAGCGATGTCTGCTACATCTCGGTTAGGATTGTCTTTGGTGACTGTTACATCTCTTTCGGGACTGCCTTTGGTGGCCGTTATATCTCGTTCGGGGCTGTCAGCGACGTCTGCTACATCTCGGTCGGGACTGTCTTTGGTGACCGTTACATCTCGTTCGGGACTGCCTTTGGTGGCCGTTATATCTCGTTCGGGGCTGTCAGCGACGTCTGCTACATCTCGGTCGGGACTGTCTTTGGTGACCGTTACATCTCGTTCGGGACTGCCTTTGGTGGCCGTTATATCTCGTTCGGGGCTGTCAGCGACGTCTGCTACATCTCGGTCGGGACTGTCTTTGGTGACCGTTACACCTCTTTCGGGATTATCAGAGGTGTCCGTTACATCTCGTTCGGGACTGTCTTTGGTGGCCGTTATATCTCGTTCGGGGCTGTCAGCGAAGTCTGCTACATCTCGGTCGGGACTGTCTTTGGTGACTGTTACATCTCTTTCGGGACTGCCTTTGGTGGCCGTTATATCTCGTTCGGGGCTGTCAGCGACGTCTGCTACATCTCGGTCGGGACTGTCTTTGGTGACCGTTACATCTCGTTCGGGACTGCCTTTGGTGGCCTTTATATCTCGTTCGGGACTGTCAGCGACGTCTGCTACATCTCGGTCGGGACTGTCTTTGGTGACTGTTACATCTCTTTCGGAATATCAGAGGTATCCGTTACATCAGGTTCAGAACTGTCAGGGGCATCTGCTACATCTTGTTCGGGACTGTCAGGAGCATCTGCTACATCTCCTTTGAGACTGTCTTGGGTGACCGTTACATCTCGTTCGGAACTGTCAGGGGCGTCTGCTACATTTCGTTTGGGACTTTCTTGGGTAACCGTTGACCGCTGTCAAGAGGTTTCGTTGTTTGGAAGTCATTATCAATGTTAATCTTACGGGAGCAGTTCTGTTCAAACCAAAACTTGCCGTTGCTGGGAGGTGACCGCTGTTCCAAGGCGTCCGTTAATGGCGGCTTCACTGTGTTTCGTTTTCTGTGATCTGATGTCTTAAGAATGTATACTAATACATGAAGGATGTTGCGTCTGTGATTTTTATCAGCTCAGTGCAAATGAGCGTGTTTGAATGACGCTGTAATGAGGTACGGAATACACTATATTGACAAAATTCACCGGACACCTAAAAGAGAAACACAACATTTATTGGCATACATCAGTACAGTGTGGGTCCACCTTTAGCCTTAATGCATGCACTGACCCTTCGAGACATGCTTCCGACAAGGTTTTGGAACACAGCGATAAGTATGCACTTTCATTCAGTACATAATGCCGCCGCTAACTGTTGCTTAGTAGCAAGCCTTGATTCCTACCTTCTTATGCGGCGCTCTAATTCATCTCATAGGTGCTCTATGGGATTAAGATCAGGGCTCTGTGCTGGCCAGTCCACACACGATACGGAGTTATCGTCCTGACTGAAAAGGACTTGAAAATGAATTAATGCTAAAATCTTGTAAAATCTCCTAAACCCACGTAACATCGCACTGTGACTTGTTTTTAACAGAATACGGACGATCGCGTCGTTTCTTTTTTGATGTGTTTTAAAGAGCTGAACGATAGAACAGCACCAATGTCATAATGGGGGAAAATGTAAATATTAGAATACCAACGTTAAAATTAACAAGTGCGAATGAATTTATGATCGTCTAAAGTTTTATTCTGTGTGCGTATGTATGTGGTTTTAGTGTGTCCTATAACATCTTGATTAGATATCACACTGCTGAAGCAATAACAAGGTGTTGTACCTGAACTTAACAAGGCGAATTTTATTGTTGTTTTGAAATAGCTCAGAGAAATGAACATAATGCAAGAATGACCTAATTATATGAAATATAAGTTGTTCAATAAGTAGGAACTGTACACTAAATTATATTCAAAATAGTATAACTATACTAAAAGTCCAAAATTTCTTGGCGTAGAATACCAATAAAAGTTTCCAAGCTTTCGCACATCAACCAGACGGCCTTTTCAAAGAAGGTAGACAGCTAACTGCAAACTGGACAATAGAACGTTTCAACAATTTGAACGCGTTGACTTGACTGGACAATAAATGAATAGGCGTAAACGTGATAATTCGAAAAAACGAGGTCACGTTAGTTGGGCACGCGGTACCGTGGTAGCAAACGCAACATTATTTGAAGAATTGATTCCAAATACGTGAGAACTCCAGAGAGACGCTGTCATTGCAAGCCTCACAGCTGGTCAAGATTTTTAAGGTTTCGCGAATGGCAGAAGATTTGGGTGTGGAGTATGAAGCTTATTTCTTTACATCAATCAATATAGAATCTGCAACCTCGTTCACAGATAAGATCTCTCTGCTTAGTCTCACTTTCACTGTCTCAAAACTTTGCAATTTTTAGGACTAGAACTCGAGATATGAAAACTTATAACAGTAGGAGCCAACCTCTTAAGGACCGGTCAGATTTTTCAAACAAAAACAAATGGATCTTCACATATGACATGAAACACTATTAAGGACATGTTGTGAAATTCCGATAACATCAGCGCATAGTAACAAAACGGTACACTCCTCTGGAGGACTTGTCTAGTTATCTGAAAAATGTACGTTCATTTAACGGATTAACAATTAAAACCCAGTAACTATTGCTAATGGCTTCTACCTGCGTATCTACGGAATTTACCACTTTTTTTTTTGTACTTTGTTCACCGAAAAATTCAATTTACGTCTGACTTATTCTCTTACCTCTAAGGGGTTAACGGCATGTGGAATAGTGTCTTACGAGCTGAGGGGAGTACTTTTGAGAACAACATAACTGAGAACATTAAAAGAATCCATCCCGAGAACAGATTCTCTTTCACACGGGTGAAAAATTTCCAATGAAAGTAAAACTCACAGAGAAAGAAATAAACAAAAAACACAGTGTCCTATTGCTCAAAATTAAAACAAATACTTTGTACTACAGATTCGTGATCAAACAAAGGGATGTGAAGGTTCTGAATTGCTCCCATTTAAATGTGACGGGTTACACGAAACTTAATTACGAGGGTTGTAGCGAAAGTAATGCAAAAGTGGGCATAACGTTTTTATTAACTGGCAGAGATCGTTCAAATTATCCATGTTGGTAGAGTAACACTTCCTCTATAGTAACCCTTCTTCGTCATTGCATGTAAATAATGAATTTCAAGCAGAAGCAACTTGTCGTCATTGAGTTTTTGACGGAGAAAGGGTCCAGGCTGTCCGACATCCACAGTAGGCTACAGAAGGTTTACAGAGATGACACCATTGAGAAGAGCAATGTGCATAGATGGATGAAGAAGTTTAAAGAAAGGGAAACGAGCATTGATGACAAATCAGGCAGTGGGTGACCATCATCTGCGACCACTGACACGAATCGTCAGCGAGTTGACGAGTTGGTTCGCGCGGAGAGACGAGTCATAATCCGTGAGCTTGCTGCAGAACTAAACTGTGGTCACAATGCCATACAGAAGATGGTGGAAGACTTAGGGTATTGGAAAGTGTGTGCAAAGTGGGTACCTCGGCAGTTGACACCCGATTTGAAGGAGATAACGGTGGAAGTTTGCTCTGATCTGCTGGAAGCGTTTGAAGCCAATGAAGACACGTTTTTTTTGGGGGGGGGTTTCGGGACAGGGGATGGAACGTGGGCGTATCTTTACGATCCGAAAACGAAAAATCAATCCACGGAACGGCGCCACATTTCTTCACCAAGGCCTAAGAAGTTCAAGATCCAGCAATCTGCACAGAAAGTCATGGCGACTGATTTTGGGATGACAGGGGTGTCATTCTCTTTGATTTTCTGGAACGTGGCCGTACTGTGACCAGCGAGTGATTCATTGAGACACTCAAGAAGCTTAGAGGAGCCATAAGGAGGAAGAGACCGAACAAGAATCTAAAATGGATCCACATTCACCATGACAATGCGAGACCACACACATCTTTGGAAACAAATCAGGCGATCAGCAAATTAGGCTGGTCGGTGGTCCCCCATCCACCGTATATCCCAGATCTAGCGCCCTCCGAATTCCACATGTTGGGCATTATTATTAAGGACAGTCTCCGGAGACAAAGATTTGATGACACAGACGAGGTGAAAGTGGCTGTGTAGAAGTGGGGTACAACAGTCCACACCTGAATTTTTTCAAAAAGGATTCGAGAGTTGGTTCAACGATGGCGCAAATGCATCGCTTGTGATGGAGACCATGTTGAGTAGTACCTTTGTGTAGAGAAAGAGTTACTCTACCAACATGTGTAATTTGAACGACCTCGATCAGTAAATGAAAAAGTCATGCCCACTTTTGCATTACTTTCGGTACAGCCTTCGTACTACGAGTTGCTACTTTTCTGCATAAAAAAAAGCAAAAAAAAAAAAAAAAAAACAAGGACAAACATGTTCTTGTAAGTAGACGAATATTAACTGCTCTTACTCAACCTCTTAAAAAAGCCAATTTGCAGCAGAGCATTCAGAATACTTTCTCAGAATCCCAGATTTTTGGAGGATCCCAGAAACGCAGCATTTTCGTAGTCACAAGTCGCTACTATAAACTGTGCAGGCAACAGGGTAACAGTTCACTTTACAGCTTACAAATATTAGGATCAATTTTTTACGCGAGTTTTCTGCATATATCTGAGAAAGCGGCATCAAAATATTTTTTGAAGCAGACGGAACAAATTTGTATCGAAAATTTCCCACAAAGAAAGGTAGTTTTCTTTTGGTAGGAAACGAAAGTCAGTTCACGTCCGCGCACCACCGTAAAGCAGTGAACACCAGAACAACAGTTCTTCTTGTGGTTCAAGAGTGTTGGAGCCAGTTTTCTCCTGGAAATTGGTTTTAATGTCTGTGGACCGCGAGATGAACTGTTACCTGTGAGCTAGTTATACAAATACTGTATAACTAGCTCACAGCTCGTGCCATGCACGGGTGAGAAAGCTGTGACTGAAATTTTTATAACACGAATCGTAAAATGCGCATACATAACTATAATAAACGCTTGAATTTTTACTGGGTAGTCTATAAGATAAGTCACCAACAACAAAAAGTTCATAATATTCCCATGACAGAAACGTATTATATAGGTTAATAGATTTTAACCCATCGTATGATGGTCACAGTATGTTAAATATCATGTAATGTAAAAATTTAGGTAATATAAATAGTGTTAAAACCTACGTAACAGAACAAACGTCGCAGACAGTTGTTAGAGCACGTGCGTGTTGCCGCAGATGAAGTCGTTTGTCTTACTAATTTTATTTTAATTTCTCGTATTTCTCCTTTATTTTACGTTTCGTGCGATAGCGATGAGCTTAATTCCAATTTCGGCGACTGGATAAAAGCAGATGGCGTTGCAAGTACTGAATGACGCCAAATCTCGTGCGATAGCGGTGAGCTTAGTTCCGATTTCGGCCACTGGATATAAGCAGAAGGCGTTGCAGGTACTGATTGACATCAGAGCTTTGATTTCAGAGCGTTAGGGACAGACGTAGGCTACTGCAGTAGAACCCCGCTAATCCGAAATTCCGGATAATCTGAATCAAAATCCGAAATTGGAAAAGTCAAAATTAGGCTAGGTAAAGAAGAAAAAGAATATTCAATATTAGGAACTGAAAATATGTAGTACTACGCGTAGTTTTATTATGTTTTCGAAATACAGTAGTATGTAAAACATGAACACAAAACATAATTACATAATGTACATTCGATGTAGACATTGAATGAAACAAAATTGATCCCAAAATGAATGAAATGTACTGTATATATTTAGTACGTAAGACGCACATAATGTTCATACTGTAAAAAAAAAAAGAATAAAATGAAAACAATGTGAACAAAATGAACTTTTTAATAAAGTGATTAATACTTACGTTTAATGATTCTCTGGGTTGAAGATATCTGTCAGCATTGCCCGACGAATTGATGTGAACCTGGATGATAAAGCAATATTATGCCAGCGTCTCATGAACATAACGTCTATTGGTGTCACGTCAGCATGCTGTTCTATATCGCGAGGTGCCAGTTCAAGTGCATTTACAACACTTGCAGCAGATAACAAGTTGCTCTGTAACGCCATCTGTACCATCGCTTACTTCAGAGTCATCTTCAGATTTATGGTTTCATCATCCGTGTAGACTTGATGACCTTCAGTGTCAGATGATAAAAAAATACTCAATTACAGCATTGTCATTTACTTCCTCGCAGCCTGGGATCTGTTTCATAAGCTAGAGAACTTCATTTTTGTTCGTTTCTTCCTGTTGACTTTCAGTTGTATAAGTTAGACTCGGACGTAATTTTTTCCACGACTTCCTTAATAACTGCTGTGTTAGATTGTCCCATGACTATGACACCCAATAAATGATGTCTTTAATCGTAGCATTCTTCAATTGTTGAAGTAGGGAGAGAAACGTGTCTTCACTCTCAATAAATGACCGAATAAGCATTTTTATGTAAGCACATTTTATGTTTTGTGGCACCCCTTGGTCCATAGGTTGCAACAAAGGTGTTACGTTAGGAGGAAGAAAAACTGCTTTTATTTCCTCGCAACATAATGATCCATCTGATAAATGCGATGGAGCGATATCCAACAGGAGTAAAGCACGATTTGGCAAACCATTTTTTTTATTGAACTTTTCTACGGCAGGAACAAGCCGTTTTTCAAGCCACTCTGTGAAAAGCATTGCATTCATCCACGCTTTTTTTCTGATTTCGGAAGTACACTGGAAGAGAGTTCATGTTTACAGTTTTCAAGGCTCTAGGTTTCTTGAATTTTCCAATAACCATAAGTGGTAACTTATTACTGCCTGCCGCATTACTGCATGCGGAGACGTTTAGACGTTCTTTGCTCATCTTGAAGCCAGGTGCCCAAGACTCCTCTTTGGAAGCGAGATTTTTCTTTGGTAGCGCCTTAAAACTTAATCCAGTCTCATCACCGTTGTAAACTTGCTGTGGTGAATAATTTTTTGAAGAAATCAAATCAGGGAATTCTCGAATGTATTCTTCTGCAGAGATGTGATCAGCTGATGATTTTTATCCTGCTATTGATAACTGTCGTATTCCGTGTCTCTTCTTCCAGCGATCCAACCATCCGTTACTGGCAATAAACGAAGCATCGCCGTACATCGAATTGTTTAGTTTTATTGCATTTTCCTGAATAAGTGGGAGTCAGGTTTTTTCGCTCTTATGAAAACCATAGATAAAGAGCTTCATCGATTTTTTCAAATTGTAACACTTTCGATGTTTAGCGTTTTTCAAGAGTGCTCACCGATGTTGCTGTACAAAACTGTTCGATTTTTCTACGATTCCTTTTCCAGTCGCTAATTGTTACTTTACCGACGACGAGTTCAACAGCTGATTTCGTCGAACTTACTCCCTTGTCCAGACGTGCTAACATTTTCAGTTTGACTTTTAGGATACATGAGCTGTGTTTCCTCTTACTCGCCATGTTTCAAACACTCCAACAAACTTCGGACTACACAGCGATCTAGACTCTAAGGAAAACTGATCACAACTGAGTTGAAAACAAAGTGAAACTTTTCTCTCCGCCACTCCCTTGGAGGTCGCACCAAATCATTAGGCAGGCAGGCGCCTTAAAAAACAAACTTCTCCTTCTCTTCGTGTGCAGTGTACTGTTTCGTCACGTTATATTTTTCAGAAAATTTCGGTGTGAGCAGGTAGAGCTCGCTACGTAACGCTCGGCATCGGGGTGGGGGGATGGGGCATATTCTCGAAAATTGGGGAGGACTCTAGTACGTACAGTGTATTTCTATTTTCCTTGAATTGATAGCTCGCTAGCCCTCTCACTATTTTTGCTTCCTCTCTATCTATAATACCGTATATCTAATGCTTACTCCCTATTACATATTTTATTTATAGCGACATTTGAAAATAAGCCGAAATTTTGCTAATCCCAACAGGTCCCTGTCCTAGTTAGTTCGAATTAGCGGGTTTCTACTGTATATAGGTTAATCTACATGGTATAAATAAACAAAGTCATCGCCCTTTCCACGTTTTAGCAACATATAGCAACCAAAAAATTGTTATTCCCTCACCGGTGGGGATCCGAATCCCAGATCTCTCGATATCTAGCCGAGCGCATTAGCCTTACACTACGGTGGCCAACAATCCACGGCGCTATGTGTGTTTTTCTGTCAGCTTCTGACATCATAAATCCGCAAGATGAGCTCAGCTACTGAGACGTCTCCATCTGGTGGGCATTAACGGCACTGGCTATATATTAATTATAGCAGCTAAAAGCAAAGGGCGAGATCCAAAGTGAATCTTTGGATCTCGCCCTTTGATTTAACTACTATAATTAATATATAGCCAGTATCGTTAATGTCCACCAGACAGAGACGTCTCAGTAGCTGAGCCCATCTTGCGGATTTATGATGTCAGAAGCTGATAGAAAAACACACATAGCGCCGTGGATTGTTGGCCACCGTAGTGTAAGACTAACGCGGTGGGCTAAATATCGAGAGATCTGGAATTCGGATCCCCAGCGGTGACTGAATAACAATTTTTCGGTTGCTATGTGTTGCTAAAACGTGGAAAGTTTTTGTAGAACGTGGAAAGTCTTTGTAAAACGTGGAAAGTCTTTGTTTATTTACTGACTCACGTATTCGGAGGATTTTCACTATATGGTATAAACTATATGACAAGAGCTGAGACAAAAGCTGAAGCCTAAGCAATGGCGATCACCTTATATGCGAATGCGAAGAGCTACGACATAAAAAAAAATGTAGTATTAAAGTCTCACTTTATCGGCAAAATTTAGAATAATGCAAATTCCCAAATTTTTGTAAATAGTTAAGGAGCGTATGATTTCAAATCTGGTCCCTACTTCACTGCAGCTGTTAAACAGAAGTACTCGTTATCCTTCGGCAGTACGTATCGTGCGAACCATGCTTAAGTGCGCTTATCAGAACTTCTGCGAGGAATTTTGGTGACCATTGTGCTATTACAATTTCAATTATCCAAACTACCTATAAGTGGAAATGAATACCAAAAGGTCCTCACAGAAAAGAAAAAAGAAAAGTCAAACCATATCAGATTTGTTCTTCAGAAAAAGAATGACATGGATTCAGATCAACAGTGTGGGAGAAAGTACAACCTGATTTAGCACCTGTTGCATCAACTGCTAGTTTAGTGTCGTCGGAATTTTGGGAAGACGACTCTTCTCTTAAATGCTTAAGTTTTAAGTTTTTTTTTTTTTTTTTTGTTGTTTTTCGAAAATCGAGGGGTTAGTGTCTTTAAAACAGCAGTTGCAGACTAACTTATTATATTGAATGTCTTCCCTAAATCTTTCTAATTTTTTTTATTTTCCTTAGAAATTGTATTACATACTGATGAGTAATCTTGGAGGTGACCCTACGAACTTTCATTAGAAATTAGTTCCTCAGTCGAGATAGTTACTTTTAATGTAGACACTGGGCGTACGATTGTCAATCAGGATTAAAAACGTGATTTCATTCATCGGAGATCTCTAATCAAGAGAACTGCGATCAAAGCTACTCATCTCCCATGTGGCCTTCTTCTGGGCCTTTTCCTGTCTCTTGGAATCCAGTCTAAAATCTGGGTTCTCCATCGGTGGTCCGTCCTTCTGGCATTTTGTCCAGCCCATTGCCATTTCAGGGATTTTACTCTGATCATGATGTCTTCCGCTCTTATCATTTTCCTTATCCATGAGTTTCTCTTCTTATCTTTCTTGGGTACACCAAGCATAATCTCTCCATGTCCATGCTTCTTTCAGTTGTTTGCAGTTTTTGTATGTCTTTTTTCGTTAAGGTCTACGTCTCTGCTCCTTACGTAAACATTAGAAGGATACATTGATCAGACACTTTTCTTTTAAGACATGATCTTAAAAAGAAAATACACCAAGCATAATCTCTTCATGTCCATGCTTCTTTCAGTTGTTTGCAGTCTTTGTATGTTTTTTTTTTTTTTCGTTAAGGTCCACGTCTCTGCTCCTTACGTAAACACTAGAAGGATACATTGATCAGACACTTTTCTTTTAAGACATAACGGCATATTGCTCTTAAAAATTGTACTGTTTCTTCCTAAAGCTCTCCAGCCAAGTTTTATACGCCGATTAATTTCTTCATCAATATGACCCTCGCTTGATATCTGCTGACCAATGTAACTGTAAGAATCGGTTATCCCCTGCTTTTCCCCATCAACTGAGGTAAATTTTCATTTCTTGTAAAGGCATTGTACATCAGTTTTGTCTTCAATTCCACTTCTTTACTCTTTTCAGCAAGTTCCTGGTCTTTTTTCGTAGTAAAAATGACTCTGTAGGGGTAGTTGTAAAAATGACGAAGTAATCAGCAAAAGGAAGGTGAGCTAAATAATCTCCACTAATTTTTATCTCTTTGTTTTTCCAGTACAAGGACCGAAAGACATTTTGCAATATAGCATTAAAGAGTTTGCGAGATATGGTATCCCCTTCTCTCACTCCCTATCCAATTTTTGAGGTGCTGTATCCTCAAATAGCCGAACTTTTGCACTTGCATTTTCATAGAAGTTATTAATAACCCTATTGCGCCAGGAACAACATAAATTTACCTAGTAAGATACAGAATTCTAAAGCAAAAGCAGAGATGTGCTCAGTTACGAAACGTACACATTTATCAGGATGATTGCCTAATTACATTAACGAAACGGAAGGACAGGTGGTGCTGTTCACCAGTTTCAACGGTATATTATAAAAGAGCTCACCGCTTGATAAAAAAAAAGTGTGGTAGTAGGTAGCAAATAATTCTTTTCCATTTGTTGTTAACCTCTTCGTGTCACAAAATGATGAGTCAAATGAGCAAAATAAAAAATAAAAAAAAAACATTGTTGATTTCTTCCCACGCATTATCCTTTACTCTTTTTATCAGGTACTGAGGGGGAGAGAGAGAGAGTAGGGAGGAGCCCACTGATCCAGAAAATGACGTCTCCGTTCAGATACAGTTGGCATGGATAGTGATGGCCGGAACCGGGAAGGCTTGAGCGGAAATTTTCCCGCGTCATCCCTGCGGTTTGGCACGTGCGCTGCCAGGTTTCTCCAATAAAACAAAGGTGCGTGCGATGTCGTTTAATGCAGGGACCCAGCTGCTGCCAGAGCATCCCTGCGTTAGTAGCGGATATCTAGCTCTACGGCAGAGTTCGCTTCCGCTCCAGGTGGCACAGTGTTTGACCCCTCTTGCCCCCCAGGTCATCACCGTGGGCTTCAAATCAAAGTG
Source organism: Macrothele yani (assembly GCA_039090855.1). Classification (NCBI taxonomy): domain Eukaryota; kingdom Metazoa; phylum Arthropoda; class Arachnida; order Araneae; family Macrothelidae; genus Macrothele; species Macrothele yani. The sequence continues at coordinate 159,339,241 of CM076997.1, read as the reverse complement.
GAGTGGGCGACATTCATTATCGAGGCATGGAAGATGCTTCCGTGCAGGAGTTAATCATTTGCTACCAGCTACATGGAAGACATGATTTTATTTTTTCTTTCTTTTCGGTTTCTTTTTTTAGTCTTGTTTATTCCATACATTTTCCCGTCTACGGCACCTATCTGTAAGAAGTTTACTGTCTAAAATTACCTTATGTACATAAACAGGATTATTGCAATGATTAATAACAGGAGGAGCTTGAACTCAACTGCAGTTGATTATAAATTTATAACAACAGTGTGAGGTTAGTTTGTTGATGACGTCCCGGTGGCGCAGTAGTCTAAGCGATGGCTTCTGATCATTCGTCCGAAAGGGATCAGGGTTCGAATCCCGTGAGGCATGGATGTTGTGTTTATTTTACGGCACTGGCTCGCTCCCTTCCCTGGAAGCAGTGGCCCTAAATTAGGGATGGGCAACTGCTTATAGCCCATTGAGTCAGTCACGGTGGTCGTTGAAAAAAAAGTTTTTTGATTACTTGATTTTATCTGCTGTAGGAGAACTGGCCACCGGAGAACTTGTCACCCGGAAAACTGGCCATACAAATTTTTAGGGGCCGTATAGAAATTGCGTTTTCGACCGCTTCGTGGCCACGTCCCCAGAGGTTGGTTATCTGAGTAACATAAAGTTTCCGTAATTTCGTATTTTCTTAATTACCGTAGTTGAACAAATTGTAATTCATGCTGAAGGTAACAATCGAGAAACACAAGTCATTTGAACTTGGCGCAGTAGTCTAAGCGATGGCTTCTAATCATTCGTCCGAAAGGGATCAGGGTTCGAATCCCGTGAGGCATGGATGTTGTGTTTGTTTTACGGCACTGTCTCTTTCCCTTCCCTGGAACCAGTGGCCCTAAATTAGGGATGGGCGACAGCTTATAGCCCACTGAGTCGGTCACGGTGGTCGTTAAAAAAAAAGTTTGTTGATTACTTGATTTTATCTGCTGTAGGAAAACTGGCCACCGGAGAACTGGCCACCCGGAAAACTGGCCATACAAATCTTTAGGGGGCCGTATAGAAATTGCGTTTTCGACCGCTTCGTGGCCACGTCCCCAGAGGTTGGTTATCTGAGCAACATAAAGTTTCCGTAATTTCGTATTTTCTTAATTACGATAGTTGAACAAATTGTAATTCATGCTGAAGGTAACAATGGAGAAACACAAGTCAGTTGAACTTGTTGCACGATTATAAAGAAAAGCAGCCCACCACTGATGACTAGTTAAAAACCGTCGTCAGTTAAAAGGATTTATTGATGGTAAAAAATAAAATATTAAAACCATGAGATCTTTCGGGCTTCCTAGAAGCCTATCACCAGATGACATAAAAATCTAGCCCTGACGGAGGTGATGCATATATAGTCATAAATGTCAGTGATAATGACGTTACACGTGAGCAGGCAGAGACAGCGCCACACTTGGAGGTAACAATTCGACAAAACAACTAAGGTGTCTTACACAAAATTAAGTAGAGTGAAAGATAAGAAGTATAAATAATAAAAAGGAGAACAATTGCAAGTAAAATCCGTCATAATCATCCATATTATGCACAGGTCAATGTGGAAATGAAAGACAAATAAAAAGTCCTGAAAACAAAGAAGCCAGTATATTGATAACCCCAACTACCAAATCTTCTTTATTGATTACTAAAGGTTTGGTTATTCTCGACAAAGGAAGTCTATCCTGCAATGATAACACACCAACCTACGTCCTACTGCCGTGAAAACAACTACTTTCACTTAACCAACCATGAAGTTTTAACCCGGAATCGTAAATGACATAGTTCTTCTAGGTGAACTGTTGGAAGCGACTCGTTCTTCTATGCCTCCATACTGAAAATAAGTGTCTTCACTGGGTATGTACATAAAATTCCATATCAAGTACCGTTTGTGGTCGACTGAACTGCATCTACTTCACGGAAATATTGTCATGTTTTATTTTAACTCTTATAACCGATTCTTTGTTTTCAGGACTTTTTATTTGTCTTTCATTTCTACATTGACCTGTGTATAATATGGATGATTATGACGGATTTTACTTGTAAATGTTCTCTTTTTTATCATTTGTAGTTCTTAAATTTCACTCTACTTAATTTTGTGTAAGACACCTTAGTTGCTTTGTAGAATTTTTAGGTCCAAGTGTGGCGCTGTCTCTGCCTACTCACGTGTAACGTCATTATCACTGACGGGGGTGACTATATACACTGAAGTGCCAGACAAACTGGCACAGACGAGCTTATGCAAAATACATAGCAACGTCACCTATGCGCATACTCGGTTGGGTCCGCCAGTGCGTATATAAAGCGATAGACATCCTTGCCAGCTGTCAGAGCTGTTTTCAGCATAAAAATGACAAGTAATAACGATTTAAGCGATTTTCAACGCGGTGTCATAGTTGGCGCTCGTGAGATGGGTCATAGTATTTCAGAGGTAGAAACGAAGTTCGGATTTTCACGGACGACCATTGCAAGAGTGTACGGTGACTACAAGAATTCCGGCAAACCCTCTAACCTACGATACCAGTGTGGCCGCAAAAAGACATTGGGTGAACGTGACCATCGTCGACTGTCAAGAATCGCTTCACGCGATAGGCGTGCAACAGTCTGGCAGGTATAATCGGAATTCAATGCTGGAGCCTCAACAAGCATCAGCTTCCAGACTGTGCAAGGTACACTGCACGATTTGGGCTTTGGGAGCCGACGCCCAACTCTAGTCCCCTTGATGGGTGCACGACACAGAGCTATGTGCTTCGTATGGGCACGGCAACACTGCCACTGGACACTTGATGACTGTAAACAAGTAGCCTGGTCTGACTAGTCGCGTTTTCAACTGTATAGAGCAGATGGAAGGATTCGTGTGTAGCACAAACCCCATGAAGCCATGAAACCCGCCTGTCAACAGGGAACTGTACCGGCTGGTGGGGGGGGGTCCGTAATGGTATGGGGTGTGTTTAGCTGGACTTCACTGGGACCCCTGGTACGTCTACAAACGTCTGTGACTGGCCAATGCCATGTGCGCATCCTTTCTGACGAGGTACACCCGTTCATGTCCTGCATTCATGCTGATGGGTTGGGCCTGTTGCAGCAGTGATAATGCACCTTTACACAAGTGTCGGGACGCCACATTATGGTTAGATGAACATTCGTCTGAGTTTGGGGTGTTGTCATTCCCACCCAAGTCCCCACATCTGAACGTGATAGAACATATTTGGGATGCCATGCAACGCGCTGTCGAACACAGGAATCCGAGACCTTGGAAAACACGTGAAATGTGGAACGCCCTACACACCATAGGAAGTATGGTGTGCATTGCCAACAGCATATTTCCAGAGTCTCGTGGAGTCCATGCCCTCTCGTATTTCTGCAGTCCGGCGCTCCCTTGGGGGACCTACCAAGTATTAGACTGGTGTACCAGTTTTTCTGGCACTTCAGTGTATGTATATGTCACCTCCTATTTTTGCATTGAAATCTCCCATAATTATCTTCAAGTGCTGCTTACCTTTATTATTTAGATGACGAATTTCCTCATAAAATTCTTCAATTTCTCCTTTTTCAAGAAAAAGCCACACAGGAAATGGACATGGAGACATCCAATTGGGACGACAAGTGAAATTGATTTTATTATGTGTAACAAAAAATTCGTCATCGAAGACTGCAGTGTGCTGAACAAGTTCAACACAGGTAGTGACCATAGATTGGTGAGATGTAAGATGCACCTCAACACTAAACTGGAACGTGGCAAGCTCATAAGACAAACAAAATCTATTGACATAACCAACCTTAAAAAACACCATAATACTTTCAAGTTGGAACTGAAGAACAGATTCTCTGCTTTAGAAGGCCTAACATCGGAAGAAGTGGATATTTCGGAAGTTAACAGTAAAGTAACCAAAGCTCTAATGGAAACAGCAACAAAATTAGCTGGGTCTAAGAACAAGTTGCATGTGAACAAATTATCAGGAAAAACCAAAATGTTGATGCAAAAAAGAAAGAGAGATGAGGACAACTAAAGAAGATGTGACTTCCAAAGTGGAATATATAGAGCTATGCAAGACAGTAAGAAAAAGTATCACTGAAGACGTAAGGAAATTCAACTGTGAACTAGTGAGGAAAGCAATTGAAAACAACCAAAGCCTAAAGATAGCAAAGGGACATCTCAGTAAGGGAAGAAAACAGATTATGGCTCTGAGAAAAGAAGATGGTTCTATAACAAGAAATAGAGGCGAAATTTTGACAAGAGTGAAAGATTTCTACTCCAAATTATATGAAAGGGATGATACATGTACTCCAGACATCATGAAAGGTACCAGAGTTCTTCCAGTCCTTCCAGCAGAAGTTGCTCATGCAATCAAGAACATGAAGCGGGGGAAAGCTCCAGGAGAAGATGGAATTACTATAGACATCATACAAGAAGCAAGTGGAGAAATTGAAACAGTACTCGCCCAAATTTTCACTCGATGCCTTAATGAAGGGAAGATTCCTGAGGATTGGAACAATGCTACAATGATCCTGCTACATAAAAAAGGTGACATTGAGGATCTCAGGAACTACAGACCTATCAGCCTCCTATCAGTGGTTTATAAAATCTTCACTAAAGTTCTTTCACACCGCTTGAAGGTAACACTGGACATGGCTCAACCGAGAGAACAAGCTGGATTCAGGAGTGGCTACAGCACAATAGATCATATCCACGTACTGAGAGAACTAATTGAAAGAGCGAGGGAATATGAACTTCCATTGTGCATGGCTTTTATCGATTATGAAAAAGCCTTTGATTCGGTGAAACCATCAGCAGTTACCACGGCTCTGAAATCCTGCGGTATTGAAGATGCATACATTAATATTATTAATAACATCTATGAAAATGCAAGTGCAAAGATTCGGCTGTTTGAAAATACAACACACATAAAAATTGGAAAGGGAGTGAGACAAGGTGACACCATATCTCCGAAGCTCTTTAATGCCACATTGGAAAATGTCTTTCAATCACTGAACTGGGAAAACAAAGGGATAAAGATTAATGGAGATTATCTAACCCACCTTCGTTTTGCTGATGATGTAGTCATTTTTGCAACTACCCCATCAGAGCTGCAGAGTATGATCCAGGAACTTGCTGACAAGAGTAAAGAAGTGGGATTAAAAATGAACTTTCAGAAGACAAAAGTGATGTTCAATGCTTTTACAAGAAATGAAGATTTATCGATTGATGGAGAAAAACTGGAGATAACAGATACGTATGTTTATCTTGGACAGCAGATATCAAGTGAGGGTCACATTGATGAAGAAATTAATCGGCGTACAAAACTTGCCTGGAGAGCTTTTGGAAGAAACAGCATAATTTTCAAGAGCAATATGCCATTATGTCTTAAAAGAAAAGTGTTTGATCAATGCATCCTTCCAGTGCTTACGTATGGTGCAGAGACGTGGACCTTAACTAAAAGAGACATACAAAGGCTGCAGACAACTCAAAGAAGCATGGAGAGGTGCATGCTTGGTATAACCAGGAGAGATAAGAAGAGGAACTCGTGGATCCGAAAAATGACGAGAGTGGAAGACATCATGATCAGAGTTAAATCCCTGAAATGGCAATGGGCTGGACATACTGCCAGAAGGACAGACCATAGATGGACAGCCGAAATTTTAGATTGGATTCCAAGGGACAGGAAAAGACCCAGAAAGAGACCACATGGGAGATGGGTGGATGAAATTCGTAAATATGCGGGAGTGACATGGAGGAGACTGGCACAAGACAGACCGTTGTGGAGGAAACTTGGGGAGACCTTCGTCCAGCAGTGGATTGATAATGGTTGACAATGATGATGATGATGATATGTCACCTCCGTCACGGTTAGATTTTTATGTCATCTGATGATGATGGGCTTTTAGGAAGCCCGAAAGATCTGATGGTTTTAATGTTTTATTTTTTACTATCAGTTAAATTTTTTTAACTGACGATGGTTTTTAACGGTAGTCATCAGTAATGGGATGTTTTTCTATATAATCGTGCAGCAAGTTCAGCTAACTTGTGTTTCTCGATATTTAATTGCGATATTTAATGTAATTCTTTATAAAAAATGCTTATAATCTATAACTCAAAAGAATTTCATGGTTTAAAAACTACAGCTCAATAAATGCTCTACGGGCATGTACAAACGCAGGAAGCCTGTCCGGGCAGCGGGGGGCTTAATACCAAAAATATGAAATATAAAGAATTTCTGGTCCGATCCGGAGATTTTCAGCGTTTGAAAACTACAACCGTACAAATTATCTGACGGCGCGTGCAAACACAGGAAATCTGTCTGGGGGACGGGGGGGCTTAAGACCGCAAATATAAATCATAAAGAATTTGTATTCCAATCGGGAGATTTTCACCATTTACAAACATTACAACTCAGCAAATTCTCTGCGGGCATATGCTAACGCAGGAAACTTGTCCGGGGGTGGGGGTTAATGCTAAAAATAAACTATACAGAATTTGTAAACTACAGCTCAACAACTTCTCTGGAGAAATGTGCGAATGAAGGAAACCTGTCAGGGGAAGGGAAGGGGACTTAAGACCGAAACAGGAAAATGAAAAAAAATTGCAGCCCGATCGGGGTATTTTCGGCGTTTACATATTACAACCCAACAAATCATCTGTCGGTGCTGGCAAAAGCAGAAAACATGTCGGGTACTAACCCATCCCTACCGACAGGCTTTGTGCGTTATCACATGCCCGCACAGAATTTTTTGAGCTCTAGTTGGTAAACGCTGAAAACTTCCCTATTGGACAGGAAATTCTTTATATTTTAATTTTTCGGTATTACCCCCTCCCCCTCGGGCAGGTTTTATGTGTTTGTACGCGTCGTCAGATAATATGTTGTGTTGTAATTTGTAAACGCCGAAAACCTCCCAATCGAACCAGAAATTCTTTATATTTTATATTTCCAACATTAACTCCCCCACCCCCAAGATAGCTTTTCTGGGTTTTTGCACATGCCTGCAGAGAATTTGTTGAGTTGTAGTGTTTGTAAATGCTGAAAATCTCCCTGTTTTATATTTTTATATTTTCGGTCTTAAGTCTCCTTCCACAGGATTCCTGTGTTTGGACGTGCCCTCAGATAATTTGTAAAGTTTTAATTTGCAAAAGCTGAAAATCGCCGTATCGGACCAGAAATCCTTTATGTTTTATATTTTTGGTATTAAACCTCCCCCAACCCCCACCCCCGGATAGCTTTTCCAGGTTTGCACATGCCCGCAGAAAATTTGTTGAGTTTTAATTTGTATACCCTGAAATTCTTTTGTTGAGGTGTAGATTATATTTTTTTTATAAAGAATTACATTAAATACCGCAATACGAAATTACGGAAACTTTATGTGTCTTAGATAACCAAGCTGTGGGGTCGTGGCCAAGAAGCGGACAAAAACTCAATTTCATACGGTCCCTTAAAATTTTTGTGGCCAGTTCTCCGGGTGCCAATTCTCCACTTTGCCTTTGGCCCGAAAATCACAGAAATGTCTAAATTTCATATTGAAAATGAAATATTAAAAAATAATGTTTTGTGAACAATAGTTGCTCAAGTAGTGGGAAATATGGCCACGCGATATTTGTTTATTCAGAGCAATTTTATGGCACTGCAATTACAATATGGCCAGTTCTCCGTACCCGGATTTTAGCTGAGCATATGAAAATTCGGGCGCGTCTCACAATTGGAACAGGGAGGATATCGTCCCACTAGTGGAACCAAGGAGGCAAGGTGCGGTGCGATAAGAACGAGCTGTGCATCCAGGAGGTAACACCAGAAAATTCGAAACTTCAAGAATTTTACGATTATTTTGACCCAAGTGGCTAGAAAATTCATCAGTGGATGTTAATACGTAGAACGGTTACAAGAGACGACATCAAACAGATAATGTCGTTGAAGTATGGCCCAAAAATCAGACCACTGTTTTAAATAAAAGTCACCTGAATATCTTAGAGCGAATCAAGATTTAAAAATAAAGCAGGAAACAACGACTTAGTATACCGAAGAACTTTTTTAAATTTAGAAACTAAGAAAAGGAAGAAAGCTACTGTCATGTTGGACGAAAGAATTAATAGATGCCATCATGAACTGGAAGCCACTGGAGATATTAGAAAGTGTTCACACACGCTTTCATACGTTCACAAATTAGAGTAACAGGACTAATTTCCATACGTATGATACTGCTTCATACATAAATTACTCTACATAAATACTGTTTAGAACAAAATATAAAATACATTACATAAATTACTGTTTAGAACAAAATATAAAATATAAATTATGGTACCTCAAAACCCACATATGTCGCAAAAAATGTATACATTTACACTGAGCAGGGGCGTAACTACGCATTTCTGCGCCCGGGGCAAACCGTAAAATGTTGCGCCTCAATCTGCCTCTCTCTCTCTTTCCCTCTCTCTCTCTCTCTATCTCTTCCTCTCTCCCTCTCTCTGTATCTGTCTATCTATCTTTCCCTTTACTTCTCCCTCTCACTCTCTTTCTCTCTCTATCTCTTCCTCTCTCCCTCTCTCTGTATCTGTCTATCTATCTTTCTCTTTACTTCTCCCTCTCACTCTCTTTCTCTCTATCTCTCTCTTTATACACTGACGGAAAAAAAATTCCAACACCAAGAAGGGGTTGTGTTAGATAAACGACAGTTGGTAGGCGGTGAGAGTACATCTGGAAGATGACGTCTATGCAAATTTCGCGCTCAGCGCATACGTGTGGCGCTAGTAGCGCCCATTGGAACATGCAAACCAGGTTTGCTGTAAATACGTGCTGTAACGTTCGTGAGCGTTAGTTGCCCTTGAGATTCGACGTAGCGTGTTGATGTTAGTCAAGAATGCCTTTAAGAAGACGAAGAAGCCATTATCAACAGCTCACGGAGTTTGAACGAGGTCGTGTAATAGGGCTACGAGAAGGTGGATTTTCGTTCCGCAATATTGCAGAACGACTTGGCAGGAATGTAGCCACAGTGCATGATTGTTGGCAGCGGTGGTCAAGGGAAGGTACTGTCTCAAGAAGACCGGGTTCCGGCCAGCCACGTGGCACTACTGAGAGGGAATACCGCCGTGTACGGCGTATGGCCGTGGCGCATCGTACCGTGTCTTCGACAGCAATTAGAGCTGCAGTTGCCACCACAGTGACACAACGAACTGTTACAAGTCGGTTAGTTGAAGGACAGCTCCGAGCCAGACGCCCTGTAGCGTTTATTCCACTTAATCCAAACCACTGCCATTTGCGACGTCAGTGGTGTCAAGCTAGAGCTCATTGGAGGACGGAGTGGAGATCTGTTGTGTTTTATGATGAAAGCCGGTTCTGCCTGGGTGCCAGTGATGGCCGTGTGTTGGTTAGAAGAACGCCAGGTGAGCGCCTGCAACCAACCTGTCTGCGACCGAGACACACTGGACCTACACCTGGAGTTATGGTCTGGGGAGCAATTTCCTATGACAGCAGGAGCACTCTCGTGGTTATCCCACGCACCCTGACGGCACAGTTGTACGTCGGTCTGGTGATTCAACCTGTTGTGCTGCCATTCATGAACAGCATTCCAGAGGGTGTTTTCCAACAGGATAACGCTCGCCCGCATACCGCTGTTGTAACCCAACATGCTCTACAGAGTGTCGACATGTTGCCGTGGCCTGCTAGATCACCAGATCTTTCACCAATCGAGCACGTATGGGACATCATTGGACGACAACTCCAGCGTCACCCCCAACCAGCATTAACCATCGCGGTATTGACCGACCAAGTGCAACAGGCATGGAACTCCATCCCACAAACTGACATCCAGCTCCTGTACGACACAATGTATGAACGTTTGCGTGCTTGCATTCAATATTCTGGAGGTTACACCGGTTATTAATGTACCAGCATTTCCCATTTAAAATGGCTCTTCTCGCGCTTACATTAAGCTGTGATCTTGAAACCTTAATCGATTAAATATGTTACCTATACAAATGTATTGCCGCCATTTCATTCCTCTACAACTATTTTTTCGTGGTGTTGGGATTTTTTTTTCGTCAGTGTATATCTCTCTCCATCTCGCACTCTCTTTCACTTCCTCTCGCGTTCTCTCTCTCCCTCGCACACACGCACTAAAAGAACAAAAAATAGCATTCAAAATCTAACCGAGCAAAAGCTACAGACAAGCATTTTCAAGAAAAATAGCTTTAAATTAAAGACAGCAAAAAGCAGATACAATTTAAAAAATATTACAGTACTACAAAGACTTTCAAACGAAACTATAGGCGTAAAAATGTATTTCTAAGTTCTAACGAAACTAGGCGCGAAAAGGCACAATCAAAATGTGACTGTTTTTACAGCTTTTCGCAACTGCTTCGGAGTTCGGACCTTCAGCACCGCATCCAGCATACCGAATGCTGACAGTCATGGCATGCAGCCGCAATAAAGACTGAATAGCCTCCAGAGAATCTTAAGAAAATGTAAACATCCTTATCTTGCAACGCACATATAGTCCATCCAACTAAAGAGGACTATTGTTGTAGAAGGGGGCATGGCTCTTCTTCAGTTGGACGGACTATACAACCACGCCTTCATTACTGAATGTGAGCAACTCACAACTCCTGAACATTTTGAGGAGGAAATTCTAATTTTGATTCTGCCAAAAACTTGTGTAAATGTTTCAGTTTCAATTGTAAACGCATTCCAAACAGTTTTTCCTGTGCCCTCTGTTGAGCTGCGCCCGGGGTAGCCGCCCCGTCTTCTCTGTCCTAGTTACGGCTCTGCACTGAGGTAGATCTGTGAAGAGCTACTTTTTCGCGTAACTTAGGAAGACGCTGCCGCCACCGCCGCCGACTACTGCTTTCCTTACAGTTGTACTAATGGGACGATTTTCTCCATTTTCCACTGGTGGGAATTCCACTCGTGGCACTAACTCGGAAAAATCAAACACTTGTTTGCAAATAACAATTTGAAAAGAAAATCTACTGTCTTAGTTTACATTATCAGCCTTAAACAGCATTCTTGTAAAGGTAAGAAACAAGAAATGCTTGAACTTAGTTGATGTTAACACTAGACTTCCATGAACATGAGGTTGGTTTCTTGATTATTATCGGACTTCAACTGAGCAAGGACTATAATCAAATAGTTTTATTTCAGTAGGCCAGAGGGCGACACGCACCATCTTAACAATACGAGGTACCACGAGATTATTTGAGGAAAGTAGCGAAAAAAACATTTGAAAAATAATATAAACACATGTACGAACATAAACATTAAGTTGGCAAAAGTTACTGATATGTCTCAACAAAAGCGTATAAAATGCAAAGCACACGAGATCAGGACATGAGAGTGGTTCGGGGTTCGGACAACTGGTCACAGGACAACTGTCCACCAGACAACTGACCGCGCGGACGACTGTCCACACGCACTTTAGGGGGCGTGTAAAAATTGCAGTTTCTCGGCCACTTCACAAACGTATCGGAAATGTACTTTAAATACAGTTTCATGTCAAATTGACGTGCACAATAAATATTATTGTCACTTATAAATTGAGAATTGAATCGGAAAGTTCATCGACATAAATAAATTCTTCTTATGCCAATAGGAAACGTTCTTTGTTGAATTGTATTAGAGGGTCAAGTGAAAATTGCACTTTTATTTAAGGAAATACATTGCAGTTACTCTGTAGGTATTTTAAACCTACAGTGTTTGGTGAAACAACCGGATTACAGCATGACTCACGCCATGTTCTGAAAAAGACGATACGGTGAGATTATTATTACCGTGATATTATTTATTTATTTTAGAGAAGCAAAATTTTGTTGAGACTTTGCCAGTGTAAAATAATTCTTTTGGTAACATGCACAACCTTCCACTCCACTTAATAACAGCTGCTTTCTAAACCGTGAATTGTCACTCTTTTACTCAGGCACCAAAAATAAATTATAAGGCCCTGAGCCTAGGCCAAGGCATTCTTTAACACTTTCAAATCTGCTGATCACATATTCATAGCATTTATAGAACTAGTCAAGTTAATAACGCTGCGCTTTTACATAGGAACTAAATATTATTGTTATATTTTTAAATTTTATCTCCATCATTTATATCAGCACATGTTCTCAATCTCAAAGTAAATACATGGTCCTATTGATGTCCTAATTTTGGCACGTCTCACATCATTTAAAACTATTTCCATGCGAACAACTTCCAAAGAAAGTTTGAGAAATTGGAGCTGGAAGGGAGATGCAATTTTTATTTGATTCTTACATGTTGGTTTGATATGACGTTTACAATACAAACTTTTGTGGCAAGCGATGCTCACATAATTCAGCTTCATATACCTTATATAGTAATTGAACTGTTTTTCATAGATCATTAAACGCGATTTTTGTGAACTCTGAAATTTGACTGCAGAGCTATGCTAACTAATAAAATGTCATTTGGTTAGATAGAGCGATCTGAACCTAAACCATACTATTTATCAGTGGCGTATATTCGAGGCTAGCTAAGCGAAGCCAGAGAATGCACAAATAAAACTGAATTAAATATACACAAATAAAAGTCAATTATCAACGGTATTAAAATATGTCGATGCTTTCGCTGAGAAAAAAAAAAAAACGCGTGCGGATTCGCTTCTTTGACTCAGTCTAGCGAGCGAAACCCAACGGCATAACGCAAGCAGCTCTTCCAGAGTCTTCACTGTTCTGATGCGCAAACCTTCCGCACCATCGCCTGCTAGCGTTTCCATGACAACATGAATCAGCTGGTAGAGGGGAAAAGGCCATTGCTTTGGGAAACGGTTCGCTCAGAATAGAGAAGACTTAGACTATCTCAGTCACGCGCATACTCCCGCCCATAAGAGTGTTTCGCGATAGTTGTTTCAGTTTTTGTGAAGTGTCAATTAATTATAATCAGAGATAACATATCTTAAATTCATGGCTTTGTTGGATTCGATATGTTTTGATAAATTTTGTGCAAGCTTCCCTGAATATCTACTGTCAGAACTTAAAGAACTCCATGTTTCAACTTTTGATGCAGCTCGACTAAAAAATGAACTGAAGTGTTTTATTCCCTTGATGAATACACATACAAATGAGTAAGAGACATTACGTGTTACATAAAGTTGAATAAATTGGACACAGTGTTTAGTGAGGTGTACAAATTAGCAGACCTCATATTAAGCTTTCCATCAAGAACTCCAGGACGATGAAATTTTCAAGTTTTCGGATAGTATCTGACTTACCATCCCTGTCATATTACAAAAAAACAAAAAAAAAAACGGATTGCGTCTTCAAAATTTGCATTATATGGTGTAATCCCGTATTTCATTCATGATATAACCATTTGTTCAGTGTCTGTAACATTTTCATCATTAGCTACAGCATCCCAGAAATGAATATACACTGAACTGCCCATGACCACCTGCCTAATGTGATGTAGGTCGTCAATGAGCCGCCAAAACAGCTCTTACCCGAGCGAGGCATGGACGCAACACTATTTCTAAAGGAGTCTTGTGGTGCCTGTACCAACACATTACCAAAAGGTCCTTCACCGCTTGTACGTAATTTAGGTGATGGAGCAGCCGCAGATCGGATGTGCTGTTCCAATGCAAACCACAAGTTATCGATTGGATTGATGTCTGGGGAACTGAGACCAGAGCAATACCTGGAAGTCCTCCTCTCGTGTTCCACAAGCCATTCTTGAATAATCTGGGCAGTGGGACACGGCGCATTATCTGTGAAAGAAGGCAATACCAGAGCGGAATGCCGTTGCCATAAAAGGAAGCTCCCTGTCTGCAATGATGTTTAAGCAGGTGGTAAACGTCATAGTTTCATACACATGAATGTCTCGACACAGGGTATCCGAGCAGAACATTGACCAAAGAATTACGCTTCCTCCACCTGGTTTACTCGTCCCACAGTGCAAACCGGTACCAGCACTACCCCAGGTAAACGTCGCACAGCATGCACTCTACCGTCCACATGATGCAACAGACAAGTTAGTAAAATCATGCAATGCATTAATTATGATATACTTTCCAACGTACCAGAAATAATTACTCAAGTTATGAGGATAATAGCTGCGGAATAAATCTCGCTCCTGTGCCCTGACCTTTGACCCCATTTCGATGATAGTCGACAGAACCAGTCCAGTATACCTCCGGAAGAACATGATAAAGTTTTGTCGCAAGAGAAGCATTTGTAGTCAAGTTATGAGGATAATGGTTGTGGAATAAATCACGCTCCTGTGCCCTGACCTTTGACCCCATTTCGATGATATTCAACAGAACCAGTCTAGTATACCTCCGGAAGAACATGATAAAGTTTTGTCCCAAGAGAAGAATTTTTAGCCAAGTTATGAGGATAATGGCTGTGGAATAAATCTCGCTCCTGTGCCCTGACCTTTGACCCCATTTCGATGATATTCAACAGAACCAGTCCAGTATACCTCCGTAAGAACATGATAAAGTTTTGTCACAAGAGAAGCATTTGTAGTCAAGTTATGAGGATAATGGTTGTGGAATAAATCTCGCTCCTGTACCCTGACCTTTGACCCCATTTCGATGATATTCAACAGAACCAGTCCAGTATACCTCCGGAAGAACATGATGAAGTTTTGTCACAAGAGAAGAATTTTTAGCCAAGTTATGAGGATAAGGGCTGTGGAATAAATCTCGCTCCTGTGCCCTGACCTTGACCCCATTTCGATTATATTCAACAGAATCGGTCCAGTATACCTCCGGATAAAGTTTTGTCGCAAGTGAAGCATTTTTAGTCAAGTTATGAGGATGGCTGTGGAATAAATCTTGCTCCTGTGCCCTGACCTTCGACCCCATTTCTAGGATATTCAACAGAATCGCGGTCCAGTATACCTCCGGAACAACATGATAAAGTTTTGTCGCAAGAAAAGCATTTTTAGTCAAGTTATGAGGATAATGGCTGTGGAATAAATCTCGCTCCTGAGCCCTGACCTTTGACCCTATTGCGATTATATTAAACAGAATTGGTTCAGTATACCTTCGGAACAACATGCTAAAGTTTCGTCGCAATAGAAGTATTTAAAGATCTGCACGGGCCTTAATTTGGAAAGCCCGGCCCGGCCCAAGCCCGCACGTTCAAGACCTGGCCCGTTTCAAATTTTTTAATTAAAGCTCGGACCGGCCCGTAAAATTTCAACAATTATCAAAACACGATTAATACTAATGTCTGCTCCTGTGTTTCGTGTCGCTCGATCCTGATGATGGGTGCTATGTTCAGCCCCGAAAGATCTCGCGTATAAATATTAATTTTTAGTTGTAAATAAAGTGTTTTAAACTTGACTTGCAATTTGGAAATTATGTTTGTGAATGACCGTACGTGTGACAGCATCGGTGAATACTTTATAGTGACCAAAACACGAATTTGACAACTGGTGCACTCGATCATTCGACTCCTGAAGAGTTTTCGTTTTCTTAATTGCTACAATTATTTTATTACAATAAACGTTAATTCAGAATATTTCTGAGACTCTGTTGTGTAAGTCACGTGACCTCCGAGTAGGGGGTCTTGTATACTCAAAAATATTGCATGAAAGGGACAATTTCCATGCCTTTCAAATTTTCTGGGTTTTCAAATTATCATTCCCTGCCGCCGGACCCGGAAATATCCTTGGGAATAAGGAGGGGGAGGGGTTAATTGGAAAAGTACGAAATATCCAGAATCATGAGTCCGATCGTTTTACTGGGAGAAGATTTTATGGCTTTATAAACTGCGCCTATCTCTACTGACATATCATATCGCTGGAACCCAATATGTCCCTCGTGTGTGTGTGCAGGGAGCACATTTGTGCCGCTTAAGATGCGATGTTCCAGACTTTGTGCTATCGTAACTCAAAAAGTTTTTGCATTTTAGTGCACTGCACAACGTTTAGCGGAGGACTAGTTTCAGAACGGGACAGTAATTTAAAATATTTCCAAATATCGCTTTTCCCCTTTGCATTACAAGCTCATATTCTCCGGAAGCGATTCCTTCGCGAAAATCTTTCGCTTTCTTGAACTCCATAATAAGTACAGAAGAGTATTTATCAGCAACACTGAACTGAGCATATGCTGGGGGAAAACAACGACAGACTGCCCAGATAATCAGTGTCACAGATGTTTTGAAAACGGCTGCCTGATAGTACAAATGAGGAAAATACAGCACAGATTTATACCCAGAAATAAGTTTCTCGAGTCCCGTTGATGGATGCATAACACAGAGCTATGCGCCTCGCTTGGGCACGGCAACGCCACCACTGGACACTTGTTGACTGGCTACAAGTAGCCTGGTCTGACGAGTCCCGTTTCCAATTGTATCGGGCAGATGGAAAGATTCGTGTGTGGCGCAAACCCCATGAAGCCGTGGATACCGCCTGTTAATAGGAACTGTATCGGATGGTGGGGATCCGTAATGGCATGCGGTGTGTTCATCTGGACTTCACTGGGACCCCTGGTACGTCTATAAGCGTCTATGACCGACCAACGCTATGTGCGCATCCTTTCTGACGAGGTACACCCGTTCATGTCCTGCATTCAAGCTGATGGGTTGGGCCTGTTCCAACAGGACAATGCACCTCCACACAAGTGTCGGGGCGCCACATTATGGTTAGAGAAGCATTGATCTGCGTTTGGGGTGTTGCCATTCCCAACCAAGTCCCCAGATCTGAACGTGATAGAACACATTTGGGATGCAATGCAACGCGCTATCGAACACAGGAATCCGAGACCTCGGAATACACCCGAATTGTGGAACGCTCTGCAGGAAGTATGGTGTGCATTACCTACAGCATATTTCCAGAAGCTAGTGGAGTCCATGCACCGTCGTATTTCTGCAGTCCTGCCCTCCCGTGGGGGACCTACCGAGTATTAGACTGGTGTACCAGTTTTTCTGGCACTTCAGTGTATATAGTACAGTTATCTGTTGGAGTTGGCATTTACATGAATTCATTAGCTTCAGGGATGTAGAAAAGGCTTAGCGAACCTTAGCGGCGTCAAGGCACTATTTTTCTAGGATTAGCACCGCTAATTCACTTTTCCTGGTTACATGGCAAGAGAATCTGGGCAAAGGAACTTTTAAATGGTCACCAGACAGAAGCCATCGCTCCCTTTACGTCTATAAGTGAGTCTCGGAGAAATTCTCATTAGTCATTGCCGGTGGCGGCCAATGAGAATTTTTCAGAGACTCACTTATAGACGTGCAAGGAGCGACGGCTTCTGTTTGGTGTTCCTGGTACACGTCAATTGTCTGTATTTATTTTAAATGATCATGTATGTCAAAATAGGGAAATTTGTGTCCTGTATGCAACATACTCGTATGTTAACCGAATGTTCATACTACAGACATGGTCGTCCTGATGGTACAATGGTCTGAAGTGTACGCTTCTGCCTATTCTTCCAAGCTAAGACTGAGTCCCAACTCCGGGTGAGTCATAGCCAAATGTGCATAGCCAAATGTGCATAGCCAAATGTGCTGGATCTGTCTCTAAGTGACTCAAAATTAGGGACGGGCGACTGCTTATAGCCGTACGAGTTGTCCATGGTAGTTATTAAACACAGAAATAAAAAAACAAAAAATTCTGTGTAGATTGATCTACACCCTTGGATCACCCAGCATGTGTCTCATGAATCATAAGATTCCATCACAAAGAGAATATCAAATTCTTTGTCCAGACGGCAGTCAAAATAAATTTGCAAGAGATGGCTACTCGGTGGGGTTAAGATTGCAGTGCTCAGAGAGAAAGCGGTACTGATGGACATCTATGTTAAACAACTCGCCATTTATGTCGGCTCTAATAAAAGTAATCCCCTGAGCTCATTCTCTGACTCCTTACGGGCAACACAAAAATCTTTCACATGTACCACATAATCTTAGTCCAAATGGCGCATTAGTCATATTGAATTGAAGTTACTCTTTTGGTACACAAATATTCCCAAATATATGAAATCGTATAGAATGACACAGAGCCGTATTTAAATAAAAAATTTATAATCTTACCATATGTCTCTCACGTTACATTCTTCTTGTTATTTAAAACTGCTCAAATTACGCAGTTTTAATATAAAATTGGTATTGGTAATTAGTAATGAAAATTAAAAAAAATATTAAATAATAAAGACAACGAATCATATTTTTTGAAAGTTTCGAGAATAATTTTTCCTGGTTCGTTCACCGCTAAGGCACTTTTTTTTATTTAGAACTACATCACTGCTTAGCTTTACATTGAAGTACTTTCTACCAGAACGAAAAGTTCTTTCTTTTACTTAATTTGAAGTTTGTATATATAATAACAGTCTAATATCTTTCGTTAGTTTTTCTTGTTTAACCCTTTAACTGTTTGGAACGAATTAATCCGGGGTAAAAAAAAAAAAAAAAAAAAAGAAAGAAGAAAAGGGCTAAAATAAGCTCGAACGAGTGCATTCGCTGTCTAAGAAGTGGACCGAGCGCGGCTGAAATGAGTGAACCGACGCATCAAAATATTTGTTTTCCTCTTAGTTTTGTTATTAAAGTGGTTACTTATGGCGATGATTCGTAGATCGTTCTGTCTGATTACCTTTTACGCTAAAATGACTGTAGCGATGGCGACTGTAAGTACTCTTATTATAACATTGTGATTACCTTTTTTCTTTTTATTGTATATATTGTAACAAAGTTCGTTGTTACTTGTAGCGATGTTCGGTGGTATGTATATTTATCTTATACTAAAATAATAAATAAACTTCTTATTTGGTAAACTCGGAAAAAACAAACTTGAGAATATTATTCAATGTAGGACGTAAAATACTTCTAACAGCATTTATTTCCTCTAATGTTTTTCTCTAATGACTGAGTCTATTATACGGTCTTGCTCCGTTGACTGAAATCCTACTCTTGCGATATTAAACCTTATTTCTTCCCAAATCTCTTACGCGTGTTTATTTAGAATCTCTCACTCCCCGGTGATTAAACTAAACGGTTTTCGGCTAACTCGAATGCATATTCCTCTTCATAAGCTGAGCTGCTGCCTTCGGAACTCGACTTCCCCAGCTGCGCGCTCTTCACAACGTTCCCTCATTCCTTCTCCCTTCTCTCCGATGACTCTGTTTCCCGACAAAAACTTCGCCTCTCTCAAAACTCGCTCTGCCCTCGGGCTAAAGTAAAGGCACTCCCACCCAATGCAAGCAATCCTTCTGTCACAATCTGACTCCTGGGCCTGGGAAAAGCGGCTTCCCCTAAAACAAAGCTAAATGCTCTGAAGGGTTTTAAGGAAATACTACGTCCTTTTTCGGAAGTGTGTTCAAAGGATCCGAATGTTTACAAGTGGTTTTCTATCATCAAAGGTGTCTATCCGAAACAAAGGGTGAGTTCTGTTGAATGCTCGAGTCCTTATTAACTCCCTGAGAAAGGTGTCTGCAAATGGGACAAGGAGGCGCCTACCCAAATATTGAATATCCTGATAAGAGAAATAAAAATGTTGCTCCCAAGTAAGATGAAACAAAGAAAAATAAATGGCGAGATGGAAAATGTGTTACGAAGATGCGTTTAATATCATTATCTAAACCTCCTATATTAAATCCTACTAATAATATATTAATACCAGCTGTACTTGGCACATTCACCAAGTCTTAGTGAGTCAGCGCTAAGTCAGGTGCTTCCTACGCCTGAGGAGTTTAGCGACATTCCCGAAGAGAGGACCGGTTTGGTCTGGGGGAGTTATGCGTGAGACGCCGACTCAGAAAGACGGTGACGCCCGATTCATCCTTTCCCTTTTCATCCTCTGCTCAAATTCGTGCCGTTTCATCCTCGGGGTTTAACAGGAGTAGCGATTCGTCCTATCTTCCCCCTTCCTCCTCTAGATTTTCCCTGTCGCTTAATAAACTGTGTTATTTGAGTTCGTGTTATTTACTCATTTAGTTTTGCTCAGACTTTTAGCCGCATATTGCGTTTCCAGGAAACACCACGAGGAGGTAGTCTGACTTCGTTCCCTAAAAATTATTTGCCTGGTTTCTGAGACTACTCCGCCTTCTTTTAATTTTTCTTGTCACAAATGCAGGAAAAATATTTGTCAGAAAAATGCAGTGAAAATAGCTGTGATTGGTAGCACTTTGTCAGTTTTGAGAAATTATAATTATCTAACATATTATTGTAGTTTCACTGAGTATGCCACAGCACGTAAGCATTCACTTAGTGTCTTCTTTCCGGTTTCGAAATCATTAACCGTTTTCTCAATTATTTTATCCAAGTTTATATACCTTTTTTGTCTTTTTTTTTTTTGTAGGCATATTAAGTTCATGTTGATTTCTTTGAATGCCATAGGTCTGCGCGTCTTCTTTTAACTTAATCAAAAGTTATATATGGACGTGATTTTCTTACAGATTTATTTAATCTGTTGTGCTACGATTCTACGGAATTTGTCGTTCTGTGACGTTCATCATAACAGTTTCACATTCGACCAATGATATCCATCCACTAAACTACCATAACATTATTAAACTCTTGAACAGCACCATTTGTAGGCGCATCCTCCATTATGGCTAAACATCCATCGTCTACACAAATGGGTGGAATGAATGCAAGAGCTGCAAACATTCGTATATGACGTTTGATGTCTTCATTGTTTATGTATTCTGATGTTAGGCCTAAATTTTGAACTCTACGCCATAGAGATTGGTTGTAATGGTAATTACATTCTTTGACTTCGCAATCTGTATATTAAACAAAACGGGAAAGGATGAATCGGTACCTACTCCTATGTGCATGTGACGAATAGCCACACCTGTTAAAACCCGAGGACGAAATGGCACGATTTTGAGCAGAGGATGAAACGGAACAGGATGAATCGGTACCTACTCGGAAAGACGGATGAGAAAGTTGACGGTCTGGAGTGGAGTGGAGTGGGGAAGAGATGTAACTGAATTGCTGCCGTGTTATACACAGTGCGTCAAAGAATTTTTACGACTGGCGCTAGATTTCAGCCTACGGTGGCGCCACCAGTGTAATCGCGAATGCGTTATAAACCGTGACCATCTGCTTGCTTTCTGCCAAAAGTACTGCGCAGTTGTTAAAGTTACTCAAACGAAACGGGCGTTCATTAGAGAAGTAAAATTTTTTTTATGTTGAATTATTAAGATGGAACAAAGGGCTGTTATTAAATTTAACGCAAAACTTGGTAAAAGTGCCTCGGAAACGTACCAAATAATGAAACAACTTTACGGTGAGTTTTGTTTAAGTAGATCAAATGTTTTCCTGTGGCACAAACGTTTTTTGGACGGAAGAGAGACGCTAGAAGATGATAAGCATACCGGAAGACCAAGTTTATCTAAGACACCTGAAATTATTGAAAAAGTGTCTGATTTCGTGACAAACAATCGATGTGCGTCACTAAGAATGATGGAAGAGTCTTTAAACATCAACAAAGAAACGATTCGAACCATCCTACATGAAGATTTGAGCAAAACACAAGTCTGTGCTAAATTTGTTCCACACACGTTAACCAATGAACAAAAATCAAGGAGAAGTGCATATTGCAGAGACATCATTTCAGCCGCTGAAAATGATCCAAACTTCTCTTAAAATCGATTGTTACAGGCGATGAAACATGGTGTTTTCAGTATGATCCTAAAACAAAGCGACAAAGTGTGGAATGGAAGTAAAAAAACTCACCACAAGCCAAAAAAATAAGAAAAGTTCCATCGAAAATCAAAACAATGCTCATTACATTCTTCGATAGTAAGGGTATTATCCACAAAGAATTTGTTCCAAGTAAACAAACAATTACTGGTGAGTTTTGTTTAAATGTTTTGAGGCGTTTGATGGGCAGAATTCGCCCCATTCGTCCAGAATATCGAGATGAAAACAGTTGGTGTTTGTTGCACGATAATGCACCCAGTCACACCTCGCTTCTTGTTCGAAGATTTTTGGCGAAAAATAACGTCTGTGTGTTGAATCATCCACCGTATTCGCCTGATTTAGCACCCTGCGACTTTTCTTTGTTCCCAAAACTTACAATGACGTTAAAAGGGTGTTATTTTGATGATATTTCGACCATACAAACAGCTTCGACGCGTGCTTTGGAGGCAATTCCGCAAAGTGAACTGGAACAGGCATTCGAATCATTATTAAATCGCTGCAACAAGTGTATTGAAGCCAGAGGGACTTACTTTGAATAACAAACCAAAACAAATTATAATTTCTTGTTTCTATTTCATTTTACAGACCCAGTCTTAAAAATTCTTTGACGCACTGTGTATATACCTATGTCGGTGTGCTTCAGTCGGGATGTTATAGTCCTGTAATAAAGTTGTTGATTGATTGATCTATGTGCGTATTTACAAGTTGAGAATCAGGGTTGTTCCCAAATCATACGGAACTACTGGCATGTGATAATGAAGGACTTAGTGAATATTGTGGGGACATAACAGCTGAACCAAACTAGGGGACTCGAAGTTATGCGGGTATCTTACAGCGAATAACCTAAGAAAGGAGAGACAAGATGTTTGAATCACTTGTTTTTAACTAGTACCGCGATGTCCATGTCAGGAAGACAACCCTTCGCCATCATGCCTTGAGTCGTTGAGCAGAGAATAAAGGACTGGAAGCCATCTCTTGTCGCCTGTGACAGGCTCATGGGCAGTGCTGCTGAGATAAGAGGGGGAAAGGAATTGTTTTGCCTAAGCTTTCGTAAAACCCGTCCATTATGAGAACGTTTCTGTCTGGAGATCTCAGAAAATGTTAGATACCATTCCCAGGTAGCACAGCCTTAGGCCAGACACTTAGCCACCGTCTTTTATTCCGAAAAGACAGTGGCCCAGTGTTGGGCTTACGTTAAATTGCAAAGCTGTGCTAGCTGGGTTTGGTTTAGGTTAAAGCGTATGTTTAAAGTCAGTCATTACAACGACAAAATATCTGTATGTATCTCTTGATTTTGTTTGTTATAAACTTTGCAGATGCACTTCCAAATCATTTCAGCATGCACAAAATTAATAAAAATATCGATATCAACTGTTTCAGCAAATCAAATTAATACTTTTCTTCTTGAGGAAGAATTTAGACGTGAGAGATAAAAAATAAAAACAACACGAAAAAAAAATATCCGCGTGTAGTTTTGAAAAGCTATTCCCTGTTTGAACCCTTCTTAATTACAAAAAAACAAAAACAAAAAAAACTGAACAGTTCTCAATTTTTTTGAAGTTTTCCTCATCTTGAATTCTAGGTTTATATATGCCTAATATATAAACCTAGAATTTTACCTAGAGAAATATATAAATATATTTCTCTAGGTAAACATTTTTAGTCTGCGAAAAATTTGCTTTCAGCAGCTCTCTTCTCCCAAACCTATTCAGCTCCAAAAATGTGAAATTCCTCGATTAACCCCTGGACAACGGTATCTTTTCAAAATAACAAGTCAGAAGTCTCAGATAAAGTATTCGATGTTCACTATTCAATCAGTGCTTGCGCTCCTTAAAAAGAAAATATGATAAAAGAAGCTCCAATTGCAAAGCCTGTGGAATGTCACTCCATTCCGATTCGAAAGACCCCCCAAGGTAAGCAAAAGGGCGGCACTTTTATGGTCCATTGTTGGGTTCACAGAGTCACGGTTCAGATGGCTTTCCCGCGCAAGCTATCGACTTCGCTTTCTGATCCCCAGTCATGATATTAACGAAAAGCGATGAATAAATGATGTGTGAATCCACGCCCGGGTGAGGATTCCCCATGTATGTATGTTCCATCCCGCTTTCCCTCACAAATGATCTGCTGTTCTTCAGTGTCTCTTCCACCGAACGAAACAGTTCCGCTAAAACAAGCTCGGCACGCATTTATTTATTTGACTTTCTTTTTTTTCTGCCCTGCCTAGTTATGGATCAGAGAATTCTCCCGCGCTGGTTAAGCGGAAAAGGTCACAGGTGGGAAGGGGTGGAGGTCGTAGGTCAAGGATGGGTTGTGGTGAGAATATAGTTTATCTACCAGCTCTTTTGTTTGCCGACGATTCACCAAAGCTCAAACTGATTTTTTCCTTTTCTTGTCTTTTGTTATAGCACACTGAAGTATTTAAGATGTCAACATTCTTTAGTGAATACTTCATTTCACTACAACCGCAGTTTGTTTTGGGGAGGGTAGAGGGAATGTCTGTGTGACAATACAACCTGAAAAGTGCAGGCAAAAGTCAAATCAGATGGAGGTGACCACAACACGGCGGTAACTTTGGTGATACATTGTATATGCCGCACTTAGGAAAGCGAATGTTTGGCTTTAGCTAGAAGCCCCTTAGCGTCATTTAAAAGAATTAGAAAAAAATATATTTCCAGGACTTTTATTTATAACTTTTTTACGTTTCTTGTGTTAGACCCAGCCAAGAGATTAGGAATCTACGCACTGAACGTGCAGCATGAACAAATAACTTGCTTTTAAGGTATTAAATTATTTACTTCACAAAGTGGTAAATCATTTTAGGCTTTTTGAATTTCAGAAAATATTAATTCATTAATTTTGGCAATAATGATTAATATGCAGTAGTCGGCACTCGAACATGAAATCCCCAATTGATTAAATAAAATTGAGAACAAATTGTACAATAAATTACTCTTTTTTCTCGCAATTTTTGTAGTTTTTGAAATTTAGATATCCATTTTGATTTCAAAATTTTTGGTACAAGAAAATGACTTCGAAATAATCAAAGGAAGAATTTCTAAAAAAACGCTTGAGAAACTGAAAATTAAAACCACAGTGAGAAAATCAGAAAACCTTTTCACTAGTTTCTAATATAAATTTTTCACAAAATTCTATTAAAATCTGCCATAGCCATGAAAAAACACTAAATGGAATGTCAATAAGTGTTACTTTCACTGGCATTTGGTTAAAAGCTATTCTGAAAAGAATTTTGCATGAATGAACAATTAAGCTCTTATTATTTGGCGACACCTTTAACTCTTGCATTCGCTTCTTCGCGTGTGTGTGTGTGTGTGTGTGTGTGTGAGAGAGAGAAAGAGAGAGAGATTTGTCTCTGGTATAAAACAATATGTAGTTCAAAATGTTTTCTTAACACCATACGTAAAGTGACCAGATATTGGAACACTGATTTAAGGACAAAATGGTGTGGTGCCCCCAAATGAACAGATCATTTGGGGACACATACGTACTTAAAATAAATATGCGAATCTTTTTGTTACAAAACTGTATTGTTTCTATATAAGTGTGATATTATATATGAAAATGTATGTATTAAATGGATATATCTTGCAGATTGTTGGCAATTTGTACTGACGAGACGGAACTATGATGGCGAGAAAATATTAGTAAAAGCCAAATGCTTTACCTTATGTGTTGAATTAAAATCAAACTGCACACTAATGAAGTAACTGCACGGCGAATTTTTCATTTGCCAAAGTTTCTGGAGGAACTCCGAACAAGTACAGTCGAAATTTGGCCGCCCCAGTGGTGCAGTGCTCTTATGCTGGCCCCTGACCATTCGTACAAGTTGGTACGGGTTCGAGTTCTAAAAAAGGCACGGGTGGTGTGTTTGTCTTACAGCACTTGCCCTCTTCCATCCCTAGAACGAGTGTCCCCAAATTAGGGACAGGTGACTGCTTATAATCTTCAGAGTTGCTCATGGTGGTCGGTAAACTTGGGAAAAAGTGAAAAAAAAAACAGTCAAAATTTGTTTTCATAAGAAACATATTGGGAAATTAGTACTACGAGAACTATTTTTGATTAGAAATCTAACGAGCTAATGAGAGAGTGTAAATTCGAAGACACTTGAGGACAAACATGGAAATTTGAGGACAATTTGCGTCCCCAAAAGCATCAGACGTTTTTGGGGACAGTAAACTAAATTCGAGGACTGTCCTCAAACCTTCAGTACTTCAAGTCAGCTTATTCATACACCAATAAATGGATTAATACTTCAGTTTTATATGCTTAGTGTATCAACAGCAGAGCGGCAGGGTAAAGGCTTTATTGGGCCTCTAGGCTAACACATCTGAGTATGACAGGGACGTCGCCAGGGGGATGCAAGCCCACCCTGAAATTTTTCTTGCCTACTCTGAAGCCCACCCTGTCCAAAATGTACCATTTTTCAATATATTTAACTTTAAAATATAATCTGGACTTTGCCAAGTGTTTTATTTCATGTAGACCTATGCATTTCCCCCCAGGAAGCTGTGTTTACGTCTCCAAAAACGTTATCAAAATAACATCCTCAGGAGTCATGAGAATTCAGTTGTTCTCCACTCTTCCAATCCCTTAGATTAAGCTTATTTTTTTATATCTGTACAGCCGGGAGATGGGGATGAGGAGTTTAAATAGGAATTAACTGAGGGGTTCACTACTGATTGCTCTGCTGCTTGTTTTCTTTACAAAATACGGGATTTCAACACGCAAAGTGGAGACTCTAGCTACACCAGCGCTCTTATGACTGCCCCGGGACAGTGAAAGTGCAGGAAGCGCCCGAAGACTGCTTTGTAGGAGAGGAGTGCAAGGCAAAGCCACTGGCTTCAAGGAAGGGACTTAAAGAGGGATGAGGTATTTTGTCTGCGTGGCACGACCTTAAAATTAGATTTAGACAAAAAAAAACCCCAAAAAAAACGATATTTTCGTTTAAATTGTTCAAGTACAGTACTATTTTCGTAAGCAAAAATGCAAAATTTTGAAAAGAAATTTAAGACAATGCACTCAGAGAAAGCAAGAAATTGAAAGCGACATAATACTGACGCTTAAATCTTACACCAGTGGCGTAACTAGTGAGATTCGTGGATGTGTGTGTGTTTCCAGGTGGAGAATGGGGTGAAGATTGCACGAATTCCTTTTGTAGGGGGTTGAGAAAAGCATGAAAAATTAGTTCTTTCAGTGTTCCTAAAAAAAAAAAAAAAAAAAAATTGCTATCAAACTTTCCCCACCCAAAATATTGTTCGCCCACCCTTCTCCCATCCACAGTTCGCAGTTTAGTGACGTCCCTGCTGAGCCCCCAACTGGGAATCATTATGAAGTCCGTTAAACATGAAACTGTAGCAATATGCTTGTCATAATTAATACATGTAGTGCATTCTTCAAACTAATACATTATCGGCAGAGCTTTCATAATAAGTCATTATATTTTCCGTTCTTCTCATAAGGACATGAGTTAAAAGCTTAAGATTCCTAGATTTTGTCTCGAATTTTCGAATGATTCCATTGCACAATTTTCTTAGTGCATCTTTTTTGTTATGAAATGTGAAGCCACAGGGATTTCGACCATTTACGGTTCCAAGTGCAAATTGGGAGGCGTGAGTGGATCGCAGTGAAAAAGTTAAAACTGTCTTGCCGACCCCACTGTAACAGAGCGGCATGAAACTTTTTCCCTTGGTGAGTCACTACCTTGAAATCTGTTCGTCTTCCAGAACCTGTTTCTGACCAAGTGGAAATCTTATACAAGACAAAAGTAAAACTTTTATAAATCTCTCTCACACTCTCTATTATTTGCCCAGGCATGCCTCCTGGGCCCTTCGTAATGGTGGACCCCAATGCTATAGCCCCTATAGACCCCCTCCCCTTAATCTGGCATTGGACAACAGTTTTATTATTTAAATGTAGTTTGTTGCGTATAGATAGAAAAATAAAAAGAAAAGGCTGCAGATGCTAAAAATGTTTCTGTTTTCCCCAGCATTTCTCTATCAATACATATTTACATATATCTCTATCAAAATACAATATATTAACAAAAGTCACCGGAAAACCCTTCAAAAGCAAATGAACGAATCCCCTGCGTTGTTAAGATGCGCGGTACAGCTAAAAACGGTACAAAAACAAGTCTGCACCGCGATCATATATCGCACTGTGAGGTTGAGTAAAAATGTCGCAACGGGAGAGAACTGACTTTGAGAAAGGAAAGGTTGTTGGGTGTTATATTAGTAGGTTGTCCACAAGAGAAACCGAGAGTCCTTTAAACATACCCAAGTCAACTGTTTTGGATGTACTGAATACGTGGAAGACACATGGCGTGCCTGAAGCAACAAAAACGTACTGGCAGACCAAAGAAAACCAGTGATAGAGAACGTCGAAGCCTCAGGAGTGTCGTTACAACTAATCGACGAGTACTGCACAAGACCTCAGTGTACAGGTAAGTAAAAATTACGGAATCTCGGTATGTACACGTACCATTCGCAGAGAACTTCATTCCATGGGTTACCGTGGTCGTGCGGCTGCTCATAAGTCTTTCATCACCACTCGGAAAGCTACTCGTCGTTTAGCATTGTGTAAAGAACATTTATCGTGGACCGTAGATCAATGGAAACTGGTGCTATGGACTGATGAATCCAGATACACGATCCATCAGTCTGATGGCCGTGTGTGGGTATGGCAGCAGCCGGGGGAACGCTATTTATCACAGTGTACTGTTCCTACGGTCAAGTTTGGAGCTGGCAGTGTACTCGTGTGGGTGTGTTTTTTGTGGTATGGTCCCGGCCCATTGGTTATCGTGGACGAACCTGCTAACCAGCACTTTTACCTAGATATTATGGACAATTATGCCCTGCCAACTTTGTGGCAATACTATCGAACAGAGAGCCTTGTTAGTACCAGTAGGATAATGCACCGATCCATAAAGCAAGGACTATTACGGCGTGGTTTGACGATAATTCCGTGTCGTGTGTGGACTGGCCAACACAGAGCTCTGATGTTAATCACATAGAACACCTATGAGATGAATTAGAGCGCCGCATAAGAAATTTGGAACCAAGGCCTACTACTAAGCAACAGTTAGCTGCAGTATTATGTACTGAATGGAAGCGCATACCTATTGCTTTGTTCCAATACTTGTGTAAAGCCTGTCTCGAAGGGTCAGTGCATGCATTAAGGCCAAAGGTGGACCGACACCGTACTAATGCATGTCAATAAATGCTATGTTGTGTTTCTCTTCTAGGTGTCCGGTGAATTTTGTCAATATGGTGTATGTAGTATGGGAACCATCTATGCAAATTTATATGGCAAGTTACAATTTCTTCGCAATTTTAGCTTACTTAGGTTGTTTTTGTTTCTTTCATAAAGCTGTTTATGAATTTTAGTTTGCAACCTTACTAGGAATTTGTCTCTCTCTCTCTCTCTCTCTCTGTCTCTCTCCCTTTCTCTCCCCCCCCCCCTCATTGCTTTAAACAATAATTACAAAAATGGTGCTTTTACTGCTCTCTTAGAAATTCGTCCACAGGACTCTCTTCGTTTCCCATAAGTACAAACACTAAATTTAACAAAGAATTCCTTTTATAGAGCAAAATTTAAGTGAATTCGAGAAATCCACGGGCACATTTATTTATCCAGTTCGCTAGAATCACAGATAGACACACCCGCCGTATGTTCCAACTAATTAAATATTTTACGGGGCTAAAGGGTGAGCTCTGTTAACTTAGTTTGTTGCTTGTGTATCTTCCAGGTAAAAGTTGTAAAATAACTACGTGGTTGATGATAATAATAATATGTAGGACGCTTAAATATTCATGAATTCCTTCAGTACCTTTTAAAACTATTTATTTCTCTTTTTGATTTCCGAGGATATTGCCCATAAGCTTTTCAATTAACTTCCTATCCTTTTCTCTAAACAATATATTTCTATTAACTATAATGTCTGTTCCCGACGATTCTCTCGTGTTTCTCCCCCGCACGCGGGAAAACTCCAATTCCCCGGCAAGCTTAAGACCGAGGTACTTAGAAGAGACACGTCTTCTAAGTAACTTGCCTTAAGACGTCGTGGGCGAACACTAAAGCAGAGTTCCCGCGGAGTCGTGGACCAGGCGAGAACACGACCAAGAGAACCGAGGGCGTGCTCACTCCCGAGTGGGAACTATTAGGGGTATGAAAACGTTTCCACCGCTTTAAGGAGACAGGAACAATTAGGAAACCAATAAACATTTATTCAACAAAATATTGGCCGTTAGCATCAATGGCCTTTTGCCATTTTTCAGGCAATAAATGAATGCGCATGTGATAGAAGGATTCGGGTTTTGAGCTGAAGAAAGCAGTGACGAAATTTTCCACTTTTGGAACTGTGGTGAACCGCTGTTGGGCTAGGGCATTTTGCATAGAGCGACACAGGGGAAAGTCTGAGTCGTCAATGTCCGGGGAGTAAGCTGGGTGCGGTAAAACCTCCCAGTGTGACTGTTCAAGGGTTGATTTCGTGGTGGCACCGACATGTGGTCTAGCATTATCGTGTAACAGGATGAGTAACAGGATCTCCTTTACCTGTTTATGGCCGTTTTTGCTGGATTGCGGCGTTCAGTTTCATCAACTGATCGCTATATCGTTGTGCAGTGATTGTTTCGCTCGGTTTCCAACCGTTCGAAGTACAGCACTCCATGCATAACCCACCACACACACATCAGCAACTTTTTCCCGTGGATATCCTGTTTTGCAATGGATGTTGATGGCTGGCCTGGGTTGATCCAGGATCGCTTGCGTACGGGGTTGTCGCAATAGACCCATTTTTCATCCCCGGGGACAACTATCCACAAGAAATTCTTCCCTTGAAACCTCTTCAGCAACGACATGCAGATGCCCAATCGTTAACCAATATTACCCTCCGTTAAAGTATGCGGAACCCACTTACCAATCTTCTGGATCTTCCTCAGGACCTGCAGACGCCGTACCACCGTCGATTGAGCCATTTTCGAACATTTTGCCAGTTGCGTGGTCGATTGTGTGGCATCATCTTGCAACAGAGATTCCAGCTCCTCGTCTGCGAGTTCCTGCGGTCCACCTGCACGTGGCTTGTTTTCCAAACTCAGATCACGTTTCTTAAACATGGAAAACCATTCTCGACATCCGCTCACCCATAACAGTTTTGCCGTACGCCTGACATATTGAACCGTATGCTTCACTCTCACTTTTCCCTAAATTAAACACGATTAACAAACAGTGCCACAAATGAACTTTATCGACCATGATCATGATCATATGTAGAGGATTTTAGGAAGGGAATATCTGACCCCAGGTCTTAAACAACCCTTAGAAATAGGAAGCTAGGAGATTTGGGCTAGAGTGCCCGATAGGAAAGTGACACGGAAGCGAAGTAGAAAGGGGGAGGAAGACGCCCTTATTTATTACCGGGGGTGTGGGGGCAGTACCCTGGGTCCGACGGCTTGACGTGCCCATCCGACGCACGGCGGATATTTAGTGGATCGAGCGTTCGTACCTGCCTGGGATCGAACCTGAGGTCCTTTCCGTGGCAGTCACGTACGTTGCCCACTAGGCCACTCCCGGCCTAAACTTTATC
This sequence comes from Macrothele yani, assembly GCA_039090855.1. Classification (NCBI taxonomy): domain Eukaryota; kingdom Metazoa; phylum Arthropoda; class Arachnida; order Araneae; family Macrothelidae; genus Macrothele; species Macrothele yani. The sequence goes on along the minus strand of CM076997.1, from coordinate 159,308,021 downwards.
GACCGCCATGCTTGGCTTCATGTATACGAACTGACAGTACGGTAGACCCCTACAGCGTCCGCTAGCGGGGGCGATGGAAACTTTTGCATATCCCTAATAGTTATCGTTCCACATGTAGCAGTACACGACCTTGAAGAAAACGGTCGTAACCACTCCGGCATGTTAGAGTGATCCCGATCAACTCAGTTGTGTAAAAGCTTCTTAGGAGAGCTGTTCGTTCATTGTGTAACTTATTTTCTTTCGAAAACGTCGCTGTATAAAATCAACAATACTCAGTTCATCAAATTTGTTGACTTGTACCGTGAAGCAAAATGTTTGTGGAATATTAATTCTTCAGTGTACAAGGATCGGGGACGCGAGGGATCGATGTTTAAAAGAAGTATCTCAAGAAATGTCCATAGAAGGTTTTGGTCCTCGAGAAGTTGCACAAAAAATTTAGAACATTAGATCTACTTATTATCAAGAATTAAAGAAAATAAGCGATTCCAAGAAATCAGGAGTCTCTGCTGACGAAATTTGTCGGGCAAAAGCACCTTGGTTCGATGTTGTGGACGCTTTTTTAAAGAAAGTTTCTAAAATCAACCGTATGACATCTAACTTAAGTAATGAACTACAAGCCTCACCCACATGGGGTACAAGAATGGCAAGCATTTCTTGAGAGTTCTGTACCTGGAGAGCTGTCTGAAAGAAATCCATCGAACCAACCAGAGGTTAGTGACTCGATCTTTACGTCTCCTCCAATTTCAGAACAGGCAAGTTCTTCAAAAAGACAGCGTCTTCAGAAACGAAGTGCATCGCCTACGTACATTGGAGAAGCCATAAATAAATTAGAAACTCTACAAAAAAAAAATTCTGCAGAGACGGAATTCGACGTGTGGTGTCGAAGTTTGGGTAAACAGCTGAACTATAGGGAAGCTACGAGGGCACTCAATTTGCAAATTCAAATTCAGACCATAGTTTCAAATGACAGGATAGCTTACGAAAATCCAAAAGAATTTCACACATCCGAACATGTTTCCCCACCGCAGCCCAGCAAATACCCTGGTTCCTCTACATACTGTCATCCTCCTCCTTGGCACTACAACCAGTGTCATCAACAACAGCCTGTAATCCCGCAGCCTGTAATCTCTCAGCCTGAAAACTGCCAAACATAACCGTTTACTACTATGGAACCACCGACCAAGGTAAACACAAATTCAAAGGATCAGCATTCTGTAAGATCGTCAGCTCTTTCGCCTACTGAAGACGGTTGTTTGGATTCTATTCTGTCATCTATAATTTATTCTCTTTTTTCAGACGTTTGAGAAATGATATGCAAGTTTCTCATGAAAAATTTACAGCGCGGTTGTAATTCTTGTTTAGTGTAAGTACAACACAAGAAGTAATATTTAATTTTTTGTCATCAAATAAAAGTCATCGCTCTTTCCACGTTTATAAGTGAGTCACGGAAAAATTATCATCGGCAGCCACCGGGAATGGAACCCAGGTTCTTCCAGTTATGCGCCGGAAGGGTCTTCCAGTTACATTCCAGCGCGTAACTGGAAGACCTGGGTTCCATTCCCGGTGGCTGCCGATGATAATTTTTCCGTGACTCACTTATAAACGTGGAAAGAGCGATGACTTCTATTTGATATTCCTGGTCCACGTCAACTGTGTATTTATCATTTAATTTTTTGTATAATATTAATTTTAATATGTTTCATTTTAATATGTTGTAATGTGAGTTTTTAATTTATTTTAATGTGAAATACAGGAAACATTCAATCAACATTTCATTTAAACTATTATTAAATTTTTAAATTAATGAAAATTATGAACCGATTATTATTTCCTAGAAAGAATCATTTTAAACTTTAAAAAAGCTAAACATCCAAAACTTATAAAACATTTCAGAATTGTTCAAATATCTTTTAATAACAATTATACAAATAATCTGTTATTCTTAACATTCGAGTACCTGTACATCATAATTTTATATGCTTTATTAACTGCGAGACTCTCTCTCTTTATCACTTATTCTCTAGTATCTAAATCTAGGGATGTAAGGTCAGGTGATGCGTAACATCACAGCCTCTCCTTGACAAATGTCAACCCCGCCTTCTCGTGGTGCATCCTGTTCCCACTAAAGGGGCTCTGACGACCGCAAATAGCGGTATAACTATACCATCGGGATCAGAGGAAATGCTATCCCACACTCACCAACCCGCTTGGCCAGCGTGGTGAGTTATGGCCAAACACCTCCAAAATGACTCTACAACTTAAATCTTGGCCCTCAGTCTCCGGCAGCTGGAATGTACCTGGCCAAGGCAGCGGCCAGTGCGACATGAAGGCAGAGGGTGCTAAGAATCCCCGGAGGACCGGACTAGGCTGCCATTTGATGCTGACCTTGGCTACCTACAACGGACGCTCCCTATCTTCTGATTCAAGGCTTCTTGAATTGGAAGAGGAACTACAAAGGATCAAGTGGGACATCGTCGGGCTGAGTGAGGTAAGGAGAAAAGGAGAAGATCTCATTGAACTGAAAAGTGGACATCTCTTCTATTATCGTGGGACAGATACTGGCAGAACTAGTGGTGTTGGATTTATAATAAACAAGAAACTGAAGGATAAAGTGGTAGAAGTTGAAAGTTCCTCTGACAGAGCTGCACGACTCGTTATCCAACTATCGAGAAGATACCAGGCTCAGATTATTCAAACTTATGCACCCACCACAAGTCATCCTGAAGAAGAAATTGAAGAATTTTATGAGGAAATTCGTCATCTAAATAATAAAGGTAAGCAGCACTTGAAGATAATTATGGGAGATTTCAATGCAAAAATAGGGCACCGGCAACAGAATGAAACTTCAGTAGGTAAATTCGGTCACGGCAACAGAAACCAGCGTGGAAATACTCTCGTTGAATTTGCAGAGGCAGAAGGATTTTTCATCTTGAATTCCTTTTTCAAGAAAAAGCCACACAGGAAATGGACATGGAGACATCCAATTGGGACGACAAGTGAAATTGATTTTATTATGTGTAACAAAAATTCGTCATCGAAGACTGCAGTGTGCTAAACAAGTTCAACACAGGTAGTGACCATAGATTGGTGAGATGTAAGATGCACCTCAACACTAAACTGGAACGTGGCAAGCTCATAAGACAAACAAAATGTATTGACATAACCAACCTTAAAAAACACCATAATACTTTCAAGTTGGAACTGAAGAACAGGTTCTCTGCTTTAGAAGGCCTAACATCGGAAGAAGTGGATATTTCTGAAGTTAACAGAAAAGTAACCAAAGCTCTTATGGAAACAGCAACAAAATTAGCTGGGTCTAAGAACAAGTTGCATGTAAACAAATTATCAGGAAAAACCAAAATGTTGATGCAAAAAAGAAGAGAGATGAGGACAACTAAAGAAGATGTGACTTCCAAAGTGGAATATATAGAGCTATGCAAGACAGCACGAAAAAGTATCACTGAAGACGTAAGGAAATTCAACTGTGAGCTAGTGAGGAAAGCAATTGAAAACAACCAAAGCCTAAAGATAGCAAAGGGACATCTCAGTAAGGGAAGAAAACAGATTATGGCTCTGAGAAAAGAAGATGGTTCTATAACAAGAAATAGAGGCGAAATTTTGACAAGAGTGAAAGATTTCTACTCCAAACTATATGAAAGGGATGATACATGTACTCCAGACATCATGAAAGGTACCAGAGTTCTTCCAGTCCTCCCAGCAGAAGTTGCTCATGCAATCAAGAACATGAAGCGGGGAAAGCTCCAGGAGAAGATGGAATTACTATAGACATCATACAAGAAGCAAGTGGAGAAATTGAAACAGTACTCGCCCAAATTTTCACTCGATGCCTTAATGAAGGGAAGATTCTGAGGATTGGAACAATGCTACAATGATCCTGCTACATAAAAAAGGTGACATTGAGGATCTCAGGAACTACAGACCTATCAGCCTCCTATCAGTGGTTTATAAAATCTTCACTAAAGTTCTTTCACACCGCTTGAAGGTAACACTGGACATGGCTCAACCGAGAGAACAAGCTGGATTCAGGAGTGGCTACAGCACAATAGATCATATCCACGTACTGAGAGAACTAATTGAAAGAGCGAGGGAATATGAACTTCCATTGTGCATGGCTTTTATCGATTATGAAAAAGCCTTTGATTCGGTGAAACCATCAGCAGTTACCACGGCTCTGAAATCCTGCGGTATTGAAGATGCATACATTAATATTATTAATAACATCTATGAAAATGCAAGTGCAAAGATTCGGCTGTTTGAAAATACAACACACATAAAAATTGGAAAGGGAGTGAGACAAGGTGACACCATATCTCCGAAGCTCTTTAATGCCACATTGGAAAATGTCTTTCAATCACTGAACTGGGAAAACAAAGGGATAAAGATTAATGGAGATTATCTAACCCACCTTCGTTTTGCTGATGACGTAGTCATTTTTGCAACTACCCCATCAGAGCTGCAGAGTATGATCCAGGAACTTGCTGACAAGAGTAAAGAAGTGGGATTAAAAATGAACTTTCAGAAGACAAAAGTGATGTTCAATGCTTTTACAAGAAATGAAGATTTATCGATTGATGGAGAAAAACTGGAGATAACAGACACGTATGTTTATCTTGGACAGCAGATATCAAGTGAGGGTCACATTGATGAAGAAATTAATCGGCGTACAAAACTTGCCTGGAGAGCTTTTGGAAGAAACAGCATAATTTTCAAGAGCAATATGCCATTATGTCTTAAAAGAAAAGTGTTTGATCAATGCATCCTTCCAGTGCTTACGTATGGTGCAGAGACGTGGACCTTAACTAAAAGAGACATACAAAGGCTGCAGACAACTCAAAGAAGCATGGAGAGGTGCATGCTTGGTATAACCAGGAGAGATAAGAAGAGGAACTCGTGGATCCGAAAAATGACGAGAGTGGAAGACATCATGATCAGAGTTAAATCCCTGAAATGGCAATGGGCTGGACATACTGCCAGAAGGACAGACCATAGATGGACAGCCGAAATTTTAGATTGGATTCCAAGGGACAGGAAAAGACCCAGAAAAAGACCACATGGGAGATGGGTGGATGAAATTCGTAAATATGCGGGAGTGACATGGAGGAGACTGGCACAAGACAGACCGTTGTGGAGGAAACTTGGGGAGACCTTCGTCCAGCAGTGGATTGATAATGGTTGACAATGATGATGATGATGATGATCTAAATCTAAATCTTAATGTACTGGTATGTAAGGTCAGGTGATGCGTAACATCACAGCCTCTCCTTGACAAATGTCAACCCCGCCTTCTCGTGGTGCATCCTGTTCCCACTAAAGGGGCTATGACGACCGCCAATAGCGGTATAACTATACCATCGGGATTAGAGCAAATGCTATCCCACAATCCCCAACCTGCTTGGCCAGCGTGGTGGGTTATGGCCAAACCCCTCCAAAATGACTCCACAACTTAAATCTTGGCCCTCAGTCTCCGGCAGCTGGAATGTACCTGGCCAAGGTAGCGGCCAGTGCGACATGAAGGCAGAGGGTGCTAAGAATACCCGGAGGACCGGAAATTCGAAAGTATGCGAGAGTGACATGGAGGAGACTGACACAAGACAGACCGTTGTGGAGGAAACTTGGGGAGACCTTCGTCCAGCAGTGGATTGATAATGGTTGACAATGATGATGATGATGATGATCGTCAATAGATACTAGAGTAGCTATCTATACTTTATTTAATATACATGTCAATCAACTAGAAACATTAAACATAACTCCACTGAAATTACATTTAACAAATCATTTTCTTTTGCCATGGAACTGCGCCAATTCCATTAAAATATTCGCAATACTTATCTCTTCGTTCACGTGCATAACGATCAGGAAATCTTGGCAGAAAAGACTTTAATGTGACGAGCACTCTGCTTTCTTGTTCTTCTCTCTGTGAACCAGGTGCAAAAGTACAATTATTCACATCTTCTTTATCAATCAATCCGGGAGAAATATAATTACATTCGGAACTTGATCGCAGCCAGTTATGCAAAGCGCAAGCAGCCCGAACTATTCGTATGTCAGTCGGTACAGATGTAGCTATAGGTTTCTCAAATCTTCGAAATCGTGACAACAGAACACCAAAAGCATTTTCTGCAGTTCTATTCGCCTTCGATAGTCTATAGTTATAAAATTTACTCTTGTTATTTAATTCTCTTGCATCATCAAATACGGTTTCAAAGGGAAAGCTTCGTCCCCAAGAAACACGTGGTTTTCTGGAATGTGCAATTCATGCTTTTCAATGCCTTGCTTCAAAGAACTGTGGTCGAAAACACCGCCATCAGAATGTCTTCCTTGGGCTCAAATATCAATCCAGCGGAAGCAGTAATTGGAGTCAGCTGCTGCTAGGAGTATTATACTGAATAAACTTTTATAATTGTAATACTCACTGCCACTAAACATAGGAGCACGAATAATCATATGTTTGCCATCAACAGACCTTATTTATCCTGGAAAATTCCATTTTTCATTAAAGCCTCGTTCAATTTCTGTCCAGTCTTCTTCAGAGTTTGGTATCTACAAAAAAGCAATAACTTCAGTGCAAACTATTGGTCACTCATAGCAGTTAGCAATTGTTTAGGAATAGACAGACAAAATCACAACCACAACATTATATAGTGTGCTAAACAAGTTCAACACAGGTAGTGACCATAGATTGGTGAGATGTAAGATGCACCTCAACACTAAACTTGAACGTGGCAAGCTCATAGGACAAACAAAATCTATTGACATAACCAACCTTAAAAAACACCATAATACCTTCAAGTTAGAACTGAAGAACAGGTTCTCTGCTTCAGAAGGCCTAACATCGGAAGAAGTGGACATCTCTGAAGTTAACAGAAAAGTAACCAAAGCTCTTATGGAAACAGCAACAAAATTAGCTGGGTCTAAGAACAAGTTGCATGTGAACAAATTATCAGGAAAAACCAAAATGTTGATGCAAAAAAGAAGAGAGATGAGGACAACTAAAGAAGATGTGACTTCCAAAGTGGAATATATAGAGCTATGCAAGACAGTAAGAAAAAGTATCACTGAAGACGTAAGGAAATTCAACTGTGAACTAGTGAGGAAAGCAATTGAAAACAACCAAAGCCTAAAGATATGAAAGGGACATCTCAGTAAGGGAAGAAAACAGATTATGGCACTGAGAAAAGAAGATGGTTCTGTAACAAGAAATAGAGGCGAAATTTTGACAAGAGTGAAAGATTTCTACTCCAAATTATATGAAAGGGATGATATATGCACTCCAGACATCATGAAAGATACCAGTACCAGAGTTCCTCCAGTCCTTCCAGCAGAAGTTGCACATGCAATCAAGAACATGAAGCGAGGAAAAGCTCCAGGAGAAGATGGAATTACTGTAGACATCATACAAGAAGCAAGTGGAGAAATCGAAACAGTACTCGCCCAAATTTTCACTCGATGCCTTAATGAAGGAAAGATTCCTGAGGATTGGAACACCGCTACAATGATCCTGCTACATAAGAAAGGTGACATTGAGGATCTCGGAAACTACAGATCTATCAGCCTCCTATCAGTAGTTTATAAAATCTTCACTAAAGTTCTTTCACACCGCTTGAAGGTAACACTGGACATGGCTCAACCGAGAGAACAAGCTGGATTCAGGAGTGGCTACAGCACAATAGATCATATCCACGTGCTGAGAGAACTAATTGAAAGAGCGAGGGAATATGAACTTCCATTGTGCATGGCTTTTATCGATTATGAAAAAGCCTTTGATTCGGTGAAACCATCAGCAGTTACAATGGCTCTGAAAACCTGCGGTATTGAAGATGCATACATTAATATTATTAATAACATCTATGAAAATGCAAGTGCAAAGATTCGGCTGTTTGAAAATACAACACACATAAAAATTGGAAAAGGAGTGAAACAAGGTGACACCATATCTCCGAAGCTCTTTAATGCCACATTGGAGGGTGTTTTTCAGTCACTGAGCTGGGAAAACAAGGGGATAAAGATTAATGGAGATTATCTAACCCACCTTCGTTTTGCTGATGACGTAGTCATTTTTGCAACTACCCCATCAGAGCTGCAGAGTATGATCCAGGAACTTGCTGACAAGAGTAAAGAAGTGGGATTAAAAATGAACTTTCAGAAGACAAAAGTGATGTTCAATGCTTTTACAAGAAATGAAGATTTATCGATTGATGGAGAAAAGCTGGAGATAACAGACACGTACGTTTATCTTGGACAGCAGATATCAAGTGAGGGTCACATTGATGAAGAAATTAATCGGCGTACAAAACTTGCCTGGAGAGCTTTTGGAAGAAACAGCATAATTTTCAAGAGCAATATGCCATTATGTCTTAAAAGAAAAGTGTTTGATCAATGCATCCTTCCAGTGCTTACGTATGGTGCGGAGACGTGGACCTTAACTAAAATAGACATACAAAGGCTGCAGACAACTCAAAAAAGCATGGAGAGGTGCATGCTTGGTGTAACCAGGAGATATAAGAAGAGGAACTCGTGGATCCGAAAAATGACAAGAGTGGAAGACATCATGATCAGAGTTAAATCCCTGAAATGGCAATGGGCTGGACATACTGCCAGAAGGACAGATCATCGATGGACAGCCGAAATTTTAGATTGGATTCCAAGGGACAGGAAAAGACCCAGAAGAAGACCACATGGGAGATGGGTGGATGAAATTCGAAATTATGCAGGGGTGACATGGAGAAGACTGGCACAAGACAGACCGTTGTGGAGGAAACTTGGGGAGACCTTCGTCCAGCAGTGGATTGATAATGGTTGACAATGATGATGATGATGATATATATATATATATATTTAACCTTTATTTTACATGTTACATTATGTTGTACCTACATTTAAATAATCTGATAAAGCATGGCAGATCGCGTCCAACACTTCAGGAACGAATTTGCTGATAGAATTCTTTGGGGTCGTGGATAAATACTGCAGACTTGCATACGAATCACCGGAAGAGAGGAATCTTAAAGTGGCGTTAAGTTTTGATTCCGCAGATAAGGCCCTTCTCTTATTGATGTCTCTTTTTTGAATAGTCGTTTTCACCTTATTAAGCAAATGCGCATATTGATTTCTATTCATTCTAAAAAAGTTATTGTAGCCACCTTGGTCCCCAGTAGACAATTCTCTGTATATGGTATCGGTGACCCCGAGAATTTAGCTCTTTACAATTACGACCCAAAGTCTTTACCCAATCACGAGCCCAAAGCTTCTTTTTTATTATTTTTAAAATTATTTAAATAAACACGTAGTTCATTAGTCAGTAATTCGCACATGACTATCATAGCTTCCCGTTCTGCCATTTTTAAACACCGAAAGTGACTCTGAGGGCGAGAAGTAGCGTTTGAGAAGCCAAGCGGGAACAGGAGAAGGGCGTAATTAAGCAGGTCGATTACACAGGCCGTATGACTCACTAAAATAAAGTAGTGTTCTCGACTGGTCCACGACTCCGTGAGAATCCGGATTTAAGGCACTCCTCGCCTTTCTTTGCAACCGCTCGCTTCTAACTCCTCGCGTTGACTGCCCAGCTACTCCTTTTTTTCGCCAGAGAATTCACCCCCCCCACCCCAAGAAGTAACCACCTCTCCAACCCTTTCGCTACCCAAATCGCTTCGTGACCACCGACGTCGGATTCACAAATCCTCCAAGTTAATATGAACGATTCCCGCGCTCCTTTCGATTACTTTGAAGTGACGACGGCAAAGGTGCTAATTGCACTGGACGAAGCTTTAAGCACAAAGACGAAAATTGCAAATGGCCTTTAGAAACAGCGTCTCCACTGCGCCATTGAGAAACACATCCCGACTGGGGTGACGAAGATAAAAATTTCCTAGGCTTGTAGAACAAAGGAGAGGCAAACATGAGCCGAAATAAACACTGTGAGAGATTTAATATTTTTCCTAAAATTCTGAATTAAATTTCTGTAACAGCTCAAAGAAAAGTTGGGTGGGCTGAAGCCCACCCCAGCCCACCCGTAGCGTCGCGCCTGCTCTGTACCATTTTTTTGACACGCTGGTCTCAAGTTTTGTTTTCAAGCCTGTACTATTAAAAACTTTTGCATTAATTCTTATATAAATTTCTCGCACCTTTTGGCCACTTTGTTTGAGATTCTATCAGCCTTAGAAACCAGCGAGAGCATCACATATGACTTTGTTAGTTTCTCCTGTGACTGGACGCAGTTAGTTCTTCTTAAAAAAATCAGTGTGAGAAACTACCTAATTTTCTCAAAGTATGACCATATATTCAATTAATACCGTCTTTTTTTTAAAATTTCACAGTAAAATTTTATAGTTGCTCCAAGAATATAAAATTTTATTTAAAATATAAAATTTTAAATGGACAAAGACACCGCTCTTTCCACGTTCAGCAACCGAAAAATTGTTATTTTGCCGCCGCCGGGTAATTGAATCCCGGATCTCTCGAATAACAATTTTTCGGTTGCTGTGCTTGTTGGTTGCTGTTTTTTGGTTGCTGTCGTTTGGTTGCTGTCTCGAATAACAATTTTTCGGTTGCTGTGCGTTGCTGAACGTGGAAAGAGCTATGTCTTTGTTTATTCACTGACGCCACGTATTTGGAGGATTTTCGCAATATAAAATTTGATTTAAATTCTACTTTCATCATTCGTGCTTTTCATTTAGTCAGCCAACTGAGAAACTTTAGCTTATTCATTCTCTTCGGCCTCGTTAACTCTTGACATTCTGGACTTACGTCCACCCATGGGGCATGCACGATCATTTTAACGACACTTTCGACGTTGGACGTAAAAATCTTCAGCTGCTCTAGCTGGTCAACGCCAAGGGTCTCATCTAACCTATAGACTACGCAAGTAAGTTCGACTCCAAACGCAGACAGAACAACGAGAGCCCTCTTCTCCACCAATACAATGCTTGTAGACCTCACCGAAGCGTATAGAGAGATGAATACCCCTATTTAGGCATCTTTGAAGTCCTTAGTTCTTTACCTTTTCCCACATGTTTTTCATCCACTGACACGAAAACGACAAACACTCTCCAGCACATTAACACAGCACATTTGGAAATGCACATTAACGTTAACCGCTATTCTACTGTGATGCCGAACCCGTTTTCACTGGGTGCACTGCATTTTTAACATGTTGATAAAAGTTTTAAATCTCTTGTTTCTAAGCAACAGGTCAGTCCGGAGCATTTCCGTCCTCATGACGCTACAGGAAATGGCGCAAACAAAGATACCTAGTGTTCGAAAGATGAAAATCAAAGTAATTTTAAACACGAACGGGGTCTGAGAATCTTCCAAATACCCTTTGTAGGAAAATGAATCATTATTACAATTGCAAGTACTCTGCAGTTCCATTTTCTTGCCTGCAATGAGCTCAACCTTGTCACTTGATTTCTGCTATTGCTAAAACACTGTACCCATAAACGGCAGAAATTAATGATAAAATTTTCAAGCACATTAAAATTCAAATGGTGTTATTTTACCTCAGAGATGACGGCATCGATTGTCACTAAAGTTTCGAACTTCAAAGAATATTTCAGAATTGCACATTAGTTGAACAGCTCTCACAGTCTTGTCTCCTAATTTGCGTCCTAGCGTGCTAGCCATTACGCCATTCATTAGATTAAAAAAGGTGGCTGCCACTACGCCGTGACCACTGTCTTCACCAGTTTATTTAGCTTTAGGGTTTCATCCATTAGGGAAGGCAAGACATGAGAAGCACGAAGTACTTTCTTCCTTGTAGGGAAACGCAGAGACGCGAATTTAATCCCCGTTCTAGAAAGGCATAGGTTTCAACTTTTCTGAGTTTATCATGCACATTTATAGCTCCTAATGGCATTTCTTTGCCAAAAAATAACGATCAGTTTGGCATTTATTAGGTTCGTTTAAAATAATGTGCAGAGCGCGTTCATGATACCGTTTTATGCCTCTGTGTAGAGACTTTTCAACTTTTTCGTAGATTTTCCTTTCTGTGAAACATGCGGGCATCATCACATTATGCCATTGTACACTTTATTTTTTCACGAGATATTCTCCACAGTAGCATTTTGGTCATCATTTAGCCTCTGAGTGGAACCTTCTGAAACTATAATCGGTGTATTGTTTTTTTTTTTTTTATTTCATCATAATGCAAAGTGTGGTGACTTACAAGTAGCCTATGTCACGGAAGTTTTGCAGATGCCAACGTAATGCCCTAGAACTAAATCTCGACGTCACACATGAACAGCATAGTCCATTGCTCCTCACAAATGTAGAATTGTTTCCTTCAGAACATATACCTTATTCCAGTTTATATACGCTTATTTCAGTTGTTTATCGGTGCTGAAAGTCATCCGCTCCTTTCTGACACATGGCAGGTGTTCAGTAAGGATAGGTCTTGGCCCGAACAGGCCCGAGATATGCCTTTTTGTATTATTTTGTCTTTCTATTGTATTTTATTAAATTGTGAAAATTAAATAATGAAATGAGATATTATTGAACATATTTAGTTGAATGTAAGCCTAAAAATATTAACTAAACTTTCAATTATCGAAGAATGTTACCTTTAAAGAGGGAGAGAGAGAGAGAGAGAGAGAGAGAGAGAGAGAGAGAGAGAGAGAGACTAAGCGCGTTCAAAATCCCCCTTTCTCTGCACTAGTAAGCGGTAATACTACCAAAAGTAAATCCCTATAAAAACTAGGAATAGTACAAATAATCGAAGTCGTCCCACTCTCTCTCTCTCTCTCTCTTTCTCTCTTTCTCTCTGTCTGTCTCTCTCTCTGTCTCTCTCTCTGTCTCTCTCTCTCTCACACACACCACCCCACTGCATCAGACACCCCCGCTCCTCACTCCACACAACACACACAGTCTCTCTCGGAAGATGTCGTAAATGTGACCGGGGTTGAAATGGTAGTAAATGCGACCGCCTTAACACAGAGAGATGGGGAAAAAAAGATGGAAGGTCAGATGGGGGAAAAAGATGGAAGGTCAGATGGGGAGGGAGGGAGTTATTCCTAAAAGTTCTGCAGGAACAGCTGTTGTAAATTTCAGATCGTCATACATACATATCCATAAACTGCCCTGGAAGCAGATTTTTTGCTGGTCACTGTTTGCAAAAAATAATCCACGTGCCCCAAACCTAAAATTAGGGGTATGCCAACATCACTATTTCCTGCCTAACAGTCTTTTTAGCTAAAGTCTAATAGTTATCGTATTCTTTGTGTTTATAAAATAAGCTTATTTCTAACTTCTCCGTGTTTCAGAGCGAATCTCTGGATTTCGTATAACAAACTGCAAACGTGATCTGCTCGGCATCTGTCTGATCCCACCTCCCATCTGAACTTTCTTCTTTCTTTCCCCACCCCTTTGCATAAAGCCGGTCGCATGTACTACCATTTCAGCTCCGGTCGCAGAAGACCCCAGGTTGTCATCACCTAATCTCCCCACCCTGCCTCACTCATTTCTTCTTCACTCCTCTTTACCTCTGCCAGTCGCATGTGCTACCATTTCAACCCTGGTCGCATTTGCGACGCCGCCTCCTCTCTGGGTTGAATATTTTTGTTGTGAACAAGCCCCAAAGGGTTTTTACCATCTTAATACCTACAGATGATAAACACACTGTTAGTACGTCTCCTCGCCTCTGTGATTACACCCTGGACTATGGCATTGAAATGAGTAAAGCCAGCAAAATAGCTAATTTCTTTACCATTGCGATAAAAAGAATAGGTCGACTTGGTCCGGGCCGGTCGTAAGTGTCTGGAAGAAAACGCGGCCCTTCCCGGTGCTTTGTTCTCTAAACTAAGCCCGACCCTGCCCGTGCAGACCTTTAAGGAGATCTGATGGGCTGTAGAGGTGGAAAAGTTACTTAATCTAATCTCTTGCAGCTGTGTAGAAGACGTTGCTCTGCTCTAGAGTTTTCAGTCGTAGGTACTCGCCATGATATAGCGTTTCTGCACGCGGGAAACCAATTGCCAGCTGCACGATTAGTGCGGTCTTGAATTCTAAGTTACGGATAAGCAACAATTTGCTCACAGGCCCACAGAGTTAACATCTGAGCGATTGGCGTTTGACAACCAAATGTGGTGTGTGTGTACGTGCGTGTGTTTGTGTATGTGAATGTGTGTGTCGTTATTCTGGTGCGGAAAGGGATGTCATGTTTTCATACTGAAAGAAAAGGCTCCTTAAAAAAAGTGACGTGCAGTGGTTTTTGCTCCTGTGTGTATGCAACAAATACTTCACCAGGTTTTAAAACATATATTTTTTATTCGAATTCTTATGCAGAAGTGGTGTTTGCGACAATTATCCGATCACGCAAAGTGGTTGGGAAAATAAATCAAAAGTTTACCACGACGAGGCATTTTTGCTATATTTTGTGGCAAAATGTTTTGCCAATAGACGGCGTAAGTAAATATTTTTTTTGTTTTTTTAGCATGTTTTCAATCATATCTTCGCTTCTGAAATTTTAAATTCAAAATTTATTATTCAGTCAGACGACACTCACTGACGGAAATATTTTTGTTTTGTGTTTTCTCAAAAAATGTTTAATATTTCAGTTATAGGGAGTTAAACTAAAATCTTTGCATCTTTGCTTTAAAGAGTTGGATTTAAAAAAAATGTTACTGATAGTGTTTGTAGAGAGAAATATTTTTCATATATTAGCCAATGTATCTACTACACAATTCTGCCGGTAGGGGCATAAGTGTTCATTTTCATTTGTACCGTACTTGGAACTGTATCTTCCTTTCTATGAACCCGATTGGAAAACTCTTTTTTTGCCTCGAATATCTGCCGTTATGAGAAATGTTTTGTGCACGATTTATGAATTTGCGTTGCACACATTTCAGGCGCAAGCGGCCGAAATTATCTTTTTCTATTTGTGGATGTTTTACTGATTGTGTAGAAAACCTGTTCATTTTTGTTTTACTTTTTGTAACCGGTTTGATATACTGTGAAGAACAAATATTAAATTGCGCATTTTAAATTATGCGCAGACGTTTTCTGGAAGGCGTAAATACATTCTCTTTTCGCTCAATTTCTTCGCTTTGAAATATATTTTTTTTCGTTTCGGAATGAACTCAAAAGACCCTCATCGCACCCGGGAATTCGGTGTCATCTTTCTTGTTTATTTTATCCCCTCTGTGGAAATAGATGCTGACTTCTGATGACAGGCGTAGTAGCATCGAAAGGTGAAATTGGGCACGTGCCTCCAAATTTAGAAAATTTAAATGAGAGGATGAATAGAGTCGCTAGGAAGTTCAAAGAGAAGAAACCAAAAGAATTATACACACGCACACATTCACCTTTTAGATTTGGCTGTGATTAGTGTTTGTCACAAAGTAAAACCACGGGGAAATGCTACGCCGCTCCATTGGCGCAGTGGTCAAGCGATTGCTCCTGACCATTCGCCCAGGGAGGGGTTTTGGTTAGAAACCCGGTCAGACATGGATGTTTGTGTTTGCCTTGTGGCACTAGTTCTCTATGTTACTTGTTCTGCACTGGCTTCTCTGTGATACTTGATAATTTGGCATACTGTATACCATGTTTGCTGTGTCCCACTATGTTACTTGATCGGCACTGACTCTCTCTGCGTTACTTGATCATTTGGCATACTGCATACCATGTTCGCTGTGTCTTAATGTGTTACTTGATCAGCACTGGCTCTCTCTGTGATACTTGATCATTTGGCATACTGTATACCATGTTCGCTGGGTCCCAGTATGTTACTTGATCAGCACTGGCTCTCTCTGCGTTACAAGATCATTTGGCATACTGCATAACATGTTCGCTGTGTCTTAATGTGTTGCTTGATCAGCACTGGCTCTCTCTGTGATACTTGATCATTTAACATACTGTATACCATATTCGCTGGGTCCCAGGGTGTTACTTAAACAGCACTTGCTCTCTCTGCGTTACTTTATCATTTGGCATACTACATACCATGTTCGATTTGTCTTAATATGTTACTTGATCAGCCCTGGCTCTCTCTGTGGTATTTGATCATTTAGCATACTGTATACCATGTTCGCTGTGTCCCAATGTGCTACTTGATCAGCACTGGTTCTCTCCAATATTACTGGCTCTCTCTGCGTTACCTGATCATTTGGCATACTGTATACCATGTTCGCTGTGTCCCAGTATGTTGTGATCCTTTTGGCCTCTCTGTGTGATACTTGATCATTTGGCATACTGTATACCATGTTCGCTGTGTCCCAGTATGTTACTTGATCGGCACTGATTCTCTCTCTGCGTTACTTGATCATTTAGCATACTGCATACCACGCTCGCTGTGTCTTAATGTGTTCTTGATCAGCACTGGCTCTCTCTGTCATACTTGATCATTTGGCATACTGTATACCATGTTCGCTTGGTCCCAGTGTGTAACTTAGACAACTGAGCTCTCTGCGTTACGCAGTCATTTGGCATACTGCATAACATGTTTGCTGTGTCTTAATGTGTTACCCTGATCAGCACTGGCTCTCTCTGTGATACTTGATCATTTGACATACTGTATACCATATTCGCTGGGTCCCAGTGTGGTACTTGAACAGCACTTGCTCTCTCTGCGTTACTTGATCATTTGGCATACAGCATACCACGTTCGCTGTGTCTTAATGTGTTACTTGATCAGCACTGGCTCCCTCTATGACACCTGATCACTTGGCATACTGTATACCATGTTCATGGATGCAAAATTGTTACTTGAACGGCACTGGCTCTCTGCGTTAAATGATCATTTGGCATGCTGCGTAACATGTTCTCTGTGTTTTAATGTGTTACCTGATCAGCACTGGCTCTCTCTGTGATACTTGATCATTTGGCATACTGTATACCATATTCGCTGGGTCCCAGTGTGGTACTTGAACAGCACTTGCTCTCTCTGCGTTACTTGATCATTTGGCATACAGCATACCACGTTCGCTGTGTCTTAACGTGTTACTTGATCAGCACTGGCTCTCTCTGTGACATCTGATCACTTGGCATACTATGTACCACGTTCGCTTGGTCCCAGGTGTTGGTACTTGAACAGCATGAGCTCTGTCTGCGTTACATGATCATTTGGCATACTGCATAACATGTTTGCTGTGTCTTAATGTGTTACTTGACCAGCACTGGCTCTCTCTCTGCGTTGCTGGCTCTCTCTGTGTTACTGGCTCTCTCTGCGTTACTTGATAATTTGGCATACTGCATGCTATGTTCGCTGTGTGTAATGTGTTACTTGATCCGCCCTGGCTCTCTCTGATATTTGATCATTTTGCAAACTGTATATATACCATGTTCGCTGGGTCCCAATGTGCTACTTGATCAGCACTGTCATCTCTGCGTTACTTGATCATTTGGCATACTGTATATGTGGCGCTGTGTCCCAGTATGTTACTTGATCTACACTGACTCTCTCTGCATTACTATATCATTTGGCATACAGCATACCACGTTCGCTGTGTCTTAATGTGTTACTTGATCAGCACTGGCTCTCTCTCTGTGATACTTGAAGTCATTTGGCATACTGTATACTATGTTCGCTGGATCCCAGTATGTTTCTTGAACAGCAAAGGCTCTCTCTGCGTTACATGATCATTTGTCTGCACAACATGTTCACTGTGTCTTAATGTGTCTTAATGTGTTACTTGATCAGCACTGGCTCTCTCTGTGATACTTGATCATTTAACATACTGTATACCATATTCGCAGGTGCCAGTGTGTTACTTGAACAGCACTTGCTCTCTCTGCGTTACTTGATCATTTGCCATACCGTTTTCATGTTCGCTGTGTCTTAATGTGTTACCTGATCAACCTGGCTCTCTTTTGTGATATTTGGTCATTTAGCATACTGTATACCATGTTCGTTGTGTCCCAATGTTCCTACTTGATCAGCACTGGCTCTCCCGGCGTTACTGGCTCTCTCTGCGTTACTTGATCATTTTGGCCTACTGTATACCATGTGTGATGTGTCCCAGTATGTTACTTGATGGGCAGTGACTCTATCTACGTTACTTGACCATTTGGCATGCTGTATACCATGTTCGCTGGGTCCCAGTGTGTTACTGGAGACAGCACATGCTCCCTCTGCGTTACATAATCGGTGACATACTGCATAACATGCTCGCTGTGTCTTAATGTGATATGATCAGCACTGGCTCTCGCTGTGACCTTGGTCATTTAACATACTGTATACCATATTCTCATGGGTGCCAGTGTGTTGCTTGAACAGCCTTGATCTGCGTTACTTGATCATTTGGCATACTGCATACCATGTTCTCTGGGTCCAATGTGCTACTTGATCAGCACTGGCTTTCTCGTCGTTACTGACTCTCTCTGCGTTACTTGATCATTTGGCATACTGTACGGCATGTTCGCTGTGTCCCAGTATGTTACTTTATCAGCACTGACTCTCTCTGCGTTACTTGATTATTTGGCATACAGCATACCACTTTCGCTGTGTCTTAATGTGTTACTTGACCAGCACTGGCTCTCTGTGTGGTACTTGATCATTTGGCATGCTGTATACCATGTTCGCTGTGTCACAGTATGTTACTTGGTCGGCACTGACTCTCTGCATTATTTGATCATTTGGCATACAGCATACCACGTTCATGTGTCTTAATGTGTTACTTGATCAGCACTGCCTCTCTGTGATTCTTGATCACTTGGCATACTATACCATGTTCGCCGGGTCCCAGGAGTGTTACTTGAACAGCACTGGCTCTCTCTGCGTTAAATGATCATTTGGCATACTGCGTAACATGTTCGCTGTGTTTTAATGTGTTACCTGATCAGCACTGGCTCTCTGTGTGATACTTGATCATTTGACATAGTGTATACCATATTCGCAGGGTCCCAGTGTGGTACTTGAACAGCACTTACTCTCTCTGCGTTACTTGATCATTTGTCCATGCGTTCGCTGTGTCTTAATGTGTTACTTGATCAGCACTGGCTCTCTCTGTGACACCTGATCACTTGGCATACTAGCCACCATGTTCGCCGGGTCCCAGGGTGTTACTTGAACAGCACTGGCTCTCTCTGCGTTAAACAGTCATTTGGCATACTGCGTAACATGTTCGCTGTGTGTTTAATGTGTTACACCTGATCAGCTGGCTCTCTCTGTGATGCCAGTCATTGACATACTGTATACCACCATATTCGCTGGGTCCCAGTGTGGTACTTGAACAGCACTTGCTATCTCTGGTGCAGTCATTTGGCATACTGCATACCATGTTCTCTGTGTCTTAATGTGTCACTTGATCAGCCCTGGCTCTCTCTGTGATATTTGATTATTTAGCATACTGTATACCACGTTCAGCTGCATGTAATGTGCTACTTAATCAGCACTGTCTCTCTCTGCGTTACTTTTTCATTTTGGCATACTGTATACCCTGTTCACTCTGTCCCAGTATATTTACTTGATCAACACTAGATCTCTCTGTGATACTTGATCATTAGGCATATTGTATACCATGTTGCTGTGACCCAGTGTGTTACTTGATCAACATTGGCTCTCTCGTTACTTGATCATTTGGCATACTGCATACCATGTTCGCTGTGTCTTAATGTGTTACTTGATCAGCCCTGGCTCTCTCTTTGATATTTGATGATTTAGCATATTGTATACCATGTTCATTTGTGTCCCAATGTGCTACTTGATCAACACTGGCTCTCTCTGCGTTACTGGCTCTTTCTCTGCGTTACTGGCTCCCTCTGCGTTACCGGCTCTCTCTGCGTTACTGCCTCTCTCTGCGTTACTTGATCGTGCAATACTGCATACCATGTTCTCCACAATGACTAATGTGTCCTTGATCAGCTCTAGCTGTCTCTGTGATATTTGATCATTTAGCATACTGTATACCACGTTCGCTGTGTCCTAATGTGCTACTTGATCAACACTGTCTCTCTCTGCGTTACTTGTTCATTTGGCATACTGTATACCCTGTTCGCTGTGTCCCAGTATGTTACTTGATCAGCACTAGGTCTCTCATGATACTTGATCATTAGGCATATTGTATACCATGTTCGCTGTGACCCAGTGTGTTACTTGATCAGCATTGGCTCTCTCTGCGTTACTTGATCATTTGGCATACTGCATACCATGTTCGCTGTGTCTTAATGTGTTACTTGATCAGCCCTGGCTCTCTCTTTGATATTTGATGATTTAGCATATTGTATACCATGTTCGTTGTGTCCCAATGTGCTACTTGATCAGCACTGGCTCTCTCTGCGTTACTGGCTCTTTCTCTGCGTTACTGGCTCCCTCTGCGTTACCGGCTCTCTCTGCGTTACTGCCTCTCTCTGCGTTACTTGATCATTTGGCATACTGCATACCATGTTCTCTGTGTGTTAATGTGTCACTTGATCAGCTCTGGCTGTCTCTGTGATATTTGATCATTTAGCATACTGTATACCACGTTCGCTGTGTCCTAATGTGCTACTTGATCAGCACTGTCTCTCTCTGCGTTACTTGTTCATTTGGCATACTGTATACCCTGTTCGCTGTGTCCCAGTATGTTACTTGATCAGCACTAGATCTCTCTGTGATACTTGATCATTAGGCATATTGTATACCATGTTCGCTGTGACCCAGTGTGTTACTTGATCAGCATTGGCTCTCTCTGCGTTACTTGATCATTTGGCATACTGCATACCATGTTCGCTGTGTCTTAATGTGTTACTTGATCAGCCCTGGCTCTCTCTGTGATATTTGATGATTTAGCATATTGTATACCATGTTCGTTGTGTCCCAATGTGCTACTTGATCAGTACTGGCTCTCTCTGCGTTACTGGCTCTTTCTCTGCGTTACTGGCTCCCTCTGCGATACCGGCTCTCTCTGCGTTACTGCCTCTCTCTGCGTTACTTGATCATTTGGCATACTGTATACCATGTTCTCTGTGTGTTAATGTGTCACTTGATCAGCTCTGGCTGTCTCTGTGATATTTGATCATTTAGCATACTGTATACCACGTTCGCTGTGTCCTAGTTTCTTACTTGAACAGCACTGGCTCTCTCTGCGTTACATGATCATTTGGCATACTGCATAACATGTTCGCTGTGTCTTAATGTGTTACTTGATCAGCACTGGCTCTATCTGTGATACTTGATAATTTGACATACTGTATACCATATTCGCTGGGTCCCAGTGTGTTACTTGAACAGCACTTGCTCTCTCTGCGTTACTTGATCCTTTGGCATACTGCATACCATGTTCGCTGTGTCTTTATGTGTTACTTGATCAGCCCTGGCTCTTTCTGTGATATTTAATCATTTAGCATACTGTATACCATGTTCGCTGTGTCCCAATGTGCTACTTGATCAGCACTATCTCTCTCTGCGTTACTTGATCATTTGGCATACATTATACCATGTTCGCTGTGTCCCAGTATGTTACTTGATCAGCACTGGCTCACTGTGTGATACTTGATCATTTGGCATACTGTATACCATGTTCGCTGTGCCCCAGTGTGTTACTTGATCAGCACTGGCTCTCTCTGCGTTACTTGATCATTTGGCATACTGCATACCATGTTCGCTGTGTCTTAATGTGTTACTTGATCAGCTCTAGGTGTCTCTGTGCTCCTTAAGCATTTGGCATGCTGTTTACCATGTCTGCTATGTCTTAATGTGTTACTTTATCAGCACTGGCTCTATCTGTGATACTTGATCATTTGGCATACTGTATATCATGTTCCCTATGTCTATGTGTTACTTGATAGCACTTGCTCTGTCTGTGATACTTGATCATTTGGTATACTGTATACCATGTTCGCTGTGACCCAATGTGTTACT
Organism: Macrothele yani; assembly: GCA_039090855.1. Classification (NCBI taxonomy): domain Eukaryota; kingdom Metazoa; phylum Arthropoda; class Arachnida; order Araneae; family Macrothelidae; genus Macrothele; species Macrothele yani. The sequence continues at coordinate 159,286,234 of CM076997.1, read as the reverse complement.
TGATCAGCACTGGCTCTCTCTGTGCTACTTGATCATCTGGCATACTGTATACCATGTTTACTGTGTACCAATGTGATACTTGATTAGCACTGGCTTACTCTGTGTTACTTGATAATTTGGCATACTGTATATAGTTTTTGCTATGTTCCAATGTGTTACTTGATCAGCACTGGCTCACTGTGTGATACTTGATCATTTGGCATACTGTATACCATGTTCGCTGTGCCCCAGTGTGTTACTTGATCAGCACTGGCTCTCTTTGTGATACTTGATTATTTGGCATACTGTATACCATTTTTGCTATGTACATTGTTGATGTAAAATGAACATACTGTACGCTATGTCTGTTTATCTTGTCACTGTATTTGTACCACCAGGTCAAATAAATAATTTATTTAAAAAAAAAAAAAACCTCCAATCAAAAGAAAATGCTATGAATATAGAGAATTCATTATTATATGAATTACCCATGTACTGTATCAGTAAAAAGATCTGTAATATTTAAAAGAATTTGTAAAAAAGCGAGAAGATTTTATTTTGAAAAACTTAGCATCTTGTCAAAAATACTCTGAACTGTCCGTAATCGTTCGACATCAGCAGTGACTGAAGAGGAATGAATAACAAAAAAAAAAAATTATGCGATTAAATGACCCAACTTTTGAGACATTTAGGGAGAAACTGTTTTCTAAGAATGGCTTCTCCGCAAAGAAAAATTTCAGTTAACACTTTTTAGCACGTCTTTTGTAAAAAAAGATCGTGCTTCTGTTATCGGTACGTCAGTCCGTCCGTCCGTCTGTACCCACGGTATCTCTGCAACTATTAGTCCGATTTGAAAAATTCTTTTTGCATTCGGAAGCTCGAAATATGCGAATGATGATCCTTCATTTCGTTTTTTTTTTTTACGATGTACAATTTCGCCGCTAGAGGGCGTAAATGCAGATGATGTCGAATTCAAAATTACGTTTTATTCCACATATTTGCTTCTAAACATCCGATTGAAAAAATTCTTTTATCTTTCGATTTCATTTATGTCGAAGAGTATTTTAGATATAGTTTCTTTTTCAAATAACGCATAGATTTTCCGCTAGGGGCGTAAAAGTAAATTACATTTTTCACGATAACTCTTCTCCTAAAACTCGAATTTGAAATTTTTTCTTCAGCGGATACACTTCCTGATAGAAATTCTTTTCCATATAATTTCAAATTTTTGGTAAAGAATAATTTGGCCACCAGGGGGCGTAAGTGTTAATTTTTGCTTCTGATGTATTTGCCATAAAATCTGAGCTTCTAACATACCGATTGAAAAAAATATTTCGTGGACTGATGCCACTCACATCGATAAACCTTTTCGGAATATTTTCTTATTAAAATATTTCACAGTTTCTCCGCCAGGGGGCGTAGATGTATATCATATTTTTGTCAATTCTCTACTTCTAGGAGTCCGATTTAAAAATTCCTTCTTTGTTGGATAGTGTTTTCCGTGTGACATGTTTTTCATATAATTTCAAAATTTTCAAGTAATTCATAGACTTTCCGCTAGGGGACGTAAAGGTAAATTGCGTTTCTCCCTATATCTCTGCTTCTAAATCTCCGATTTGAAACATTCTTTCTAGACCGGACACAGCTCCAGATGGGAAATCGTTTGAACATATTTTCTAATTTTTGCAAAAAAATAGTTTGGCCACCAGGGGGCGTAAATCTTAATTTCCGTTTCTGATGTATTTGCAGCAAAATATGAGCTTCTAAATTCTCGATTGAAAAAAACGTCGTTTGTAGACCGATACTGCTCATGTCGACAAACCTTTTAGAAACATTTTCTTCTTAAAATAGCGCATGGTTTCTGCGCCAGCGGGCGTAGATGTATATCTTATTTTTGTCAATATCTCGACTTCTAGGAGTCCGATTTAAAAAATCCTTCTTTGTTGGATAGTGTTTCTAGTGTGACATGTTTTTCCTATAAATTCAAAATTTTCAAGTAATTCATAGACTTTCCGCTAGGGAGCGGAAGGGTAAAGTGCGTTTCCCACTATTTCTCAGCTTCTAAATCTCCGATTTGAAAATTTCTTTCAGCACCGGCTACAGCTTCTGATGGGAAATCGTTTGCACATAACTTCTAATTTTTGTAAAAAAATAGTTTGACCAACAGGTGGCGTAAGTCTTAATTTCCGCTTCTGTTGCATTTGCAGCAAAATATGAGCTCCTAACATCTCGATTGAAAAAAAGTCTTGTGTTGACCGATGCTACTCACGTCGACAAACCTTTTAGGAACATTTTCTTCTTGAAATAATGCATGGTTTGTACTCCAGGGGTTTAGATGTATATCTTATTTTTGTCAAATGTCTACTTCTAAAAGTCCGATTTGAAAAATTCCTTCTTTGTTGGATAGTGTTTCCGATGCGAAATGTTTTCCCCATAAATTCAAAATTTTCGCGTAAATCATAAATTTTCCGCTAGGGCGCATAATGGTAAATTGCGTTTTCTTCTCCAAAAACTCGAATTTGAAAAATTCTTCCTGTATTGCATACAAGACCTGATGGAAAATATTTTTTACATAATTTCTAATGTTTTGTAAAGAATGGTTGGGCCACCAGGGGTCATAAGTGCTAATTGCTGCTTCTGATGTATTTGAAGCAAAATCTGGGCTCCTGAAAACTCGACTAAATTTTTTTCTTGGACCGATACCGCTCATATGGATAAACCTTTTGCGAATGCTTTCTTCTTAAAATAATGCATGGTTTTCCCACCCGGGGACGTAAAGTCACATCTTATTTTTGTCGATAACTCTGTTTCTAAGAGTTCGCAAGCTCACGATTCCGTTTACACCAATATCTGAGGGATTAAAGACCCGATTGAAAAACTTCTTTCTTCCGTCAGATACTATTGTTTTCCATACCGGTTCCATTGACTTTGAATAGCTTTGATGAATTTAATTTGAGTCAGAACGGATTCAAAAGACGTGCTTATTACACCCGAAAATTCGGTGTCATCTTTCTTGTTCATGCTCACACCGAAGGAAAACATCAGTTTACAATTGTTCGTGCCGCATAGTTCAAACTTTTTCTTGCCTCCCTTTTTTATATATTTCTAATGAATTATATAACACTTTTTCTTAGTCTAGGATTGCTGATGAAAAACAGACGAGAAATGGGAAAATATTGAAAACAACACAGAAGGAAATATAAGGGGTCACCAGTGTCTTATTGAACAGGCCTGAACTCTTCTACAAAAGAATTACAAAAAATTTCACTGAACTCTTGTTGAAATAGAGTTTCCCCAGCATTTCTCCATTGCGACAGCACTAAGTTTTTATTCTTTTTCTTTTCTACTTTGAATTCCCGCCGCCCACTCATGAACTCCTCTGCACAAGTGACACCGTAGGAGTGAGGCAAAGAGACTTTTCAACAACGGGATCATTATAGCGTGTAATTCGAAGAGAACCATTGGCAAAGGACCAGAAAAAAATATTTAAGAAATGAAAAAAGGGACGAACCCGCATGATTGAGTCGCACACTTCGAAAAGGTGAGTTTGTAGGAGGCATTTTTCGTTATTCCCAGCCAAGAAAGAAGTACACCTCTCCAAAATGGTTCTTTTGCGCGGAACCGCGATTTCCTCAATTGGTCTGTGCTCTTAAGAGCTGCCGAGGCACAGGACCCGATAAGTGGGGGTTGACGCCACAATCGAAAGTGAAACCGGTCGGAATTGAGTTGTCGGCGGTCGTGAGAACTCAGGATAACAAATGGAAAAGTACGAACAAAAATCACTGGGAAGAATGGAAATAAAGAATAGAAATGAAAAGAAAAGAGGAAGAAATGGACTCATCTTTACCTGTCTTGAACTGTCTTAATCTTCACCGTAAAGCTCTCAGTTCTCCCACCCGGAAGTTTTTCTTTCAAGTTAGCGTAAGACATTAGAGATGCCGTGAGACGGGGCAGCGTAAAAGGGAAGACGGGGAGGAAAACAGAATTGACACAGTCTTCAAGTCGATCCTTGTAAAATGTATTCCAGTTCAGGGGATTTTACTATCGAATTCAAAAGTAGAGGAACAGTTTCAGAGAAAAAGAAGAATCTTTTTGGGCTACTAACAATACTGGGATATCTACCTGTAAGAAACGATAACAATAGCAATCGAAAAATCACAATTTGCTGGAAAAAATCGAACCAGTTTTTTCTCACGTTTTACGCTTCAGTTAGCAGACTTTATAATGATTTGTGGAAATCACGACTGCCGCCCCGGTGGCGCAGTGCTCTAAGGCGCTAGCCTCTGATCATTCGTCCGTAAGGGGTCCGGGTTCGAATCCCGTCAGGCATGGATGTTGTGTTTGTCTTACGGCACTGGCTTTCTCCCTTCCCTGGAACCAGTGACCCCAAATTAGGGACGGGCGACTGCTTATAGCCCATTGAGTTGCTCACGGTGGTCGTTAAACCTCCAATAAAAAAAAAAAAAAGAAAGAAATCACGGCTATTAAGATTTCCGAAATGAACGCAACAAGTGGCCTTAAAGAAGATTTCATTTGATTTTCGCATCGGTTCTTCCGGAAAAATAATGAATATATTTAATACTAAGAAATGTTCAACATTTTTTCAATCACCTGTCACGTTTGATGGGATTGTAGCTCTCATTATAAAATTGGTAATTCTAATGCTGCAAAACCACTGAATAACGTTCACCCCTCGGAGAGGAAAAAAGTGACCGTTGTTGGAAAATAACCGTTGTTCGGCGCTCAGGTCTCAGTTGATATTGTTTGTCAGTTGTGTTTGGCAGGGGCATATTCAGAAGGGAGAAGGCCCCTTACTTCCCCCTCCTCGAAAGAGTTTCATTTTTTTTTTTTGTTACAGTGCAACTTAGTTAGAAAAAATGCTTTAATTTGATAAAATGCATCAACTCCATTTTCGCCCCCTCCCCCACGCAAAGAAATTCTAGATACACCCTGGGGGCCGTCTATAATTACGTCCGTAATTGTTTACTATTTTAGACTCCCCCCTCCTCCATGTCACATTTTGTCCGATTGTTGGCAACTCCCACCCTTAAAAAGTACGTCCTAATTCCCACAACCCCCCTTTATTTTTGACGACTGCTTTTATAAGTCCGTTGAGAAACAGAAAGAAAACATGTAATTATTTAAAGGAATCTTCCATATATTTACATTTTTTCTTCAGAAAATATTTATTATTTAGGCATTAATTTATTCCCAAATGCTACCCGAACTTTATGATTCTGAAATAAAGATCTACAAATGAAGCACGCATTAAAGGTTGCAACATTCCCGAATATACCATCTGCAAAACACGATAGATTTGGTAGTACAAATACGAGAACTTAATATTAATATTCTGATTTAGCTAAATATCATCAGAAATCTGAAATATTTCATACCTTTTTAACTATTAAAAGAAGAAAAAAGGCAAAATAAAACGAATAAATACCATGTACTATATTTTTGCTGCTGGACATCCGAAATACTAAACCTCCCCCTCCCCCATGTCACATTTGGTCCTGTAGTCAGGAACCCCCCTCCCCCTGTATTATCGGATGTACTTTATGGACGGCCCCCTGGTGTTTGGGCTGAGCACATTCTGTAAGTCAATGCGTAATTTGAGAGAGATGTCGTCAGCGACTGTAGCAACGTGAAGAAAAGATTGCAAACTGCATAGCCGCCCCTTTTGAAACCTTGCAAAAAAAAAAAAAAAAAAAAATACGTCTCCCTCTTATGTTTTCTTATGATAAATTAGAATAAAGCAGTGGTCTAAGCGATGGCTTCTGATCATTCGTCCGTAAGGGGCCCGGGTTCGAATCCCGGTGAGGCATGGATGTTGTGTTTGTCTTACGGCACTGGCTCTCTCCCTTCCCTGGAACCAGTGACACTAAATTAGGGACGGGCGACTGCTTATAGCCCATTGAGTTGCTCACGGTGGTCGTTAAACCTCCAATAAAAAAAAAAACTGCATAATGTTGTCCTACAAAAACTTGAGCCGCACTGTAAAAAAAACAAGTGGAGTGAATTCACGAAAAATAACGTGCAGAAAAGTTGCCGGTAGGTGTCCGTCTTTTTCAGAAATTTCCGTTTTTAAAAGTGCCCGTTCATTTTAACTTCCGCATTTTCGCAGATTTTCCGTAGTCAGAAATTCCGTTTATTTCAGAAAAAATCCAATTAAGGTTTTTCCATATTTGAACGGAAATCCCGCAAAATCGGCGACCCTGCATTTTTCACCCCTTACCCCAAATAATTCTTTCGCTGCGTGAGCATCGAACCCCCATCGTTTGTATTGGTTTATTAGGTAACCCTCGCCTTTAACCACTGAGCCACACACGCGTACATTGTAACAAAAATTGGGTGACGACGATTTTTTATTTTTTTTTGTCATTGATGCGAGTGATTTAGTCATTTTATTTTCTGTTCAAGCTTATTTATTTTCTGAATAGGTTTGTAATTTTTTTTTTTCTGTAGGAGGACTTTTCAGAAATTAAGCATTTTTCTGTTGATAGATTATATTCGTGCCACATAAGTCACTTGATGCAAAGTATTACTGTCTTTTGCACGATTTGAAATAGCGATGCATAAATACGAATTAAAGTCAATTTCGATGATCATTTTAAAATCTATTTATTCCTAAAAAAATCGTTAAAATGTCATGGTCAAAAGCATAAGATCTTTCGGACCCACAAAGGTGTTCATCCTCAGATGCGTCTGTGCACAAAAAATGATGAAACTTGATTTTTTTAAACTGACAATGACTTTCAGTTATCTTTAAAAAGGGTGAAATGTACTATTTTATAGTATCATCTCGCAAAAAAAAACAAAAAAAAAAAAACTCCTAAATATCAAATTTACTCTTGGCTTTTTTGTCTTAAGTTGTCCACAGACTGATACATAGACATCGTTTGATCATCCAGAAGAAATATCCTGTGCCACAATAAATAAAATTCATGAGATATGTTATTTACAATATCCGATCTCGCTACGGAACTTCAAAATTCGACAGACGATTGAAGTTTAAAAGTTAATCAAAGCTCAAGTATTCTCAACAATCGCTCCTGTTTTTCCATCAATATACGAAAGGAATTGCGGAAAGGTTTCTGAAAAGTCAGAGTTTTTCGTTAACACATCTCTAAAACGGTACTTTACCGACAAAATAAGAAAGAAACTAGAAAGGTTTCTGAAAATTCAGAATTTTCCCATGGTATAAAAAATCTGTGAAATTCAGGTTTCTTTCTGTCATTTCACGGAAAAGGTTGTATCATATATGTGCTTCGTTAATTCACGAAAGAAAGGACGGAAAGTGGCTCGTGAATTTCAGACAATTTTTTACAATGTAAGTTCAAAATCGAAAAGGCCCAGATTCAGAGCAGTTAACATAAATGTGGTTGTTTGCAGTTGAATTATTGAACTAGAAATAGCAGTTCAAATGCAAGAATATTAATTGTTATCTCCACTAAAATGGGAAAACCTGCAGCTAAATTTTAACAGTCAAACGTCGAGTAGAGGATTTTAGAAAGACAGTGTCTGATCCCTGGTGTTAAAGAGCATTTAGAAACAGCAAGCTAGAAGATTAGAGTTTGGGTAACCCACAGGGGAAAACAAAACACAACAATTTCAGAGGCAGTGAAGTGAAACTGTACAGTTAGGCTGATGTGTGCAGGAAAGCAGGAACAGAACCCTCAGGAACCAAACCAAGAGACGCCGCATCGAACGGGCAATAATACTCTAGGCACCAGCACCCACCCCTTCAGGCATCAGTGTGCGGCTAAGATGTTCACGGGAGTTGCACCTCATACGGCGAACTAAACCTTAACTGCTTTTCTTTCAATAAAGCACGCCATTATACCCGTCGTAATGAAATCTATTATTCTGGAGGTACAGTTCCTTCAGCAATATTTTTTTGTTCCCAAGTTTCTCACCCTCCGTAGTACCAAAAGAGGGAGGTAAAAGTTAATGGGACAAGGTATCTCTTATTCTTCCATACGAACTAACTGGGGTGTCCATTGACCGCTGTTAAGAGGTTCCATTTTTAGGTGGTTATCATTAGTATTTATCGTACTGCAGCATGGGTGGCTAGCCAGACGAGGCAAGTGAGGCACCGCCTCACCAAAAGATTTTCGCCCATAAAGAAAGTTTTTCATGTAAGATACAAAGAAAGTTTTTCATAAATAAAGTTTTTCATGTAATACATAAAGAAAGTTTTTCGTGTAAGTTTTTCATGTAATACACCTTTAATTGTGCATGCTAAATAAAACTCCGAAATTCTCATTGTGATTCGCAAACTTTGTTGAAAAAGGCCTTCAACCAAAGAATGAATCTTGAATTTAGGAGCATTAAATTTATTAAGTTTAAATACTATTTTTGCAAAGACATTGAAAGGAGCATATGCTGAGCACCTAGAGAGGCGATCATCTGAGTTGTTTATGTTACAACAGACAGGAGACGGCGCGGAGATGAAAAAAAACGTTTCTCCAGACTTTCTCTACGGATTTTGAGGCGAAACTCGAACGCCGCTTAAAATCGACTGGCGTCTGTGTTTCTATTGGAGGAAGGCAGGAATTTTGCCCAATGGGAACGGGCAGATAAGAGCTTTACAAAGCATTTACTGAAGCGGCAATACAGTTCGCCTCAGTCAGTGAGAGCACGTCTGTTTTTATAGTGTATTATTATCCACACAGCTTTTTCGTCAAAGAGTACATTGTATTCTATATTTGAGTGCTCACTTTTTGGAATGTGTTTCTTCTGTAGTTTCTGGTTAGGCGAGAAATGTGCTGAGTTTTTATTTTTTAGTATTATAGTCATAAATTTCGATTTATTAGTAATACCAAAAATAATTATTTTTAGAATTGAACTGATAAAATAAAAAGTAAATTGAATGCATTCTTCTGAGGAAAAGCAAATTTTACATGTAGTCACGTGTTCTGGTTTTTGCCATGTTTAAGTTACATCACCAGTTTTGACAAGATATATAGAAACGTGCTTGCAGCTTGATTTCTGCAAGACATCGCTCCCTCATGTCAGGGCCTTAAATGTGATCTGCATGAAGAGTGCGCCTTCGCAAACAGACATGTTGCTTTTATTCTGGACTCCGAAACATTTTTTGAGAAAAGTAGTTCTTCTATTAAAATTATTTCCTTTGAATTTTTAGAAGGGTGAACGTTCGATTGGTGATGTGAGTGATGCAATAACCACTCATTAACTATCTGTAGATAAAGAAATTAAGCGCAAAATGTGCATTTGTGCTCAGAAAGAATGATATAAAGTAAAACAGGTTAGCCATTCTTCCTCTTTTTTTTTTTTTTTTCGTAAAATATGCATTTCCCCCTTCGAAACTGTTTCCAATGGTTTAAGTCTACCTCTCTCCCCTCCGCCGTGATGTCTTCCTATGATTTTGTTAAACCATCGTCGAATAATATATACAGTTATAAAATAAACATAAGTATATACACTATATTGACAAAAGTTACCGGACAACCCTTCAAAAGCAAATGAACGGATCCGCTGCGTTGTTAAGATGCGCGGTAGAACTGCAAACGGTATAAAAACAAGCCTGCAGCTGACCGCGATCATATCGCACTGTGAGGTTGACTGAAAACGTCGTGGCGGGAGAGAACTCACTTTGAGAAAGGAAAGGTTGTTGGAGAGAACTCACTGGCGGGAGAGAACTCACTGGCGGGAGAGAACTCACTGGCGGGAGAGAACTCACTTTGAGAAAGGAAAGGTTGTTGGGTGTTATATTAGTAGGTTGTCAACAAGAGAAACCGAGAGTCGTTTAAACATACCCAAGTCAACTGTTTTGGATGTAATGAATAAGTGGAATACACATGCCGTGCCAAAAGCAGCAAAACGTACCGGCAGACCACAGAAAATCAGTGATAGAGGATGTCGAAACCTCAGGAGAGTCGTTACAGCTAATCGAAAGACAACTGCATAAGACCTCAGTGTACAGGTCAGTAACAATGCTGGAGCCTCGGTATGTACATGTACCATTCGCAGAGAACATCATTCTATAGGTTACCGTGGTCGTGCGGCTGCTCATAAGCCTTTCAACTCCACTCGAAATGCTACTCGTCGTTTAGCATGGTGTAAAGAACATTTACCGTGAACCATAGATCAAAGGAAACGGGTCCTATATGGAATAATGAATCCAGATACTCGATCCATCAGTCTGATGGCCGTGTGTGGGTATGGCTGTAGCCGGAGGAATGCTATTTACCACACTGTACTGTTCCTACGGTCAAGTTTGGAGCTTGCAGTGTACTCGTGTGGAGGTGTTTTTCTTGGTATGGTCTAGGCCCATTGGTTATCGTGGACAAACCTGTTAACCAGCACGTCTACCTCGATATTCTGGACAATTATGCCCTACCAATTCTGTGGCAATACTATGGAACCGAGTCATAAAGCAAGGATATAGGATAATGCACCGATCCATAAAGCAAAGACTGTTACGGCGTGGTTTGACGATAATTCTGTATCGTGTGTGGACTGGCCAGCACACAGCCCTGATCTTAATACCATAGATCATCTATTGGATGAATTAGAGCGCCACATAAGAAGTTTGAAACCAAAGCCCACTACTACTGAGCAACAGTTAGCGGTAGCATTCTGTGCTGAATGGAAGCACATGGCTATCGCTGTGTTCCAAATCCTTGTAGAAAGCATCTCTCGAAGGGTTACCAACACCGTACTAATGTATGTCAGTAAATTCCATGTTTTGTTTCCCTTTTAGGTGTCCGGTGATTTTTGTCAATATACTGTATATACATCAAATCTTTCGCTACAAAATTAGGTTTTAGTTATTTTTCATAACATATAAGTTATGGGCTGGGTGTTTGCCTCACCAAGATTTTATTCCACGAGTCGCCACTGTACTGCAGCTGTTCCGTACAGACCAAAACTTGCCGTTTTTGGAGGTGTCCATTAATGAAGGTTTCGCTGTATATTATTGCACTTCAGAGTGTCTTTTAAGTAATTTCTTTAATTCTAAACATGAAATTTGGTTTGAACGAATGTCGTGCTAATTGAGCATATTTCTGGAAAGAAAAATACGGAATTTGTTTTGAACGAATGCCATACTACTGTATTTTAACATGTTAACCTCTTATGCACAGTTTTCGTTTTCTTTTCCTTTTTTCACAAAAAGAGAAGAAGAAAAAAAAGTTCAGCTAGAAGCCCCCTTAAACTTGGTGCCCAGGTTGGCGGCATTTACCCTAAAGCTGGCCCTGCCAGTGGCTGAAAAGAGTTTTACGGATATTAACAAACTGTGCACAAAAGATTTACCATACTAGAAGAAAATATATCTGATACAAAGGGGTTTTCAAATCAAACTGTTAGGAAAAGAAATATAGGAGGAAAACATGATATAACATTACGCTCCCTAGCGGAAAAGCTATGTGTTAGTTAAAGAAGAAATGGGTTCAAAATACTCTTCGTACTGAAGGTTATCATACTAATCAAGAATTTTTTTTAGGGATTTTTAGAATGGAATTGACGTTTTAAATAAAATTAAATGCTGACGCTTCTGGCAGAAGACAATAATAAAAAAAGTAGAAAATATGGTAAAAGTATTTTTCACAGCGAAAGTTTTGTTAGAGAAAAAAGTTTTCTCAAATTCGTCTCTTGGAAGCAAGGACAGAAAAAAAAGTTTTCATACTTAATTCCCCAAGACAGAATTTTTTTTGTTATTTTAAAATGAAAATGCTCCGCTTCTTTACTGTAGCGAATGTCATACAGTAAAGAAAGAAATATTTCAAAGTATTTTCAGAAGCCGATATATGGTTGCAAACTTTAATGCACACTAACGCCGCCTAGCGCCAGAACTGCGTCCTAAAAAAACCCACGAGTACATGCAAATTTTTGGGCATGGTACTCGGTATTCGGTGTCGAAAGATTTTCTTAAATCTAACTTTTAGATGCAGGGGTATCAAGAAAAACATATTAGATAATTGCGCCCACTAGCAGAAAAATTGTTCACCGTTTTGGGCAAAATACACTCAACAAATGTTTTTACAGTTAGTAGCATCTGTCCGAGAAAGGAATTTTTCAATCGGGTGCTCAGACGCACAGGTTGTGCTGTAAATCTGTTGTAAACGGAAACGAAAACTTATGCCCTCTGGTAGCAATCTTGTGCGTTAAAAAAAAATTGAAATTATATGAGAAACATTTCGCAATAGACACGCTCTACGACCGAATTTTTCAAGTCTGACTACAGGGACAAAAAGATATACGAAAAAAGTGTATATTTTAAATTACGGCACCTATCGGCAAAACTGTGCATTATTTTAAGCATAAGGTAATGTTACGAGGATTTAATATAGGAGATTTAGATTGTGATATTAAACCCATCCTTGTAACACATTTTCCATCTCGACATCTATTTTGCTTTCCTTCATCGTGCATGGGAGCAACCTTTTCATTTCCCTTATCTGGATAAAGCAATCTTTGGATAGCGCCTCGTTGTCCCACATACTTTTCTCAGGGAGTTAACAACGAATCGAGCTTTCAGCTGGATATAACTTTTGTTTTGTTTAGTCACCATTGGTGATCGAGAACCATTTTTAGACACTCGGGTCTTTTGAACGCGCTTCCGAAAAGGAGGACGCATCCGGCAACCCTTCTAAATACTTTGCTTTGATTAGCGGACACCGCAATCCCCAGGCTCGGAGGACACGTGGTGACAGAAGGATCGCTTGCCGAGAGTGAGAATATTTTACTTTCGCCCGAGGGCGGAGCGGGTTTTGAGAGAGGCGAAGGCAATTTGGTCGGTCGGAAAAGTAGTCATCGGGGAGAAGCGAAGGAGAGAAGGGAGTGGAACTTGGGAAGAGCGGAAGTTAGTATCCCGAGCTCCAAAATCAGGAGTTCAGAGTTTGTCGAGGAAATATGCATTTTGAACTAGCCGAGGACCGAGCAGTCTAATCACCGGGAAGTAAAAGATTTTAGGAAAGCACGCGTAAGGAACAAAGAAAGAAATGAAGGTTATAATCGCGAAAGTAGGATGTTTAGTCAATGGAGTAAGACCCTGGGATAGCCTCGGTCAGCTATATTAGAGGAAATAAATATTATTAGAAATAATTTATGCCATTCATTCAATATTTTCAAATTTATTTTTCCCGAGTTAGCAACCAAGAAAAGTTATTTATTATTCTGTATATTTTTGCAGCAAATATAATATAAGTATTCTGGGCAGTAACAGATAACAATTTATTATTTTAGTATAAGATAAAGATATATCACTGAATATTATTTTCAGAAGTTTTTTCATTGTGAGCGGTATTTAATTACAAAATAATTGTTTTCAATCGAGCTTTCAAATGCGCAGATATTGCTGAAAATATATCAGAAAAAGAATATACACATGTGCCCGCTAGTGGGTGGCAAAACGTTCTTTACAAAACTTTTGAAATTATATGCAGAACATTTCCCATCTGAAGCTCTATCCGATGCATTTTTGTTTTAAATCGAACATGTAGAAGCAGAGGTATCGGAGGAATCACTATTTGATTTTACGACCCCTAGCAAAAAAATTGAGTACTACTCAACGCTGCCAAAGTTTTGTACTAGTTTTGTACACCTAAAAAAAAAGTTTTGTACACCATCAGAAGTGGTATTTTTCGGCTCTCTAAAAGTGGCACTCCAAGTACATGTTGGAGTGCCACTTTTTCAAAATCGAAAATAAATACTGCCAGAGTTTTGATATAGTTTTGTACACCCAAAATAAAATTTTGTGCACCACCGGAACTGGTACTTTTGACTCTCCTTTGCGTCTCTCCAGCATGTACTTCGATTGCTACTTTTCCAAAATCAAAAATAAACAATGCCCGAGTGTTGTACTAGTTTTGTACAGTTTCATACACCCGAAAGACAATTTTGTACACCAGAGGAAGTGGTACTTCTTGACTCTCCTTTGCGGTTTTCCAGCAGGAACTTGTCTTTTCCAAAATCTAAAATTGATATGGTGTTGTACAATTTTTGTGCAATTTTGTGCACCCAAAGGAAATTGGCACCACCGGAAGTAGTACTTTTTGACTCTCCTTTGTGAATCTCCAGCATGTACTTGGAGTGCCACTTTTCCAAAACCGACAATAAACATTGTCACGGTGTTGTACAAGTTTTTTACGTCCGAAAGAAAATGTTGGACACCACCGGAAGTGGTACTTTTGGCTCTCCTTTGTACTTGGAAGTTGACTCTCCAGCATGTACTTGGAGGTTGACTCTCCAGCATGTACTTGGAGGTTGACTCTCCAGCATGTACTTGGAGGTCAACTTTTAGAGAGCCGAAAGTACCACTTCCGGTGGTTTACGGAATTTTCTTTTGGGTGTACAAAACTAGTACAAAAACTTGGCAGCGTTTTTTTTTTGTTTCTTTTTTGGAAAAGCGGCACTCCAAGTACATGTACCTATAGAGAGCTGGTAGAGAACAGAAAACTGAAGCGAGCATGTGAGCTTATAATATTCATAACGTTTTATCAGGTTTTTACGTAAACCAGGAGAAACGCAAATGCCACTGAAGTAGAAAACATATTGCTTTAGAAATAAGTTGTGCTAATAGTGGACTTTCCTGAAATAAAAACAGCATTGTTTTTTTTTTTTTTTTTTTCGGATTTAACGATGTCGTTAGCAATTCTATGGTCAGTCGCCTGTCCTCAGTTTTGGTGTACTGGTTCCAGCAAATGAAGAGAGCTGTTGCCATAGGACAGACGTACCACCTAGGCCTCACCCGGTCTAGCCCAGACCCATCCCGTCCGAACAGTCAGAAGCATTTAGGTCACTACACCACTAGAGCTGCACAAATGATTTTAAAAATCTAAGAAATTTTTCGAGTAAATGTTAGTCAGTTTTAGAGAATGAGAGTTCAGAAGCCAAACAAGCTGAATATAAGCAGGAATACCTATTAGTAATTTTAGAGGTTTTTTGTTTATTAATTTTAGAGGTTTCAATAATATCAGTTGGCAATTTTTGTAGAGGGGATATTATATAATGGTGTTTAACATTACTTACTTGTGGAAATGCGCTGTATCATGGCGAATATTAACACCTTTTTTAAAAAAAAGTTATCATAATACTCTGACTAATTAGTTCGAATTATTTCTGTAGGAAACAGAAGCTTAGACTAGAGTTGATCTCTCACATGAAAGCAGTTATAAAATAGCGTCGTAAACGGATCATATTATTATTGCATCAGTGTGTGTGTGGGGGGGGGGGTAACGAAATTGTCTTAAAGTTGGAAAGGTTCCTCAATCTCGAAAATTTCCTGAGTTTTATTTTGCTTGCAGCAATAACAACAAATGTCACTTAGGTTCGTAAGTAGTGCAGATGTTTACCTAAAAGCTACATGTAACACCACACGCGAAGAACTTCCTGGCCTGAAAGCTATTCATCGAGGCCAATCTGTTTTGGTTTTCCAAGAAACAGAGTCCCCTTAAAGGTATCAATGAAAAGGTAACGTACGCTGATTTGTTTACGGAAGCCCACTAAGAGGAAAGGACTTCCGCTTGAAAAGTCACAGAAGCATCTGATATACCAACAAAGGTAATCCACGCGACATTTTCAGCCTCAATTGTTTTCTAGACAGCCCTTGAAATGTGTTTCAGACAGATGAATGACAGCGTGAAATGCAGTTTACGCGCTGCATTACATTGTACCTTCTCCAGAGCTTCCCTATTTCTGCTTTAAGTAAGTGTCTCTGAGAGTCTATAATCCCCAGAAGAAAAAGTCACTAAGAGATCCTGATAAAGTCAGGTTTGAGAAGCACTGAAACCAGTATGGAAAAGAGATCTTTCCAACGGGTGCATTCGGATTCGCATTAGTGACATTTTCTGCACCAAAGAGCAATTTCTTTGTTAACAGTTCTAAGAACATCAAGTTACCAAATTTTGTTACTAACACATTCGAGATTGATGAAACTGGTAACCAAAAAATAAATAAATAGGAGCAATTAAGCAACATACACTGTACATTGATGTTTAGAGAGTGGAAAAATCCATGATTTCATACCAGCTGCACCGATCTCATAGAAAAAGAAAGAACACTAAGCAAAAACAATTATTATGAATATATAATATTAACATTACACAACTTAACAAGAAGTGTGCATGTTTGTGTAAAACTCTTCACACGTTGTTCTTGAGTAGCTAAGGACATTTATGTACGTTGAAGCATATTACATCTAATGTATGAGAAAAATAATATCTGCGACCATTTGCAATAGGCTGACTTATTACTGACATAATAGTAACTGCGATCATCTGCTACAGGTTGACTTTTTTATATATATATATATATAATGCAAACACTACGTAAATTCTAGTATACTAAATATTTATTTTCCATATCTTATATCTTTGAAACTGACAATACTATTCTTTGACGTATATTTAACCAGACATAACGAATCACTTGGAGATAATGTTATTAAAAGTCAAGTGTATTTAAATATGTTCAGTCCATATATAAAAATTCTTCTTTACTATCTCATGTGATATTGAAAGTCGGATGAAATTAAATATGCTAAGTCGATACTAATATCCTTAGTATTTTAATATGTTCAGTCCATATGTAAAAATTCTTCTTTACTATCTCATATGATATTGAAAGTCAGATGGAATTAAATATGCTAAGTCGATACTAATATCCTTAGTATCACATTTGGTATAATTATTATGAAGCTGGCATGAACTAAAAAGAAAAAAGTGCAAAGCAACTTAGATGTAACTGTTACATAAAGTTTAAATAAGCAAACAAAAAAAAAACACATAAAAAAAGTACTTTCTATACAGGAAGTATCTGACATTACAAATTAATTTTTCACTAATTTGAGGAATTTTACATTAATCAAATTCAACACTATTCCACCATTTCTTTTCCCCGAAGTATCACTTGAAATAAATGTCTGAACCTTCCAACTACATTCCGTTGGATTTTATTTTTCATTTGTTCTTTACATTTCATGTTTCTTTATTACTTTCCTTTTTGCAGTTTTAGAGAATACGAAACTCAAAAACGACGTTCACCGCATGTAGTAATATTTTAAAGAAATTTTCATCAATAGTTGCACGGTGAAGCAATTCGAAGTTGACGGAGAAATAACTTTGATTTCACTCATTTGTTAGCATAGACGACGAATGAAGTGTACTGACATCAAACTTACTGTGAGGTCTCCAGTTGACGATGTAAATAAACGAAAGAATAAATTTCAGACTATTCAGCCAATTCGAAAATGGTAAGTATCTCCCATTTAGTACTAAAATATTTGTTTGTGCAACCAAATCACGTATCAGTTGGCTGCACCGTAAAAAAATTTCGGAAACTGAAGAGCCATTTTCAGTGATTTCTTTCGTAAGTTAAAGAAGCATATTTCTGATATTACCTTTTCCCTTCAAATGAGGAGGGAAGAATCCTTTCATAGATTTTCATACCCTTGGAAATTCTGAATTTTCTGAAATCTTTTCGCAATTTCTTTCGTATATAAACAGTAAATTGCCATTTTCAGCTCGTCGTTTGTAAAAATGATCGGGCTGATGCTATCGGTTTGTCCGTCCGTCCGTCTGTACGTTTGTTCTTCCGTCTATCTGTGGACACCATGTATCTGCAACTAATAGTCCGATTTGAAAAATTCTTTTTGCAATGGGAAACATGAAATGTGCGGATAAGGATCCTTTATTTCGTTGTTGTTTTTCACAATGCACCATTTTGCCGCAAGAGGGCGTAAATGGCGATGATAGCGAATTCAAAATACATTTTATTACATACATTTGCTTCTAAACGTCCGATTGAAAAATATTTTACCCTTTGATTCCATTTATATCGAATACTATTTTAGGTATAGTCACTTTTTCAAGTTACTCATAGATTTTCCGCTAGGGGCCGTAAAAACTGCGTTTCCCCCGATATCTCTGCTTTTAGAACGGCCATTTTGAAACATTCTTTCTGCACCGGATACAGCTTCTGATGGAAAATGCTTTGCATATATTTTCTAATATTTGATAAAGAATGGTTTAGCCACCACGGAACATAAGTGTTTTTTTCTGTTTCTGATGCATTTGCAGCAAAATCTGAGCTCCTGAAAACTCGATTGAAGAAATTCTTCCTTGGACCGATACCGCTCACGTCAGAAAATCTTTTGAGAATACTTTCTTCTCAAAATAATGCATGGCTTTTCCGCCAGGGGGAGTAGATGCATATCTTATTTTTGTCAGTATCTCTGCTTTCAAGAGTCTGATTTGAAAAATTATTTCTTTGTTGGAGAGGGTTTCAGCTGCAAAATGTTCCTTGTATAATTTCAAATTTTTCTTAAAGCACAAGTCTGCCACCAGAGGGCCTAAGTTCACATTTCCGTTTACAGTAATATATGCGGGACTAAAAACCCGATTGAAAAACTTCGTTTTTCGGTCAGATATTGCTAACTATGCAAACTCTGTGTGCGTATTTCTTTCCCAAAATAATACCTTGTAGAACGCCATTTACCTTGTAGAACACTTTAGGCTAGTATATGAGGAATTTTGCAGTTCACAGTTCTGTCGGTGGGTGGTGTTTGTTTACTTCAGCTTGCAGATTTATCACCGCTTCTAGAAATCTTGTTGACAATTTTAATTATTACTGTATGCCATTCGCTACAAAAAGGGATGTAGAGCATTATCCTCTTTAAATAATGCTAAGATTTCCGGCTAGGGGCGTAAATGTCCAAAACTGCTTTTCCCTATCTCTGCTTCGGGGTGACGTATTTGAAAAGTTCCTTTTCCTCAGCATAGCTCTTTCCGTGAAGAATATTTTTCTCCTATTTTCAACTTTTCCACACTGTTAAAAAAAATCTACTTAAAAATGAGAACCTGAACCGACTCGTTTTTTTAAAGTACAATCGTATCGTAAACGAGTACATGACATGCTCAAATATAAGTAACCATACGTACTTACAAATAACTGCGTCAATAAACATAAATATAATCTTGTATTTCTTCATTTTAAGTATTATAGATTTCAAGAGAAATTATTTGAAGTGACACACATAAATAATTAGTACATCCAAGTCACTGATCACAAGTAATTTAATTATGCATAAAGTATCTTTGTGTAGGTATTTACATTAACTATATTTGTATCAATCTCATAAATAATATTGTTACGACTTTTTAGGTACGGAAATGAATTCGATTAGCAGGTTTGGCAATAGGCGGGAACAGCATTAATTATTGGGTGAAAATTAACAGCTAGTGGTTTCGCGCATTGCAAAAGAGAGAACACAGATAAGAGTCCTTTTTCTTGGAAGGGAGAAATTTTAGCCTGGTGTGGGGAACGCGATGCGTCTCGCCCCCTTAGTGCGTGTCGATCAAGTCGGATAGCCATTAAAGTGTCAACAGATCAGGAAATTTATGGCGTTTGCTACTCCGAACCTTGGCAGGACAAAGGAGTGTTAGTTAAGTTATGTGTTTTCTGTACTTTCAGGAAGTGGGACCCACCACATATTCCGAATGCAGAGGCATGTATTTCATACCACTTCACCGCGCCAAATGCTTTGAGGCTGACAAGAGAGTTTAAACAGACCCCTAAGAAGAAGAACAAGGAATCTGTGAATGATGTAAACAAGCGAAAAAGAATAGTCTGGTTCCGAGCCGTGAAGCGAACGAGTCTCGGTGAAGCGGATCCAGCTCGAAGGAAGAGCTTCTGTCCGAAGATGCCGGCCAGCTATGCAAGGAGCGGCCGAGTGGTTGATATTACCGCGAGGAATAGGAGAGAGGACGATACTTCTTTTCCTGGTGCTAGATTGCACGTAAGAGAAAGCCAGTATCCCGGAGGTCACACGATGTGATGGAATTACAGCCCCAAATGACGGAGATGCCGACCGGTGATGTATGCAAGAATCACCTTTGGAGAGACAAACGGATCCTTCTACACGTCAGCGGCTTCGTTCCACCACGACGTTGGTGCGCATAAATGCGTCCATGATTTCATGCAGGTGAATGCAGTGCACGAGAGAAGTGGGAGATGGGGTTCGACTCCCCTCTCCATTGGTTATAGTGCGCGTTCTGAAATGGGCGTGTCATCATACAGGTGCGCTTCGAATATAAATACATCAAACATGGATACCTGAGGAAACAGCATATCTGTAAGTACGGAACTTATGTATGCATGCCAGTTGTGATTAGATTGGCTCCGGTCAGCCAATAGACTCTCGTCGGCTGAGAACTGTTTTTAAAGCCGGACTCTATAGGCCAACAAATAATCATTGACTTTAATGATAAATTCAGCCTCAGAGCTATCCCAAAAGGGGCGAGTCTACTTGACGCCCCTCCTTCACAATCCTCTGTACATAGACGCCTTCATCATTATCCTCATATTTTGTTGTTAATTGATTAAATGTCTGTTGTCTCGTGCCAGTTCTGAAGTTGCATGACTAATTAATGAGTGTCAGAATTTCTTAGTTTTGATTGGCTAAATTGCAGGATAAATTCTTTTCACCAGTACATAAGGTTTCGGCGATAAAAAGAGCTCACAAATATTATTCTAAATTCTACTGTCTACCCTTGGGCCGTCAGCCATTGCCTGACATCCTGACATCTAAATTCTTAAAGCTTATTATTTTTAGTCGATAATCCGGCGACCCGGGGGGGTAGCAACAATTGGTGTCCAGAAATTGGATATCGCTAGGTGTGTGCTACTTAAATTGATGGCTAACATTTGGATATCGCTAGGCTTATTCAAAATTAATTTGGTAGCAACGCCGATAGAAATTTTAGGTGAAAGAATCATTTTTGTTTTTGGTATCAAAATTCATGAGCTGAAATTCCAGACACTATGTTCTAACCGCAGTAGAAGAGAAAAATAAAAAAAGGAATAATGGCAGAACTTACAGAATCAGAAATTGAAGAACTAAAATTCATGCTGAAAGAATAGCGTGATGTCTTTGATGCCACGAGCAAAGTAATTTCTGCTATGAAACTGGACTTGGCACTTCAGACGGAGACACAGACTAAAAATGTTGAAGCGTCACAAGAGGTATACAGCAGGTTGAGCTCACTACAGAGATATTGCAGGCCAGAGAAGAAGCAAATTCGAGCTCAGTGTAGGTAATAAATATGCCAATGATAATGAAGCTAAATTGAATACTGAAATGCACGATGCATGCCACACTCTGCGTGAGGAATTTGGGGTGCAGGGATCCATAGTGAAAAGAGAATTCATTGAAGATAAGAATTTGGAAGGGAACGAGAATGTGATATTACTGACGGGCGCAGGGTTAGAATCCGGATTGGGAGGTCCACAGAGGAATGGAAAAGTTATCTGGAATGGAAAAGTTATCAGGTATAGGAATGGAAAAGTTATCAGTTTCTGAACTCAGCTGTGGGGAAATTATCCCGGGGATAAAGGGGGATAATAGGAAAGCAGTCATAATTGAAGGTGTGCTCCCCGAGTTGAAGGATTCAACCTGTGAGTATGAGATGGGCGGTAGTAGTGACTTCAGCCGAGCCCCAACTAATGAAAGTGACTTTTGGGAGAGGGGTAGACGGAAAAAGAAAAACAAAAATTCAGTTGGCTGTTTTTCTTGTCGTGTTGATGTCAGTAAACACCGCGAGAGTGATGCAACGCGGTTAGGGTTCCATCAGTTCACGCGATGGAACATGAAGAGGGTCCGTCGGAAGAAATGTTTCAAACGAAGAAACTGATGACTGATTAAGTGTCTTTATCCTTCGGAACTGATGCGGACCGGGAGTAGGATTACGATTTTGGAATATCGAGTTGCATCGGAATAGGCTTTGTGTGTTAGGCTTCGTGTGTAAATATTTGCTTTTATAAATATTTGTGATTTGTATTTTGTTGCTGTTGTAGGCAAGTATCTCACGTCTGTCACGGAACGTAGGGAAAAGATTAAATTTTGGAAAAGAATGCGCAGGGGCTGGGATTATAATTTTTGAGTATATAATCCGGAAGTACTGAGTAGCAGTGGTCAGTCTATTCGAGCAAAAGTACTGAGTAGCAGTGGTCAGTCTATTCGAGCAAAAGTACTGAGTAGCAGTTGTCAGTCTATTCGAGAAAATGTACGGAATAGCGGTGGTAAGCCTATTCGAGAAAATGTATGTGAGTTATGTTGAAAGATAAAGGTTCTGCGTCTTGGCAGATGTCAGTCCAAGAGAGAACGTAGTTCCCAGGAGGAAACGGAATAGCAGTGGTAAGCCTATTCGAGGAACGAGAATCGGTAGTCGCTAAGCGCAGTTGTCAGTCGTTCGACCTATCAGTTATGGATTGAAAGAAATTGTGATCGAGAATTAACCCAAATGGCAGAGAGTCAGTCCATTCAGGTTAATCATTCCAGCAGGTAAATTTCGAAACAGGGAATGGGTCGGTTTAACCCGAAGTGTATTGCGAAGTATGTGAAGGCATAGCGTTTATAGCGAGTTATGTTTTCGGCTTGTTCGACGCAACAGGTGTTCGTCTCTGAGCTGTGGTGTTGGCCACATTCGACGTGCTCCGCACCCGCCGACTGTGGAAGGCTCGGACGAAAGAAATTTCCATGCGGTGGAAATGGCGTCGTGTGTATTACTGATCGACATCGACCTATCCTGCCAATCCTGGATTGGTAAAGACTTTTCTCCGTGTCGGAATAGTGGACGCTTGGACCTGCAGCAAGGAAATTATGTACACGGATGGATGAGGTAGAGGTTTCCCTCGTGAGCGTGGTTCAGTGGCTGGGTCGGAAGGAGACAGGTGTTCTCGGTAAGCTGTCGAAATTTCGATACGAGCGAAGTTAACGGATATCGATGCCGTATCTATCGCACTACTAAATTTTGTTCAGCCGTAGACGTTGAGTCTGAAGCGTACCTAGCAATATGTTTGTCGTGCATGGGTGTTTACAAGGTTTTCAGGGAGTGAGCCCTGTGTGAATTTTGGATGTCGGAAGCATCCTGGTATTAGGCTGTTAAGGAAATTGGGTTGATTTCCTTGGGTTGGCGATGTGGTTTGCCAAGTGTTGGAAACGTAGCTGTCGCGCCAGTGGTTCAGTGTGGGTACTGTGGAGACCTGAATGTTTGAATTTTTCCCTGATGGCTCCGGAGGTGAAGGCGTTGAGATGAGGAATCCCAAGCAAAAAGGAAAGCGTTTCTTTTGCTGTGACGTGATGGGAACTTGGCCTAGTGTGGTATTTGCTTTCAGTGTTGTTTGTATACTGCTGGTGTTGTGCTTGTACAGTGTTTGTGTAGTGCTTGTATGGTGCTGTGTTTTATGGTGTAGTACCACTTCAACGTCAGTTGAAGAGGGAATTTGTGAACAATTCTTGATGGCCTTAGAAAATATTTAAGGGGCGTTCCCCAAATTAGGAAAAGAATTTGGGATTAGTCGCATGAGCCCAGAGTGAAAGTGATAACATACTGTGAGGAATAAAATGAAGGGATTGGTCGAGCCGTGTGGATTGAATTAACAGGCTCCACCCTTTCATAAGGTAGCACCCAATGGCTAGCACTTGAGTGGTCAGAGGTAGACCTATAGGCCGAATGGGGACATTCGCTTGTTTCGTTGGGGGCAGTGTTACGACTTTTTAGGTACGGAAATGAATTCGATTAGCAGGTTTGGCAATAGGCGAGAACAGCATTAATTATTGGGTGAAAATTAACAGCTAGTGGTTTCGCGCATTGCAAAAGAGAGAACACAGATAAGAGTCCTTTTTCTTGGAAGGGAGAAATTTTAGCCTGGTGTGGGGAACGCGATGCGTCTCGCCCCCTTAGTGCGTGTCGATCAAGTCGGATAGCCATTAAAGTGTCAACAGATCAGGAAATTTATGGCGTTTGCTACTCCGAACCTTGGCAGGACAAAGGAGTGTTAGTTAAGTTATGTGTTTTCTGTACTTTCAGGAAGTGGGACCCACCACATATTCCGAATGCAGAGGCATGTATTTCATACCACTTCACCGCGCCAAATGCTTTGAGGCTGACAAGAGAGTTTAAACAGACCCCTAAGAAGAAGAACAAGGAATCTGTGAATGATGTAAACAAGCGAAAAAGAATAGTCTGGTTCCGAGCCGTGAAGCGAACGAGTCTCGGTGAAGCGGATCCAGCTCGAAGGAAGAGCTTCTGTCCGAAGATGCCGGCCAGCTATACAAGGAGCGGCCGAGCGGTTGATATTACCGCGAGAAATAGGAGAGAGGACGATACCTCTTTTCCTGGTGCTAGATTGCACGTAAGAGAAAGCCAGTATCCCGGAGGTCACACGATGTGATGGAATTACAGCCCCGAATGACGGAGATGCCGACCGGTGATATATGCGAGAATCACCTTTGGAGAGACAAACGGATCCTTCTACACGTCAGCGGCTTCGTTCCACCACGACGTTGGTGCGCATAAATGCGTCCATGATTTCATGCAGGTGAATGCAGTGCACGAGAGAAGTAGGAGATGGGGTTCGACTCCTCTCTCCATTGGTTATAGTGCGCGTTCTGAAATGGGCGTGTCATCATACAGGTGCGCTTCGAATATAAATACATCAAACATGGATACCTGAGGAAACAGCATATCTGTAAGTACGGAACTTATGTATGCATGCCAGTTGTGATTAGATTGGCTCCGGTCAGCCAATAGACTCTCGTCGGCTGAGAACTGTTTTTAAAGCCGGACTCTATAGGCCAACAAATAATCATTGACTTTAATGATAAATTCAGCCTCAGAGCTATCCCAAAAGGGGCGAGTCTACTTGACGCCCCTCCTTCACAATCCTCTGTACATAGATGCCTTCATCATTATCCTCATATTTTGTTGTTAATTGATTAAATGTCTGTTGTCTCGTGCCAGTTCTGAAGTTGCATGACTAATTAATGAGTGTCAGAATTTCTTAGGTTTGATTGGCTAAATTGCAGGATAAATTCTTTTCACCAGTACATAAGGTTTCGGCGATAAAAAGAGCTCACAAATATTATTCTAAATTCTACTGTCTACCCCCGGGCCTTCAGCCATTGCCTGACATCCTGACATCTAAATTCTTAAAGCTTATTATTTTTAGTCGATAATCCGGCGACCCGGGGGGGGGGTAGCAACAATATATTTTCGCTTCATCACTATATTTTTCATAAAATTATGCGGTCCACTTGCCCATGCATGTGACAACGAGTATATCTTATTATCCCAGATGTGCCATGGAATAATATACTTCCAGTTGATTGCCTGAATAAATGACAATGTATGGAGTATCGCGGGTGGCCTAGTGGTCAACGTTCGTGACTGCCACGGAGAAGATCTCGGATTCGATCCCAGGCAGGTACGAACGGTCTTGCCACTAAATATCAGCCGTGTGTCGGATGAGCACGTTAAGCCGTCGAGCCCCGGGTACTGGCCCCCAGGTAATAAATAAGGGCGTCTTCCTCCCCCTTTCTACCTCGTTTCCGTGTCACTTTCCTATCGGGCACTCTAGCCCAAATCTCTTAGCTTCCTATTTCTAAGGGTTGTTTAAGAACTGGTGTCAGACACCTCTTCCTAAAATCCTCTGCATCTCATCTGATCTGAAATTTGAAATCGAGCCGCCGATGGCTTAGTGGTTAGAGATTCAGACTACTGATGGAGGGACACCAGGTCCAAACCTAGCCCGATAGGCTTAAAACTGGAGTCTCTCCGTGGTGGTGTGAATTTCTAACAATCGCTGAATATCCGCCGTGCATCGGACGAGCACGTTAGGTGACGGCCCCCGGATAGGAATCCCCCGGTTAAAGTTACTAAGCGTCCCCCTCCCCTCCCGTAATTTCTCTCTGCCTTATATGTGCAAAATCGTTCGCTTGTACGGCGGCACCATCTAGTGTGCTCTCACTTACAAACTAGCCTGTCCGAATCGCAAGATTCATTTTTGAGTACATGTATTTGAAATATATGTACTCAAAAATGAATACATATATTTCGAAATCAGAAATACCATATATACTTACAATTGATTCCCTGTATGTACTCAAAAATGAGTACGTATCTTTTTCGAAAATGAGGCACAAGTACTCGGAGCTATTATAAGCCCAGAATGTACTAAAAAACGAGTACATTTTGCTTATTTCTAAGTACCAATTTTTAACAGTTCATTATGCTAAATTTCTCCGCTAGCAGGTGTAGATTTATATCACTTTTCCTTCTATATTTCTTCTTTTAACTGTTCGGTTTGAAAATCTTTGTCTCTGATACCTTCCTTGTGCTACGAGAAACTTTTTGTACGCCATTTGTTCGTAACATGCTTTTGAACTGCCAACAAAAGTAAGTAGTTGTATCTATTTCTGGATGTTTTATCGATTGTAGATATCCGGTTTATTGTTTTCCTAACCCGCTGCATTGACTTTGAACATTGATAAATTTAATTCGTCAGAACGGCTTCAATAGACGTGCTCTTTACAACCGAAAATTTGGTGTCATCTTTCTTTTGTTTGATTCTACTTTGTCTTGTGTAACTAGACTGAATCCCCGTTAGAACATTATAATCCATTAGGCAATTACAACATTGATATATTACCTCTTCCCGCCTGCGCGTCTCCTTTTCTAATGTAACATTGTTACTAGAGGTCTGCAGGTATTTTCGTTTTAGTGATTTAAAGGAAAGCCCGATCTGTCAAGTGCTTTTCTTTTTCAACACTTAAAAGGAAAAATCGTGAAACCAAATTTGATTTCGTAAAATAAAAATTCGAATTTGATTTACACTCGATCAGGGGCGTCACTAGACTAATGACTTTGGACGATGGCGGAGGGAGAGGGTTGGCAGGGTTTAATTGTTTTTCCTACCTCGTATTCACCTCAGTAATGAAAATGTAATGAGTAATGAAAAAAAAAAAACTGAAACTACAGAATTTCAAAATTGTCAATTGTCACAATTAATTTGATTGCGTTTACGAAAATAATTAAATTAATTTATTAAATTTAATTTTCTGCCAACGTAGTTCCAAGATCTTCAGTTTTAGTGTAACTATTTTAGTGCAGCATTAATATTATTTACAATAAATATTATTTATAATCTTTTTTTTCCCCCAACTTCGCAGCGTTTTTTGGTATAATGGAGATGCCCGCTCCTGCTTTGCTGCGATAAGAAGTATTGAGCAGTGCTGCTGTGATCTCACATTTCTTCTGTTTAGGAGGATATTTATTTGTGGCCTTTGTTAGAATGAGCAATGTGCACTGAAGTGCCAAAAGTCATGGGATACGTACATAGCATCGCGTATAACCTCCTCTATCCAGGAAATATGCAGCAACTCGAAGTGGTACCGATTGCACAAGACTTCTGTGGAGATGTTCAGCCATGCAGTCTGAATAGCCACCCACAGTTCCCTGGAATTTGTAGGTGCAGGATCTTGGGTGCGAACGGACCTTTCCACCACATCCCATAAGTGCTCCATTGAGTTCATGTCGAGCAAACGTGGTAGCCACACCATCTGTTGGAACTGTCCAGAATGATTCTCAAACCAATTTTGGACAACTTGGGTCCGCTCATCAATAATTTTTCTACCCACACATCCGAAACTGGGATTGTATCTTGTGACCACTCATTTTGTATGTAAACAGAGACAGACAAGGCAGACAGAGAGACAGACAGACAGAGGCAGGTAGACAAACAGGCAGACAGAGCAACATGCGAAACACTCGGTAAAGACTAAACATATAAGTCAATACATCCAACCCGGGGATTGTACCTTTTAGAGTGACCACTCGCTTTGTATGTTAACAGAGAGAGAGAGAGTGAGAAAAAGAGAGACTAAGGGAGAGAGAGAGAGAGAGAGAGAGAAACAGAGCGACTCAGAGAGAGAGAGAGAGAGAAACAGAGCGACTCAGAGAGAGAGAAAGACAGAGACAAAGAGAGAGACAGAGCGACTCAGAGAGAGAGAGAGAGAGAGAGAGAGTATGAGAAACACCCAGAAGAAAACATGTTACAACCGTAAAATTTTGCAAATAGCTAGAGTGCATGCTGGTATGCAAATGATCCGCACACCCTGTAGTGTTGCCGCAAGCACGAACAACAGGCTTAAAAACCGGCGTGTAGCCGATGCCCCATGAAAGCGAAAAGCACCGGCCGACCCAAACAAGAATACAGAGTGACAAGAATGCAGGGTAGATGCCAGAGGCATCTATTTGCGAACTTATGGACTTTGAGAGAGGTTTGATCATCGGGCTGAAAACAACAGGATGGTCGGCTAGTCATATCACCCGCCACGTGGATCGTTTTGACCGTACCGTCCGACTGTGTTGGTAGCAATGGACGCGTGACGGCTCTGCCACACGGCGGAGCGGCTCCGGACAGACCAGGAGGACCACCAGTGGAGATGATCGGCGGATTGTGTGACACGCACGAACGGATACCACGGGGACCCGATCCACTATACGTGCAGAAGTAACGGCTCCTGTGTTGTTTTGGGTACATGAAGTCCATGAAGGGCTGCTAATGGTCACCCAGCAGAACAGCAAAGCGAGTACTGGTTAATGACGTGTTTACTAGGACAAGAGGACCCAAACCGTGCCACGTAAAGGCACCCCACACATGTATGGAACCACTACCAGCGTGCACAGTGCCTTGTTGATAGGTCGGGTCCATTGCCTCATGGTGTCTGCGTCACACCCAAACCCTACCATCAGCAATTAACAACTGGTAGCATGACTCATCGGCCAACGTCACATGTTGCCAGTCTTCGAGAGACCAATTGCCGTGTTCACGAGCCCAGGTGAGACGCTGTGTCCGATGCCGAGGTGTTAGCAAAGGCTCTCCGGTGGTTCTTCTGCTCCCATACCCCATGGAAGCTAAATTACGCTGCACTGACTTGATGTACCTCCTGCCTTTAAGGTGAATACTATTTGAACCACTGTTACTTGTCTGTTAGCATGGACAATCCTGGTCAGACGCCACAAGTCACTGTCATTCAGCACTCCTGGTCTGCGACTGCGCTGTACACGGTGGGCTTTCAGGAGATATTCTCGGTACACACGTGACACCGGGGATCGAAGAATGTTCAATATTCGCACAACTTCGGAAATTGAATGTCCCATCCGTCTAGCTCCCGCTACCATGCTTCGTTCAAAATCCAGTAATTCACGTCGGCTAGCCATAATCCTACTGGCGGTTGTTCAGCTTGACTCATGAGATTACACCTCGCAACTTATAAAAATTGTGGCGCGAGTCGCAGTCTTTATACGACGGCAGCGCCAGTTAAAAAATTGCATACTGCTATCCCATGGCTTTTGGCATTTCAATGTACTGTATATTTTATGGGATAGTATATGGAAGATAAACTTTTAGTTTTATAGTCATCACAATTTGAACAAGGAGCAGAGTGAATAGTGGATCTTATGTGTTCTCTGCATGCTGGCTAGATGGTCTGGTATATTGATGGTGGCAGAACCATGGGGTGCTAAGGTTTCGGAGACAGTCATCCTATATGTTAAGAACAATTAGGAGCAATAAAAAAAGAAATCCACAAACAGCAGGGCAAGAAAATTTGCCGAGTGAAGCCAAATTCAGCGTACCAGACCTAAAATCTCTGAGTATCCAATTAATGTCGATGTTCTTTTTTTTATTATTATTATTGGAGGTTTAACGACCCCCGTGAGCAACTCAATGGGCTATAAGCAGTCGCCCGTCCCTAATTTAGGGTCATTGGTTCCAGGGAAGGGAGAAAGCCAGTGCCGTAAGACAAACACAACATCCATGCCTCACGGGATTCGAACACGGGCCCTCCTCGGAAGATTGGTTAGGAGCCAGTTCTTAGACCACTGCGCAACCGGGCGGCCCCGCTTGTAGTTCAAACATTCCATCCTACAGATAATTAAAAGAACCTGGGATTGTACCTCATAAAGTGGCCACTCATTTTGTTTTGTATGTAAAAAGAGAGAGAGAGAGAGAGAGAGAGAGAGAGAGAGAGAGAGAGAGAGAGATTATGTGAAACACTCGGTACAGACTAAACACATAAGTCACATACTGTGGCTGATTAATAATTTTTCTACCCGTACATCGAAACCTAAAATTGCTCCTTATAAAATGACCACTCATTTTGTATGTAAACAGATAGACAGACAAAGAGACAGACAGAGAAAGAGAGAGAGAGTATCTGAAACACTCCGTAAGGATTAAACATGTAAGTTAAATGCAGTGGCTCATCAATAATTTTTCTACCCACACATCCGAAACTGGGATTGTATCTTGTGACCACTCATTTTGTATGGAAAGAGAGAGAGACAGAGTCAGACAGGCAGACAGACATAGGCAGGTAGACAAACAGGTAGACAGAGCAACATGTGATACACTCGGTAATGACTAAACATATAAGTCAATACATCCAACCCTGGGATTGTACCTTTTAAAGTGACCACTCGCTCTGTATGTAAACAGAGAGAGAGAGAGAGAGAGAGAGAGAGAGAGAGAGAAGGTGGGAGAGAGACAGAGGGGAGAGAGAGAGAGAGACAGAGTGACTCAGAGAGAGAGAGGAAGACAGAGACAAAGAGGGAGACAGAGCGACTCAGAGAGAGACAGAGCGACTCAGAGAGAGAGAGAGAGAGAGAGAGAGTATGTGAAACACCAAGAAGAAAACATGTAACAACCGCAAAATTTTGCAAATAGCTAGAGTGCATGCTGGTATGCAAATGTCCGCACACCCTATGGTGACACCGCAAGCACGAACAGCAGGCTTATAAACCGGCGTGTAGTCGATGCCCCATGAAAGCGAAAAGCACCGGCCGACGCAAACAAGGCTACAGAGTGACAAGAATGCAGGGTAGACGCAAGAGGCATCTATTTGCGAACTTACGAACTTTGAGAGAGGCCTGATCATCAGGCTGAAAAACAGCAGGATGGTCGGCTCGTCATATCGCCCGCCACGCGGATCGTTCTGACCGTACCGTCCGACTGCGTTGGTAGCGATGGACGCGTAACAGCACTGCCACACGGCGGAGTGGCTGCGGACAGACCAAGAGGACCACCGGTGGAGATGATCGGCGGATCGTGCGCCACGCACGAACGGATCCCACGGGGACCCGATCCACTATACATGCAGATGTAACGGCACCTGTGTGCCCACGGAATATTACCCGACGCCTCGCGGTAGCGAACCTGCGATCCCAGCGCCCCTTACGTGTGCTGCCATTAACATTGGAACGTCGCTGGCTCCGTGTGCAGTGGTGCCAGGCCCGAACGACGTGTGGTGTTCAGCGATGAGTGCCCCTTCGTTTCGGGGACAGATAATCATTGTGTTCGGGTGTAGAGGTCCCCGAGTCAACAGCACAATCCCAACCTTGCTATCGAGTGCCACACCTCCCCCACTGTAGGCATTATGGTCTGGGAGTCATAGCCTACGATTGCCGATCAGCTTTAGTAGTGGTACGTGGATCATTGGCGGACCAGCGGTATGTGGATAAGATCCTACGGCTGCATGTGCTCCCATTCCTGGCCGGGATTCCAGGTGCGCTATACCAGCAGGATAATGCCTGCCAGCACACGGCTAGGGTTGCCTAGGACTGCTTACGTCATGTCTAGACACTTCCATGGCCTGTCCGTTCCCCGGTTATGTCCCCTATCGAGCATGTGTGGGATCAGTTGAAACGCCAGCTGCCGCCGTGCAGCACTATCTGGGATTCGGAGCACACCGTCCAACACGTGCGTGGGCCAGTCTGTCGCAAGACATCATCAGGCGTATGTTTGCCTCCATGCCGGACAGTATTGCAGCATGTATCGCCGTACGAGGCGATGCGACGCGCTATTGAAGGTGACCGGACTGCGTATAACAGATCCCTATGTAATTGTCCTGCTGCTTTGTTTTTGCCATCAAGTGTATCATTCATCTGTATCATGACGTCCATAAAATTTCAGTTCAATCCGATGTTTCCTTGTTCGTGCGCAATTTTCATTGTCTGTGAGTGTAATTTTCCTAGCTTCGGCTTGAAAAGCTTTTTTGTTTGTTTATAAATTCATTTGATCTTGAAATATTATTTAAACAACCGAACATGTAAGAGCGACAGAAAGAGAGAGAGAGAGAGAGAGAGAGAGAGAGAGAGAGAGAGAGAGAGAGAGGGAGGGAGAGAGGCAGAGACGGATATATAGAGAGAGAAACACTCGGTAAAGACTAAACATGCAAGTCACATGCAGTGGCTGATTAATAATTTTTCTACCCAAACATTCGCTTAAAAAGCCTTTTTGATTTATAAATTCATTTGAACTTAAATGAAATATTATTTAAATAACCAAACATGTAAGTACCTTATTGTAAATAATATTACTAGTATATCAAACACAACGTTCTTCATTTTGTGTAGTTTCAATAAAACATTATGCAAAATTGGTGCTATCGTAATTCAATTTGCCGTCGATGTCACATGAAGTGATTCTGTTTTATGTAGTAACCCAAGTGTCTTTAAAGCGTGGTTAAAAAGAAATCCATTTTTATATGATGCACATGCAACCATGCGTGTTATACGTTTTGGTAATGAGCTTACAATAATTTATGCACAGGGAGCCGCAAAATCGTTTCACTAAGTACGTACTTTGCCTAACGTAGAGTAGGAACAGTAGACTGTATCTGTGAAAACCCATCAACAATGAATACAGGAACGTGTTGAAATCTTTTCGCAAACAAGTGAATAATTTTCCGCCCTTTCTTCTTTACAGAGAACGAAGAGTAAGAGGAAAACTTAAAGATAAGGAGCTGGGTCGTGAAAAATGGGGGCACAAAGAAGGGAAGAAAAGTTGAGGTAGGGGAAAGTACTCACAGCAAAACGGGGAGTTAATCTACTCTTCAAGTTCCAAGTGTCCAGATCAGATCGCAAAGCCAGATGGCGAAATTTGCTTGCATAGGTTTAAACCTTTTGGCTCTGCGCAGCCGATCTGTGGTTATTGGCAGGACCACAAAAGATGAACTGCCTCTCGAAGAAGCTTACGGGCGGACGACGCACTCAGCAGTCGCAGAACGTCGACCAGATTATCGGGCTTCTGTGTGTGGCTTCAAGGCCGTCAAAGGGATTTCCAAAGCAGAGTCCGAGAAAATGCGTAATTGTACGTGGGAAATGGTAAAAGCGTTGGTGGAAGGAAAGGGGGAGATGATGAAATGATGATACGTCGTGAAAATGACAGGACATGAAAGGTCCGCCTCTCTCTTTAACTCCTGTAGTGTACGCATTCACACACACACCGCCTGTTAAAGCAGTGATTCCAAAACTTGGTACATCATCCGAAATTATCGTTACTTTGCAATCTAGATTTTTCTGACATCCAGTTAATAGTTAAAGAAATAGCTGTAGATTTGTAATAGTAACAGAAACATTTGTGAAATGAAACTGTGGAAACAATGTTCTTAATTTCTTTTCAAATGCGTTAAATTTCACGAGTAAAATTTTTAAACCCAGACAAAATTCATTGTCTGCATCTCGATGTTATGTGAAATAAGTGGGGAAAAGAAACGTGGTTAAGCGTGTTCATAGTGACTTAGACGAAGCGAGTTAGTAATAAATATTTCGTTATACAGGAAAAAAGTAAAAAATATCTCTTTAAAAATACGATTTTCACTGGAAGTATGATATTTTAGTGGGTATGCCTTGAGAAGGAAAGTCTTTTCTGTTGAAAAAAATGAAGAAAAAGTCATCACAGAATAAAAACAAATTCTTTTTGTAAGGAAACCACGAATGAAATCCTATAGTACATTTCATGAAATAGGTTTGAATCTGTCTTTGAAAGAGCAAAATATATCTGCAGTTTTTGTTACGTTTCTGATGTTAGGAAAATTCATCTAGGGAAAAAAAAATAATTATGTCGTTAAGAAAAAGTTTGTTGGATTTAATTACAAAAAAAAAGTAAAAAAAAAATAGAATTCTTTAAAAAAATAAAGCTGATGCAACGTAAAACTTGACAAATACGTAAATACAGAATGCCATCTGAAAAAAAAATTATATTAAATTATATAGGGAAAAAGAAGTAAAAAAACCTTTCTCATAAAAGAAAACGTTTGTTTGTTGTTGTACGATAATTTAGATATTTGTTGGGAATATATCTTTTTCAGGCGATTTAGAAAAAATGTTATACAGAAAAAAGTAAAAAAAAAATATATATATATCTAAGAATACGACTTTTAGTGGAAGTAAAAACTTTTTAGTTGGTATGTCTTGAGAATGAAGGTTTTTTTTTTCTGCTGTGCAAATAAACAAAAAGTATAACTACTGTAGAATAAAAAAAATGTATATTTTACATACACGCAAGCTTTAAGGAATACGTTAAAAGAGAGTTGGAAAAATGTATTAAGTTATACACAGAGGAAAAAAAAAGAAATAAAAACCTTTCTTAAAAGAATACGTGTCAATGAACGATATTTCGCTTGAGAATAAATGTTTGATGCGGTTTTTGTTGCAAATTAAACATCAAGTCTTTAAAAAACTCTTGTTGGAATGAAATGGGAAAATAAAGTCAGAATAAAGGTAGAATGTCTTAACAAAAATAATGTCGATACATCGAGAAGTTTGAGGAAAAAATAATGCGGATACATCGCAAAGTTTGACGCATACGTATAAGCATGGAATAGCAATTCGAAAAATATACTCGTATTAACTCATATTAGGGAAAAGACGTAATAGTGAAGAAATGTTTGTTGGAATGAAATAGAAAAATAAAGTAAGAATTTCTTAAAAGGCGATTTAGAAAAAATGTTGCTGTAGGGGTGGAAGCTCATTATGTTAATTATTGCTTATCAGCTAAAAGATCCTGGCTTCTCGTGCTGTCGAAAATTCCCCACAGCAGGAAGAAAAAATTATAAAGGTTCTTTTTGTATGGAAACTGTCTATCAACGAAAGCTGAAGACAGCCCGACGTTCTTACTCTCCCAGCTTTACTAAAGATGATCTGCTATTCAGGAGACGGGAAGTAAAAATAATGGCAAGACATTCAGGCATGAATTCAACCTTAGGCTTCTTTGAAACTTAACAAAAATGTTTAATCAATGATAATAAATCCTGGCCGCTATTGTTCCGTAATACGAGCTCTTGCAAGTTGCAGTTCCGCGAAAAATGCCAGAGTCCCTATTCATTAACGGAACACTCTTTTCTGCAAATAAACCTTTGCAAGTTCTTTCCCTACAGCGAACTTGAAAGTCTTTATTGGCCGGAATCTTTCGTTCACCTCACAACTCTTTTGTTTGGAAAGCTAAGCCTTGTGTGCTGTTCCCGAAACACGTGTCCTCGTAGCTAGTTTCCTCCGTACTTCGTTACGGACAACCGGTGTCTCTCTCCGGCTCTTACAACGACGAACTTTTTCCCGTGCTCTATCTGGCACGTGTCCTACGACCAACTGTTTTTTTCGTGCTGCCCCCAGCATCTTCCACGATCCGCTCGAAGCTCTAACTGTCTTTCCGTGCTGCTCCCAGAACCTTCCACGCTCCACTCCAACTACTAACTGTCTTCTTCCTAACCGTCCTTCTATCCCGAAGTTTTTCACCAGTACCTTCTCCTCGCCTCCTGATTGGCTCCTGCCTTCTCCGCCAGAGGCGCTAACCCTCTTTCCGAGTCAGAGCACGCGTCGAGCAGGCGACCCGCCTGCCTCTCTGCGCCCCCCACCCTTTTTCTCCTTGACCTGTGAATTCCGGCGCTGACCTTCCTTCGCCTCGCTGACCTTGCGCTTTCCGTGTACCCCGCACCTTGCATTCCCCCCGGCCAGGAACAATAGCGGTGCCTCCGCGAGTGCATCGTCATTACAATAGGCACATTGGAATGTCGCCTTACTAGTACATTTACAAGGTTTAACATCCGTTCTAAGGAAGATCCTAATACACATGAAAATAGTTGACATCAAATGTTCATGTCTTGATGAAAACAGTTCCTTCTTATAAGATTAATGTAATTTAATGTCCATCACATGAATCTAAAGAGTTTCAATCAAAATATATTATGCCGACAAATGTCTATCACATAATTCACCGTTGCATAAATTCTGGCCCCTATCTGCTGGACGAAACATGCGGGATCTTCCTTTCGCATGATGAGTCAGTGACACTCATTTCTTTTCTTTTTTTTTTTCTTCCCACACACACAAGATGTCACCTTATTCATACACTTCTTTATATACACATATTTACATTGGCAGTACCATTATGGAGCCTCACTGGGTCTCTACCTGTTCTGTGGTAATGCTGTCTTTAGCAGCTTGTGATATTTCTTTAAAATTCAACCTGGATAAGGCGTCAGCATGAGGAATGAGTTTGCCAGCGACGTGAGAAATCGTGAGGTTGCATTGGACAATGGCTAGACTCCACCCAAGAGGTTATGGTCTGTCAAGATCTTCACTTGATGGTCAAAAACCCACTCTTCAAATTTCTGTAGAGCCCAAACAATAGCATAGGCCTCATTGTGGCTAGCTGCCCACCTTGCTAGTGTGTTATTTAATTTTTGATCGCGTAAGCCACGGGCCTGATCCTTCCTCTTTCGTCCCGCTGACCTAGGCAACACGCGACTGCAAAAGAACTCGCGTCCGTATGTAACACGAACAGCTTGTCAGATTTGGGTGTGGACAGTACCGGCGCTGATATAATTTCTTCTTCAGCGACTCGAAAGCTTCTCCGAGCGCTGGCGTCCACTCAACCTTTTCTGCTGCCTTCTTTCCCGTCAAGTCGGACAGGGGGTTTGCTATTTCGGCGAATCTGGGTACGTAATACCTGTAGTGTTTGCATAACCCTAGGAAACTACGTACCTCCCTCTTGGTCTTTGGGGCATCTAGGTCTCTGACCGTCTCTAATTTTTCCGGGTCCGGTTGGTGACTTCCCGAGCTGACCACATGTCCCAAACAGTTAACTTTCTCTTTGGCGAAGCAGCATTTTTTCAAATTTCCTGTAAACCCCGCATCCTCTAAATTTTGTATGACCAGCTTTAAATGTTGCATGTGTTCTTCCCAATCTTTTGAAAATACGGCCCCCTAGTATGCTGGTCCATCATAACTAATTTCCACCGATGCCCCTTACTTGATGGTGGGTCTACCGGCCCAATAAGATCGACATTTACTATGTGAAAAGGTAGCGCGGGCCTCCTAAAAGCAGTTATCGGTACCCGGTCTCCTCTTGTGATGGGACGTCGTAACTGACAAGCCTAATATGCATCACATTATGTACGTACGTCTCTCTTAATGGATGGCCAATAGAAGGAGTATCTTATTCTCTCCAGCGTCTTCTTATGTCCCAAGTGTGCTCCGAACACAGAATCATGGGCTAGCTTTAATATTTGCTCCCTCCTACTCTCGGGGATTACTAACTGATGGGTGTTTAGCCCTAACACTTTTTCATTGTGGTACAGCAACCCCTCCTTATAGACATACCCTCCTTTTCCTTCCTTTGCCAACTCGCGTGTCTCCGTTAGCGTTACGTCCTCTTCCTGTTGTATTTTGAATTTGTTGTGGTCTGAAGCCTCGCCCTCCCGGATACTCTCTTCATCCTCGCGGCATGGATTAACTCCAAACACCGTCATCTGCTTGCTGGTCTCCTCGTCAAGCGCGCCTGGCCCTGATTGGCTGCTTGACCCTTTCGCTCCTGAAGCTCCGCCTACTTCTCCCGTCTTTGCTCCTGCCTCCAGCGTCATTCCACTAGCTACCCCTTTAATTCTGTTCGCCCCTATACTGGCGCTAACTCCTTGAGTCTCTAACTCCTGGGGTCTCGTTGGTTTCTCTTCCTGGACAGAATCCTACTTACATAACGCCTTCCCATTATCGGTGGCCCATTCTGGACTAGAATATCTCAACGTGGTCATCTTGGTATAATCCTCCGGGGTAACTATGACCTCGCTGGTGAGATTCCGAACAATAGCGCAATTAATCTCACTTGCCCCTAAAGATGCGCACCCGGTTTTCTCCAATCCCGTCACCACAATCCTAACTTTGTAACCTCTTAATTGGAAAAACCGTGGCACATCCATCAAACCCGGACAAAGTCACTTTCCCCACTTCTTCCATCTGTTCTTCCCCTAATAGGCCTTGTCTCACACAATTGAATTCCGCTCCGCTGTCTACCAAAATACTTGCCTGGTGCCCTTGCTCTGCGGCTACCACTAATTGCTCCCCTGCAGGTATTTCCACTACTTCCATACTACTGCCTATGAGACCCAATACTCTCCCCATTTTTGCACTAACCTTTCTCACATTCTGGACAAGATCTTGCTTTGGTTCCCTTTGTTTCTCTAGGATGTTTTCCTTTTCCTTCGCCGCTACCCTGCTTACTTTCTTAGCTGCCTCACTTCCACAATTATGCGGAGTGTGTTTACTGTCCTGACCCTGGGGTATCTTCTGATTACAATCCAATTTTCGGTGACCCATCAATCCACACCGAAAACACCTCATTCCTGAATCAAAATAGGAATTTCCCTGGTGGTCTATTGCTTCCCACTTGACTTTTGAATCCCTGACCTGCCGTTGGAAATTTCCCGTTTTGGAATGGAACTCCACTTCCACTAAATTCCTTCTTCCCTGTTCCCATTCCTTCCGAGCTATATTGCTGCCCCTTACTGTTGGAACCTCCCG
Source organism: Macrothele yani (assembly GCA_039090855.1). NCBI lineage: Eukaryota > Metazoa > Arthropoda > Arachnida > Araneae > Macrothelidae > Macrothele > Macrothele yani. The sequence continues at coordinate 159,247,814 of CM076997.1, read as the reverse complement.
AAAAATTTTCCCCCGCCTTTCCTTCTCCCCACTCTAACGCTTCCACATGGCTCTCGTACTGATCACACAGTTCCCCTAAATTTTTCGCTAGAACTAGCTTTCCCAAGGATCCTCTCTGTAAGTAGGTAAGTTTTTAAACTGGGTGATAACAATCCTTTGAACTTATCACAAACTAAAAGATTCATTACTTGATCAAAAGTACTTATCCTACTGTTCGCTACATAATATTTAAGCGTTCTTCCCATGCATCCCGCCAATTGCTGGTAACTCTCTCCCTTATTCCTATACGGAGGGCCTCGAACTGTCGTAGATAAATGTCTAGGGTTAAATGACATTCCCCCAAAATGGCCTCTTTGACGGTTTCGTAGCAATCATATTACTCGATCGTAAGTCTCCGGAATAAATGATTGACACAATCTGAGTTAAATAGTGCTATGACTAATCTTCCTTGCATAGTTTCTGGGACTGTATGTAAAATGAAAGCTCCAAGTATAAATTACTGATGTTGATTCTAAGGAATCAAAAAAGTCTAAAACCTCTTCTGGTTTACTAGGACTTTTGGGTAAGGTTTTTTCTAGTATCCTTATGTAATCGACTAACTTCATTTGATTTCTACCTTGTGCCTACGCCTCTTCCTTTTCCTGAGTTAACTGCAGTTTCTTAAGCTGGAACTCCCTTTCTTCCCTTTTATCTAAGAGCTGAATCTCCAATTTCATTTTCTCTAGTTCCCTCTGTGCCTCTAAATTCCTTTGTTCTCGCTCTGCTGCTAATTTTGTCTTTTCCCATTCTAACATTTTAAGTTTATATTTCCATTCCATATCAACTGTATTCTCTTGTGTTTTTCTTACGTTAATAGACACTTCGCTACTTGAATTTAAGTTATTTTTCCTTTCATTATTATCTTCTTCCTTCCCTTCGGACCACGTGTCCTCTGCTTCCTCACTCTTTTTGCCATCCAAAAGCTGCTCATCCATTGTTATGCACTAAATATATATATATATACAATACACATGCACTAATATAATGACACTTTACAAATTCCCGACGATAGCCTTTGCTCTCAACCTTGAAGTACTGTTATCTAACATTTGTGTGTGTGTGTGTAATTCAATAAATTCCTAGTAATATCACTTATTTCCTTTCTTTATATAACAAAACACTTTACAATTCCTAGCCACTTTAAGCATTAATTCTGACACTGAATTTTCTAAAAATTACTGTAACCTATTCTTCTATAAAACTGACAAAACAAAAAAAAATGTTTTTCGGTCTTTTGGCCCCTAACTTCCTACTAAATGTTTTTCTTTCCTAACCTTATACTAGGTATCGACCCAGGAATATGAATTTCGGCAACAAAGTGGTACTTACCGGAGCTCTTGCGCCCCCTCTGCTTCTCTATAGTGGCTTGGACCGCGGCCCGTGAAGGAGCGTCCTAAACAGGAATGTCGCCAGTGCCTCGCTGGCCACGCGAAACGTAATTGTCCGTCCATGGTTACGGGATTTTTCCTGGAACTTCCGCTCCTTGCTGTGGTTACGAGCGTTATTCATCGACTTCTCTGGTCCACCGGGTCCGTTGCACCACAGTCCTTTATTTGCAGCAAAGTCCTTTGTTTGTCTCACCGTTTTCCTGCCACGTGCTACTGTCACACTTAGAAGTTCACCTTGTTTCACCACTTTCCTGCCACGTGCTACTGTTACACTTGGGCGTCCTCTTTGTCTGAGTCCTCGAACAAAGTCTCTATTTCGCTGAATAAAATTGCCCTAATTGCTTCCACTGAACTCGCCTTCTAACATCTCATCCTACCGACTGCGCCATTTCCTACCTCTGCTGTAGGGGTGGAAGCTCATTATGTTAATTAATGCTCCTCGGCCAAACAACACTGGCTTCCAGCGCTGATGAAAATTCCCCGCAGCAGGATCGAAAACTATTTGTAAGGTTCTTTATGTCTGGAGACTGTCTATTAACGAAAAGTTGAAGACAGTCAGGCGTTCTTGCCCTCCCAGCTTTACTAGAAATAATCTGCTATTCGGAAGAGGGGAAGTAAAAATAATGGAAAGACATTCGAAGCATGAATTCACTTGATTTGATTTGATTTGATTAAACGTTTTTGTTAAGTTTGTTGAAAACTTAACAAAAACGTTTAATCAAAAATAATCGTTCTGGCAGCTATTACTCCTTGCCCCGAGCTCCTGCAAGTGCAGTTCCACGAAAAAATGATCAGAGTCTCTATTCATTAAAGAATACTCTTTCCTGCCCGTTCTTTTCTATCACAGATGTGAAAGGTTTTAATCGTCGTAACCTAACGTTCACCTCCCTTCCTTTGTTTCGGAAGCTATGCCTCGTGTTCTGTCCCGAACACGCATCCTCTCAAATCGCTTTCTCCGTACGTCGTTACAGACCGACGTGTCTGCTTCCACTCTTCCAACCACGATCGTTTTTCTCCGTGCCCTAGCTGGAACGTTCTATCACCAGCTTTCTTTACCAGCGCTGACACCCAGCACTGTCCTTCAACCGTTCCCATCTCTGGCTGTTCGTGCTGCTCCCCAGCACGGCTACCTCCGTCCTCAGCCCTAACTGCCTCTTCACTGTCTTCCTTCTTAACTCCTATCCTGAAGTTTTACCCCACGTAACTTCTCCTCGCCTCCTGATTGGCTCCTGCCTTCTTCGTCAGAGGCTCTCCCTCTCTTTCCTAATCGGAGCACGCGACCCCCCACCGCTTCTCGGTGCCCCCTACCCTTTTCTACTTGACATGTGCATTCCGGCACTGACCTTGAGCTATCCCCTCGCTGACCTCGAGCTTCAGTGTGCCCTGCAGCTTGCATTCGCCCGGCCAGGAACAATAGCGGTGCCTCCGTGAATACAATCGTCATGACAAATAGGCACATCGGAATGTCGCCTGTCTGGTACATTTCCACGTTTAACATCCGTTCTAAATAATACACATGAAAATAGTTGATCTGAAATGTTCATATCTTGTAAGATCAATGTGATTTAATGTCCATCACACAATTTACCTAGGGGCATAATTTCTCGCCCCTACAGGCATACATACGAATCAAAATTAGTTGTCTTCTGAACATAAGTGTTGGGTCAACTTTGACCTAAATCTAACCCCGTAAGAAAGTTGTAATGGGCTTTGTGAAAGCGGGAGCATTATTTATGCCCATGAAAATAATGAACCGGGCAGTATGCCTATTATATTAGAAAAACATACATTGATAGACTAATGTGAAGAATATTACGTTTATTCAATTTCATGCTAATGTGTGAAGTATCCATATGCATATATGTAATTGTTTAATGAACTCAAAATGGTTCAAATGTGTAACAGAGCAATGGAGTGTTTCAGATCATTTTCCCAAAGTATTGGTACATGACAAAGAGATTCTGAGACTCTCACGCTCTGGGAAGTGGATGCCGTTCCCAAGCTGATAAGCATCAGCAATTAAGCAGGTGACATCCGCTGGTATTGTCAAACAGAGAGCAGACGCCTGAATGTCTGGTAACCTAGATGTTATTCATTGTATACAATATATATATATGCATTATATTCGATGTTTGTTGTACTTTGCGGAAAGTTAAGTGTGTCAAAGGGAACACCGCTAATGGAAACATCAGAAGTACCGGTCACCTTCTGCAGAGAGCAAGGAATTCGAAGACAGGAAGGACGATGCCCGCTAACAGAGGAAGGAACGCGCTGGCATCGTGATGTAGGACGCCAGCAGAGACAGAGAAAAGAGGGAGTGGGACACCTCAGGCCAGGAGCGCGCTAAAGGACGGATGCGCAGGGGCCAACCAAAGTCGGACAGGCAGGCGCATGAGAAGACTGAGTGCGTTAGTCTGTTTTCGGGAATTGCACGAGCAAGTTCGCTGGTAGACAGAGCTCGAAGGTTTTCGGGTTGTCGGACACCTAGCGTTATGGGTTCGAGGGTTCAGTCAATGTACTGAATGGGGTCGGAGTATCTTTGCGAAGATAAGTTTACCTGCCGTGACATAGGTCCCTGACTTAGGAAATCTCACGTGCTTTATTTAATTATGTTGAAGGGATAATTCTACCGAAACCGAGGACTGAGCGGAGTTAGATAGGATTCGGAGGTAAGAATCTTTACCGGAAGATACAGGTAGCTTCTCGGACGAGAAGGACTCTCTCCCAAGTGTAGGAACGTATTATCGTGATAGAGACGGCAAGTTTGCTTTGACTATTTACTAGGTCTGCATTAGTTGATGGACGTCTGATCGACATCCAGAAAGCGGTATTCCTACGGACAGACTGACTTTCCAACTTCAGTCTTTATCCATAATAAACTGTTTTAAGTTTGAAACCAATCCTCCTGTGTCATTATATAACATCAGTAATTTATACTTGGAGTTTCAGCGATCTCAATCCACCTCCCTGATTCGCAGATAATCAATTATAGAAAAGCGGGGGAGGTTTCGTCTGTTCACCCAATCAGAGTTTGGGTAAGTTCTGAGGAACGAACCTTTGAAATATTCCCATTGACTGTGAGATGAGCCTATAGCGTGGTCGCCACAGAAGTATAATTGTTTCGGGCTGGTCCACATAGGAGATAAGCACGTTCGCTCTCACAGCAATAATACACAGTTCAGTCCTTACTATTTACCAGTTCAGTTCCTCAATTAATTGCGTAGCAGATGTTATAACAAAAACAAAAATTTTCTACTTACATGGATGCTGTCAAGAATAAACCCAAATTTACGATTTCATCTGATAATTCATACACACCTCCTTTTACATTGAAGATTTCATTGCGGGAGCTGCGTCCCTTGGCACTGACGCGTAGTGGTTGCACGGCTAACGTACTTACATACACTCACTGCACACACACATAGGTTTTTGTTGATGGAGCCTGGCTTTGCCTCGTAAGATAAGCTAGCATCTTTACTTCCTCCCGGAGGGGATGACTGGGATAATGATTCCACCCTGCCGTAGTTGGCATTCGAACTCGAGCTTCGCCTTGGCTTCGCTTCTCCTTGTAGCGACCAACGTGCACTCGCCAACATCAGTATTTCTACTTAACGGCACTCTAATGGGCCAACCTGTCGCTGATTTCATTCGGCTCCCAGCAGCGAATTTGCTGTTTAATATGCGGATATAGGCGTTCCGCTGCTTTAATGGCAATCTAGCCTACCCAGATGCCTTCGAGTTGCCAATTCTCCGTTTCTTACAAAATGCGGGAAGGTTTGCTGCTTCATTTTTCCCAAATCACCTAGTATCACAAAGACGACTCGTCTGTAACATCGGAGAGCGGACAAACAACTGAAATGTCTTCCTTATTTTCACGCCAAAATGCGCAATCTTGTTTTTCCAATCGGACCAAACAAAAAGAGAGCAATTGAACTCGAAAATGCTCTAAACATCGACTAATTTGCGATAATTCGCTCACCCTCTTGTACCCCATCTTCATTCATTTCTACAAGTGGCCCGCTTCGAAACGTTCCTTCTTCACTGTTTAAACTGGCACGTCGGCTGCGACCTACGATTTACGACGTCAACGCGCTTAACTCTGACCACCCAGCCCGTGTGAGAATTCGTCGTTTCTTTTCTGTCCTATCCTTATATAAAACTTTCTTTGCTGTTTACACTCTTTAACTCCAATAAAGCCTCGAACTTAATTAATTAATGTCTAATTAATTTCACACATCCACCACGCCCCTTTATTCCCGAATTAATGGTGAAGGTGGGTCGTAACAATACTTTATTTTAACTGCATATAAGGAAGTACAAACTGCATACTCTTGAGTGGAAGTGATGAATTTCAATAGTCGAACGAGTCTTAACTTCTTTTTTTTTTGTTTTTTTGTTAGGAGGTTTAACGACCACCGTGAGCAACTCAACGGGCTATAAGCAGTCGCCCGTCCCTAAGTTAAGGTCACTGGTTCCAGGGAAGGGAAAGAGCCAGCACCGTAAGACAAACACAACATCCATGCCTCACCGGGATTCGAACCCGGACCCCGTTCGGACGAATGATCAGAGGCCATCGCTTAGACCACTGTGCCACCGGGGCGGCAGTGTTAACTTCAAGCTTTCTCTGTCCCCTACCCAATATGAAAAGTTAAACGACTAACACTCGCAGGTAAAATACTAAGATTTTTGACACTTAGAAAACTTTTCCAGAACGATAAACATCCCACTTTCAAGATTTTAGAGTTTCGGGTTGGTCGTGATGTAGAATGTTTCTGTTCCTTGAGACCAGAACGGCCTTTCTCTTTTTGTGGGAGGGAGGCATATTAACTTTCGTAAGCTATGAGAAAAAAATAAATGAAATACCTATTCTAGAAAATATTACTTCTGGCGATAAATTAAGATATATCTATACGGTTTTAAACATAAAAAATCAGACAAAACTAGAAATCATAATGAATACCCCATTTATAAATTCTATTTGGAAGCAACAACTTCAGATTAAATGAAAAAAAAATTGCACACAACAAATTTCAAAATTTCACACAACATCTAAATTTCAAAATTTCATACAACATTATTTTTAATCGTAAATGGTAAAATGGTAACATAAAGTACATCTGTCAAATGATCCATATTGTAAACATTGTGGTCTCTTGGAGAACACCACACATTTTTGTTGAATGTGATTTTGCAAAAAAAAAAAAAAAAAAAAAAACATTTGGATATGGTTAAAGAATTACTTAAGTTTAAAGAATTATTTTGACAGTAAACAAATCTTATATCATGTACCTTTAAAATATAATGATTTAAAAAGTAATGCAATTCGTTATCTAATAGTAATTACAAAACATAATCTGTGAAAGAATAGAAATCTAATGTCATTTAATCAGAAACATCGAAATTAGGAGCAAATAAAATTAGCAATTAAATGCGATTTTTGAAAAGTTCTAAAATTTGAAAATAGGAAATATGGTGCCAATAAAACTTTTAAAAAGTGGATAGCATTAAAACCAATAGTTTATAGAAAATGTAATGATATTCTTAATAAAATATTGGAATAAAAATTATTCCAGAATCGAGAACGTTGCTTTACCATGTTTATAGAATACACGATTGGTTGGTAAACTGACAAGATGATAGTGTGACGTATATTCTAGATTAACTTTCCTTTTTTAGTTTCTTTCCCTATGTAAATCTTGAGTTTATTCTCAGTATTCTTCATGCTTAACGAAATATCTTTTCTCTCAAACGAATACGTTTGGCAACACAATTGAGGTTGAATGCAAGTGACGTATACCTGTTATGAGATAAGAACAAGAGATAAAAAGCGACGACTGATCTGTTGTGAGAGGGGTGTTGACTGATCTGTTGTGAGAGGGGTGTTATAGAGAGTGATTACTACGAGCGTTGTACCGTCGAGAGAGTTGTATGGGAACGTTGTATTATGAATTGATGAATACTAAGAAGAGTGGTGTGATAAATATGTGGAGAGTGTAGTGCATTCCATCGTGAATAAAGGACATTTTCCGTACATTGACTTCTGTTTATATGTTTCGTCTGGCCGTTAAGGTTTGTTTCATTTAGGAACAATTTATTAGTATGTTGATGTGTTTAAAATAGAGTCGAAGAGACTTTTACGCTATAATAGATATGACTGTATTCTTTGACATGCACATTAAAGACACTGGAAAAGAGAGTTTAAGAAAAAAAAAAAAAATCTGGGAACGGTGAAATATCCCTGGAATTCGAAATGTTGATGATAGGTAGCACGGGAAAGTGAAATTACTTGAGGAAAAATACGATTTAAAGTCGATGATCGTTATCCAAAACATAATAAACAGAAGACTAAATCCTAAATACGTTTCCAGCTAAAAAAAAATGCCATTAGAATTTCGTCCCTTTGTGCTCAGATTTTACGAATAGTAAAACTAATTCGTTTCACCACTTGTAATTGACTCTGTTAATCCTACCGGCTGTTTCTTCACAACAGCGGATACAAACCCTTCCACTAAAAGGTTGAGAGTTAATTACCTCTGGACAGCGGTTCCCATTGTTGGCGGCGGTCAGTTCCCACGTCTGAAAGCCCTTCCCACGCGCAGCGGGGAGGAAAGGGTTGACTCCACCACTCCTAGGTTGCGGGTCGATCAGAGACTTACGTCCATTGGCTGAGGGCGGCATTAAAGGACTTCTGTTAGACATCCAAATAGAAGCACGTTGACAAATCAGGGATTTGCTGTGATAGAAGGAAAATAGATAGCCAGCCAGCTCTGATCTTCGCGACCTTTTCATTGCGCATTTCCTGTTGCCCCTTACACGATGAAATGTGACAACAAAAAGAATCTACAATTGTCAAAAGGAGGTGAAAGAAATTTTAGTGCTTTGGCTCTTTTGCGGCTTTTGAACTCACATGTCAAAGAGAGTGCCACAGGAGGGGAGTGAGAGAAAAGATAAAAATACCGCTGCTATCCAAAATAGACCAGGGTACAAACTCGACGCAACTGCCAGAGGCACAGAAGTTATTCAAATGTTCTCAATCTTTAATCACTAAACACTGGGGAGGGAGAACATCAGAAACTGAATGTACTGGAGAATGGCATCGCAGAATTTAGTAGTGGGAAAAGAGAAATACATTTTGCGTGTTAACAGTAGCTAATTCGTTGAGATGCATTAAAGACTTAGAAATCTGTTTAGCTAGTTATTTATTAGGACGACGTGAAAACTTTTTAAAGTTCAAACATTTAGAAAATGGCTAATTCAAGTGGCATGTAGAATATATGCACGGGTCGTTAATGTTTGTGAAAATAAAGCCTCATTGGTCGGTGATGAGATTACAAAACGCTTTCTCCGGAGTATTCTACCGATCGAACTACACCGACAAAGCTTATTTCTAAAACTTTGCCATCTTAACTTGCGCGCCACCTTTGAGATACGTCACATACAGAGGTTGGTTGAAATAATGTGTGAAACCTGGGAAAAAGACGATATATCTTAATTAATAAAGAGTTGGTCTGCTATTTGACTTTAATACAGCTTCCAACCTTCTTGGAATAGATTTTTACAGTTTTTGAACAGTCTCTATTTGTCAATCAGAACATTCAGAAATGGTGGAGGAGGAAATCTGCTTCTTACTCTGCTCTCCAAAATTGCACGCAGTGGTTCGATGATATTCAAATCAGGTGATTGGGCTGGACAGATCCAGAGATGGAAACGAGTCACGGGCCAAACGGGTCAGGTCAAGGTGTTCCTGACCCAATTTCGACACAATTTTATTTCCGTTTTATTTTTAAAAAGAAAAAAAAAATTCAAAGAAAATTGCGCACTGTGGAATTATGTGCTCGATACTGGTGACCGTAGACTGAAAAATGATTTGTCATGCAATATGAAGGAAGAGTGTCATCAGAAGCAAAATGTCCCTTCCTTCTGAGGGGCAATGTTGAAAAAAAAATCCACATTTTGAAAACTTTCAACTAATCATAAACTTGTGAAAATTGGTGTTACCGTGAAACATTTTCTGAAGTTTGATGTGTTATCAAGAAAACAGCAAAAACTGAAATTAAGCATAAAAGTTACTTAATTCAATGTATCGCCATCGAAATTAGGTGGAAACAGCCTTAACATTACTCTGAAGGGACTTCCGGACTCTCGCAAACGTGTTTGAAAACATGGGTAAAACAGTTATGTTATGTTTTGCAAATGAAGGACGACAGTTTTAATATTTCTAAGTAAATGAGAAAATTACACGTTCCTATAATACATTTGTTTGATTTCCATATAACTTAAGATACCCACTGCGGAGAGACTTCCTCTGTATATATTATATAAGTAGTTCAAAGCAGATTTGTCCCGGTCATTTACAGATCCGGGTCAGGTCCAATTATGTGACGTCCGGGTCCAAAATTTTTGACCCGTTTTCAACTCTGGACAGGACAAATGTTGAGGCTCATCTTGGTGCTCCTCAAACTAAGACTGAACTCTTCTGGCTGTGTGCATCGGCGCGTTATCCTCTCGAAAAAACAGCATCATTGTTGGGAAACAACATTTGGACCATAGAATACACCGGATCACTTAGAATGTCCAAATACTCGTTGGCAATAACTCGAACACGGCCGAACCGGTGGCGCAGTGGTCTAAGCGCTGGCTTGTGATCATTCGTCCTTGAAGGGTCCGGGTTCAAATCCCGGTGAGGCATGAATGTTGTGTTTGTCTTACGGCACTGGCTCTCTCCCTTCCCTGGAACCAGTGATCCTAAATTAGGGACGGGCGACTGCTTACAGCCTATTGAGTTGCTCACGGTGGCCGTTAAACCTTCAACCAAAACAAAAAAAAAAACTCGATCACGTACTGTAATGATGGTGCCAGCCCGATACCTAGATTATAACAGATCAACTAACATGTTTGGCAGCTGGAACCAGACATTTCAAAATACTCGCTTCCTTGTGGGTTCTCTATACTGACGTACTGTGGGAATAATATAAATGAGGACTCATCGAACTATTTCACACGTTTCCAGTAATCAGCTGTCCAGGTTTTATACTCATAACACCATAATTTTGGCATTGTAGCTTTGCTTTCTGTGATTAAAGTTTTAGCAACAGCAGCCCTTCTCTGGGCGTTGGCTTTGAGAAGTTCTCTGCAGACGGTTTTTGTGGGTACAGGGTCTTCCAGGTGGATATTGAGTTCTTCTGTCACCTTTGCTGCAGTAGTTCTGTATTGTTTGGACACAGATGTTTTTAGTGTTCAACGGTCCCTCTCATTCCATCTTGGTTTTCACCCACTATTCTTCTTCGCCAATGAAGCCTTGCCATACTTTGTGTACGCAGTCATAACCGTGGAGACTGTTGTTCTTGAAACACCAAACAATTTGGTTGTTATGGTTACAAACGCTCCAGCCAAGCAGGTGACCCATTTCACAGACCGCTCGTATGAACTGCTATTGAATATTACTTGTTCCACACTGGTATACAATCTAGAGAATATATATGCAAAGAAATGACACGCAAAAGATAACCACAAAGTTTGTTTATTTCAGTGTAGCCTACGCAAATAACCTATAATCATGGTGTTCACATTATTTTATCCAACACTTGCGTATTCCCTGTTAGAAAGACTTTAGTGGGATGAAAACTTAGGTTTCCGTGTCGGTTGGCAAGCCATGCTTGGAGTAGCTTGCTGTAGAAAAGGGAATTCTGATTAATTCCAGATGATCAATGGAAGAATCATCACAATTTTCTTGAACCTCACGGCTTTAACATTCAGTTTTACGTTCGGGCGCTGATGTGAAAATAAAGCCTCATTTGGCGATGATGGGATTCAAATCCTCACCTGCCTTCTCCGGTGTCGACTGTTCTACCGATTGAAGTACGCAGACGAAGTTGATCGCTGCAACTCTGCCATCTTGACATGTGCGTCATCCCTGAGATAGGTACGTCACATGCTCGGGAATTTGGGGAAATACACAAAGTCACAGGGCTGAAAGGTACTCGCGTTTAGCATTAGTATTATTGTTATTATTATTTTGCAAAGACGAAGGGAATGATTTAGAGATAGAAATTCAACGTCTGTATATGTGAATTATGTCTCAAAAGAAAAGTGTTTGATCAATGCATCCTTCCAGTGCTTACGTATGGTGCAGAGACGTGGACCTTAACTAAAAGAGACATACAAAGGCTGCAGACAACTCAAAGCAGCATGGAGAGGTACATGCTTGGTGTAACCAGGAGATATAAGAAGAGGAACTCGTGGATCCGAAAAATGACAAGAGTGGAAGACATCATGATCAGAGTTAAATCCCTGAAATGGCAATGGGCTGGACATACTGCCAGAAGAACAGACCATCGATGGACAGCCGAAATTTTAGATTGTATTCCAAGGGACAGGAAAAGACCCAGAAGAAGACCTCATGGAAGATGGGTGGATGAAATTCGAAAGTATGCGGGAGTGACATGGAGAAGACTGGCACAAGACAGACCGTCTGGAGGAAACTTGGGGAGACCTTCGTCCAGCAGTGGATTGATAATGGTTGACAATGGTGATGATGATGATGATATGCCAATAGCTTATCCGCATAATTACCACTCAACATTATTAAGAAATTAAATGCTATTAAAATTGTGAAAAGGTAATCTCAGGCTCTTAAGTATTTGAACAAGAAAATATCCTTTTTGAATGTCTTGAAAGTTAAAATCGATTCCCCTGTTCGTTATGCGACAGAGAAGATTTGTAGACGGTCCCTTTCCTAGTCTTCTAACAAGGGAATTAATGTGATAGGACACTCGCTTTCGCTTCTAAATGCTATTACTGTCCGATCCGAGAAATTCACAAAGTTAAATTTTATGGCTTTATTGTTCAGTGCAGTGAATGGTAAACCATCATTTTTTTTTTTTTTTTTTTTTGTGGGAAGAGTATCTATCAGGCACATAGTAATTCTTTTATCTTCAGGTTTTTTTTTTTTTTTTTTTTTTTTGATTGGAGGTTTAACGACCACCGTGAGCAACTCAATGGGCTATAAGCAGTCGCCCGTCCCTAATTTAGGGTCACTGGTTCCAGGGAAGGGAGAGAGCCAGTGCCATAAGACAAACACAACATCCATGCCTGACCGGGATTCGAACCCGGACCCCTTACGGACGAATGCTCAGAGGCCAGCGCCTTAGACCACTGCGTCACCGGGGCGGCTCTTCAGGTTTTAATGAAGGGAATTCTCTCGATGGGTGAAATGTTACAGGGGCTTCATATGATTTTAGAATTAATTACTTTCCAAGAAAGAAATATTGAACAATAGGTCTTTTGTCGTCAAAGTAGAAAGTCTTCTTTAAGATATTATCTGTCATATAGGCAACGGTCATCAGTGCAGTTGTAAAGCAGTGTTTCTTAGGCAGATCAAACTTAGTACATTAGCTGAGTGTTCCGTTTATTTTATTGCCAGTGTATTTTAATAGATCAGCGTATGGAGATGGCTAAATGAGTTTATTGTTCTTTGAAGCATCAGAGAAATGCGGAAAAGAATAGCAAAGGTCCGAAGACAGGAGGGTCTAGAGAGAGTAGGGAGACAGAGAGGTTACGCCAGGGAAGAGGAAGTTGGGGAGAGAAGTTTTTGAGAAGGGGACGAAGAAAAACGTAGATTCTGGAAGGCCAGTGAGAAAAAATGAAAATTTACGGTGAATGGAAGCTAGGACGAAACAGAAAGGATTAAGAAATAGAATAAACAGCGAGGAGCACAGAAAACATAAGTACAAATTTACCAAGACCGATTCGGGACAACCTGCACTATGAATTTAAGCAAACAAAAAAGTAATTGAAATTGCAACTTTTCTCATCTATTCTTTCGATACATATTTACTGCAACGAGCTGCAATTTGGCTTAAATATCGAACCCGAACGGCGTTTATAACAGCACGTCAACGAAGCTCCTTTATACAAAATTGCTATAATAGAGAGAAAAGTGACTTGCGCTCTTTCTGAGGAGAGGAGCAAGACAGAGGAACTTTTGTTAGGCTCTTGGAAAAGGAGTTCGGAAAACTTTTTTGTCCTAGAAAACTGGAGGTGGAGACAATGTCCAATTCGAGAAGGAGATTAAATGAAAAACAAGAGAATGTCCAATACGAGAAGATTAAATGAAAAACAAGAGAATGTCCAATACGAGAAGATTAAATGAAAAACAAGAGAATGTCCAATACGATGTGATTAAATGAAAAACAAGAGAACGTCCAATACGAGAAGGAGATTAAATGAAAAACAAGAGAATGTCCAATACGAGAAGGTGATTGAATGAAAAACAAGAGAATGTCCAATACAAGAAGGTGATTTAATGAAAAAAAAAAGAGAATGTCCAATACGGGAAGGAGATTAAATGAAAAACAAGAGAATGTCCAATACGAGAAGAAATTAAATGGAAAGCAAGAGAATGTCCAATACGAGAAGAGATTAAATGAAGAGCAAGAGAATGTCCAATACGAGAAGGTCATTAAATGAAAAAAATAATTGGAGAGAATGTCCAATACCAGAAAAAGGTTAAATGAAAAACAAAGTCGGGAAAAAGAAATTTAGCAGGGAAGTAACCGAGAATGAAAGCATAATAGAAAAGGAAAGAAAAATCAACGTAAAGAAATCAGGACACAGCCTGATAGATCTTTTCCCATCTACTTCACTGAATAAAAATATACTCTACATCTGCAAAAAAGCGAAGTCTTCACTTTAGCTGATATTTTATTTGTTTTATCATCAAAGACAAATACAGTTAGAACTCCGAAATTTTTACATTCCTTACAAGCAAATTCCTAACGAACCCTTGTGGCAGGACACTGTGGGAAATATAGTGAACAACCCTGTAACAAAAGTTAAAAAAAAGGTTTTCCTACTACGAGTCGAAATCCAATGTTTTGCTTTTAAAGTGGCATTTATCGAACTGCAAAGTTTTCGTGTTCTATAAATTAAAGGTGGCTGAAAATATTTGTGCGTGTGTGTGTGTATGTGGAACAAGATACCCTATCATCAGCACAATATTAATTTTAAAAACACAAGAAAATATACATGGAGATTTTTGAAACGTCAAGCAAGGATTTCTATCAGCAACATCAGCTTTGAAGTAGTTTTGAACACGTGTCGGGACAATCGAGACAACGACTTTTTTTTTACTTCCCAAGAAAACTTTAATTTTTAGAAGGTCGTCGCAGCTGTCGAACACCTGTTTAGCACTTAAAATATGCTAGCACCTCAGATTTAATGTGTCATTGTAGATAGTTTTTGTTCATCTTGTTTTCAATACCTGTGACAGAAACATATGAAAATGATCTCCTAAGGAAGTAGACTAAATAAATTCAGGTTTATCGATTTGATTTAAATGAAGTAGACAAAATAAATTCAGAGAATCGATGTGATTTAAATGAACGAGCAATTACATTTACGTAATCGACGCACTTAAAATATGCTGGCAAGTAATGTCATGACGAGTCAGCACGTGCGACTCCTCACCATATTAATTAGGTGAGCTTACAGAACAATAAAGGAGATATGTAGAGGGATGCATCAATAATTAGTAGCAATGTACTTTCAAAATATATAACAAAATCAGTAACAAATTACAAGTGTATGATTTTTCAGTATCATTATTTTCAGCACATTTTATCCAGCATCGCAAGGGCTTTTCTATACCATAGAAAAGGAGTGTGTGTGTGAAGGAATTGTAAGTTTGCATGCTCGCAGAGCGATTTGAACTGATGAAAGAGACTAGAGTTCGCAGCAGTTTTTCATTACTACAGCTCCAAAAGCTAGTAATCAACCTTAATGACGTCTCTACGTATATCTGAGGAGAGAACATGCGCGGCTCATCACACTATACTTGGCGTGCAGCCTCGAAAACTGTGTTTCCATAACGTAACGTATGATGTTTACTTTGCATAGTAATCCGTTTCTTTACGGTCATAGAACACCACTTTGTTTGCTTTGTCTTAAGATGTGTTCAAAGTCTTTAGCTTACACTATGTAAAGAAATTATAAATACACATCCTGCATTTCCTGATTATCTACTACACACCGGTAGGCCATTGCATTTTGACCACCTGCCTAATAATCTGTAAAAACCCCTTTAGCCCGCAAAACAGAGGCCATTCGGAGAGGCATTGATTCGATGAGGTGGCGATAGGTATATCCTGGGGTATCTGATACCATAATGTCAACAGACGTGATATCTATGTTGCACGAGTTGTACTATGTTTTTCTCTTACCTCAGGTTTGCAATTAAGTATGTCAGCACTGCTTACTATTGTCTATGTATATAATTGTCATTCTATTACATCACCGTTTTGCTCAATTGTGCCTGTTTATTGTGTGCTCTAAGTTTGTACTATTGCTTACCTGCAAATATGTTCCTTCAGCGTCATGTTACGCGCTAGCCACCCAATGATGTGTTTCCTTCACTTGTTGTGTATTTAGCTCAACTGCAGTTTCTTCCTAGTATCAACATTTTTCATTGCATATTATTTTATCCATTGCACGAGTTGTTCCATGTTTTTCTATTATTTCGTTTAGCTATCGAGTATGTATGCACTGTATAATGTTGCCTCTGCATATAATTGTCATCCTATTTCATCATTGTGTTGCTCAACCTATACCTGTGTTATCATGCGTTTTAAGTTTTCAATACTGTTTGTCTGTATATATGTTCCTTTAGTGCCATGTGACATGCTGGCCACCACTTTACGGTGTTTCGTCTACACCTGTAGTGTTTTTAGCTCAATTGCAGCATCTTCTTATCATTAACATTTCTCATTGTAGTATATATTTCTTCGTTGCATAAGTCATACTATGTTTTTCTATCGCCGTCGTTTCGCTTCTACGTATGCCTGCGCTATGGAATGTTACCTATGTATATAATTATCATTCTATTTCATTTTTGTTTTTGCTCAACCTGTGCCTACTTTATCATACGTTTTAAGTTTTCAATACAGTGTACCTGGAAACATGTTCCTTCAGTGTCATGTGACACGTTGACCAACTTATGGTGTTTTTCCCCTACACCTGCTGTGTATTTAGCTCAATTGCAGCATATCAGTATCATCAACATTTCTCATTGCAGTGTAAATATCATTGATTTTATCAGTTTGAATTTTGTTTGTAAGACGCTTCATGCTGAACGTCTATTTTATTTCGTTATACCAATAAAGCGATTTTGAAAAGCAGGTCCTCTAGTTCTCGTACATTTCGGGGTGGTGATTTAGCGCGAACCCGCTTTCCAAGTCGAACCACAAATGTTCGACTGGGTTAATGTCAAGTGAATTTGGAGGCTAGGACATTAACAGAAAGTCACCAGCATGTTCCTCGAACCATTCCTTGACGATTCTGGCAGTGTGTGCATGGAGCATTATCCTGTTGGTAATAGCCATCACCAGCAGGGAACACAGTTGCCATGAATGGGTGAACTTGGTCCGCAACGATGTTCAGAAACCTGACAGCTGTCAGGGATTGTGCTATTTGGATAATGGAGCCTAAAGTGTCCCAGTAAAACATCGCCCACAGCATCACACCGCCGTCGCCAGCCTATTTCTGCTCAACAGCGCATCCAGGTGCCATGGCCTCCGTTGGTAATCTGCGTATCCGCGCTCGGCCGTCTACTTGACGCACCAGGGATCTTGATTCGTCAGACAGACCAGGCTACTTTCTTCGAATCATCCACGGTCCAATCAGAATGATCTTGGGCCCATTTCTTGCGTTGTTGACGATAACGTGCAGTGAGCATGCGGACCCGGCTGGGTCTTCGGCTACGCTGGCCCATGCCACGAAGGCTGCGATGAACTGTGTGCTGTGACACATTACTTTGATCACCACTATTGTAGCTGCGGGTAATTTGTCGCACTGTGGCCCTGCGGTCGCTGGGAACAATGCGCGACGGTCTCCGCTCTCCTCTGGAATCAATGAGCTGCGTACGTCACGCGGCTGGACGACGGTTCGTCGTTTCGACATCTGTGCACTACTTTTGATAGGTACTTACTACGACGACACCCGTTTCTGAGATCATAGTTCCGAGGCGCAGTACCATCACAATTTGTCTTTTATCAAATTCCGATAAATCCGCTGCTTTTCCCATTCCGACTCCGAACACTCTACTGACCGAAAGCCGATCCTCGGGTTGTATATATATGTACTGCTCTGTGAACTTCATCTGCGCCACCGCTCGGTCTCCAGGCGCACTCATTTCTCTAGGCTGGGGGTGTTCATAATGTAATGGCTCATCGGTATGGAATGATAGTTGCATCACTATACATTACTAAAAAACATTTCATATGTAAAATTAATTTGTATTATAGAGAATGTTAGACGGTATAGCGTTTCAATGTGTTTATTATACCATTAAACGTATGTAAAAGTAAAGCTAACCAGCACATTTTGCTGTACAGGAAGAAAAAAGTACACGCCAGATATTACAAAGCAGAAAATAATATTTCCTGAATTAATAATTTATGGGTCTTCCATTTGCCTTAATGAGCCGATAATTTCTGTTTGGCATTGCTGTTACCAAGTCTTGTAACGTGCAAACGTCGATTTTTTTACCAACAGCGATATATTGCGACTTGCAGTTCTCTTGATGAAGAATATTGCTAGTTTTTTTTTTTTTTGTTTTTTGTTTTTGTTTTTTCATATATAAGCCCGAGAAGTAACGACCAGACATTTTCCATATGGTTAAGTCTGGGTTCCGAGACTGCCGGTCCATTACGTCTAGTTTTTCATTTGTAAACCACTGTTTCATGGAATTAGAAGCATGGCAGAGTGCATTATCTTGTTGGAAAATCGACCTGTTTCCACCTAGCAGGGGTCCAAACAGAATTAGATGTTTGTACAACATACCCTGGTAACTCCTGGACGCCATATGGTCATCGATAATGTCCGATTTACCGCAGTAGCCGAATGCTACCCACACCACCTCCTCCCATTTGTCTGCTAAAAATTTGTTTTGAGCTTCTTCCGTAAATCATGCCTGTGACATTTATTTCCATCGGGGCCATTTAAATAAGATTTTTTTTTTCATCTGAGAACACACTTTTTCATTTTTCAGACCATGTCGTTGCGTTTTTGGCCCAGTCCAATCTTCTGCATTTATGTTCACCAGTGAGTCAAGGCTTTGCCTTCATTTTAATGTACGCAGCATTTTTGTTTTGTTTTAGAATTTTTGCAATTGTCGTAAGAGACACTTTTTAAGGCAAAGGTCGAGCAATTTGTCCTGTAGACATGTTATCAACAGTTGCTAAAATAAAACATCGACAAAAAAAAGCAAGTGGTTTATCTTTTGCACTTCCGTCCCATCTTTTTTTTTTTTACTGGGTTTATCCATACTCCTTGCAACATTTTGCATTGCTCGTAAAATTCTTCCGATTAACTAGGCAATTCTTCTGTAAGATTCGTTTTGGCCAAGATATAATACATTTTTTTCTGACCTCTGCTTCATGTAACTCTGAACCCCTCGGCATGTTAACGCAGAATGTAGTAGAAGGCTGTTTACTTACAACAAAAAGAATGTGGAGAATCTGCGAAGCGTAAGTAACGTAAGCTACGTGAGTAAAATTTGCATATATGTCGTTGCTTAACTCTGTTTTCTGAGTTGTATTTATAATTGTTCTACATAGAGTCTAGGCTGAATTTTCTATTTTTAAAAATTAAGTAGACTTATCTCGCCCTGTTTGCTCTCATGCTCTCAGTTATTGAACATTCGTCTCCTAATTAAAATAAAAAGAAGCCCGCACTGTTTTCTTTTCTACTAACGACACTTCTATTCGCCGATCAAAAAACGTTACCATATTTATAATTTCTTTACACAGTGCATCAAAATCGAAGTCATTTAAAAGTCCAATACATGATATATATTCTTTAAAAAAAAAAAATGTGAAGCATTCAGAAGGAATATTTCAATCGAGATAAAAATTTCTATGTGCGGTATATATGTATAGGAAAGAAAATGATTGCAATTTCAGATCAGTTGGACTATTTATTCGAATACAACAGCTACACTAATGGAACAGGTTAGTACATTGTAGCGCTACCTTTGGCTCGGATAGAAGCGGTTACCCGGTCTGCCATGGAAGCATACAGCTCACGGATACTGTCCTGAGCTATAGCATGTCAGATAGTGCCCGAATTGTGGCCCAGTTTGCCGACATTCCGAGATGGGCGTAGGTGGCGCCCCATCATGCCCTAAACACGTTTGATCGGTGAAAGCTCGGGCGATCGGGCTGGCCATGGAAGGGTGTCGACATTACCGAGGCAAGCCTGGGAGACCCGTGCCGTGTGTGACACTGTCCTGTTGAAAAATTGCTCAGTGACGCTACGACATGAATGGCAACACAACAGGTCGTAGAATGTCGTCGATGTACCATTGAGCCGGGAGGGTGGTACGGAGGACTACCAAGGGTGACCGGCTATCGTATGAAATAGCTCCCCAGTCACTCCCGGTGGGCGATCCGGGTGCCGTTCCACGGTAAGGCTAACCGGCTTGTCTCCAGACACGTTTGAGCTGGTCATCGGCGCCAAGTGCAAACCGTAACTCATCGCTGAGGAGAAAACGACGTCACTGGATGCGATCAATCTTCTATGCTGACACGAGCCAGTAGTTTAGTGTCATTTAGCAGATGTTCACAAGTTCCTACTCGGCTATCAATTTGGAGTGTACTCGCTGCATGTAGTCTTTCGTGCCAGATTCTTGTTCACAGAAAAAACATTCTTGTATTTGTTGACGTGATTCTACACTCGACCTCTTTTGCTTCAACGATCAATCTGTGCCTTGAATGGTATCAAGGGTTCTTTTTTTGTGCTCTTTCTAACTTTGTTTTATCATATTTTAACTTGCATGATTGATGGTATTTAGTACTGTTGTTCACCATGAAGGCTTCAGTAACTTGTCCTTCGTCCAATCTTTCCAATGTTTGATCTGAAGTTCTCCAAGCTCTTGAAACTTGAGGAAGTTTTCAGCCAATGATAAGTTGGTACTTTTTTTCTATATCTTTTTTTTTTTTTTTTTGGAATATTTTGGACATGTTAACTGTTCCTGGTGATATTTGGACATATCGTACACAAATTCCAATATGTCTTTGTTTTATTCTGGGCGGATGTTGATTGCTCCGTTGGGTAAACTAGTCTGAAAGAAATAAAAAAATAATAATAAAATGACTTAAAGAAACATTTAAGTAACACTATAGACACATTCGCACGGTTAATAAAATTACTGTCCAGAAAAATACTCCTAATTCTGTCATTGATAAGAAAGAAAGGTAGAGAAATTCTATGCAACCACAGAAATTAAAAAAATAATGTAATTGAGAAAATCAACAAGGAAGTTAATAATTACATTAGGGAATATACTGAACATTACAGAAACTTAAGATCTCAAATGCACCGAAAAGAAATGGAAATGAAAATGATTAAGGGAAACAGAATTTGTTCCTGGATGGCTTCCCAGGAAAATAAGGGAGAAGGAAAGAAAAGCAGCTTCTTCCGAAACAGCACAAACTCCTGCTATTAATGTAGTTTTTTTACACATAGCTCTAGAAGCAAGATAGATTTCTAAAGCAGAAAATAAAGATGAATAGTAAAAATTTTGAAATTCATTCTAACAGAAAAAAAAGGTTGCGAGGAAACTCACATTTTCTGGTAAAAGAAAAATGTTTGAAAAAAAAAGTAATCACTTCAGCTCATACACCTTACTGCTAATAAGGCTCTTAAATTTAATAGGCAAAAAAAAAAAAAAAAAAAAAAAAAAAAAAACAAACAAAAAAAAAAACCAGAAGAGCAGAACATTAATTCTTCTCCTAGCAAAGTCGAATTTTTAATTGAAAATTTCAAAAAATGAAGGAATTTCCAACAACCAAGACGATTCTCGTCTGATCATGGAAGTTAACCCTAACGTCTGCTCTCGTCCGATTACAGAAGTTAGCTTCTTAAAATTAAAGTCGCAGAAAATTTAGGAAATTTGTGCAGTGATGGCCACAAATTACTGATATTAAAATGCGGAAAAGTAACACTGAAACTAGCTTGTGAAATTTCGTAACCGACAGTGACACACCAGTTTTTTCCAATGAAGAAAAAAATAAAAAGGGCCTTTTAAAGGGCATCTTGCAAAATCAACCTCAAAATCCTAAGATGCAAGCCATAGACAGTGAAGAAATTCATGTCACCCAAAATAATGGATTAAATGTTCTATTCTGGAAAGCACAAGGAATTAGAGACGGCACAGGAGTTTTTAATGTATCGAAAAAAAAATCGACATAAACCTTCTCGTTGTCGGTACAAATACCAACGCATGCTTTTACGTCCATATTATTTCGATGCAGAATTTTAACTACAGTTTTTCCTAATGATACGCCATCTATTTTGGGTTTGGTCTCTAAAGAGAATTCTGATGCATAATTTACTTCATGCAAGTCAAAAAATCCAATAAAATCTTCCCTGATTTCCGATTTGTAAACATATCTCAGTATAATACTAATTTGTGGTATGGTAGATATGTCAGTAGTTTCATCAAATAATATGGAACAATTTTTGCCTCGGTAAGAAACCTTTAAATATTTTTCAGAATTTCTTCACCGCAACATTCAATAATAGAATTTTGTGTTGTTTTTGAAATATAAGTTGCATTAGCCTTGGCACTTTGAGATGATTTTCCAGAACTGCATGTCCACCCCCGTACTCTAAATTTCAAAATTTCTCGAAAATTCCCTTCTTTCGTTATAGATCTACTACTGCGTTGAGATATATATAATAAACTGCCATCGTCTCTGTGGCCTCTGAAAGATATGTTTTGTCTTCCCAGTGTAATTACAGTGTCAATAATTGTGAGCAACTTTTTGCGATTTTCTTCAACTTGTTTCAATCGAGATGTAGATAACATATTACGAATTTCGTTTTGCGGTTTGTTAATTTTTTTCGCAAATTCTGACGACTGAACCGAATTTTTGTGATACTACTTTGGGGATTCTCTAACATTCCATTATTACAAAGGAGCTTCAAAAATGTTTTCAGAGGTTGTGAAATTAAACTCCCAGATTGAGTTTGGCATCGATTATCACCTACAACGTTTGGAGCAAACGATGGACAATATTTACAGTAAACTCCTTTCATTAATAGGGAATACACTAACCATGGATATTTTTTAAATGACTTTGATTTAAGTACCTTTTCACAATTTTATGTTTTTTATTGTGCTCAGAGAATGGGAAAACGTAATTTTTCAGTAGCCAAAATGGATTTTCCAAAATGTTTCTTCTAAAATCGCTTATTTTTTTTATCATTACCAGCATAAAGACCAATATCATTTTCGTATTCACTTTCAAATTGCACAGGCAGAGTGTGGTTTGTAGAAGTCGATGGAAGTGCATCTGCACTTCCCAAGCCTAACGCATTGAAGGCAAATTTTTTGAGGAATGTGCAACTTTTGGCACGTCTTTCATTTCCGAAGTTTCAACTGTTGATTTTACAAAAAAATCTAAAGTTTGTCGCTTTTTTGGATTAAGCGCCATGCCGTAGCTATGTTAAATAAATAATATATGCTTAACACAGCCCTCTGCCCTCCCCCGATTTTTCTTATCGTACAAGAGAAATAGTAGTGTAAATACCTTCTTATTTCCTGAAAAGAAAATCATCTAGTCCAATTTGGGGTACAGCGCGCGCATACAGCAAATAAAAATTCAACAGATTACTTGTATTTGTTAATAGGGAGCAGACAAGGAGGTGATGATGAACTACTGGGATTACAAGCCAACTAACTTGTGCCGGAAGTAAACTGGGAAAAGAAAAGGAAGGGGTAGGGCAACTAATGGAGCACCCTAATAACGGCTATCGCAATGACAGACTTTGTACTGTAAAACGAAACCATGATCAAAGCAGATGAATCAATTCCAGCAACTGTCGCTTGGGACGAACGAACGTGCGGGAGCAGGGGGAGAGAAATTTCCTTTCCGAATGACAGTTTGTCTACTCTCGCAAAAATTCCTAAACCATAACGTCACTTCTTTAATAATAAAAAAAAAAGAGTTTTACATTTCCCCTCCAGAGAAAGACAAAAAGAAAAAGGAAAAAAGATGTACAACATCGAACCATCTGCACAAAGGTTTCAAACTGACAATCACTGCAACTGTAAAAAATTTATCTGCATAATATAAACTAAATAATAAAACAACTTATATTTTTAAGGTCCTGGACATTTATTCTTTCTCCCTCGTGCTACAGCTCAAGAGGGGGACACCCCCTTGTATCCGCGCCTGTGATATATGCGGGTTTTTTTTTGTGTTTACTTTCGGGGGATTGACAGGGGTAGTTTTTGCAAACTTTACTGCGAAAACCAAATAAAAATCTAGCCTTGCCTGAAAATCATAGGCCAATTTCCCTTTTGCCAACGACGGACGCCAAAATTTCCGCAAAACGTTTTCCTAGCGAAATACAACAATTCTATGAAGAATTTCCAATAATACCATATGATCAAGGAGGCTATTGAGATTATAAACCTGCAACGCTACCCCTTCCTTTCTCATTGCAAGGCTTTTTAAACATTTTCCATTAAAGTAACTGTTTTAAATATTAGGTCACAAACCGCGAACAAGAGCTGAAAAATCAGCACAACTGTCACGATGTCCAGTTGCCCACTTTTCGAGGAAATCAGCCTAATACTTTTTAAATGTTCCGTTTCGATAAACTTTCTCAAAAAAAGTCTGATACCTTATATTCAGATAGGTTCATTTGATATAAGAAAATGTTTAGCCTAGAAACATTTACGAGTTTTTGTTTATGGCCCAATCGATATCTACATACTTCACTCCGTCACCCACACTATCTCACAAACACTCCAAAATCTACCCCACACTGTGACTTTCTTTGCTTCCAATTATTAATAATACCAGACAATACTAAGAACAGAACAATGCACATCCATTGCTTTCCATGATCAGTGTGAAACTCTCTTTTCACTTCTGCTCTCAGTTTTCTCTGTTTCGGAACCTGTAGTTTTTGTTTGTTTTTTGTTTGTTTGTTTGTTTGTTTTTGTTTTTTGATCGAAAGCTGCAACAGGACATTTTATTTTCTAATTTGCAGGAAATTTTTATTATAAAATCTTTTACAAAACTCTGTGTTTTATTGCTATAATTATGCAAAAATTAATACATATATTATTTACGATATTGGACATTCAAAAAGAAAAAAAAAACCTGCTGGTGAGGGGGTCGCCCCAGTCACTCCCCTCTGGATCCGCCACCCTGTTGGTAGAAATAGACTTCATTTGCATGTTTACAGGGCAGGTTGCCTTGGGCACCTGCCCTCCCGGAATAACTACACCAAGGCCATAAATTCTTGCTCTGAATAGCTTAAAAAATAGAAATGAACAATGTACAAATCAATTTACTGAAAATTAATTATAACACGAGAAAAAATTTTTGTACACCTCAGTGCGTTCTTTCTAACCTACCCTGTGAGGTGTGGATTCTTCATACGTACAAAAAGACTTGTCCGAATACATACACTGGCGTGCAAAAATTCAGGTCGAGACGGTTTTTCGAATGTAACGTCCTGCAGTAGTGCTCCACATCAACTCAAATCATACCATAAGATCTCCAAGATGTAAGAATATGGGATAAGTGAGCAAAACCGTCCAAACAAGGAATACAAAGGATACAAAGGCACTTTACTGAAAAGGTAGCTTCGGGCACAACTGGATAGAAGACAGAAACGTACATGTGACAGGCGGTTGCCAAGAAAAATCCTGTCTTTAGTAGGGGATATGATCACCCCTGACTGCGTTGCAGGATTTACAACGTCTGTCCATACTGAGGACGAGGTTGTCAAGGAGCTCTTTAGGCACCGCAGCCCATTCCTCTTGTAGTGCCAATCGCAGCTGCGGAATCGTTGCTGGCGGCTGGTGACGTGCTGCCAAGCGTCTCCCGAGAAGGTCCCACACGTGTTTGATTGGATTTAGCTCCGGGGACCTTGCGGGCCATTCCATGCGTTGAATATCTTCACTCTCCAACAGCTCTGCGACAGCCACTGTACGATGAGGTGTAACGTTGTCGTCCATGAAGAGGAACTCAGGATCCACAGCACTTCTAAACAGACACACGTGAGGCAGGAGAACCTCGGTACAATAGCGGACACCGGTGACTGAACCTCCTTGGAAGATGTGGAGGTCAGTACGGCTGCCAAGCATGATACCGCCCCAAACGAGAACTCCGTCACCTCCAAACCGGTCCCTTTCGATGATGTTGGAGATGTGATTGCGCGTTCCCTGCTCTCTCCAGATGTGTAAACGTCCAGAATCGCTCGTCAGACTAAATCGGCTCTCATCCGTAAAGAGAGCTCGACCCCATTGCTGATGTGTCCAGTTTTTGTGTTCCTGGCACCACAGAAGCCGCCGTCTCCGATGAGCAGGCGTTAATGGCACACACCGTACTGGTCGTCGTGCAAATATACCACCTTTGTGAAGCCTCCTGGCCACGGAAAAAACGCGATAACGGACGTCCAGTTGTCTGTTGCATGTGTCTTGCGATTTCTCCCGCTGTCTGCCGTCTGTCTCTTCTCGCCTGTAGGACAATATACCGGTCGTCTGCCGCCGTAGTTGCTAAACTCTCGGACAGCTGTTCCTGTCGTTTGAAATGCTCTCCAAGCTCGTGAAGCGATGCTGTGAGCGATCCCGAAGTCCTCGGCCACACTAGTCACACTTCGACCTTCTTCCAACTTCCCAATGACGCGACCTCGAGTAAAGTCATCCAGATGTCGTCTACTGGATTGCCTGTTGGCCATCCAGTAGACGACATCTGGATGGTAGCACACGGTGGCAGCAACTCGACGTCGTTCAAACCGATGTACACCGTGCAATAGCTTTCACCGAATTGCTTACACCGCCCGTGTGCTTTATATCTTTCCGACACTCCCCCTATGTCACGCTGCATATATGCGCATGCCCTACCGTACAGGACCCTAGTCTATCTCCTGAGTGGTCTTTCGGTCCGTTCTGCCTGCTCGTTCCACTGTTATGCTAATTTCTCCTCTTCGTCCTTAATTTTTGCACGCCAGTGTATATATGCACAGTGGAGTCACATTATTGTGACCACCTCCGACTTTTGACGTCAACAGCGTCAAAATAATTATAGCCAATGAAAAAAGGTACGTGTCGGGAGCTGGCTTGGAGGGTATATAAGGTGTGCTGTAGGCATTCCGAAAACATGTCACTCGTTGCTGTCATGGATAAAAAGGAGTGATTTATCAGATTTGCAAAAAGGGTTGATTATCGGCTTTCGGACCAAAGGTGGAAATATTTCCGAAATATCGCTGTTTGTGGATTGTTCGCATGCTGCTGTGATTAGAGTGTATCGTGATTGGAGAAACGGCACCGTTGTGAATAAGCGACGTGCAAACTGCGGGGCACCACGTTCCACTGATGTGAGAGGTGAACGTCGGCTTCGAAGGTGCGTGAGGTCCGATCGACACGCTACAGTGGAGCAACTCACTGGCCGAATGAACCAGGAAGCGGCTGGAAAAGTGTCTAAAACGACAGTTCAGCGAACCCTAATGCGTATGGCGCTCCCATGCAGACGGATGGTCACTGCACCTAAGTTAACGAAGGTGCATCGGCAGAAAAGGCTTACATTTACCCGCCAGTATTGGAATTGGACCTGCGCTGATTGGCAAAGAATTGCCTTCTCCGATGAGCCGCATTTTCTGCTTCATCTAACGGATAGACGTTGGCGTATGAAGCGAAAAACATTGGAGAACAAACACTCTTCAACCATTACAGAAAGAACACAAGCTGGTGGGGGCAGCGTTATGGTCTGGGGAATGTTTTCGTGGCATACTCTGGGTCCACTCATATCTGTGGAAGGCACTACGGACCGAATTCGTTATGAATCCATCCTTGCAGACCACGTACACCCATACATGCTGATTGTGTTCCCTGGGGCGGATGGGATCTTCCAGAACGACAATGCGACAGCCCAAACCGTTAGAAATGTCCGAGAGTGGTTCGAAGAGCCAGATGAAGACTTCAAAGTACTTCGATGTCCCCCTAATTCCCAAGACTTAAACGCAATTGAGCATCTGTGGAACCACCTCGATCGTATTGTTCGCTCTATATGGATTCTCCACCACGTACCCTTCAGCAGCTGTCAGATGCACTGCAGTCAGCACGGCTCCACATACCTGTGAATACCTTCCAGCACCTTATTGAGTCACTCGCAGACCATCTAGCTGCTGTCCGCCGTGCACACGGCGGTTACTCTGGATATTAGCTGGTGGTCACAATAATGTGACTCGATCTTGCATATATATTCACACAAGGAGTTCAAAAAGTCTCTAAAATTATCTCTCGTAGTTGTATATTATCTCTCGTAGTTGTATAGAAATAATATAATTGTATTACGGAAACGTATAATTTACTCGCTTACTTACAGAAAGTATTGAAGCTTACGTTATTCACATAACCTAACTGTTTTACACAAGTTTTCAGACACATCTGCGAGAGTGAAAAAGTCCCTCCGCAGGAATGTTGAGACTGTTCCGCATAATTTTGATGGTGCTACAGTCAAAAAATTGAATAAACTTTTTTTTTTTTTTTATTGGAGGTTTAACGACCACCGTGAGCAACTCAAATAGGCTATAAGCAGTCGCCGGTCCCTAATTTAGGGTCACTGGTTCCAGGGAAGGGAGAGAGCCAGTGCAGTAAGACAAACACAACATCCATGCTTCACCGGGATTCGAACCCAGACCCCGTTCAGACGAATGATCAGAGGCCATCGCTTAGACCACTGCGCCACCGGGGCGGCTAGAATAAACTTGTATGTTTAATTTCAGTTTTTGTTGTTTTCGTGAAAACATATTACACTTCAGGATATGTTTCACAGCAACACCAATTTTCACAAGCTTCTGATTAGTTCAAAGTTTCCAAAATGTGGATGTTGATTTCATAATTGCTCCTCAGAAGGCAGGAATACTAATGAAATCAACGTTAACATAAATTTTAGAAACTTTTAACTCATCGCAAGCTTGTGAAAATTGGTGTTGGACAACTTCCAGCATTCACTCTTCTCCTTTTTGTTTTCAGCAAGAACGTATTTCTTGGCCTCGACGCCTTTTTCAATTTCCTTAATAATAAATTCATTCTTATTAACAAATAAGGCATTAATTCCGATACGACATGCTATGGAAGCGGATGTTAGCACGTCAATCGAAAACCTCTGAATGCTCAATGCAAAATATGCGATGTGAAAAAGTAACTTTTACAAGGGAAACTATAGGACCTCCCAACGACAATCGTCACGGAACGTTCTGTGGTGGACAAGCATGACACCAAAGTAACTGGTGTGAAGTACGGCATTTCGCAATCGCCCGCAACCCCTAGAACATGGCTTATAAAAGTGGAACGCCCGCCTGTAATGTATGCAGCCATAAAATGTCAAACAACATTTACCTGTTAGATATGAGGCACCTAAATGTCGAGAGAGACCACGTACAACACCTTAAGTAGCAAATGTCATATACATACCTCACTTCACGTCATGGTCATGTGTTGAGAGAAGGTAGTGCTGCAAGCAAAGGTGAATCTCGCACCACAAGCAGATAATGACGGCACTGAAATCACAGCCGCCCCGCCCCGGTGGCGCAGTGGTCTAAGCCATTGCCTCTGATCATTCGTCCGAACGGGGTCCGGATTCGAATCCCGGTGAGGCGTGGATGTTATGTTTGTCTTACGGCACTGACTCTCTCCCTTCCCTGGAACTAGAGACCATAAATTAGGGACGGGCGACTATTTATAGCCCATTGAGTTGCTCACGGTGGTCGTTAAACCTCCAACCAAAAAAAAAAATAAAATAAAAATCCCAGTCAGGGGCGTTGCACATGTCACGCACAGAAAAATTGATGTCAAACACATTACGAAACGGAATAGGCCTTTCGTGTGGCAAGTATGCAGACGCCTTCCACGCAAATCGAAGCATAGGTTGGTACTGTGGTGCATACAACTGGTTGTATATAAATGAATGCAACTTGAAAATGAAGATTCTGTCATGCACGTTGACGCCATGCACATCATCACAACATACACTGTAAAAAAAAATTGTAGATTTTACGGTTTTAACCCGTTTTCCAGGGTGCCAACACAAAACCGTTAAATCTACAGTTTTATGCCGTGTTGGAACAAAGCTATAGCTTTGCTCAACAAAGCTATAGCTTTGCTCCAACACCGCATTTAATGAAGAAAACAGCACAGAATTCGGCTGCAGCGAGTCACAGTCCAAATAATCACGAAAACACAAAAATTTGGCTGGAACGAATGTGTTGATTGTGTTGGAGCAAAGCTATAGCTTTGCTCCAACACGGCATAAAACTGTAGATTTTACGGTTTTGTGTTGGCACCCTGGAAAACGGTTTAAAACCGTAAAATCTACAGTAACTTTTTTACAGTGTATGTACTCTTCCATGCGTCGTGCAAAAAACCTTGAGGTGTACTGAACCGGTTCTGTTGAATATAATCGAAATGGTGTCAAAGGTCAGGACACAGGAGCGAGATTTATTCCACAACCATTATCCTCATAACTTGAGTAATAATTTCTGGTATGTTGGAAAGCGTATCATAATCAATGCATTGCATGATTTTACTAACTTGTTTAATAAGCTTGGTGCTTCGTGAAATGTTTTCGTTCGCATACTAAAAACGCGAGGAGAGTTTGACCCGCGTCTGGTGTCTAAAGAATTCAGAGTTCTCGATGGTTAATAATTAAAGTACTTTTTAAAAACAATAGTTTTTATATTATCGGAAGAAATTTTAAATGGCGGGAAATGAAAATAAGTGTTAATCCGATTTTTGATTAAGGACAATTAAAAAGGAAGAAAAGTGAGGGGGCAAATGTGATGTTGGCACGCAAACATCACATTTGCCCCCTCACTTTTCTTTTCACGGCTGCATAATTTGCGGGGCCCAGTACATAACGAAAATGCGGGGCCCTTTTCCCATCGAGTTGTATATCTACTTAATGGGCTTGGACGTTGGAACGTTTTTGAAAGAAAGGCAGGGTCAGGTAGAGAAACCACATTTTTTTCATTTTCTCGTGTTGCTTAATAATTCATGGTGGTATTAAGGGATATTATTATTTATTCATGAGTTATAATAAGCTGTAATTATTACTCATTAAAAATAAAAAGAGACATTTTAAAATTACGCTATATTAATTTACATTGCCAGATCAAATTGAAGTTGATTGAATTCAAGCGACAAAATATAATTCCCGCACCTCGTCGAAATGCGTGCTGATGGCAAAAATTAATGTAATTTATCCAAAATTAAAAATAGCTATCGTTTAAACAAATAGTATAGGATGACAGAAAATGTCATTTTTAATGATTCATGGTTGGAATATTGAGGTTGTAAAGACGTACCCGTCCGTACAATACTAAATGAGTAATGCAATTTTCAGAAAACTCTTACCTTATCACTCTCTCTTTACTTCTAGGAAGAAATATTCTTTTGCTGGCCACGTTCTACAGTTCATTATAATTTGTTTTAGGGAGTAGTGAAAGTTTTCAGCTTTGTCGCTCAAATGAGGTGAGTGCGATAGCAGTCTAGTGCAGTGTTTCCCAAACACCTCCACGAGGTTTCCGCCGGTCCGCTGAAACGGAGGAAAACTTGAAAAATGGTAGATATTTCTGCATTTGACCAGTAAAGACAGGTCTGCACAAACGTCCTTGTGCGTAAAAGCAACTTCGTTCCGGTCGGTCCGCGTTGTAAAATTTTACTGGTCCGCGGATTGCTTGTAAGAGTCTCTGGGAATCAGTGGCAGTGGTCTAGAGTCCGGATAATCCCGAATCGCCGTTATGTTGCAATTTATCAATTCCCGACACTCGTCGTCGACAGGTACAATCGATCTGTCAGTTATAGTGTTAAAATTAAAATTTCAGCCAGTTTCGTAAATTTTTTTCGCAAAGATACTCGTTTTTCACTTCTTTTATTGATAAACCACATGCCAGAGATTTGCCGCCCACTCCCGCGAAAAACCAAACTGACCGCGTGTGATTCCGGCAGAACGCAGACGTAGATGTGACGTTGCTGTGACGTCAGCGTTCCAGAGAGATCTAGGTGATTATACACTTGTATATGATGTCATTAATGCAAATTCTCTCTCGGTGATACGGTGAATCATCCCGATGGACCGAAGTTACTTGAATTCTGTTCACTAAGGCAAAGTGTAATGATATAAAATTTTAAAAAATGCCATTTTTGCATCTTTAAGTGTCCTTTATTTTCAAAACAAGAAAAAAAAATTATGAAAAATTCAAAAACATCACACAAACGCTAGTGCGGGGCGGGTCCTCTTATAGGAGAGGGGTCCTGTGCGACTGCACTGGTCGCACACCCATGAAGCCGGCCCTGCACGCAAATGAATGGGGGCAGCTTCCCCCTCTGTCCCCCGCGGTTCCGACGCCGTTGTTTCACGTTTTTACTTGATATCTACAACCATTGAATCTTGGGTATTTACCTAGTTTCGCACTATTGGTAAAATTCTAACGAAAACCGGAAGTACGAGTTTTGAAGGATCAAAATACTTTCCCGTAAAAATAGGTATGAGAAAAATAAAAACTGAGTCTCTTTAAGTGGCTCAGTGCGACTTTTTAATTTAAAGGGGCGTAATTTCCAGTATCACCCCTCCAGACAAGAAAAAAATTCTGACCACTTTCTCTTTACGAAACCATTGCTACATATTTTCATCAATTTACGTAACCGGTTGTAAATTTGTAACAAGTTAGTAAAATCATGCAATGCATTGATTATAATACGCTTTCCAACATACCAGAAATAATTACTCAAGTTATGAGGATAATGGCTGTGGAATAAATCTCGCTCCTGTGCCCTGACCTTTGATTCCATTTCAATGATATTTAACAGAACCGGTTCAGTATACTTCCAGAACAACATGATAAAGTTTTTTCGCAAGCAAACCATTTTTACTCAAGTTATAACGCATAAGGGCAATGGAATGGATCCTGCTCCTATGTCCTGACCTTTACCCCCATTTCGCCCATTTTCAAAAGGTTTTGTCCCCAGGTGGTCCCCTACAACATACTAAAATGTAATCGAAATCGAACCTTTTTTACGTTAGTTATGACGCATAAGAGCAGTGGAATAGATCCCACTCCTTTGTCCTGACCTTTGACCCCATTTTGTCCATTTTCAATAGGCTTCGCCCCCAGGTGGTCCCCTACCACATACTAAAATTTCATCGAAATCGAAAATTTTTTTTACGCACGTTATGACGCATAAGGGCGCCGCCCCGGTGGCGCAGTGGTCTAAGCGATGGCCGATGGCCTCTGATCATTCGTCCGTAAGGGGTCCGGGTTCGAATCCCGGTGAGGCATGGATGTTGTGTTTGTCTTACGGCACTGGCTCTCTCCCTTCCCTGGAACCAGTGACCCTAAATTAGGGACGGGCGACTGCTTATAGCCCATTGAGTTGCTCACGGTGGTCGTTAAATCTCCAATCAAAAAGAAAAAAAAAAAAAAAAAAAAAGACGCATAAGGGCAATGGAATGCATCCCGCTCCTATGTCCTGATCTTTGACCCCACTGCACCCATTTTCAATAGGGTTCATTCCCAGGTGGTTCCCTACAATATACTAAAATTTCATCGACATCGAACCATATTTACGCAAGTTACGACGCATAAGGGCAATGGATGCCGCTCCTATGCCGTGACCTTTGACCCCATTTCGTCCGTTTTCACAAAGGTTTGTCCCCAGGTGGTCCCCTACCACATACTAAAATTACATCCAAATTGAACAATTTTTACGCGAGTTATCGTGCTGACAGACGGACGGACGGACAAAGCTGGAGCATATACGCTTCTTCAACCTACGGTTGGAAAGCGTAAACAACATGTTTGCAATAGATTGTAGTATAATATATAATTTTTTAAACTGCTATATCTGCATATATTGAAGTAATTACGTATATATAAGTAATTAATATAGTAATTACTATTTTGCTATTTACATTACTAAGAAGTAATTACTATATATATTTGTAATGGGATGTAAGGTCAGGTGATGCGTAACATCACAGCCTCTCCTTGACAAATGTCAACCCCGCCTTCTCGTGGTGCATCCTGTTCCCACTAAAGGGGCTCTGACGACCGCCAATAGCGGTATAACTATACCATCGGGATCAGAGGAAATGCTATCCCACACTCACCAACCCGCTTGGCCAGCGTGGTGAGTTATGGCCAAACACCTCCAAAATGACTCTACAACTTAAATCTTGGCCCTCAGTCTCCGGCAGCTGGAATGTACCTGGCCAAGGCAGCGGCCAGTGCGACATGAAGGCAGAGGGTGCTAAGAATCCCCGGAGGACCGGACTAGGCTGCCATTTGATGCTGACCTTGGCTACCTATAACGGACGCTCCCTATCTTCTGATTCAAGGCTTCTTGAATTGGAAGAGGAACTACAGAGGATCAAGTGGGACATCGTCGGGCTAAGTGAGGTAAGGAGAAAAGGAGAAGATCTCATTGAACTGAAAAGTGGACATCTCTTCTATTATCGTGGGACAGATACTGGCAGAACTAGTGGTGTTGGATTTATAATAAACAAGAAACTGAAGGATAAAGTGGTAGAAGTTGAAAGTTCCTCTGACAGAGCTGCACGACTCGTTATCCAACTATCGAGAAGATACCAGGCTCAGATTATTCAAACTTATGCACCCACCACAAGTCATCCTGAAGAAGAAATTGAAGAATTTTATGAGGAAATTTGTCATCTAAATAATAAAGGTAAGCAGCACTTGAAGATAATTATGGGAGATTTCAATGCAAAAATAGGGCAACGGCAACAGAATGAAACTTCAGTAGGTAAATTCGGTCACGGCAACAGAAACCAGCGTGGAAATACTCTCGTTGAGTTTGCAGAGGCAGAAGGATTTTTCATCTTGAACTCCTTTTTCAAGAAAAAGCCACACAGGAAATGGACATGGAGACATCCAATTGGAACGACAAGTGAAATTGATTTTATTATGTGCAACAAAAAATTCGTCATCGAAGACTGCAGTGTGCTGAACAAGTTCAACACAGGTAGTGACCATAGATTGGTGAGATGTAAGATGCACCTCAACACTAAACTGGAACGTGGCAAGCTCATAAGACAAACAAAATGTATTGACATAACCAACCTTAAAAAACACCATAATACTTTCAAGTTGGAACTGAAGAACAGATTCTCTGCTTTAGAAGGCCTAACATCAGAAGAAGTGGATATTTCGGAAGTTAACAGAAAAGTAACCAAAGCTCTAATGGAAACAGCAACAAAATTAGCTGGGTCTAAGAACAAGTTGCATGTGAACAAATTATCAGGAAAAACCAAAATGTTGATGCAAAAAAGAAGAGAGATGAGGACAACTAAAGAAGATGTGACTTCCAAAGTGGAATATATAGAGCTATGCAAGACAACACGAAAAAGTATCACTGAAGACGTAAGGAAATTCAACTGTGAGCTAGTGAGGAAAGCAATTGAAAACAACCAAAGCCTTAAGATAGCAAAGGGACATCTCAGTAAGGGAAGAAAACAGATTATGGCTCTGAGAAAAGAAGATGGTTCTATAACAAGAAATAGAGGCGAAATTTTGACAAGAGTGAAAGATTTCTACTCCAAATTATATGAAAGGGATGATATATGTACTCCAGACATCATGAAAGGTACCAGAGTTCTTCCAGTCCTCCCAGCAGAAGTTGCTCATGCAATCAAGAACATGAAGCGGGGAAAAGCTCCAGGAGAAGATGGAATTACTATAGACATCATACAAGAAGCAAGTGGAGAAATCGAAACAGTACTCGCCCAAATTTTCACTCGATGCCTTAATGAAGGGAAGATTCCTGAGGATTGGAACAATGCTACAATGATCCTGCTACATAAAAAGGTGACATTGAGGATCTCAGGAACTACAGACCTATCAGCCTCCTATCAGTGGTTTATAAAATCTTCACTAAAGTTCTTTCACACCGCTTGAAGGTAACACTGGACATGGCTCAACCGAGAGAACAAGCTGGATTCAGGAGTGGCTACAGCACAATAGATCATATCCACGTACTGAGAGAACTAATTGAAAGAGCGAGGGAATATGAACTTCCATTGTGCATGGCTTTTATCGATTATGAAAAAGCCTTTGATTCAGTGAAACCATCAGCAGTTACCACGGCTCTGAAATCCTGCGGTATTGAAGATGCATACATTAATATTATTAATAACATCTATGAAAATGCAAGTGCAAAGATTCGGCTGTTTGAAAATTCAACACACATAAAAATTGGAAAGGGAGTGAGACAAGGTGACACCATATCTCCGAAGCTCTTTAATGCCACATTGGAAAATGTCTTTCAATCACTGAACTGGGAAAACAAAGGGATAAAGATTAATGGAGATTATCTAACCCACCTTCGTTTTGCTGATGACGTAGTCATTTTTGCAACTACCCCATCAGAGCTGCAGAGTATGATCCAGGAACTTGCTGACAAGAGTAAAGAAGTGGGATTAAAAATGAACTTTCAGAAGACAAAAGTGATGTTCAATGCTTTTACAAGAAAATGAAGATTTATCGATTGATGGAGAAAAACTGAAGATAACAGATACGTATGTTTATCTTGGACAGCAGATATCAAGTGAGGGTCACATTGATGAAGAAATTAATCGGCGTACAAAACTTGCCTGGAGAGCTTTTGGAAGAAACAGCATAATTTTCAAGAGCAACATGCCATTATGTCTTAAAAGAAAAGTGTTTGATCAATGCATCCTTCCAGTGCTTACGTATGGTGCAGAGACGTGGACCTTAACTAAAAGAGACATACAAAGGCTGCAGACAACTCAAAGAAGCATGGAGAGGTGCATGCTTGGTATAACCAGGAGAGATAAGAAGAGAAACTCGTGGATCCGAAAAATGACGAGAGTGGAAGACATCATGATCAGGGTTAAATCCCTGAAATGGCAATGGGCTGGACATACTGCCAGAAGGACAGACCATCGATGGACAGCCGAAATTTTAGATTGGATTCCAAGGGACAGGAAAAGACCCAGAAAAGACCACATGGGAGATGGGTGGATGAAATTCGTAAATATGCGGGAGTGACATGGAGGAGACTGGCACAAGACAGACCGTTGTGGAGGAAACTTGGGGAGACCTTCGTCCAGCAGTGGATTGATAATGGTTGACAATGATGATGATGATGATGATATTTGTAATTACTTCAAACATTTCAAGAACAAACTTTCTCCAGATAAACGAGGGGGAGGGAAGGGTTTCAAGGTGTGGGTGTTGGTTTCGGCAGGCTTGAAAGTCTTATCTATTAAAATGCATTCAATACACTCCTGACTATGAGGTATGACTAGCCTACTTATTATATTTTGAAGAGCGGCCGGCAGGCGTCTTATTACACTTTTTTCAAAAATAAAGTATAATACTTGAACAAATATTAAAAAAATATGTATAATTGGAGAAACATTTGTAGCATCGAAAAAAACAAAACTGTTTCTTTCATTATAGCCCGAATTTATTAACATTTGGCTCGTTAACATAAAAGTCTCGGGGGAGGGGAGGGAGTTGTTTCCGAGAGGGCGATGTGTGCCTAAAAGAAACACTGTTTGGTTTTGTCATGTAACTGCTGAAATAATGAATTTCTACAACCTACGGAGAGTTTAACAGTTTATGTGCTGCCACCTATGAACATATTATTGAACTACCTTTCAAGAAATTTAGGGTGGCGTGTTTACAACAACGATATACAGTAGAACAAAACAAAGTAGGATGTCTTGTCATCGTCATCACCCTCCGAAAAAAAAAAGAAAAAGAAAAAGAAAAAAGGAAGATCAGTGTGTGATTGAAAAGGGAATTTTATCAAACTTCCGAGACTTATTTTTCGTTGCTCCCAAAATAAAACATTTAAACTGATTGGATTAAAAAAACTTTTGAATTAGTTACATCATTTCAGTTGCCGCTTCCTCTGAATTTTTGGGACTTCATAAAAACCGCCCTTTGTAGTAATTTAGGGAAGGTTTCCAGACTGGCAAATCTGAATGTCTTTTTGAACTTTATCCGTGACCAGTACTTGCAGTTTTCTTGCCTGTTTACACGAAATGAATTTCAGATAAACATGATGATAAAAATAGATTAATTTATATTAGTTTATCTTATGATATTATTGCATTCCTTTCATTAATAAAGAAGGGTGAAGGAAGACATTTCTTACTACACAAAGTGATCTCAATGATAAAATTGCTGTAACTAAAGTTTCGAAATAACTAAGTGAAAATCATATAGTCGGTAATTTTTTGAGTGACTAACAGAAGTATGGAGGCAATATTAGAATTTTCTGATTTAATTCACTCTAGGATCAACAGAAAATTCTGAAATTTTTTCAATTTTCAGATTCCAGATTAGAAAAACAATTAAACACATGCAAGTCAAGTTCTTTTGTTCCTTAACAAATGAAGAAAATATGAAAACTTCAAAGTTTCTTACCAAAAATTCACAGAGATGCAAATGCAATAGATTTGTATAAAAAAAAAGAAAAAAACAGTCTGGCAAACAGTACACTCATGGATATTATCTTTTATTAGCAAAAAGTACAGACACAAAAAAGTACTAAATTTTTTCTACTACTGATTTTTATTAAAATGTAGCTTTTTTACAAAAGATGAATCATGATTTCTGCAAAATAAAGCAATTGGATTAAAAAAAATATATGTTGTTCTGTGTTGAAGATAAAATATCTTGTAATGACCAAATCGAAGAAAATATTTGGAACAATATTCATGCATGTTGGAAAATGTTCTTGGCAATATTTTCCTTTTTAAGTCGGTCTATTGATAAAAAATATGTTAAATGAATAACTTGTATGATGATGACTAGTTTTTTTAAAGATAATGGGACTTTTGAAATTTTAAAATTATTCTTAATATAATATTTCACGATAGTGCAAACGTAATTTCGGAGAAGGTGAAAAAAATGCAAAATAAAGCAATTGGATTAAAAAAAAAAAAATATATATATATATATATATATAAATTAAAAGGGGATGCAAGGTTAGGTGATGCGTAACATCACAGCCTCTCCTTGACAAATGTCAACCCCGCCT
This sequence comes from Macrothele yani, assembly GCA_039090855.1. Lineage (NCBI taxonomy): Eukaryota > Metazoa > Arthropoda > Arachnida > Araneae > Macrothelidae > Macrothele > Macrothele yani. The sequence goes on along the minus strand of CM076997.1, from coordinate 159,209,276 downwards.
TCTCGTGGTACATCCTGTTCCCACTAAAGGGGCTCTGACGACCGCCAATAGCGGTATAACTATACCATCGGGATTAGAGGAAATGCTATCCCACACTCACCAACCCGCTTGGCCAGCGTGGTGAGTTATGGCCAACCCCCTCCAAAATGACTCCACAACTTAAATCTTGGCCCTCAGTCTCCGGCAGCTGGAATGTACCTGGCCAAGGCAGCGGCCAGTGCGACATGAAGGCAGAGGGTGCTAAGAATCCCCGGAGGACCGGACTAGGCTGCCATCTGATGCTGACCTTGGCAACGTATAACGGACGCTCCCTATCTTCTGATTCAAGGCTTCTTGAATTGGAAGAGGAACTACAAAGGATCAAGTGGGACATCGTCGGGCTAAGTGAGGTAAGGAGAAAAGGAGAAGATCTCATTGAACTGAAAAGTGGACATCTCTTCTACTATCGTGGGACAGATACTGGCAGAACTAGTGGTGTTGGATTTATAATAAACAAGAAACTGAAGGATAAAGTTGTAGAAGTTGAAAGTTCCTCTGACAGAGCTGCACGACTCGTTATCCAACTCTCGAGAAGATACCAGGCTCAGATTATTCAAACTTATGCACCCACCACAAGTCATGCTGAAGAAGAAATTGAAGAATTTTATGAGGAAATTCGTGATCTAAATAATAAAGGTAAGCAGCACTTGAAGATAATTATGGGAGATTTCAATGCAAAAATAGGGCAACGGCAACAGAATGAAACTTCAGTAGGTAAATTCGGTCACGGCAACAGAAACCAGCGTGGAAATACTCTCGTAGAGTTTGCAGAGGCAGAAGGGTTTTTCATCTTGAACTCCTTTTTCAAGAAAAAGCCACACAGGAAATGGACATGGAGACATCCAAATGGGACGACAAGTGAAATTGATTTTATTATGTGTAACAAAAAATTCGTCATAGAAGACTGCAGTGTGCTAAACAAGTTCAACACAGGCAGTGACCGTAGATTGGTGAGATGTAAGATGCACCTCAACACTAAACTCGAACGTAGCAAGCTCATAAGACAAACAAAATGTATTGACATAACCAACCTTAAAAAACACCATATTACCTTCAAATTGGAACTGAAGAACAGATTCTCTGCTTTAGAAGGCCTAACATCGGAAGAAGTGGATATTTCTGAAGTTAACAGAAAAGTAACCAAAGCTCTTATGGAAACAGCAACAAAATTAGCTGGGTCTAAGAACAAATTGCATGTGAACAAATTATCAGGAAAAACCAAAATGTTGATGCAAAAAAGAAGAGAGATGAGGACAACTAAAGAAGATGTGACTTCCAAAGTGGAATATATAGAGCTATGCAAGACAGTAAGAAAAAGTATCACTGAAGACGTAAGGAAATTCAACTGTGAACTAGTGTGTAACGTACCAGGAGATGTGACGTACCTGCCAGAAGGACGCACACGACATAAAGGCAGATAGCAATTAGAATCAATGTCCGCGTAGCTTAATTGGTAGAGCAACTTATTCCGGAATGAGTGGACCCGGGTTCGAACCCCGGCGCGGATAAAAATAACGGAGAAATTTACTTCGTTATAAGTGAGGAAAGCAATTGAAAACAACCAAAGCCCAAAGATAGCAAAGGGACATCTCAGTAAGGGAAGAAAACAGATTATGGTACTGAGAAAAGAAGATGGTTCTGTAACAAGAAATAGAGGCGAAATTTTGACAAGAGTGAAAGATTTCTACTCCAAATTATATGAAAGGGATGATACATGTACTCCAGACATCATGAAAGATACCAGTACCAGAGTTCCTCCAGTCCTTCCAGCAGAAGTTGCACATGCAATCAAGAACATGAAGCGAGGAAAAGCTCCAGGAGAAGATGGAATTACTGTAGACATCATAAAAGAAGCAAGTGGAGAAATCGAAACAGTACTCGCCCAAATTTTCACTCGATGCCTTAATGAAGGAAAGATTCCTGAGGATTGGAACACCGCTACAATGATCCTGTTACATAAGAAAGGTGACATTGAGGATCTCGGAAACTACAGACCTATCAGCCTCCTATCAGTAGTTTATAAAATCTTCACTAAAGTTCTTTCACACCGCTTGAAGGTAGCACTAGACATGGCTCAACCGAGAGAACAAGCTGGATTCAGGAGTGGCTACAGCACAATAGATCATATCCACGTGCTGAGAGAACTAATTGAAAGAGCGAGGGAATATGAACTTCCATTGTGCATGGCTTTTATCGATTATGAAAAAGGCTTTGATTCGGTGAAACCATCAGCAGTTACAATGGCTCTGAAAACCTGCGGTATTGAAGATGCATACATTAATATTATTAATAACATGTATGAAAATGCAAGTGCAAAGATTAGGCTGTTTGAAAATACAACACACGTAAAAATTGGAAAGGGAGTGAGACAAGGTGACACCATATCTCCGAAGCTCTTTAATGCCACATTGGAGGGTGTTTTTCAGTCGCTGAGCTGGGAAAACAAGGGAATAAAGATTAATGGAGATTATCTAACCCACCTTCGTTTTGCTGATGACGTAGTCATTTTTGCAACTAGCCCATCAGAGCAGCAGAGTATGATCCAGGAACTTGCTGACAAGAGTAAAGAAGTGGGATTAAAAATGAACTTTCAGAAGACAAAAGTGATGTTCAATGCTTTTACAAGAAATGAAGATTTATCGATTGATGGAGAAAAACTGGAGATAACAGACACGTACGTTTATCTTGGACAGCAGATATCAAGTGAGGGTCACATTGATGAAGAAATTAATCGGCGTACAAAACTTGCCTGGAGAGCTTTTGGAAGAAACAGCATAATTTTCAAGAGCAATATGCCATTATGTCTTAAAAGAAAAGTGTTTGATCAATGCATCCTTCCAGTGCTTACGTATGGTGCAGAGACGTGGACCTTAACTAAAAGAGACATACAAAGGCTGCAGACAACTCAAAGAGGCATGGAGAGGTGCATGCTTGGTATAACCAGGAGAGATAAGAAGAGGAACTCATGGATCCGAAAAATGACAAGAGTGGAAGACATCATGATCAGAGTTAAATCCCTGAAATGGCAATGGGCTGGACATACTGCCAGAAGGACAGACCATAGATGGACAGCCGAAATTTTAGATTGGATTCCAAGGGACAGGAAAAGACCCAGAAAAAGACCACATGGGAGATGGGTGGATGAAATTTGTAAATATGCGGGAGTGACATGGAGGAGACTGGCACAAGACAGACCGTTGTGGAGGAAACTTGGGGAGACCTTCGTCCAGCAGTGGATTGATAATGGTTGACAATGATGATGATGATATATATATATATATATATATATATATGGGATGTAAGGTGGCAAGCTCATAAGGTCAAGTGATGCGTAACATCAGAGCCTCTCCTTGACAAATGTCAACCCCGCCTTCTCGTGGTACATCCTGTTCCCACTAAAGGGGCTCTGACGACCGCCAATAGCGGTATAACTATACCATCGGGATTAGAGGAAATGCTATCCCACACTCACCAACCCGCTTGGCCAGCGTGGTGAGTTATGGCCAACCCCCTCCAAAATGACTCCACTGACCTTACATCCCATATATATTGGGATGTAAGGTCAGGTGATGCGTAACATCACAGCCTCTCCTTGACAAATGTCAACCCCGCCTTCTCGTGGTGCATCCTGTTCCCACTAAAGGGGCTCTGACGACCGCAAATAGCGGTATAACTATACCATCGGGATCAGAGGAAATGCTATCCCACACTCACCAACCCGCTTGGCCAGCGTGGTGAGTTATGGCCAAACACCTCCAAAATGACTCCACAACTTAAATCTTGGCCCTCAGTCTCCGGCAGCTGGAATGTACCTGGCCAAGGCAGCGGCCAGTGCGACATGAAGTCAGAGGGTGCTAAGAATCCCCGGAGGAACGGACTAGGCTGCCATCTGATACTGACCTTGGCTACTTACAATGGACGCTCCCTATCTTCTGATTCAAGGCTTCTTGAATTGGAAGAGGAACTACAAATGATCAAGTAGGACATCGTAGGGCTAAGTGAGGTAAGGAGAAAAGGAGAAGATCTCATCGAACTGAAAAGTGGACATCTATTCTACTATCGTGGGACAGATACTGGCAGAACTAGTGGTGTTGGATTTATAATAAACAAGAAACTGAAGGATAAAGTTGTAGAAGTTGAAAGTTCCTCTGACAGAACTGCACGACTTGTTATCCAACTCTCGAAAAGATACCAGGCTCAGATTATTCAAACTTATGCACCCACCACAAGTCATCCTGAAGAAGAAATTGAAGAATTTTATGAGGAAATTTGTCGTCTAAATAATAAAGGTAAGCAGCACTTGAAAATAATTATGGGAGATTTCAATGCAAAAATAGGGCAACGGCAACAGAATGAAACTTCAGTAGGTAAATTCGGTCATGGCAACAGAAACCAGCGTGGAAATACTCTCGTTGAGTTTGCAGAGGCAGAAGGGTTTTTCATCTTGAACTCCTTCTTCAAGAAAAAGCCACACAGGAAATGGACATGGAGACATCCAAATGGGACGACAAGTGAAATTGATTTTATTATGTGTAACAAAAAATTCGTCATAGAAGACTGCAGTGTGCTAAACAAGTTCAACACAGGTAGTGACCATAGATTGGTGAGATGTAAGATGCACCTCAACACTAAACTTGAACGTGGCAAGCTCAACACTAAACTCGAACGTAGCAAGCTCATAAGACAAACAAAATGTATTGACATAACCAACCTTAAAAAACACCATATTACCTTCAAATTGGAACTGAAGAACAGATTCTCTGCTTTAGAAGGCCTAACATCGGAAGAAGTGGATATTTCTGAAGTTAACAGAAAAGTAACCAAAGCTCTTATGGAAACAGCAACAAAATTAGCTGGGTCTAAGAACAAATTGCATGTGAACAAATTATCAGGAAAAACCAAAATGTTGATGCAAAAAAGAAGAGTGATGAGGACAACTAAAGAAGATGTGACTTCCAAAGTGGAATATATAGAGCTATGCAAGACAGTACGAAAAAGTATCACTGAAGACGTAAGGAAATTCAACTGTGAACTAGTAAGGAAAGCAATTGAAAACAACCAAAGCCTAAAGATAGCAAAGGGACATCTCAGTAAGGGGAAAAAACAGATTATGGCACTGAGAAAAGAAGATGGTTCTGTAACAAGAAATAGAGGCGAAATTTTGACAAGAGTGAAAGATTTCTACTCCAAATTATATGAAAGGGATGATACATGTACTCCAGACATCATGAAAGGTACCAGTACCAGAGTTCCTCCAGTCCTTCCAGCAGAAGTTGCACATGCAATCAAGAACATGAAGCGGGGAAAAGCTCCTGGAGAAGATGGAATTACTGTAGACATCATACAAGAAGCAAGTGGAGAAATCGAAACAGTACTCGCCCAAATTTTCACTCGATGCCTTAATGAAGGGAAAATTCCTGAGGATTGGAACAATGCTACAATGATCTTGCTACATAAAAAAGGTGACATTGAGGATCTCAGGAACTACAGACCTATCAGCCTCCTATCAGTGGTTTATAAAATCTTCACTAAAGTTCTTTCACACCGCTTGAAGGTGACACTGGACATGGCTCAACCGAGAGAACAAGCTGGATTCAGGAGTGGCTACAGCACAATAGATCATATCCACGTACTGAGAGAACTAATTGAAAGAGCGAGGGAATATGAGCTTCCATTGTGCATGGCTTTTATCGATTATGAAAAAGCCTTTGATTCGGTGAAACCATCAGCAGTTGCAATGGCTCTGAAATCCTGCAGTATTGAAGATGCATACATTAATATTATTAATAACATCTATGAAAATGCAAGTGCAAAGATTCGGCTGTTTGAAAATACAACATACATAAAATTTGGAAAAGGAGTGAGACAAGGTGACACCATATCTCCGAAGCTCTTTAATGCCACATTGGAAAATGTCTTTCAATCACTGAACTGGGAAAACAAAGGGATAAAGATTAATGGAGATTATCTAACCCACCTTCGTTTTGCTGATGACATAGTCATTTTTGCAACTACCCCATCAGAGCTACAGAGTATGATCCAGGAACTTGCTGACAAGAGTAAAGAAGTGGGATTAAAAATGAACTTTCAGAAGACAAAAGTGATGTTCAATGCTTTTACAAGAAATGAAGATTTATCGATTGATGGAGAAAAGCTGGAGATAACAGACACGTACATTTATCTTGGACAGCAGATATCAAGTGAGGGTCACATTGGTGAAGAAATTAATCGGCGTACAAAACTTGCCTGGAGAGCTTTTGGAAGAAACAGCATAATTTTCAAGAGCAATATGCCATTATGTCTTAAAAGAAAAGTGTTTGATCAATGCATCCTTCCAGTGCTTACGTATGGTGCAGAGACGTGGACCTTAGCTAAAAGAGACATACAAAGGCTGCAGACAACTCAAAGAAGCATGGAGAGGTGCATGCTTGGTGTAACCAGGAGAGATAAGAAGAGGAACACGTGGATCCGAAAAATGACAAGAGTGGAAGACATCATGATCAGAGTTAAATCCCTGAAATGGCAATGGGCTGGACATACTGCCAGAAGAACAGACCATCGATGGACAGCCGAAATTTTAGATTGGATTCCAAGGGACAGGAAAAGACCCAGAAGAAGACCACATGGAAGATGGGTGGATGAAATTCGAAAGTATGCGGGAGTGACATGGAGGAGACTGGCACAAGACAGACCGTTGTGGAGGAAACTTGGGGAGACCTTCGTCCAGCAGTGGATTGATAATGGTTGACAATGATGATGATGATGATGATATATATATATATATATATATATATTCTATAAAGATACCTAAGCAAAAAAATACATATATAATTTTGACTCACACCTAGTACAACACTTATATATATATTTTTTAAACTATTTTAGGTGGGAATGTTACTTGCATCTATGGCCTTGCAGAAACCCATTTCCAACTAGGTCTTTGTGGAAGTGAGAAAATGCAGAGTTTTTGCTGGTCCTTGATAAAGCCAAAGCTCAGTATTCTCGACACCTTCTACATTCAGTTGTTTTTGAATTAGAGCATTTCCATACTCATGGTTTTGACAAAGTGAAAATAGAGGTACTACATATTATTCCTGACCTCTATGCTCGGCTAGAAACTGAATCCCTTGAAATTTTGCAGCATCAGTCTCTTTATCCCTATGGCCTTAATTCCACTCTATCTGACAATAAGCATAATCAGCATAAATTTTCAATTCGTGAACTCTTCTTTCTTGTTAATAATAAGAGCTGCTCTAGAGGTAATAGAGGACAGAGGTTATTTCGCACATCAAGCAAAGTTGATTTTGCTAACTTGCTAAAAACTCTGGAAAGCTTTAAAACTGGCACTAATTTTGTTAAAAATACTTACAAAATTCTCAAGTCCTTCAAGCACTCTGTCCTTAAATGTTTTTTCAAATTCTGGAATGAAACTGCTGACCATGTTGATAAGCATGTTTTTGCTTTGGTTCTGGACATTCTTAAACATATTCTTAAAGATAAAATTTCTCTTAAAGAATTTTCTAGTAATTTTGTTACCATCAGGTTCCTAAATAAAGCCTACGATAATCTCAATGTAAGGAAGCTGTTCTACAATAATGCAATTTTTTTCCCATCCACAGGCACCAGTCTATTGTAAGTTTTAAATATGTTAAGACCTTAGGGTCAATAGTTAAAAACTACAAACTTAACTCTTCGAGCTACATTCCTGTAATTACTACTTGTTCTTGTGATGAACATAAAGATACAGTTCACTATGATAAGAATTACAACCATATCATCACCGGAAACTTGAGTTATGTTGAAAATGAAAAGCTTAGGAATTTATTAGAGTATGGCTCTAAATTCAGACCTTCCTTCATAATTTCCAAAGAAAGGATTCTTGAGAGCTTCACTCAAGATGTAAATAAGTACATCGTAAAAACCAGTTTAACGTACAATCAGCCTATTGAGGCCTTCGCAGAATGGAAATATAATATAATCAATAGCTTCACCGGTGAGTTGGCAGGTCTGGACTTTTGTTTCGACAGAAATCTCTTTTTCTCTGGAGAAGCTAAAAGGTCACTCTCCAAACTACAAGACCAATTTATTTTACCACTACGGATAAAGCTAGCAATAATTTTGCAATTATCTGTAAGAAGTTCTATTTTGAATTGTTAACTATGGAACTCAATAATAGAGTAACATACGAGCCCGTAAGTTATTCTACCAAGCAGTTAGAAAATCGGTTTAAGGCATTCTTCAAGAAACTTAAAATTCCACAAACTAGAAGATATGGGCCTGAATTTCCATTTCTTTTTGCAACGGTTAAGTTTCATAAGGATCCTGTGAAGTTCAGGTTCATAGCTAGTGGAGTAAGGAGTCATAAAAAGAAAATAGATCTTGCTTTTGAAGATGTCTTAAAGAAGGTTTTGAAACACATTAGAAACTGTTCTAACTTGATGTACAGAGATTTTTGGATAATTAATAATAATGCAGAAGTAATTTCTACTATACTCAAAGTTTGTCCCCTAGATATTAATAGTTATGATTTTGAAAACCTATATACTAATCTGCCTCTATCAGATATAATCACTACCTTTAAAGAGCTGTATGCAGAATTTAAACTTAACCAATTTGTTGATGTAGGAACTTGGAACTCTTATCTCAATTGCTGCATAAAAAATAACCATATCTTATATAATAATACTCTCTATAAGCAAGTGAACAGTATTCCAATGGGAACATCAACGTCCACAAATATCGCTAATCTATTCCTGTTCTTTAAGGAATATAAATTCATTAAAAATCACCCCACCTGCTCAGATAACTACCTTTACACTTTTAGATATATTGATGATCTGCTGTGTATCAATAATTCAGAAGTTATAGAGAGTGATTTTGATAATATCTATCCTAGCTCTCTTAACTTATGTAAAACCAACCACAGTAATCAGGAACTTGAGTTCCTAGACTTAAGCATTAAGCTCAACAGAGGTAACCCATCTATTAGCCTCTTTGATAAAAGAGTTAATTTTCCTTTCAAAGTAATTAAATATCTACACTGGAATAATAACATTTCAACCAAAGTAATTGAGAATGTACTAATTTCTCAGGTCCTAAGAATTTCAAGAATTTGCAGCAACAATTTGGATTTCAATTACCACATTAATATACTATTAGAAAGTTTTCTAGAGAACGAAATTCCTTCTTCTTTCATCAAAAGAACTTTAAGAAAAATTATTCTGAATAATAGAGTAAGGTTGGCAGATCTGCTTTAATTTTCTACAGTTAATAATATGATTCTGACCAATCAAAGCCGTAAGGAAGTTGGCTAGAGGATGCCTATTAACTACCTAAAGGAACCTTAGTGCTATGGATATGACGGTCCTATTAAAACAAAAAATTAAATAATATAAACAAAATCACAAAAAAAGCTTAAAAATCTGTTTATAAAAGAAAATAAAAACAAATAAAAAAGAAAACTAGTTATTCATCACTAGGATAGCTATACTAAAAATAGTAAAACCAACATTAAAATTAATAAGATTCTGATTAATCTATAGAAGCTCACTAAGGTGATTTAATACATGCAAAGATTATTAAATAAACTGCTCGTGTATTTTATAATATTTCTCATGTATTCTGGAGAGTTAATTCTGCTCATTCTGATCATACAGATCCACAGTCTTAAGTTTATATATTTTTTTCTCTGGTTAAAATCTCCGCGCGTTGGTTTCTTGCTGTATGAGGAGGCCATCAGCCCCACCCTCACTGCCCCCCAGCGTCTAGGGAGTGGCGGAAGAGGTCAGCCATGTTCTCCTCTTGTGAGGAGAAAAGTTTTTGTCACACAAGAGGTAAGCTCTCTTCCTTGTTTTTGGGTTCTAGGTTTTATAAGTTCAATGTTTGTACTTTATGTACCTTTTCTCTGTCGTTTTTTAGCTTTTCAGCTTTTAAGCATTGGTTTGTCTGTTAACATTTATGCGGGTTTTAACTCTTACTTTTCTTTGTAACTTTGAGCGTCTTTTGGGGTACCTAGGAACAGAAGATGGCTAAGCTTGTTCCTTTTCTATGCGCTGTCTATGCGCTGTTTTTTCAAAGTAGTAAAGTTCTTAATAACTAATTAATTATGCACTTAAAGCACTGCTGAAATACTTTGTACATATTGCAACTAACTGTTTAAGGTATATAACTTTCACAAAGTTTTCTTTACAAAGTTTTCTTTAGTTAATTATTATCTTTAACTTATTCTCGTTTTCGTGCTGTCATAAGTTGTAGAGTAAGGGGTTTTAGACTCAAGTTTTCTTTCAAAAATCTGTTCGTTATAAATTAACATTTCCTTTTTTAATTGCAATGTAAAATTTGGATTTCTTTTGCATTGTTTTTCAGGTTTAAATTCTCTCTCAAACGAACTTGGAATTTCGTTATAGCTGAAAATCATTTCAATTTATTATGTCACTCTCACAGCTTGAGTTCTCTTTAATCTTCTTCTCTCTGTTTAATAGTAACAGATGAAGAGCATGGGTCGGGCCATGAAGGTTAATGGATGCAAGCGAAATTGTTAACTAGTGCTAGGTCATGCTACTCTACGGAGGACATGACTTATATATATATTTTTTAAACTATTTTAGGTGGGAATGTTACTTGCATCTATGGCCTTGCAGAAACCCATTTCCAACTAGGTCTTTGTAGAGGTGAGAAAATGCAGAGTTTTTGCTGGTCCTTGATAAAGCCAAGGCTCAGTATTCTCGACACCTTCCACATTCAGTTGTTTTATTTTATTTTTTTATCTTTTCTCCTTTTACTCACACAGGTAGATACATAACCTTTTCTATGTTGTACTAGGTGTGAGTCAAAATTATATATGTATTTTTTTGCTTAGGTATCTTCTTTATAGAATGTGAATTCTGAATTTTCAAAACTGCTGCGTTGCGCGTTTTGATTTTCAGGTTATTTTGCACCCTTCGTTTTAAATTCTAAAATTTTTTCCTTAGTCTTCAGTTTTGCTCTTAAGTATATATATATATATATATATATATATATTGTTACGACCCACACCCTCCATTAATTTAGTAATTAATGGGTGTGGTGGATGTATGAAATTAATTAAGTATTAATTATGTTCGAGGCTTGATTGGAGTTTAAAAGTGTAAACAGCAGAGAAAGTTTTATCTGCTGGTTAGGACAGAAAGGAGGCGAAGAATTCTCTCTGGTTGGGTGGTCTCAGAATAGCGCTGTTAGGTCATAAATTTCAAGGTGCAGCTAACGGGCCAGTCTAAACAAGGAAAGAGGTACGTATCGAAGAGGGGACACTTGGTAAATGAATGAAGAGGGGGAGACAAAAGTTTTAGCGAATAATCGTAAATTTGTCGATTGTTTGGGGCATTTTCGAGAACAATTGCTCTATGTGTGATCCGTGCAGAAAAATAAGATTTCGCACTTAGCGTGAAAATAAGGAAGAAAGTTCAGTTGTCTGTACGCTCTCCGATGTGAAAGGCTGGGCTGGATGCCTTGGATCTTCTATATGAATTGGGATAAATGAAGCGGCGAATCTCTCCTGAATTTGATAAGAAACGGAGATACAGCAACTCGATGCTAGTTTGCCATAAAGACAGCGGAATGCCTAAATCCGCGTGATAAAGCAGCAATTTCTAGGCTGGAGCTTAATGGAAATGAGCGACTGGTTGGCCCAATGAAAGCAAAGTTACAGAGGAATTAAGAAGTCTGCGAGTGGACAGTGGTCATTCCAATGAGGAACGAAGCCAAGCGAAGTCGGGTTCGAGTCCAACTACGGCAGTGTGCAATTATCATCCTCTCCCTGAAGCGGCGAAAGAAACCAGCTGGTCCTGCTGGGCGAAACGAGGCCCCATGTGTGTGTGTGTGTGTGTGGTTTCGTAAGCAGCGCAGCCTCTACTTGTAAGAGCGACGGGATAAAGCCAGCGAAAGAAAAATATGAGCGTAAAAGTGGTGGCTTGGATACCTAAGAAATATACAGGTGAAAAGTTAAATCACAATTTGGATTTATTCTTGGCAGCATCCATGTAAGTAGAAACATTCTGTTTTTATTGTTACATCTGTTACACAATTAGTTGAGGGACTGAACTAATATATTGCAAGAACTGAACTGGTAAATAGTGAGACTGAACTGTGGAATTTAAGTTCATTAAAACTATCAGCAGAACTGATTTAGGTCAAAGTTGACCCAATACTTATGTTCAGGAGACAGCTAAATTTTATTCATATGTGTGCCATTTTTATGTTTTCATAGCCAATTAAATATTTGTTTAGGCAGTCAGCGCAGTCATAGAACACATTATTTATGTGTACGCATGTGATTGGTTCAAATTGTTTAAGTGTATGCCCATATAATACAGTTTTCGAGCCAAGAACCACGTCGAAGGAGATCAGTGAAGAATGTTTATAAATTATACCGCTCGGCGCGTTCTGATCAATTGGTGGCGAGCGGTTGGATGATTAACCCAGCTCGGCCCGGTATCTGATCTATATATATATGCTGTGAACTTTGTTCTAGCGTTACTGCTCCCTATACTATCGTTAACAATGCTACAACCACACGTTTTATAAACCTGTCTGAAGATGGATTGTTCCTTTCAGTCACTACTTCTACTTCTACGTAAGACTTCATTAATCTGAAAAGGAATAAGCTATACTTTTTAACACATGTATTCTTGCACACCAGTTTTGTGCTAAAGAAGTAACAAAAGAAATTGAAATTGGAAAGCAATCCGAAATTTACCACGGTTTCATGGCAGTCGCTTATGATATCAGTTTTGAAGAAATAAGAATCTACCATTTTTATAAACCTGTCGATAGATGGGATTATATAATATCCCACCAGCTATATTGTCCTGTTATTGCAATGTATTCTGTTGTACGACATAGTATATTGCCGTATATCTATATGCATTTTCTTATTATGTATGTTATCCTATTATTTTACCTAGGGTATGATACGATTTTTCCTCTCAGTCATCTAGGACATCAGTTTTTAAGAAATAAGAAATCATTCTTTTCTAAATCTTGTCTGTATATAGAATTTTGTTCCCTTCGATCATCACTTACACTTCTACGTAAGATATCATTAATCTTAAAAGGCATAAGCTATAATTTTTCACACATGTATTTTTGAATCCGTTTTGAACAACAGAAATAACAAAAGAAATTGAAATTAGAAAGCAATCTGAAAATTACCACAGTTTTTTGCCAATCATCTATGACATCAATTTGGAAGAAATAAGAATCCATCCTTTTTATAAACTTGTCTGTAAGTAAGATTGCTCCTTTCAGTCATTACTTACGCTAGGGGCGGCTGGTGATCAAGTTGCAGTGTTGCGCAATAACCAGTTTCATTATAAAGAAAAATAAAGTTTTGTTAATAAAACAATTTTTATTTTATGAGAAATTGGTTAATTTAGCTTGAAATCTGTCAAAAATAAGTAGTGCAGTGAACCCAAACATTCCAATAGGCGAGGCGTTGTTTGGGGTAGCGTATGAATTAGCAGTCGCTTGAGTGGTTGTTGCCGGCGAGTTGCAACAACCGTGCCGCAATGTTCTAGGTATGACGAGAAATGCTAGACTTAGTCGTGGCATTCCGAAACAGTGAGATGCGTGGTTGTTGCAAACACTCTGCAACATCCACTACTAATGACCTCGTTTCGCCTTCTCCCGCTAGAGCACGCGCTTTTACCCATTGCTCTCGTGATTCATCTGCAGTTTCAATTCAGCGTTCTTGTCTTGTAGATAGATATTCCAAGAATTGAAACTTTGAAGCAAAGCTTCAATAATCTTGAGAGCAGTCTTCGATTGCTGTTTCCCCTCAAAATATTTGGTCACCACGTCTATGCTTAATATAGTCTGACATCGAACGATTGGATTGAGAAGAAGTTATGTGTGTACTGCGTAGTGATTGTTAATTTTCTAATCAGTCATTCTTTTATTGTGCCAATGTAAAATGCGTAATTAGCTTCGTTGTTATTGATAAATTAATATATTCTTTGTAAATTTAAAATGAATAGTATTGAAAATCTTTCATCAAATTTTGTTTGTGGACTTTCCTATGGAGAAAAGCAAAATATAAGTAAACTTGGACGGCCAGTATCTGACTTGAATATTGTCCAGAACACAACTGGTAAGCGCCAATTTAAAAGAGAATTCTACGTAAATGATGAGTGATAGTGTGGGTGTGATGTAAAAAATGCAGTATTTTGTTTCCCATATTTATTGTTTGGAGCCGAGAATACGTAGACAAAATCGGGTATTACAGATGTTAATCATTTTACCACTCGCATTAAAAAACACGAGGCTTCAGATACGCACATTAGAAACGTTTTAAAATTGTTACTTTTTGGCGCTGTTAGTTTAGCTGAACAATTAGACGAAAGGAAAAGAAGAAAATTTTTAGAGTGCAATGAAAGAGTTAGGCATAACAGATATGTTTTAAACATTTTAATACATTGTGTTAGGTTCCGCGGGGCTTTAAAGTTAGCGTTGGGAGGTCATGATGAAACTGAAACATCGCTTAACCCTGGAATA